>CM065139.1:25121645-26326645 GCA_033026305.1 Cirrhinus molitorella | reverse complement strand
CCAACAGACATGCGATAAATGTTGATTTTCTTTTATATGGCCTATCAATTTACATCTATCCCAAGGATATAATTAGACTTATAATCAATCTGGCAGTGATCAGATTTCTTTTAATAATACAAAATCAATATCTTTGATTAGCACTACTTTTTAGGAAAAAAACAACAACTGGTTAACAAAGAACAAAAATATCTGTGTAGAGAATATATTTAGCCCTTATTACGCAACATCGCCGAAGCATGTGACTACAGTCAGAATTGACAATCTGTGTTGTAGTTCTGGCTTATTGACCCCGTTAATCAGGCAGATGTGTCACAGGAGGACCATGAGTGGGGTCTCCCCTACCGCGTCTCTTAATGACAAATCTATTCACAGGCCAATTATGACCTTCCTCCCCCGCATTCGCTCACCATGTAGCTATTCTGCTCATTGGATGCAGGCTGAACAGCCGCACTAAAAGAGTACAGAGCCTTCCATGATTTTCCCTCTGTAATTATGATAATAGTCAACGTTGAAAGAAACACTATTTGCTCATATCTCCAAATACAAAGGTTCGTGGTTATCACCAGTATCATGCTGAGCTTTTTTTTTTACTTTCCTCATGTCAGATGCTTTCAAAATGTGTAATTTTTAAGAATATCCAGGCCTGATGTTTCTCTTTGAAGTGCATTATATTCAAAGTCTTAAAAAGCCATTCGATAGCTTTGTGTGACTGAAATTGGAAGTTGAACTCAAAAACTGAACTGCTCTAATTTAATGGCTGCGTTAGAAATCACAGACTGTATTCACAACTATATTTTAGGTGAGCTGTTCCTTTAAGGTTCTTGTCTAATTGATGCAATTTTATTGACAGAAGCTCTGCAGTCCCGTGACAGTAGAATGGATTCTCTGATTGGCTCTACATCTCCTGTAATTCCCTTAAGTGCCATGCAGATGCATATGTACAACATTGGACTTTGGACAGTAGCCCTGGAAACCTTATAAAAGCAAAGTGATGATGGTGGAATTAGCAAGAGTGTCTTTGTTCTGATTGATGGTGGAGTGGAAGACAAAACACACTGTGAGAGTGGCTCCTGAAACTCTTTATCCATAAGGTGCCATTACACAAACTACTCAAAGCAGGGACGACTAGGCTTGAGAAACAGCCAGAGGCTTTTTTCCTGCTCTAGTTTACTTCCTGAGAAAAAGACAAGAGATCAATAATGGCGGGAAATTTATGGCATTGTTTGAAGACGGTGAGACTCTGGAATGGAAAGCGAGCAGACGTATTTCTGTGGATTTTATGTCATCTATCTTATGCCTTAATGACTTTTTTCTTTTCCAAAGATCTGAATGTTCTGTCATTCAGGTGACCCTGCCAGAAAAATGCAGAAAATGCATCGAAAATGTGCCTATAATTCATAAAAAATTTGCTGTATGTACACTATATGAACATAGTACATTTCCTGATAATTTACTCACCCTCATTTCTTTTCCTGTTTTCAGTCAAAAATAAATAAAGGTTTTTGAGGAATACATTCCAGGATTTTTCTCCATTTAGTGGACTTCAATGGGGATCAATGGGTTGAAGGTCCAATTTGCAATTTCGACATCTTATCTAGTGAAAGGATCGGTCACTTTCTAAAAAGAAATAAAATGTATATACTTTTTAACCGCAAATGCTTTTTTTGCACTAGCTCATTGGAAAGGTTACTTGTGATGTGGACGGAAGTACAGACCCAGTGTTTACAAATCGAAACTGCAAAGAAAGTCAAACGCTCTCTTTGAAAAAAGGTTACACAATGATGTCGGACAATTTTGAAGTTGAAGGAAAAAATGAACTGAAGTACACAGACAAAGAACGTGACCTTTCCAATGTGATTACGTAATGTGTGAAGTCGTGGACATGCATTGCAGCAATTGTTGTTAAATAGTATATACATTTTAATTTTCTTTTTGAAAAAATGATTGTTTTGCTAGATAAGACCCTTATTCCTCGGCTCGGATTGTGTAGAGCCCTTTGAAGCTCCACTGCAATTTGGACCTGTTCATCCCCACTGAAGTCCACTATATAGAGAAAAATGTTTTCCTCAAAAACCTTAATTTCTTTTCAACTGGAGCAAGAAAGAAATGAACAGCTGTGATGAGAGACAAGATATTTTCTGTTGCGTTACCCTTTGGTAGCTCCGCCCACAGTAAAACTATTGCATCAGACACACATTTTCAGTTATACAAATTACTTCATGGTGGATAGTGCCTGGTCAGGACCCCGTGTGACATAAAGATTCAACCATTCAAATGAATTTGCACACCCCTATGGAAAAAGGTGATGTAACACTACAATCTCTGAAGAAGCTTTGTGTTTAACTTCCTTTTAGAATTTGCCTGGAAGTAAGGGGTTTTTAGGCAAGATATCAGCCTTTGAGATCTAAATCAAAATAAACCCTCAAAATTTGAGGAGCCCAAAATAAACCCTGTGCTGTTATAACAGCTGTCAAGCCACACTGAGACCTTTCCACTGACAAAGAACGACATTTAAGCTAAAGTGACTGTCCATATGGTGTTTTTTTCTTTACACAATTGACCTAATTTCATTATGATGTGAAAAAATGTTCAAGACAGGTTACTTTGTAGTTAAGAATTACACTGTGACATGTTTCACCTTCATTTTTACTGACTGCACCTGTGGCTGCAGCACTAGGACAGTCTGGTTTATCATTTGCTCACCAATAAATCCTGTGTAGTGAATGGTTGCCATCAAAATGAGAGTCTAAAAAAAATGAAACCAAACATTCAATTTTTCATTTTTATCAGTTACTTCATTAATAAATAATTGCCATTCTCTCCTTTTTTTCAATTTTACTTTTGAATAAATTAAATCTACACGATTTTCTATTTTTTCTTTTTTTATCCTATATTTTTATCTTTTTTATCTGGGCTGTGGGCTCTACCATTAGCGCAGGGGTGTGGCCGCAGACTGTTGGGGCCGTTCACATGTCGCGTCTTTTGCGCGCTCAAGTTTGTTATTTCAGTTGTATACGCGCGGTATGTCGGTCATAATGGAAGTGGTTCGGTCGCGACGCTCTCGTTTTTTCAAGGCTCGTCCGCACCGCATCGAGATAAAAACATCTCAACTTTTCAGAATGCGGCAAGTGCACCGCAGGTCATGTGACAAGAACCAACCAATCAATCTGCTTCATCCTTTTACGTAACAATCATTTTAAATACATTTAATAGCAGAGCTACTGCAAAAGCTTGAGGGTGAGTATTTAATTTTTTGTTTTCATTATCATCCGAACTTTTGCTTTTATACCAGCTGACCAGCTGGAGTGTATATACAGTTGAAGTCAAAAGTTTACTTCCCCCTTTCAGAATCTGCAAAATGATAATTATTTTACCAAAATAAGAGGGATCATACATATTTGTGTATTTAGTACTGACCTAAATAAGATATTTCATATAAAAGATGTTTACATATTGTCCATAAGAGAAAATAATAGCTGAATTTATAAAAATTACAAAAGTTCAAAAGTTGTAAAATGTTCAAAAGTTTATATACACTTGATTCTTAATAATTTGTTGTTACTTGAATGATCCACGGATGTGTTTTTTTGTTTGTGTCAGTTGTTCATGAGTCGCTTGATTGTCCTGAACAGTTAAACTGCCTGCTGTTATTCAGAAAAATCCTTCAGGTCCCACTAATTCTATGTTTTTCCAGCATTTCTGTGTATTTGAACCCTTTCCAGCAATGACTGTATGCTTTTGAGATCCATCCTTTCACACTGAGGACAACTGAGGGACTCATATGCAACTATTACATTATATTTTTCATTTAGTACTGTGCTTCAGAGGTTACAGAAGATACTTACATGTTTCCCAGAAAACAAAATAAAACCCTGATCTTCAAATTCATAAAGTTTTCACCCCCTGGCTCTTGATGCATGTTTTTTCTTTCTGGAGCATCAGTGAGCGTTTAAACCTTTTGTAATAGTTGCACACGAGTCCCTTAGTTGTCCTCAGTGTGAAAAGATGGATGTCAAAATCATAGTCATTGTTGGAAAGGGTTCAAATACACAAATATGCTGGAAAACCAAAGAATTTGTGGGACCAGAAGAAGAACAGCAGGATCTGAAGAACAGTTTAACTGTTCAGGACAAACAAGCAACTCATAAACAACAATCACTAATAACAAGAACAACAAAAATGCGAAAACACAGCTTTTATTCAGGTAACAACACAGTATTAAGAATCAAGTGTATGTAAACTTTTGAACTGGGTCATTTTATAAATTCAACTATTGTTATCTCTTGTGGACTATATGTAAATATCTTTTATGTGAAATATCTTATTCAGGTCAGTAGTAAATAGTCTGTTTCTTTCTTATTCCGAGGTCACCGTATGCACCCTGATCCAGTCTGTATCCAGATCAGATGGTCACTGCAGTCCCTCTGATCCAGTCCGTACCTAGCCCAGATGGTGCATCAGCACCTAGCGACAACCTCTACAGCCCTGAATGTCAGCAGAGACCAAGTCAACTAGATGGGCCCCAGAGACGGATCCCCAGTGAAGACATCATCCCCTTGGTGACCATCAGCGCAAGACCACGTGAACCAGATGAGTCCTCCGAAATCTTACTTTGCTACATATGGAACTTTTGCATTACTGACACATTATTGTCCTATTTAATACTGTTAAGTTGCTTTGACACAACTTTTTGTGTATTTTTAAAAGCACTGTATAAATAGTATCTGAAAAGGGGATGACAACTTTTGACCTCAACTGTATCTTGTTAATTCACTATCAAGAGATAAGACATTTTTACACATCGTTAGATTAAAACGCGAAAGCAAGTTTTCTTATATAACAACTAGAAAATTGCACAAATATGTCCACGAGACCAGCTTAACACAGCGGGAAGTCATAGAAAGAGCTGCCAGAGATGTTTGAGAGAAAAGGTCAGTTTGTTCTACTGCAAAGGACAAATGGATGCTGATCAATAAACACTCTTAGATATAAAAGGTATGGCATTAAAGCAAACATTCTGCTGAAGAAACAGGGTGTGAACTTGCAGACCACATTAAAGAACTCCATGGCTCCCTTTATGGCTTGAGTTTCCAGAAACACAAACAGTTTGCATTGCAGAGTATAATGAGAAACAATGCAATGATCCCTGCTGATCGGGGCAAACAGGCAGTAGTTTTAGTTTCTCTATTCAAAAGCACTGTAGCATGAATAAAAAAACCGCTATGAAAGTTTTATTCTTGTAAAGTATTTATAGAGTTGGGGTTGTTTGTTTTATTTTAGGCATATCCTTAGAATGAGCTGTGGTATTCAGTGGGCACAATCTGGCTCAGTCTTTAGACAGTGTGCATGCAGGCTTTACATGACATCTGGGGCATTGACTCTAGTTGGATAATGGTTCGTTTTTCTGTGCAGGAAATGCCTCGAGGAATGTTTTTTCTTTAAAACTCAGTTTCCTTTGCTTTTGTTAAATATTGTGCCAGTGATTCCAGCCAAGCCATGATTCCATGTACTGTTGTGTGGAAGTGTGCTCAAAAAACTCATATTTTAGTTAATTCTTAATAATAATTAATAATGAAGTTTAACACAAATAATAATAAAAAAGTCTTACACAAATGCATCAATTTGCTTCAGAAGGCCTCTATTACCCCCAGAGCCACGTAGAGTACATTTTATGATGGATGGATGCACTTTATTGGACTCAATATCCATTCATTGCCATTATAAAGCTTGGAAGAGCCAGGGCATTTTTAACATAATTGTCATTGGATTCTGAAAGAAGAAAGTCATACACCTAGGATGGCTTGAGGATGAGTAAATCATGGGGCTAATTTCATTTTTGGGTGAACTGTCTCTTTAAAATTATACTGTAAAATAATAGCAACCCTATCATTAACATTGTTCTAAGGTGCATATAACTGTGTTATGGTTCATCAGTTTGAGTGCAAACATTTTGTCAGTAAATCAAGAAATCTCATTTACAGTGCTACCCTTTATCTGGGAAGTGATTTCCTGGTTGAGTTTCCGTTTGCAAAGTTCATGCAAAAAGATCTTTCTAAGGAAACTGATGCAAAAAAAACAAACAACAACAAAAAAAAAACATGATATTATTGTCATTTTGCAATACCATGGAAAAAGATAATTATTTTCCATCTTCTACAGAAATTTACTTAACCAGAAAGGGACTTGAGATCTTGAGATCGGAAAAATTTGTAATGCCCTGACAAGTGGTATTTGGATATTGCGCCAGTCAGTGTTTCTCAATTCAGCTATTGTGTAAAACTCTAGTGTGTGGACACTATACTGTATATATTGTATATGCTTTTACAGTGTTTGAAGAATGTTTAGATCTTTACCTCATGATATTTATGTTTTGTGGCTTTTAATCTGTGTGTGTTAGTTTAGAGTTTAGTCATCTATATGCTGGTGAACATTAACTAATTAACAGGAAATATACACATTTAAAATGGACTTTATATAATAGACCAAAAATATCAATGACCCATATTACATGTACATTTTTTTTTTTGCTCCAATCAAATGCACTCTTGAATAATAATAACATCTGTCCAAATACCACCTGCTTGACAAATTAGCAAGTTACAAATCAAAATGAATGGTTGTGCTTTCTGTTTACAACAGTTAAAGGGATAGTTCCTTCAAAAATGAAAATTTTGTTATGAATTACTCAAATTAAGATATTTTTGATGAAATATGAGAGCTTTCTGAACCTGCATAGACAGCAGTGCAACTACCATGTTCAAGGGCTAGAAAGGTAGTAAGGACGTTGTTAAAATAGTCTATGTGACATCAGTGGTTTAGCCACAATGTTATGAAGCTACGAGAATACTTTTTGTGCACAAAGAAAAAAATGTGAATATGCTTTTTTTTTTTTTTTTTTTACATTGAATTCTACTGTTAAGCACAGTTCTGTCATGACAACTCTCTGAGGGATTGGCATGGTAATGTACATGACAATGTTAATGTATTTGGTCTTGGTGGAATAGATCTGCTATGCTGCTACTGCTGCTGCTGCAGCAGAGCAAGTACCGAGACTTGCTACTGCCAATACATCCACAACATGCTGCTGTAAACGTAAGAAATACTGCTGCTGCACATATAACATATATGAATAACCCCCATAGCATATATGAATCACCTCACAGCAGATCTATACAGGTGGAGCTGGGGAAGGTGAAGGGTTTCTGAAGCTGCTACATCTAGCACTAGTCATATATTTGAATGTTAAAGCATGAGCTCATTGGCTCATTGGCTACTGTTACGGGAGAGAACCATGGTTGTGCCATGTGATTATGATGTCATGTTGTCAGATTGAGTTAGACCCATCGGACTGCATTCTAGAGTTTCATACCAGAACTCTGTATTTGTTTAAGTAAGTTGAAGTAATATGGGCTGATGACTAAAAGCATCAAAACAGCATAAATCAATTAAAAACCTTGGAACTCACAATAGGTCTGTATTTAATGGTTTAATGGTTATAGTTTAAAATCTATTCCCCTAGAGAAAACAAGGTTTTTACTTCTAAAACTTAAATTGTCATTAATAACTCACCCTCATGTTGTTCTAAACCTGTAAGACCTTTGTTCATCTTTGGAACACAAATTGACCCTTCGCAAACACCCGCCCACCTTAGTTACTGTTGCTATGTCTGACAAACAATGGTGCTCTCACACTGCACATTATGTTCTCATGCAGTGAAAAATGTATTGCAGAACAAAGACAAGACAGAGCAGGTTGCTTCTGCTAAAAAACAAGGTCTCAGCTTTAAATGTTGTCATTTTTTAAGACATTCAAACAGTAAATACCGTTTTGTGGCTCTTTAATGTTTCGTGACAGGTCACTGTATTGCCTTATTAGATCAATCGTCTTAAATCAACTTAAAACGCAAAATAAACATGAATGGATATCAGAACGTATTTCGTTTCAACTGTGGAAAGAAGTCAATACACACCATTTTTCAAGTTTAAGTCCACCAAAGTAAATCTACTTTTCTGTCTTAATTGTTTGTCGGACATTATCACAGATACCGTGTTATGATTGGTCAGATCGCCTGTCAATCATGCTGTTTGCGAAGGGTCAATTATGGCCCTGTCCCAAATGGAACACTTCATGTGCACTTGCGGTCTTACAGCGACTGCCGCGTGCGTGTGTATGTTAAGTCCACGAGACTGTAGGGTGCCCCATTTGTCATTTTAGCGTTCAGAAGGGTGCCCCCTTTGCGGCCGTTTTGCGCCCTCGATACGCACTTCTGCCCAACAATCAAAGCGGCATTTAGGTCATGAAAGTGCGGACTCAGAGGAAGACCGCGAGGGTTTAGGGTGCCATTTGGAACAGGGCCTAAGATGGCAGCAGCACACAACACAACTGACACATTCAAGGCCCAGGAAGCCTTAATTTGTGTTCTGAAGATGAACGAAGGTCTTGAAACGACATGAGAGTGAGTAATTAATGACTGAATTTTTATTTTTGGGTGAACTATCCCTTTAAGAATGTTTCATGCCTGTGGTGGGATGTTTTCCCCTTTAAAGGTTTTATGTTGGGATAGTTCAGTAAAACTACAGCCAGCTGACCGAATGTGCACTTCCATCTTCAGTTTAGCTATTTGGGCAAAACTTCAACCCTTCAGAGTCATTCCCATTATACTATTATGTATTTTTATAATGTTTATGGACGGAGGAACCTATTAGTGCTCATAACTGGCTGGAGCTATAAGTATTTCCTCCTTCAATCTTTTATAAACTCAATAGCAGCACACCCAAGACTCATTCATGAATAAGTCTAATGAATAATACATACAGTCATTCCAGCTGAAGTGCACCGCAGTCTTGTGGTTTCCAGCTGATGTCTCACCATTTATTATATCTGTTGTTTCAGCAAGTCTCAAGCACTAAGCGTGTCTGATTCCCTCTATCGCGACTTCTTTGCCTCCACTACTGTTATAATGTGCCGTTAAACCTGAAATCCGCTCGTGTTTTTCCAGCTTCCCGTCAGTTTGCCACAGTGAAGTATATGATGGCTGCACTAGCGTCGAGTCATCTCCGGGGACATCCGCTGTGTAGCCTAATTGTTGAGGATGTGCGGAGGTGGAAATGAGATCAGCTTAATTGTGTATTTTCCGCTCGTTTGGGCCAGGAATGTAGCTGCGGTTTTCACCGACGGAGCACCGTCAGGTATTTTTCCGCTTTTTAATGGAAAACAAAGGAAGTTTTCTCAGTGACCTTTTGATAAGCGTGATATATAATAGGATGAATATATAATAACACATCATAACTACAGTGATGTATACAAAGGCATCAGTCATTAAAGACTAAGTATAGCTGGGTTGTGGTTGTCTATGCTCTTAGGTAAGTAGTCTAATAGGGTTGAGAGAAAGCTCTTAATATGAGTATTACAGATATGCTTTTAGCCAAACTATGATAGGGATGTGTCTTACAGTAATCTGTCGGAGGTATTGACATCAACTTATGATTGTTGATGTCTCTCCTCATTTTTTTTCCCCTTCTCCCTCCCTCACTCTCCATTATGCACTTAAAGTTTTAAAAGCACCTCCTTTTAAAACTGTAACCTTTGTGAAGCGCTGTCAGGATAAATTAAAGATGCAGACGGCTTAATTTTTATGCAAAATACCTAAAAAGGATGAGAAAGGCAGTTTAGCATTATTGAGGGGTGTTTTATAATTCATATTTCCCTGAGATTAAAAAGGTTGATTGAGTTTTGATTTATGTACAAGCTTCGGTTCCATTCAGCTAGAGACAAAGCGAGAGTCCTTCCTCAGGTAACATGGATGAGAGTGGATTCATCTTCCTTGTCAGTTCATTTCTAATTAATCAGCTCATGCAGGTCTTCAGAGGCCTGGACTGCACAAGTAGGTTATGACAGCGTCTGTCTCGTCATCCTGTGCTGCAGAGAGACACCTTTTGTGACGTGCCGGTTGAAATAACATATTCAGCTCGCTTTAACACAAATTAGAGTAAAAACATAATCAACATTTTCTTATGGAGCAAAAACATATCTTGAATATGTTTTTGATTGCAAAATGGGCTTAAAATTTTGTCAACATTAAAGGGCCAAAAATAAAAGCAATTTTTCAAAGATGTGATATTTTAATTTAAGCAACGTGTTGTTTGGTTATAACGTATTGCTTATTACAGTTAAAGTGAAAAGTTTACATACACCTCGCAGAATCTGCAAAATGAAAGTGAATTATTTTGCCAAAATAAGAGCGATCATACAAAATGGGTGTTATTTTTTATTTAGTACTGACCTGAATAAGATATTTCACGTAAAATACTTATACACATTAAAACATGAGCATTTGAACCTTCTGTAATAGTTGCATATGAGTCCCTCAGTTGTCCTCAGTGTGAAAAATCTGTATCTCCTAATCATACAGTTGCTGAAAAGTGTTCAAATACACAAAAATGTTGAAAAACCAAAGAATTTCTGGGACCCAAAGAATTTTTCTGAAGAATAGTGGGCAATTAACTGTTCAGGACAAACAAGGGACTCATGAACGACTATCATTAAACAAAAACAAATGAAAAACCAGCTGTTATTTTCTCTTGTGGACTGTTTATGTGAAATATCATATTCAGGTCAGTACTAAATAAAAAAATAACATGCATTTTGTATCTTCCCTCTTAAATGAAAAATAAAATAATTAACATTTTGCAGAATCTGCAAGGTGTATGTAAACTTTTGACTTAATTTTAATATGACTAAACAGAAATGCTCATTCTCATGCAAAATGCTTTTCACTCATGTGAAATTTTCACTCAAGTCATGTGACTTTTCACTCACTCTCAATCACAGGCAGCTGCATATGATGGGCTCTTTCTGAATGTATGGCGATATGACAAAAAATGATGCAGTTTGCTGCATTAAGGAGGCAACACGGCTGGCACATCTTACCCCACTGCCCACTCTACCTAATCTGATTTCAGTGGCAGCGAGAAAAATCAAAAATACATTTAAATGGCCATGCATTTAAATATGAGCTGAAAACCACATATCTGCCTCTAAGTAAGGATTGTAAAAACATCCAGAGCATGACTATATTTGATGTAGTCTGAGCCCGAGGCAGTAATCTAAAATCCTGCAGAAATGCTTTGATACACCCCCAACACCAGCATGACCATCCACTGTGAAAATGTGGAGACATGCAAGACGTGTGGTTATGTGGACCATTCATTATTTTTGTCATATAGCCTATGTATAGTACATGCAGTTTATATATATCAAACTACATCATAAACAGCATTAAAGGTAACACTTTACAATAAGGTGCCATTTGTTAACATTAGTTAATATATTAACTATATATATATTTTTTGTATTAACACTATTTATTAATCTTAATTAAAATATAGTTTTTACTGTTTGTTCATGTTAGTTCACAGTGCATAAACTAATGTTAACAAACACAACTTGTGATTTCAATGATGCATTAGTAAATGCTGAAATTAACATTAAGATTAATAATTGCTGTAGAAGTCTTGTTCATTCTTAGTTCATGTTAACTAATGTAACTAATTAACCTTATTGTAAAGTGTTACCCATTATATATAACTATATCAAACCAACATCATCCAAACAATTACATCTATTTGAATGCTTTCTCTGCTTTCAAATTTGCTGTCCCTAATGATTGGAACCAATTTGCAGAGAGCGCTGAAAATGGTCAATTATATTTCCATATTAGCTTCTATCGATTATCTTATAAACAGCCTTGCAAATGTTTTGGAGAAGCTTGGTAATGTGAACTTTAACGTGTATTCTTGCAGCTACAAATTATATTAAACAGTTATTGTTATTTTAATTTTTTTGTAATTGTTAATGTCTTTATTTAATTTTTTTATATTAACGTTAAGATGTTATTTACTCTATTCGAATTCCTTATTTTCCTTGTTCGTTCAAGATAACTACATGCATTCAAGATAACTATACTGTACAAGGGTCGTAGTTTTTTTGTTTTTGTATGGTATATGTTCCTTTCTAATTTAAAGGGATAGTTCACCCAAAAATGAAAATTATCCCATGATTTACTCACCCTCAAGCCAGCCTAGGTGTATATGACTTTCTTCCTTCATACGAATACAATCAGAATGATATATATGAAGAAAATGTCCTGGCTCTTCCAAGCTTAATAGCAGTGAATGGCTGCTGAGATTTTTAGGTCCAATAAAGTGCATCCATCCATCATAAAAAGTGCTCCACATGGCTCCAGGGGTTAATAAAGAAGCAAATCAGTGAGTGTGCGTTAGAAAATAATCAATATTTAAAGCTATAAACGAGAGGAGAGTGGTGTTCCAGCGAATGACGTAGGACATAGGCAAACAGGGTGCCAGAGGAAAGAGCAAACAAAATACCAGTCACAAATAAGAAGTACAAATGAGGATTTGTAAAGAAAAAATGACTGAGGATTTCGATATAAAACAAGAGGAGACTGTTTTTCATTGCTGTAAACAAAATTTGGTTTTCGCGAGACTACCATATTCTCACCGGAGCTTATAAAGTTTTAAATATGAATATTTTTCTTATATGTATCGATTTACTTAAAAATGTCTTTATTACTCCCCAGGAGCCATGTGGAGCAATTTTTCTGATGCATTGATGCACTTTTCAACATTGAAACATTTCTAAAATTCAAATCCGTTAAAGGATTGTTAGGCTGCATTAATTAGGTCAACCGGAACCGGGAACACTTCCCATAACACCTGATGTACTCGTTGCATCAAAAGAAGAATGGCATCTACGCTAATATTAGTCTGTCTCTTAATTATTCCGAGGTCATAGTTGACACTCAGATCCAGTCTGTATCCTGATCAGATGGTCACTGCAGTTCCCTAATCCAGTCCGTATCCAGATGGTGGGTCAGCACCTATAGACGACCTCTACAAGTGCTTGTTTGTTGGTCAGAGGAGAACTGACCCCCCCACTGAGCCTGGTTTCCCCCAAGGTTTTTTTCTCCATTTCTGTCACAGATGGAGTTTTGGTTCCTTGCCGCTGTCACTTATGGCTTGCTCAGTTGGGGACACTTAATTTCCAGTGATATTGTATACTAATTGAACTAAGCTGGATGATAACATCACTAAATTCAATGATTAACTCCCTTTAACTGGAAATTGTTTACTGTTTCTTTTTGCATTATTGACATATTACCTTCCTATTTGATACTGTAAAATTGCTTTGACACAATCTGTATTGTAAAAAGCACTATATAAATAAAGGTGACTTGACTTGACTTTATTGGGCTTCAAAATCTCACCACTCATTCTCTCCCATTATAAATCAGGACTTTTTTTTAAATATAACTCTGATTGTATTAGTCTAAAAGATGAAAGTCATATACACCTGATGGCTTGAGGGTGATTAAATCATGGGGTAATTTTCATTTTTAGGCATACTATCCCTTTAAAGAACTATCCTGCTACGTGTTCTAGCACTATAAAACTGTAAGGCCTTCCCAGACATTTAATTAAAGAAAGAACTGAGTCTAGCTTGCTGTCAGAGACTTAGCCTGCCACTCTTCCTAACACCTCTAATGGATATCTGTGCTCTGCACCGGCTGAATGTCAGGTCATCTTGCCAAACTGTCTTGCATTTAAGCTCTGCATAAAATTCAGGCAAGGTCATGCATTCCCAAATCCAGCTTATGTCACCATTCCAATCAAATCAGTGCAGACAGATCCACTGGGTTTGATCTATAGTGGATGAAGGGGAAGCGGCAGATGGAGGTAGTTGTGCCGGAGAGTTTATAAACAGCTTTCCACCTCCAGAGGTGCAAATAAAACACTTTGCCAGATTGAACTGGGGGGAAACACACATGGGGTAGTGTAGCAGCTCTAGGTAATGGATAAATGTTGATATTTGTTGCCATTTCCACCTTTTGAATGAACTGATAGCTTGTCTTGTAAACATGTCTTAATTATTAACCGTATGGAAAGGTCTTAATTAGAGACTGTGGACTCATAACCGTCGTAACCATCTGCCCCCAATTATTCGAAGCAAAGTAACGTGCCACATAACACAAAGTCAACAGCATATTTAAATAAATAAATAAATAAATGTTAAAGGTTTTCTGGTTGTTATCTCTGGAATGAGTCACTGACAAACGCCCACTCGCAGAGCAACTTTGGTTTTCGTTCCCAAGACGGTCTTTGAATTATCTGTTGGAAAACTTCCCTGAGAAACATGATAGTGTTGCCATGATATTTGCCATAAAAAAATGTTAGTGGCAAGGTTTTCTGAAACAGTAATTTTTGAGATTTACAAATGAATCATACTATTGTTACTAAATCATCTTATTCTTAATTTAAAAATCATATTTAAGTTGTAAATCATATTTATTAAGCGTTATTTTCACACATCTGTCTCCTATATCGGTGCTTATTAAAACAAATGGTCTTTTGCCCTGCCTAGTAGACATATCGTCTGATAATAACAAGAGCATAGTCATTATCTAATATTCCATCTGATTACAGTCTTAATGTCTCTGATGACATAAGCAAAACAACATACCTCTGATTATATATAACATTTGTGGCCTGACCGAAGCACACGGGAGTTTGTGTTCTGCTGGACTGCCATGGCAGGAATCAGGATGAAGAGGAAAAGGAGAAAATATTACATTGTCTCTATCAAATTTCAGCATTGCTGCTGTAATACAATTACGATGGCATTCGATTATGCACAATAGTGAGGCATATCCTGCTTCTGAAAATGCAGGGAAACTGCACTGCATGTAAAGCACTGTATGAAGTAACAAATAAAATAACAAATGACATTTAGAGCATTTTTAATTGGACTTTTATTGGTAGCGGTTAAACATTGAGGCTGCAGTGAGTTGAATTAGGGATGTCATGATTCATCGATTAAATTCAAGTGCTCGGATATAAAAAATCCTTGATTGCATTTTGCCTGTGTCGAGTAACTGGCAAAATACCGAAAGTGACGCATTCCATGGAGGAGAATTCATGAAACGCATTATTAGACCAATTTAAACCTATTTAAAAATCACAACCCTGATGGCACACGTACATCTAGGCGACATCTGTTTGACATCTGCATTTACATCTGGAAGATGTATTTTTTAGTGTTTGCTCATCTGCAATACATCTATTGGACGTTTCCTATCAGATGTCGAATAGACGTATATCAGATGTCTTTAAGATGTTTATGATTTAGAATGTACTCTGATAGCACACATACATCACAGAGATGTCTATTTAACATCTGCATTTACATCTGAAAGACATATTTTTTTAGATTATTTGTTCATCTGCAATACGCCTATAGGACGCTTCCAATCAGATGTCACACAGACATCCATTAGATGACTTTAAGATGTTTATGATAAAGCATAATCCCTGATAGAACACATACATCACGGAGACGTCTGCATTTACATCTGGAAGACATATTTTTTAGATTGTTTACTCATCTGCAATACATCTATTGGACGTTTCCTATCAGATGTCAAATAGACGTATATTAGATGTCTTTAAGATGTTTATGATTTAGAATGTACTCATGATAGCACACATACATCACAGAGATGTCTATTTAACATCTGCATTTCCATCTGGAAGACGTTTTTAGAGTGTTTGCTCGTCTGCAATATGTCTATAGGACGTTCCCTAGCGGATGTCAAATAGAAGGGTAATAGATGTCTTTAAGATGTTTATGATTTAGAATCCCTGATCTGGATGCTTTCCAGATCAAGTGACCTTTAACAGACATCTTGCAGACATACATGTGCTTTCTGGGATGGTATTGTGATGCAACATGCGCCATTAGATCAGACTTGTAAGGTAAATCATTTGTAAACACAGGAGAATCGGTTGTTTATCGTGACTTTGAAATAAAAACTCAATTCCTTACTCTAAGTTTACACATTTTGATTTCCACATAATCCAGAAATTACAGTGGCTGTAGCATTTCTGTTGTCAACCAATTGGAAACCAGTAACTTTTATCTTAAATGGCATTTCCAGCAAATATAGCATGCGTTTAATGAAAAGGGAAGTTCTCTGTAAAAACTCTTCTTGTGTATATTATTTTCACAAATGGGACAGAACTAAGCCAGACAGAAAGAGTGAGAAAAAAAGAGAGAGAGTTGCTAGGCAACAAACTTGGCATCAAAATCTTGTTTTTTATTTATTTATTTATTTTTTTTGCAGCAGTGCCTCACAGTGCGCCAGATCTAAATTCATTCATTTTTTGTTACAGTTTTGCCCTGTTTTCTTTGTGGTGGTAGACTAAAACCCTTACAGCGGTCTTTCGCTAGAGATAAATTAATGCAAGGCAGATTTGGCTCAGATGACACCTTAAAAGAATAAAAACAGAATGAATACAGTGCAAGCAAACAAGATACAATTTCTTTGCATCTTTAAAATATTAAGAAACAGAGAGGTGTGTTTTTCTGTTCTGTGTTACTTTCACTCTGCCAAAGCTTTTGTGTTTGCCACAGTTCACCATAATCACACACGGCATCCATGATGTCACTTTGTGAAATCGATAAAAACACGGAGCAGTGAACTGAAATAGCCTTTAACCCGTTCACTCGCTGTTAGGTGTTAGTATTCAAAACACTGTGAAATGCACAAATTCCCTCATGTCGTAATAATAGGATTTTAGGTTGGGCTAGACCTAAAGTGTACACATATGTCATACAAAATGAGAATTGGTAACTGCACAAATGTACTGTACAAGTTAATGAATGCATAATGTGATATTTTGCCTGAAAATTGTATTGATGATTTGTGGTACTGTGTAGAGCAGTATTAAATACCAGTATCTTAATTACGCATGTAGATTTATTTGCCTTACCAAGGCTGAATGTCACTGAATGTCTGCTTATTGATTCTTTATGGTAAAATTGCCTGATCAAGTTTAACTGGCACAAAAAAGAGAAGAAAAGAAAAGAAAAAGATCCCTACAAATAAAAAAGCTAAATACAGTAATGATATTCATATTTAAAGTCTGGTAGGCTACAAAAAAAGTTACAAGATGAAATGTCAAGAGGTGGTTGACTTCAAATACTGTATTAAATTATTGTTTTTTTCTGTTTAATATTGAAAATGGTACAAATATTTTTGTTATTGATGCTAAAACATGCTAACAACATGTTAACAAGATGCTAGCAACACACTAATCATGCTAGCAACATGCTAACCATGTTACAAACATATTAGGAACAAGCCAAGCATGCTAAAAACATGCTAATTATGCTAACAACATGCTAACATAATCATGCTAACAACATGTTAATTATGTCAGCAACATGTTAATTATATTAGCAATATATTAATGATGCTAATTATTCTAAAAACATGTTATCAACATGTTAACATCAGGTTAACAAGTTAAATCACATTAACAATATGGTAAATCATGCAAGCAACATGCTAATTCATGTTAGCATTGTGCTAAAACATGTTAACAACATGCTAATCATGCTAGATACATTAATCATGTTCATCATGTAAAAAATGCTAACAACATGATAATAATTTTATTATCATGTTAAATAACGTTAGCAGTGTAATGCTACAAATGTTAATTCATGTTAACTGTTTTCAAACATGCTAATGTTATCAACGTGCCAAAACATGCTAATATTGTTAGAAACATTTAAGCAACATGTTAATCATGTTAAAACACGTTAGCAACACTCTAATCATGTGAGCAACACGCTAGCAACAAGCTTATCATGCTAAAATCATTCTAACAACATGCTAATCATGGTAGCAACAAACATGTTAAATCACTTTAGCAGTGTAATAAATCATGCTGGCAATATGCTAATTCATGTTAACTATGTGTTCAAACATGCTAATTCACGTTAGCAGCCTGCTAAACCAACTTAACATGCTATTCATGTTAAACAACAAACATGTTAAATGACATTAGCTGTGTACTAAATAATGCTAACATGTTAATTCAGCTGTGTTCAAACATTAATTCATGTTGGTAAAATGCTAATAACATGTTAATCATGCTAAAAACATGCTAGCAACATGTTAATAATGCTAACAACATGCTAGCAACATTAACAACATGTTAATCATGTATATATTTTTCTGTTTAATACTGAAAAACAAATATTTTTTGTTAATTATGTTAAACATGCTAGCAACATGGTAACAACATGCTAGCAACACATTAATCACGCTAGCAACATGTTAATTATGTTAAAACATGCTTTCAACATGTAAATAATGCTAAAACATGCTTTCAACATATTAATCATGATAGCAACATGTTAAACATGCATGTTATAAACATGCTAGGAACAAGCATGCTAAAAACATACAAACCATGCTAATGACATTCAAAAAACATGTTAATGATGCTAATGAAGCTAAAACATGCTAGCAACATGCTAACATGTTAACCATGTTAGCAACATGCTAATGATGTTAAAACACGCTAACAATATGCTAATTATTGGAAAAACTTTCTATCAACATGTTAATCATGTTAACAACATGTTAAATCACACTTTCAATGTGCTAAATCATGCAAACAACATGCTAATTCATGTTAACTGCATTTAAACATCCTAATTCATGTTAACAATGTGCTACAGCATGCTAATCATGCTTGATAGATTCTAACAAGATGTTAATCATGTTAAAACATGCTAACATCATGGTAACAACAAAATCACATTAGCAGTGCCATAAATCATGCTAACAATATGCAAATTCATGTTAACTGTGTTCAACATAATAATTAATGTTAGCAGCCTGCCAAACAAACTTAACATGCTAATCATGCTAAAAACATTTTAGCAAGATGTTAATCATGCTAACAACAAACATGTTAAATGACATTAACAGTGTACTAAATCATGCTAACAACATGCAAATTCATGTTAACTGTGTTCAAACATGCTAATTAATGTTGGTAATATGCTAATAACATGTTGCAAGAAACATTCTAGCAAGATGTTAATTATGCTAACAACATGCTAATCATGTTAAAACATTCTAGCAACATGTTAATAATGCTAACAACATGCTAATCATGTTAAAACATTCTAACATGTTAATCATGCTAACATGCTAATCATATAACATGCTAATCATATAAAAAACAGCAACATGTTGATCATGCTAACAACATGCTAATCATGTTAAAAAAATGCTAGCAACATTCTAACAACATGTTGATCATGATAACAATAAATGTACTCAAACATAATTAATGTTATTATTAAGTGTGCCAAACTTAACATGCTAATCATGCTAAAACATTCTAGCAAGATGTTAACATGCCAATTCATGTTGGTAATACGCTAATAACGTGTTGCTAGAAACATTCTAGCAAGATGTTAATCATGCTAACAACATGCTAATCATGTTAAAAACATTCTAGCAACATGATAATCATGCTAACAACATGCTAATCATGTTAAAAACATGCTAGCAACATTCTAACAACATGCTAATCATGCTAATAATATGCTAATTCATGTTAAATGTGTTCAAACATAATAATTATGTTAAGTGTGCCAAAACAAACTTAACATGCTAATTATGCTAAAATCATTCTAGCAAGATGTTAATCATGCTAACAACAAACATGGTAAATGACATTAGCAGTGTACTAAATCATGCTAACAAAATGCCAAATCATGTTAACTGTGTTCAAACATGCTAATTCATGTTGGTAATATGATAATAACATGTTGCTAGAAACATTCTAGCAAGATGTTAATCATGCTAACAACATGCTAATCATGTTAAAAACATGCAAGCAACATTCTAACAACATGCTAATCATGTTAACAACATGTTAAATCACATTAGCAATGTGCTAAATCATGCTGGCAGCATGCTAATTCACGTTAACTCTCTTCAAAAATGTCAATTCATGTTAGCAGCATGCTAAAACATGCTAACAACATGCCAATGCATGTTAAGTCATGTTAGCTAAATGCTAAGTAAGGGATAATGTACATCCAGCTGGTTGTTATCGCAGAATAATATACAGCAGTTGTATAAAACTGAAGGGCTTTATTTGACGATGTTTAGTTTGAACCTATTTCAAGGTGAACAGGGTGCAATGCCAGATCTTGAATTCCACATGACATTTTTGACATTTAAAATTCAGAGTTCACAGTTAGAGTTCAGAAAAATGTCATGTTGGTTGTTGTTTATAGAGTTAATAGAGCACTATGTGGAGCTATTCTGCTTTCTAACCTTATTAAACCTCTATTAGAGAAAATAAAGCATGCTTTTAGAGCCATATCTTCACAGTGCTGCAAAGTAATGTTTATTACAGCGACTAGAACATCACAGTGTGTCCTATTTATTCTTTGGGTCCAAACCATGGCATATATGGTCCAGAACAACTGCCCGCCAAACAGAAGTCTCCATTACTAGCATCTGTCAGTGCTGCATTCTCATTCATCCGATTGTTAGCAGAGAGGCTGATGGCGAGCTCCTCCCCAGAGTCCCACCAAATGAACACTAATGGCCGAGAGATCATGCTGTGGATGGGCTGCTAATGGTGATGGAGCTAGTGCAACGGCTGTCTTCCCTGCGATTCGATGTGAAAGCACAGAGTCTGGCTCCACTGTGCCTGTGCTCTTGTCAGGAACATTTGTCTATATTAAAGGGGTTCATGAAGCACTTGCTGAAAGAGTGAAGTTTGGCTGCCCTTGAAGTATTTATGACTTCTTTTCACCTGGACTGAACTTGACAAAGATGTAGCTTTTTGCACCAGACAACACAAAAACATAAGCCAAACTACAACCAGCTACTGACCGTGTGTCATATTCAAAATAATCAAATTTAAATGCTTACAATGACAACAAACAGCAACTTTACTAAAATGCACAAGCCGAACATTCAATAGCATGTCCACAAGAAGTAAATAATATGTGAATTATAAATTAAAGGTGCTGTTTGTAATTTTTTGACTATAGAGTGTTTTCACAACGTGTCCTCAATTGGCCATATGATGGCACTGAACGTAAACAATGCCACTGAACCGAACCAAAATATTTCGCTGATTATCGCTGCAGAAAATGGTCAATTGTTGATAGTTTTTACGAGTTGTCACAAGCTTATAGGAACGCCATCTGGAGGGCAAAACAAAGCTTTGCTCCACTGACTGCTAGTTATTTTTAAATAGTTTGCATTAAGTAGTAATGTAGTAAAACGCAGATATTAAAGAGCAAAATTCCGTAAACACCTTATTGATAATGTATATTTTGTATAGGCAAGCAATGAACCTGGAATATAAACTATATAAATAAACCATTAAGTGCATTGCATTCATAATCATATTCTGACCTCATTTGCTTGCCTGTGTAAGCTATAAGTCATTAATATAGTGATTAATAATTTTGATCTTTTAATAGTATGATTTAAGTGCTTTTCAACATTTTGTCTCACTGTTTAAAGGGTACATAACATACACAGTTTCACATAATCTCATGTTAATCCTGAGTACCTATAGAGTAGTAATGTGTCCTTAATATCTCCAACTAAAAATCTTTAGTTGTATTATATTTATGAAAGAAAAATATAGCTTTCCGATTTTCTCGGGGAAAAGCCGAACTTCTGGAGGCGTGCCGTGGGCGGAGATAAGTTCAACGATCACTTGCGTTAGGATTGCCAATAAAACAGACATTTGATGTTGTTTCTCTTATCTGCAGTTCTGAATCATGAGCGGGATCTTTTATAGCTGGGACCGCTCCATCTTTCAGTATCAAACAATGTGCAAATCCAGCGTCAAACTGGTCCTCCTAGCCTATATGAAACACACACTTGCTAAACTCCATTGCCGCCCCGGAAAAAGGAACTGCATCCACTATTCACGTAACGCTGGGTTCTTCGGGAAGCTGAGCAAAGTTATCTTTGCCTTACAACCAAAACCACACTTCTTTAGAGACATTCTTCCCGAGTAAATCCCTTGCAGAGTGCATCCGAATGAAGCACGTTGATGGCGCGCTCTTTCTCACGGTCTGGCCGACGTGATCGCGGGCGCCTCGGACGCGCTTTTCCGGTAGAAATGCTCATATAAGGAGTTCCAGCATCATTAATGCCATGATCGAAAAATATCAGCCTAAACTTGTACCAACCCGGAAGTAAGATTTTCGGCAAAGATATTCTCTGTCATTTGTCCAAATTATTTTTTTTAACTTTGGCCATGTTTAGCATGAGAATCCAACTCTTTAACACTGTAAACAACTCTGAATATACAAAACACCATTGTACCCCCCCTTTAATGATTTAAATCAGGCCCGGCTCCAGACATGAGGGTCAAGGTGGGCCAAGTGAAATTCGAGGTGGGCCGGGGGGCTTGGATACACTTAAGTACACTAGCGCACTTAAGTGTACTACAAGTGGTAACTACATACATTTTTTTTTTTTTTTATGCAGAGATAACGTGTTAGTGTCACAAAATAGCACAGTTGAGTAAAATTTAGATGTTCTTAAGTTTATCTTACTAAATAATTTTTAGTATTAATTGTTAAGTACAAAATTAGTATGTGAAAATAGAGCACTTAATAATTTTAAAATAGAGCTTAGTAATTTTAAGCTTTATAAATATGTAAGCCTATTTATCATGTCTGAAAAAAATGCAAGTGATCGCGCTGGCGCATCCATGTCCTGCAGTCGTGATGATTTGAGACGGCAAATTGATCAAACAGACTATCAGTCTTCCGCTGGCCGCTGTTCGTTAGGCCTACTTAAAAAACAAAAACTTATATTTAACAAACAAAAAAATCCTCCCAACAATTTTCCAAATTAACTAAATAAAAAAACGAAACGAAATATAAGCCTAATCACATTGCCATTACATACAAAACTGAACTATTTTAATATCTGAAACAAGCGTTCATTTTACTTGTCCATGTTCTGTTCCGTCTCTGAACAGCGCAAATTATCTTTCGTGCTTTTAAAAACACACATCAAATAAACATTAATAAATCAAGCACTTCAAGTCACACATGGTTTTACTTATTTGCATGTGCAATTGGGCTTTTATGGAGGAGCAAAAAGGCACCAAAGGAATCGAAAGTGAAAGTAAGGTTAAACAGCGCAAAGCGAATTCAATACCCTACATATTGATAGCGCGAAAATTATATTTAATATTACAATGTTTGTGGGTGCAGGCGGTAAGAAAAAACAAATATGTACATGGAGCTCAACTGAATATCGCTCCAATTTTGTGATTGGCTGTTAAGGTAGCCTATATAGTGAGGGGCCAGGGTGGGCCAAGCTTCTGATTGGGTGGGCCAGGCCCACCCTGGCCCCCCCTTGGAGCCGGGCCTGATTTAAATATTGCCACGGGTGCTTAATGTAGATTGTAAATGGCTAAAACTTGCATTTTGTTCACATATCTTTGTTTTATTTTTTTGAGAATATTTAAATATTTGTGATTGTGAAACAGATGGAAAATTGACATGCTTCTGCTGCGCTTCTATGGATGTTTTGCCCTCCAAGTTGCAGAGCCGGTCAAGTGACTGAAAGCTATCAATTGTCATGTTTTGGGCTGTAATCGGTCGGACCAGGAAAAAGGAACAAAAGGACAAACCCATAAAATGTAACATTTAAAACAAATGCCTCTTTGTTTTAAAAATGCCTCTTTTGTTTACTGAACATTCTCTTTTATGTTCGCAGTTGATGACAGCAGAGATGGGCACTCGAGTCGTATTTTTATAGACTTCAGATGTGACTCCAGACTTGACTCAACTTGAGGAAAAGGACTCGTGAATATTTTAAAAGCAATTCAAGTCTTTTATCCTTAAAATCCCCATGAAATCAAAATGAAAGTTTTTTGGCTTTTGGTGATTATGTTATCCTTAAGGTTATCTATAAGCAAGTGTGCTCCAAAACAACAATAAAATTCACGTTTACAAGATATGAGAATTCAAAACTTACAGTCTTACAATCACTTCCGCCAATATGAATCAACGATTTTGGTGACATCACGCTGCACTTCAGCTTCTCATCAAACCTTTTGTCCAATCAAATGCTCTCTAGAATCCGTAGAGTCCTGCCCCCTTCATTATAAATAGACGCTGAAGCTGCAGCTGAGATCAGTCACTTGTCCATAGAGTTAGTACTTTCTGTATAATAGCAGGTAGTGTGCAATGTATGCAATAGGGAATGATTCAGACAGTGTAAATATGCTTTCTGTCGGGGCAAATCCGTCCTGCTTTTGCATTTTCATCCCTTGTCCCGCACGACGCATATTGAGAAAATGTCCCGCATTTTCATCAGTCTGTTGGTTTTTAATTGTCATATTAAGAAAACATTTTATTTATTCTTTTTGCGGCATGGTTTCCACGCAAATGACCTCATCAAGTGATCTAGCCACCGACAGAAATGTTTGAGCGCATGGAAAAACGATACCAATGAAAAAAAATCTATGCAGCTTTCAGACATGACTTTCATTTGCATTTAAAGTCCTTTTTATTTAAAGATAATACAATCCTCTGTATTATACTGTATCAATAGTGACATTAAAACACATTTTAGGTTTAATATTAAGAAATTCAAATAAAGTTTAATTATAATTTTTATATCAAAGTCTTGAGGGATATATTAGTAAATATGTTAATAGATTTGAACTATACCTGGTTTGAAATAAATGTATTTTAAAAAAATTACTTTTCAGAATCAGAATCAGAATCAGAATGAGCTTTATTGCCAGGTATGTTTGCACATACTAGGAATTTGTTTTAGTGACAGAAGCTCCACAGTGCAACAGAATGACAATGACAAGAAAAGACACACAGATAATAAAAGAACAATATACAAATATACAGAAAATATACAGAAAAAAGTGCAAAAAAGCAAATACTCAATATACAATTTAAATAAACTAAAAACAGACAAATGTAAACAATTTATTATGTACAGGTGCAAATTAGAAATGAGAAATGTAAACAAGTATGTGTTTTAAATAAATGAATGAGTTTATAATAGTGTTATTGTTCTGTGTTATTTTTTTATTTTTATTTTTTTTAAGTGTTCATGAGATGGACTGCTTGAGGGAAGAAACTGTTCCTGTGCCTGGTCGTTCTAGTGCTCAGGGCTCTGTAGCGTCGACCAGATGGCAACAGTTCAAAAAGCGAGTGTGCGGGATGTGAGGGGTCCAGAGTGATTTTACTAGCCCTTTTGCGCACTCTGGACAGGTACAGATCTTGAAGAGTGGGGAGGGTTGTACCAATGATCCGCTCAGCACACCGGACTATCCGGCGTAGTCTTCTGAGGTCAGAACTGGTAGCTGAGCTGAACCAGACAGTAATTGAAGTGCACAGGACGGATTCGATGATGGCAGAGTAGAACTGTTTCAGCAGATCTTGTGGCAGGTTGAACTTCCTCAGTTGACGGAGGAAGTACAGTCTCTGCTGGGCCTTTTTCACAATGGAGTCAATGTGAATGTCCCACTTCAGGTCCTGAGAAATGTTGTTGCCTAGGAACCTGAATGACTCCACTGTTTTTACAGTACTGTCCATGATGGTGAGTGGGGGGAGAGCAGGAGGCTTCCTCCTGAAGTCCACGATCATCTCCACTGTTTTGAGCGTGTTGAGCTCCAGGTTATTGTGACTGCACCATTCAGCCAGCTCTTTAACCTCCTGTCTGTAAGCAGACTCATCACCGTTCTGAATGAGACCGATGAGTGTGGTGTCATCCGCAAACTTCAGGAGCTTGACAGAGGGGTCTTTAGAGGTGCAGTCGTTGGTGTACAGGGAGAAGAGCAGAGGGGAGAGAACACAACCCTGAGGGGCGCCAGTGCTGATGGTGCGGGTGCTGGATGAGTATTTTCCCAGCCTCACTAGCTGCTGTCTGTCTGTCAGGAAGCTGGAAATCCACTGACAGACAGAGGTGGGCACAGAGAGCTGAGTTAGTTTGGGCAGGAGGAGGTTTGGGATGATAGTGTTAAAGGCGGAGCTGAAGTCCACAAACAGGATCCTTACATAAGTCCCTGATTTATCCAGATGCTGCAGGATGAAATGCAAACCCATGTTTACAGTATCATCCACAGACCTGTTTGCTCGGTAAGCAAACTGCAGGGGGTCCAGTAAGGGTCCGGTGATGTCCTTCAGATAAGCCAGAACCAGTTTTTCAAACGACTTCATGACGACAGACGTTAGCGCCACAGGTCTGTAGTCATTAAGTCCTGTTATCTTGGGTTTTTTTGGAATGGGGATGATGGTGGAGCGTTTGAAGCAAGCAGGGACTTCGCACAACGCTAGTGATTTATTGAAGATTAGTTGAAATATAGGGGCCAGCTGATCAGCACAGGTTTTCAGACAGGCTGTTGTCACACCATCTGGACCTTTTGCCTTTTTCCTTTTGTTCTTTTTGAAGACTTTGCGGACGTCTTCTTCGCTGATTTGTAAAGGAGGGGTGAGGGGGAGGGGGGTTGTTGAAGGTGTAAATGGTGTTTTTTCAAACCTACAATAGAACTCATTCAGTTCATCTGCCAGATGTTGATTGGCCACAGTGCTGGGGGATGGTGTCTTGTAGCCAGTGATGTCCTTCAGACCTTTCCACACTGATAAAGAGTCATGGGAATAGAATTGGTTCCTTAATTTTTCAGAATAATTCCTCTTTGCCGCTTTGATCTCCTTTTCCAGTGTGTATTTGGCCTGTTTATACAAGACTTTGTCCCCATTCCTGTAAGCATCTTCTTTGGCCTGACGGAGCTGTCTGAGTTTTGCATTGAACCATGGTTTGTCATTGTTGTAGGTTAAATAAGTCCTGGTAGGAATGCACATATCTTCACAGAAACTGATGTATGAAGTTACAGTCTCTGTGAGCTCGTCCAGATTGGTGGCAGCAGCTTCAAAAACACTCCAATCAGTCCATTCAAAACAGGCTTGTAAGGCCTGCTCTGTTTCTGTGGTCCATCTTTTTACAGTCTTTACTACAGGTTTAGCAGATTTAAGTTTTTGCCTGTAGGTTGGTATAAGATGAACCAGGCAGTGATCGGATAGTCCCAAAGCTGCCCGCGGGACAGAGTGATATGCATTCTTTATTGTGGTATAGCAGTGATCCAATATATTACTGTCTCTGGTGGGACATGTAACATGCTGACTGTATTTTGGCAGTTCAAGGAAGAGATTTGCTTTGTTAAAATCCCCAAGGATTATTAAAACAGAGTCCGGGTGTTTTTGTTCGATTTCTGTGATCTGGTCGGCAAGTTTCTGTAAAGCCAGACTCACGTTCGCTTGCGGTGGAATGTAAACACTAATCAGAATGAACGAGCAAAACTCTCGCGGCGAGTAGAACGGCTTGCAGTTTATGAAAAGCGCTTCTAGATCATAACAGCACATTTTGGTTAATACTGTTACATCTGTACACCACCTTTCATTGATGTAAAAGCACGTCCCGCCGCCACGCGATTTCCCCGTTGATTCTGCGTCGCGATCCGCTCTAAACAGCAAGAAGCCGGGCAGATGAAGCGCGTTGTCCGGGATCGCATCGTTCAGCCAGGTCTCAGTGAAACACAGAGCAGCAGAGTTTGAAAAATCCCTATTTGTCCGGGAGAGCAGAAGAAGTTCGTCCGTTTTGTTGGGAAGAGAGCGGAGGTTCGCCAGATGTATACTAGGCAGCGCCGTCCGAAGTCCACGCTGTCGAAGTTTTACGAGTGCGCCGGCGCGCTTTCCCCTTCTGCGCTTCTTAAAGCGCCGGATCAGCGCTGCCGCTCCGCCAACTACAACATTCAGCAAAACGTCCGAATAGATGAAATCCGGTAGGAGGTTTTGAGGTCCGTTCTGCTGAATGTTCAGCAGTTCCTCCCTGGTAAAACTGATCGTGTTTGTGAAACAAAAAACAGGAAAAACTAACAAAAACACTAAAACAACTGAGGAGCTCAGCACAGTGGCTGCCATCGGCGGCGCCATCTTGAACATGGAATCACTAGGGTAAATTTCTACATATGCTATATGTCATACCATAGCATCATTAAACTAACATTTAACAGTGGACAAACATGTTTTAACTTATTTATTTATTGCATTCACTCCATTAGGCTGCAGTGTAATTTGCCCCCTGACTAAGCATATAAAGAATTTAGGGGAAGCATTTAAATAACCTGTGTGAATACAAATAAATAAACTTAAATAAACTGTGAATACACTTAAAGTATGCAGAATCGAATCGTTCTGAATGTACAAAAAACGATTCTTGAATCGAATCGAAACCCTATGAAACGTGAATTGAATCGATTCAGTGTTTACCCAAAGATTCACAGCCCTAGTAAATAGGAAGATTTCAATGCATGAGGAATCTGAATGTGATGTTGTTAAATGACAGTGCAGTCCATTGAACACAGTATACTTCAGTCCTCCACAGCCTCATTTTCATTCATGTCAAAAAATTAAATATGGTCTTACCCTGACTAAAGCCTATTGTTTTTCTTACAATAGTGACAAAAAAGTAACCCTGGAGGCCTTTTAATTATCAGCTAAAATGCCCCACACAAAGCCTCATTAGCATAGTTAGCCTCTCCATTTCACCTGTAATATCAATAACAGTAATATTCATTTGAACACAAGTTTAGGCTTGCTACAGGGTCCAATTTATATTCTCTTTCATTTCCTTTTGACAGTAAGGTGTAGTGGTCCCTAGGGGATCCATTGTTTAATGTGCATTTATCTCAGCATTAATTATGTATGTGTCTCCATTTGACCCAGCATGCACTGGGACCTCATACTGGGAAGTGTTGAACATAACTACTTATGCAGGATTGAGCATCTATAGGTATTTAAGATCTTGATGAGGGGTATGGAAAGGTTTCTCAGTTCAGAAAGAATTCCATGAAATTTTGGTGGTCTTAATTATTACCTGTACAAACAAGAACAAAATGTGACAAATTAGGGGTGTTTGGATCATTAATTATTCAAGCCTCATTTGGTAAAGCCTCAACCTAATTTTGCTCATGATGACTACTGGTGATAGATTGATGTATTTTTTAGTGTTATTAATATTATGACTAATTTACTGCGGATTATATGATATTATTTAGATGTGAATTTGTTTTGAAAATGAATGTGTCATGCTGTAGGACTATTTAGGCTAACTGCTAAAAGATCAAATGTAATAGAAAAAAATATAAATATAAGACTGGGGCAAGTTGTCACATGCACTACCAGGCAAAAGTTTTTGAACATTTAGATTTTTGATGTTTTTTAAAGAAGTCCAGTCTTCAGTGTCACATGATCCTTCAGAAATCATTTTAATGTTTATTTGCTGTTCAAAACTCTTATTATTATTATTACTATTATCAATGTTAAAACAGTTGAGTACATTTTTGCAGGATTTTTTGATGAATAGAAAGATCCAAAGATCAGCAATTATCTGAAATAAAAAGCTTTTGTAATATATATACATTCATGGCCAAAAATATTGGCACCCTTGCAATTCTGTCAGAAAATGCAACCCTTCTTACAGAAAATTGTTGCAAATGTTTTGGTACTCATGTTTATTTTTTTGTTTTCATTGGAAAAAAAAAAAAAAACAGAAAAGAAAAGTCAAATCTGATACAATTCCACACAGAACCCAAAAAATGCACTGGCCTAAATTATTGGCACCCTTAACTTAATATTTGGTAGCACCCCCTTAGGAAAAAATAACTGAAATCAGTCGCTTCCTGTAACCATGAATGAGTTTCTTACACCTCTCTACTGGAATTTTGGACCATTCTTCTTTTGCAGACTGCTACAGGTCATTCAGATTTAAAGGATGCCTTCTCCCAACTGCTATTTTGAGTTCTCGCCATAGGTGTTATATAGGATTCAGATCTGGACTCATTGCTGGCCATTTCAGAACTCGCCAGGGCTTTGTTTGTAACCATTTTTGAGTGCTTTTTGAAGTGTGTTTCAGGTCATTGTCCTGCTGGAAGACCCATGACCTCTGGTGGAGACGCAGCTTTCTGACACTGGCCACTACGTTGCGCCCCAGAATTCTTTGGTAATCATCAGATTTCATGATACCGTTCACACAGTCAAGGCATCTAGTGTCAGAAGCAGGTTAGGTTAGCTACAGTGCTGTAAACCTCTTGATGATATTGCGCACAGTGGACACAGGAACATTAAGATCTCTGGAGATGGACTTGTAGCCTTCCACAATTTTTTCTCTCAAATCCACAGACTACTCTTTACAGTTCTTTCTTTTCTCCATGCTCAGTGTGACACACAACACTTTTCTCCATTTTAACTGGTTGCAAGTGTGATTACTATATTGCCCACACCTGTTACTTGCCACAGGTGTGTCTAAATACAAATGATAGCAGCATCACATGCTTGAAAAGCAATTATTTTTTACAAATTGACACAAAGGTGGCAATAATTTTGTCCAGTCCATTTTCGAGTTCTGTGTGAAATTTGATCAAGTTCGACTTATCTTCTTGTTTTTAAAGCTTTAATGTAAACTGTAAAATTCTACTCAGCTGTTTTCAACATAATAATAAATGTTTTTTAAGTAGTAAATCAGAATATTAAAATGATTTCTGAAGGATCATGTGACTGGAGTAATGATGCTAAAAATTCAGCTTTGAATTCACAGGAATAAATAAAATTTTAAGCAAAAGAGACTTCTTTATAAAACATAAAAAATCTTACTGTTTAAAAACTTTTGACTGGTAGTGTATGTTTTATAAAATTAATTATTTATAATATCCATTCACTAAAACTCTTTTGATATCTTTGTTTATATTACCTTTTACATTTTTGTTTTTATTTATGAATTTTGTTTTTCATTATTGTTTTACTTCTTGCAATACAGGGATCTGTTATGACACATTATAGATCCACAAAACATTTTTTATTGTTTGAATTTCTTAAAAAAATGACCAAATTCAAAAGCTTGTTACATACCAGAAGTAACCAGCTCTGTCTTGTTTGTCGGCATGTTGTCAGTTTTCTCTTGAGAACACAATGTGTAGCGTGAGAGTGGGATTGTTTGTCGGACATAGCACCAGGGTCAATTTGCAAACTCGCTGCTAGATTTCAATTAAATTTACACACTGCACATTTAATCAGGTTAGATGCTATATTGAACTTATTGTGGATGAAAATGAGACTGTGAAAAAATTACAATCTTTAGAGTAACATGTACTGTATCCATTGTATTTTTCCTGTAAGAGTAAGCACGGCCTTTTGTAAACTTTATGTGCAAGTCTCATCGCGTCCAGCTATTTTAAGCTGTACAAAACTTTTTTTGCTGCTTGCATTGCCAACTAGTGTGTCTTACCATATTATTATAAAGGGCAGGTCATATGGTTTTTTAATGTGTCAGAGAGGAGCACTTGAGCAATTTAGCGAGCACTACAATCTGTGTTGCCAAGTCTGCATTTATTTTTGATGTCCCCCAATAACATCATATCCCTTGGAATGCATATTTACCAAGAGAACCCTGAAAAAAAGCGTGTACTTTACACCCTCGAAATGTGATTGGGCCAGTTTTGAGTAGCAACAGGAATTTGTTGTTGGAAAACCTGGCAACCCTGAGCACTTTTACATGAAACAATAATACAATGTAGCCTAAAATAATGACATAAAAACATTTTGTTTAGCACTTATGCAAGCAAATCGTGCCCACGGCTAAAGTTTAGCTGCTAAACTGTATACACTTAACAAAACAATAATGGTGGATATGTTAGCTGAATGCTAACGTGACTAACTGATGAAACAACACAGTTTGTAAACCAAAATATGTAAATTCTTTATTATTAAGTAATTAGAACAATGACAGTTTACATTAATCAACACATTCTTAGGAAATAGTGGGTTCACAGCGAATTATCAGAACTATTTCAGTAAGACAGTAATATCGTGGTTTACCTGAAAACCTAAAGCTGCACTAGGTATTCATCACATAACACAATAGATACTCTGAGCACATAACGTATCAATCGTACTTACAGGTTGTGGCCCAGAGCCGCTTGTTAGTCCAAATAGAGAAGATTAGAAGCCAAAGATTAGAGAAGCAGACCTCTGTAAAATGACGAGCTCACAACAAAAGGTTTGAACTGTATTGCTGTGGTATTGTGGAAAAAAATAATTTTAGGCAATGAAAACAAAACAAACTTTCACAGTACAGAACACCGCATCTTATGGACATGATGTAAACACACAAACAACTAGCTGCTAGTTACTAGCAGATGTATTTGTGGGCAGGTCAGAGGCTGTATCCTCATTCACTATTCCCTACATTAGTCCACTCATTCAGTTCACTTGAAGGAGTGAGTGAAAACGAGTGAGTGAATTCGGACACCGAGTGCACCTGAAACACTGCTCCTTGCATAGTTTGAGCTTGCTGTTTATTATTTGAAACTGGCAAACAGACAGCTCCAGTATTAAGATTAAAGGATTTATCTTGAACTCTGCCATGGAAATTATGTATAAACCCTAGTTAAACAATTAAATAATGAATTTACAACTAATTAGGCTATATCTGTGCTGTAATGCTTTTGTGCCGTGGACGAGCGTATTGTAAAATGAATGAATGGATGATTCGGCTGCGAGCGCCCTCTTTCGGCGAGAAGCGGGAATTCATTCAGCACGCAACTCTCACAGTGAATTATGGGTATTCTCTAGCCGGTGAGGGTACATCGGTTGTACGCTCGTTTTTGCGGTGCATTGTGGGATTGAATGAGTGCACTGGAGAACGTCCACTATGGTTTTGGACACCACTAAAAATGGCTAGGGGGCGTTTTCGGATACAGCCCGAGTGTTAGTACTTTGTGGGCAGGCTGGAATTATGCTAATATGTTACCCAGTGACGCACATCGGTAACAGGCAAAAGATGAGGTCGAAAATATGACAACTCGACAAAGAGTCCACTCTTTCATTTGAGAGACAGTATCTTAATGTATATGCACTTTTTTGATTAACAACTTCGTTAATCGTCAACTTACATTGAAGGATAGCTATGTTACGTTGAAACCCTATATGTTTACTGCACTGTGTTATTCTTCTTATTTCCCTAGGGCTAATGAACCGGAAGTCCTAAATCACATATATTTTGCCAACTCAAACTTTCAACTTTCAGCTTTTTTTCTTCTCTGGAAATGTTTCGTCAATTGAACAATAAGGTATGTTGTTCAACGGTACAATCAATTGAACACACCATATTTCAGTCCGCCTCATTTTCGTTTCTGACAGAAATGAAATATGAATTACTCCATATGATGTGACTACATTATTGGGTTTGGTGTGTTAAATTAATTGTATATAATTAATAAAATAATAGTTTTTGTGTAGCATGTATGTGCACCCTGTTGTCTAGATTCGGTATGGTTAGTGAAAATATAGCAATGTAATCTACAACCCCAAAATCAACAAAGCGATATATGTGTATGTCTTATTAAAGCAGTTTTGCATCCTTATTCCGTGTATTGGCTCATCTCATCTCCCAGTGCCAACGTCATTTGAACAGACCAATGAAACGTCTCCTTTCGCAGGCTGAAAACAAGTTCCATGAAGAGGCTCGAAGAACACTGGACCCTCGCGAACCTAGTGGGCTAGTCAGCTGAAGCAGCAGACACAACTTTTACCAGGGTTGTGTTTATTTACCCGAGCTGTGCGGTCTCCAGAGCAAAGTTACGCTCCAGAATTCAGCACCGGAGCTGTCCAGCCACCGCGCCTTCAGCTTGCGCCTCAGAAACAACGCTGTTTGCTCGGCTGCGGAATATTTGTTTGACAGGGTTTCACACTGTACGCTGACCGCCGCGATTACACACGCGTAACCACTGACGAAAGCAAACCTTGAAATGACTGCTGGTAACGCGTGAGAGGAGCAGAAGAAATCGAGTCTCAAGTACCGGAGCACCATCCCATCTCCTTCAGGTTAGTCATAGTTCTTTTCTAACTATAAATACTAACAGTTGTGATTTTACAGTCTTGCAGGACGTGCATTGTATGCAACATAGAACATGCAATCAAATTGATGGTCATAAACGCACGCAACTTAGTGTACAGGCGTAAATTTTACGAGACGGATCATTCATGCATCAGTTTTGTGTGGGTGTAGAAAAATACCCCGTCTATACCATCCGATCTAGGTCAGTTGCTGTTTGGCGGGTGTGGATGAGAGCCATGCATTATGTTGCATCATTTTCCACCGTAAAATATAATGAGGCTGGTTTGACAGTCAGCTGCCAGACTTTACGCAATAACTTTTGTCACACTGACACTGAATGTTGCACGTGACGTATTTGCAATGTTGGCTGTGCGGTGAAGTGTTTCACGCGATAACTTGTGCGTGGTGAAGTGTACGCGCTCCTTTGAGCACCACTGCAGAGGTAAGTTTGCTGGATCAATTGCAGTCTCTTTGTGAGACCCTTGTGCATCACTTCTGACGTCACAGCCCAGGAGCCAGCAGGGTTTTATGTAGTCATTGAGGAGATGAAGTGAGCTGCCTGCATTCAGAAAAATCTCATATTTGGGGATAATCATGTAGCTGTAGAATTGCACAGAACATCATTTACATACATTTCAATAGATTCTAGAATTTAAACTGATAGTCAAATTTATTTGTTTGTTTATTTGTTTGTTTTAGGTAATATTTTAATAATAATAATAATAATTATTATTATTATTATTATTTTAAATGTAAAATAAAATATTATAAGTAATATTATCTCAGAATTGAAGAGCATTTGTATGGTATCACTGCTTGCATATTAAATATAATACTAATACAAATACCACTACTACTAATAATAATATGACATCGTCATCATCAACAACTTAATCTGATTTTATATATTTTATATTACTAAATGTAACATTATTTAATAAATATTGCAATATAATTTTAGATTTAGAGAGCAATATTACAGTATTACTACCTGCAAAAAAGTAGTAGTAGTTGTAGTAGTAGTAATAATAATAATAATAATAAATAAATACATTATGCTGTTTACATATACATTATACCGCATTGTTATGGTATTACTACTTCATCAACAACAACAGCAATAATCATCATCATTATAATTATTGCAATAATATTTTCGATTTAAGGCAATATTACAGTATTACTATCTGCATAATAATAATTATAATAATAATAATAATATAAAAATTACATTTTACTAGCATTACTTTTACTATACTATCACAAACAACAATCATCATCATTATTATTAATAATTAATAATCTGATTTAAAATATTTTATATTACTAAATGTAACATTTAATAAACATTGCAATATTATTTTAGATTTAAGAAGCAATATTACAGTATTACTATCTGTAAAAATACAAATTAATTAATTAATTAATAAATAAATAAATAATAATAATAATAATAATTATTATGAAGCAATATTACAGTATTACTACCTGTGAAAATAAAACAAACAAACAAATAAATAAATAAATAATAATAATAATAATAATAATAAATTACATTATGCTGTTTACATATAGATTCTACTGCATTGTTATGGTATTACTACCTGCATAATATTAAATATAATACTAATAATTCAACAACAACAGCAATAATCACCATCATTATAAATATTGCAATAATATTTAAGATTTAAGGTGCAATATTACAGTATTACTATCTGTAAAAATAAAACAAATGAATTAATAAATAATAATAATAATAATAATAATAATAATAATAATAAATTGCATTATGCTGTTTACATATACATTCTACTGCATTATTATGGTATTACTGCCTGCATAATATTAAGTATAATACTAATACTAATACTAATACTTCATCAACAACAGCAAAAATCATCATCATCATCATCATTATTCGTAATTAATATTCAGATTTTACATATTTTATATTACTAAATATAACATATTTAATAAATATTGTAATAATATTTTAGATTTAAGGAGTAATATTACAGTATTACTACCTGCAAAAAAGTAGTAGTAGTTGTAGTAGTAGTAATAATAATAATATATATATAAATAATAAATTACATTATGCTGTTTACATGTGCATTCTTCTGCATTTTTATGGTTTTACTACTTCAATAATAATAAATATAATGCTAATACTAACACTTCATCAACAACAGCAATAATCCTCATCATCATTATTATTAGTAACCAATAATCTGATTTTACATATTTTATATTACTGAATGTAACATTATTTAATACAAATTGCAAAAATATTTTACATTTAAGGAGAAACATTACAGTACTACCTGCAAAATAATAATAATAATAATAATAAAAATTACTGGTACTTAGAGAAACCTATACATCGGAGCCTGATAAAAATTCATTTTTTAAAAGAAAGACGCCAGATGGATTTAGAGGCTTCTGCATCTGAACTCTTCATATTCAGGTTGAACATATGCATAGAGGTTAATAGGAGTGTACAGAATTTGAACGTTCTATACATTTTACCTTGTGAACTTTTTCCAAAATCAGACTCTTGACAACCCTGAACACATTAATGGCTCTTTTACATTTGATATATATCATCATATTCTATTCTTGGCCTTTTCCAGTTCTGTACGTGTTTGCTATTCGCTATGGTTCAGTATTAGCATTGCTTCAGTTGATCAGTTTGACATGAACCCCCGCTATGAGCCCTGTCCTACTTCTTCAAGTCCCTCCTCCACCTTTTGGTGCTCAGTTCTCTCCTGTCTGCCCTTCTACCCACAATGCACCATGAGTGTGAGCTCTGGAACCCAGCAGACACTCTAGGTTCCCTCGTCTCTCTCACAGCGCTCATTGTCACCTCCTCTCAGAAGAGTGCCTGGCACAGTCTCAGTGCCTGACAGGAGCTGAATGCCAACGTGGGGGCTCCTCTCTCCGGAGGCATTTACATTCAAATTCCTCCACATTGCGACACCTCTGTGCCCATAGGCCAGCGTGCGAGAGGAATCTCAACTCCCCGTACTCATAGTTTGGCCAGCATACTTCGCTTTTGGGCCACTGAGTGTCCAAGGTGGCATATATATGCGCTCATAAATGTTCCCGAAGCGCACAAGCCCACATCGCACAGATTATGTGTTTTATCACTTTGTTGCTCATTAGCGTTTACAGAGAGCGTTGGCGAATTTATTTTTGAAGTTTGGCAGCTTTTTTTTTTTTGGTGGGTGTTTGTGATTCCAATCACTGGCAGAAGGTGGCCTTAGTGAACTCGTTAGTGTGATTAGTTCCAGGCTTTTGGGGATGGGATATTCACGTCAATGGGAAGCATTCCCATGGAAAAAAAAGAATGCTTTGTCGCTGTCCTATTCACAGAGCGGTTCCCCACAGGAGCTGCGCATGAAAGGCAGGGTTTGTTGGGATTCCAGTCAGCGACAGCTTGACAGTGCGAAGCCGATTTGTGAAACATGGTATTACAATAATATTAGAGGAAAAAACAAAGGCTGGTGAACATGTAGGTGCAATGCATCTGAAACACTGACATTCTGAAGTTTTGCTGTGGGACACAAGTGTACCTGCTGAAGTGTTATTATAACTGTAACTCACCATGCTACAAGTTACTCATAATTTAAAGGGATAGTTTGTTCAAAAAAGAGCATTTGTGTTCATTTAGTCACCTTTGTCACCCAAAAATGATTAATTACCCTTATGTCCTTTCAAACTCATAAGACCTGTGTTCATCTTCAGAACACAAATTAAGATATTTTGGATGAAATCCAAGAGCTTTCTGACCCTGCATAGACAGCAAAGCAACTGAAACGCTCAAGGCCCAAAAAGGTAGTAAGGACATCATTAAAATAGTCCATGTGACATCAGTGGTATAATTGTAATGTTATGAAGCTACGAGAATACTCTTTGTACGCAAAGAAAACAAAAATAACAACTTTATTCTACAAATTCTTCTCTTCCGTTTCAGTCTTTGACACTCATTCACGAGAGTACCACGCGTTGCCTGAGTTGACTTTGTCTGCAGGTTGTTGTAAGGACAGGGAGAAAAATAATTATGCAGAAAATTTTTATTTAATTGAACACTTAGAACAGGCGCTGGTTACCTTTACATGAAGTAGATGTACTAAAGCATATTTTGCTGAACATCTGTGCAGACAGCTGCCTCACACAGAACGATAATTAGACGCCACAGTGTCCCCGGTGTCCTCACATAAATTGCCTATAAACTCTAATTCACAGCCTCACTTTATGAGACACAGTTTCACACAGTACATGTATATGTCAACATGATACTGAAAACAAGCACAGATAATAACCAGTGCTACTCAGGATGAATGTGATTTAATTATCATAAAGGATCTATCTATCTATCTATCTATCTATCTATCTATCTATCTATCTATCTATCTATCTATCTATCTGTCTGTCTGTCTGTCTGTCTGTCTATCTATCTATCTATCTATCTATCTATCATCTGTCTGTCTGTCTGTCTGTCTGTCTGTCTGTCTGTCTATCTATCTGTCGTCTGTCGTCTGTCTATCTATCTATCTATCTATCTATCTATCTATCTATCTGTCATCTGTCTGTCTATCTGTCATCTGTCTGTCTGTCTGTCTGTCTGTCTGTCTATCTATCATCTGTCTGTCTATCTATCTATCTATCTATCTATCTATCTATCTATCTATCTATCTATCTATCTATCTATCTATCTGTCATCTGTCTGTCTGTCTGTCTGTCTATCTATCTATCTATCTATCTATCTATCTATCTATCTATCTATCTATCATCTGTCTGTCTATCTATCTATCTATCTATCTATCTATCTATCTATCTATCTATCTATCTATCTATCTATCTATCATCTGTCTGTCTATCTATCTATCTATCTATCTATCTATCTATCTATCTATCATTTTCTGTCTGTCTATCTATCTGTCGTCTGTCCCTCTATCTGTTGTCTGTCTGTCTGTCTATCTATCTATCTGTCGTCTGTCTATCTGTCTATCTATCTATCTATCTATCTATCTATCTATCTATCTATCTATCTATCTATCATTTTCTGTCTGTCTGTCTATCTATCTATCTGTCATCTGTCTCTGTCTATCTATCTGTCTATCTATTTATCTATCTATCTATCTATCTATCTATCTATCTATCTATCTATCTATCTATCTATCTATCTATCTGTCGTCTATCTGTCGTCTGTCTATCTGTCTATCATCTGTCTGTCTATCTATCTATCTATCTATCTATCTATCTATCTATCTATCTATCTATCTATCTATCTATCTATCTGTCTGTCTGTCTGTCTGTCTGTCTATCTATCTATCTATCTATCTATCTATCTATCATTTTCTGTCTGTCTGTCTATCTATCTGTCATCTGTCTCTGTCTATCTATCTATCTATCTATCTATCTGTCGTCTGTCTGTCTGTCTATCATCTGTCTGTCTATCTATCTATCTATCTATCTATCTATCTATCTATCTATCTATCTATCTATCTATCTATCTATCTATCTATCTATCTATCTATCTATCTATCTGTCGTCTGTCCCTCTATCTGTTGTCTGTCTGTCTGTCTGTCTGTCTATCTATCTATCTGTCGTCTGTCTGTCTATCTATCTGTCTATCATCTGTCTGTCTATCTATCTATATCTATTGTCTGTCTGTCTATCTATCTGTCTATCATCTGTCTGTCTATCTATCTATCTGTCTATCTATCTATATCTATTGTCTATCTATCTATCTATCTATCTATCTATCTATCTATCTATCTATCTATCTATCTATCTATCTATCTATCTATCTATCTATCTATCTATCTATCTATCTATCTATATGTCTGTCAATCTATCTGTCTATCTATCTATCTATCTATCTATCTATCTATCTATCTATCTATCTATAAAGTACAACTAACACATTTCTGTTTTGCGACACATTGTATAAAAATAAAAAAAACATTACAGGTATATGTTTTAAATTAAATAAATGAAATATTACAAATTTCTGCTGAAGGTCAGGACCAAAATGTGTTCAGCAGCATTAAGTCTGTGTCTAATGTCATGTAGAGAAACACACAGACAGCAGAGTCATGTACATATGGCTGAGTTTTCATACATGTCTCCCCACCGCCTCCAACTTCATTTCTTTTTCAGGAGAGTCATCTAAATTTTTCAGGAAAGTATAGCTGGCCTGTTAGTGAGCAGTGTTGGTATGACAGCTGTTGCCCAAATTACACTGCATGCTTTGAGCTTATAGGAAAAATATTCCTCTCTTTTATTTCTTTGAGATTGCTGACTTGGTGCACCCTTTAGTGCAAATCTCCAAATCTAAATGCTCTCAGGGACCTCGATTTTCCCCTGAGCAATAAAAATATTCAGCCTTGTGTGTGAATTCAGGTCAATGAATATTTTATTTGCTTGTGCAGGGATTTTAATACAAAAATTATTTATTTGCTTTACTTGAGTTGTTACATACCGGTTCCAGTTAAAACTGTTTAATCAGTCTACAGCAACTATAGCAATGCATGATTTTCATAAGTACAATATCTTAATATTCACCAGATAAATTTAGAATAACATTTAGGTCAGTGTAATAAAATCCATTTGGTGAATCACACACCTTGAGAAGCCCATCTGTTACTGAAAAAGCACTTTCTCAGGTGTCAATCACCACAGACCTCCATCTCCATATTCAAATGAGCGGTCGACCAATATAGGCTTTTCAGTGGCTGATTCTCTAATTATTACATTTAGTCCATCCCAATTCTGACTAAGTGGTTACAGCTCGTGTCAAACTCACCAAAAACAGAACATTAGCAAATCTTTAATTTAAAATTCACAAGTGTGGCTCAGAATACAAATGTTGTTCTTTACATTTGCAGAGGCAACATCCTTGCAGAGGTTTGAGAACAGAAAATAGTCAGAATCTGATGGTTTATTGGACATTTTGCTTCCAAAACCATTTTATTTTTGTAATCTGATGTGTTTTTGTCAGTCATAATTTAATGTCCATAATCGTTTCTTTTACCTACAGGCATGGCAACTTTATTTTTATAGCATACACAATAATAAATGAAATTGCTTCACTATAAAGAGAGAGACAAAAAATATGTAAAAATCTATTGTAAAATCATTTATGAACATAAAACTGAGTAAGAAATGAAAATGGCACAAAATAAAAAAATGACAAAAAGTCTAATTCTCAGTCTGTTCAGTTATTTTCATTGAGTAATTTCCCTGCTCAGCAGTAATTGCTTCCACTGTGTCTGAAAGCATCGGCCGTCACTGGAATGAACACGTTATAATCTGTGCTGAGAGTTGGGATGCCGTGGGATTTCTAGCCAGAAGTCATTTTCATAAGGTTTTCACAAAGGGATTGACTCAGACGTTATTACAGGGGCTCTGTAGCCTGAGAGATTCTCATCTTTTATTCTCCTCGAGGCGACCTGTGATGACCTCTCTCTTCCTCTGCCTCCTGTCTCTGGGGACTCTTCCTCCATCACTGTATAGTCACAGCTTTACATCTGTGTCACAGTTTTAGTTCTAGCATCAGTCCGTTTGTGCATGTTCTGATGAATATTGCCGACTGAAATCAGCAGCTCTGTGAACTGATTGTCTGGCTTCTATGCAATTTCCGCCCATCGGGTGTGCAGGTCTGCCGGGAAACAGAATTGCGTTTACACTTTCCCAGGCTGATGCAATGAGCGCTTTCAAAGAGGAACGCATGATTTCAGATTCACCTGTGAGCGTCACTAAAAATAACCTGTGGTCGGTTTTGTTGCGCAAGCTGCCAAAGTGGACCAGGCATTATGCAGTGTAATGAAACTATTTGTTCTTATCAAACATCAATATTTTTGTGAAATTATTTAAAAAAAAACACAGACCTTTCTAACACACCCACATATTATGCTTGATTCTAGTCAGTGGACTAATTCAGTTTATTTAAATGAAAAAGTTTTATCATGATAACTCTCTGAAGATTTTAGCATGGTAATGGATGTTAAATTGTTAATGTATTTGGTCTTGGTGGAATCTGCTATGCTGCTGAATTGCTGCTGCTGTTGGTTATTGCTGTCGTTGTAAATTATTTCTGCAGCTGCGGGAAAACAAGTACAGGAACTTGCTACTGCTAATACATATACTGATACACTGATGTGCGTATTTAAGACGTACTAATGCTGCACAAGTAGCATATATCTATACCTGTAGCAGATCTATACAGGTGGAGCTGGGGAAGTGGAGGGTTTCAGAGAAACTCTGAAAACACAATGTGTGTGTACTGTGTATATTTATTATGTATATATAAATACACACACACATAAATATGTTTATATATGAAATATATTTATATTTAATATAAATTATATAAATATAAATCTAAACATGTAGATATTTTCAAAATACATATACTGTATGTGTGTGTCTTTATATATACATAATAAATATACACAGTACACACACATATTATATAAACAAAAACTTTTATTTTTGAATGCGATTCGTCATTACATAAATTACATTTAACATATTCAAATGTTAATATTATGTATTAATGGATTATGTTTTCTTTGATGAATAAAAAAGTTTATAAGATTAGAAAATATTATATTTCTGTGTTATATTTAACACAACAATTTTACAAAATAAATTTTAAATAGTTTAAGTATCAACTAAAATGTTTTTTAATCTCTCACTCTTAATGGGAATACTGACTGTTTTTTGATTGTATGATTGTTTTTTGAGAATGATTGTCTAAGCTACATAAAAATTATGATTTGTTTGACAAGCTACAGTTGTAGTATTACTAGTAACACTTACAGTTTTAAGTATTTTATCCTTTTAAATTGATTGGATTGTGGATATTTACATTGGTATATAAGCTTGTTTTGGCCATGAAATAAGAAATAAAAATAAAAATGCTTTTTATCTGTCAATTCTGACTTTTGACTTCTCAAAATTGTGCATTTGTATCTCAAAATTGTTAATTAACATTTTGTGATTCTAATTTAATTTATCTGAGTTTATATCTCGCAGTTCTGCCTTTTTTCTCATGATTCTAAGTTTATATCTCGCAATTATGATCAATTCATGAAGAAGAGTCTGAATTATGAGATATAATCTCACAACTGCAAAAAAACAAAAAACAAAAAAAATCAACAGTTATTATTTTGTATTACTTGACTTACAGAATTGCAAAACATACACTCAAAATCACGAGAAGTCAAAATTATTAGATAGAAGTTACAATTAACTTTTGATTATTTTTTTCCCATGGTGGAAAATGCTTCCATATGTTGGGGATATCAGTCAAAAAAGGAAAACTGTTTTAGACCTGGAGCAAGATGATGATGAATGATTCTAAAATGAACATTTCTAACATTCTGAATGATTCAGGAAGACACATTTTTCTGATGAAATGTGCACAATAAGATTAGTACCATGCATTAAAGAGGGAAAAAGTATTATATAATTTGCATAATTCAATTAAATATAACTAAACAAACAAACTAAATGTCTAAATAATATGTTCCTTGAGGTTTACTGAAGTTTTTTGCAAAAAAACAAAACAAAACAAAACCAAATAAAGATGTGGAAAAAAAATATTTTCAACCATTATTCTGACTCTCTGTCTAAAACAACCTGTTTTAAGGGGCGGGTTTTTAAAACCTAGTAATCGGCCACTGTTATGATTGGCTAACGTCACTGCATAGGAAACAGTATCAACGCCCCCTCACGATTGCATGTAAATGCTTTGACAACATCGTAAAAAAGGGCCATTTCCAGACAAAGCATTATGAAATCATTTTACTTACTGTTTGTGATGCAGCTGCAGTCAGATCTAGTACCGCTTTATCTGTTAACAACTGTTTCTTTGGGAACTCTCCATAACACTGTGCCTCAATTACAAATCAGTGTCCTCAGTCCTCTGACACAATCCGGGATGATTAAAAAGTAAACTATCAACTTGTTCCTTCCGCTGGGATCCTTCTGATATCTGTACAAACATGCAAACGAGCTGTTTAAACTAGATGCATCAAAGTGAACATTTGACTTTCTTTTTTTTTGTCCCAGACCCGGCAGTGATTGTAATTTCTATTAGCTTTCGATGCGACACGACACTTGCATTCAGTGTAAACAAGCGATCAGACATTAAGCGACTGAACGCCAGTAAGTGGGGCCTTTGGTGAGAAATTGACTATTCATGTCAATGTCTTCGTCTGTTTATGCAAATGTTTGTGTCTGTTTGTGTGACGTTACCTTGTACCTCAAATCCAAGCAAGCCATTTTTGGAGCTTGATTAAATAAATGCTTTGTTTATAACGAGGAGGAGTTTTAAGCTATGAAACTTGCAGGATGTTTTAAAGGTACAAAGATCAAGGCAAATTGATAGCTCACATCATGACCCCTTTAATGTATGTATATTTACAAAACAATATTAAAATAAGCCAAATTCCAGCTAAATAACTTGTGTTCATTTTATTGGTGGCATCTGATTTAAATAAATATTTTTAAACATTGATTAATTCAGTTGCCCTAATTGGGAATTCTGTTTTCTGAATGATTGCCTGGCTGTAATTTAGCTACTTAAAAATGATTGTTTGTTTGACAAGCTACAGTTTTAAAGTAGCTTTTTATCCAATTTTTTATTGACTTAGGAGAGAAATAATGTTATTTTCCCTGACAGTAATATATGCAGTTTGTTGCCAGCTTTGAGATTGTGCCTAAAAGATACACATTAATTAATTCGGTGACAAGACATAAAACCACACCTCCCTCAGCCAGCTGATGTGGCATCTATCAGAGCACGCTGAGCTGTAACAGGGTAAAATACATCATACAGCCGGGGGTAATTACTGCAAAAATCTCTCTGTCACTCCCAGGCCTTTGATGAGATGAGGCTCAGCACCACCCTCATAATTAAAGTTCATTCTCAGACGCTGCCTTTAGGGACAACAGTGGTATTACAGTGTGCCTTGTTTAGGTGGGTACAGAGAGAGAAGAACGTGATGGGTCAGAGCTTGGGCTGATAGTTAGGAATAAATGAGGGAAGGAAATATCCATTGAAATTCAAAAGCATGCTGTACTTTGCGTTTAGAAAGCGAGAGAGTGCAACTGAAGCAGTTTCACACCATTACCCTGATTAAAGGCTGAACGGATGGAGAATGCATTCAAGATTATCTGATGTCTGCTTTGGACAAGCTAAATCACTTCATGCCCGACACTAGAATGGAACTGATGCACATTTAGTGCACATTCAGTTCTGAACTGAAGTGTTTTGAACAGGGTTGGAAAAAAAGCTCTGAATTGGCTTTCTTGCAATTAATCAGTGTGAATATAAAATGAAATGGAAAATCCACAGAAGTATGGCGTCATTTTACTGCCATTAATAGCTGAGCGCACAACTAATGCCGGCGCGTGCAGTAAATCACTTCCACGAGTAGATAACAGATCTACACACACGATTGCGAGCTCATTATAAACCCGGACACAGCTCGCAGCACGCGCGTGATCATTCCCCACACTCTTGCGCTCGATCTTCTATTCCGCTCGCGCGAACACTTTTCTTTTTGTCAGTCGTGGGGCGGGGCTTACTTTAATATAATGTACAAATTAAATTGTACTAATAAATAAATACATGATATATATATATATATATCTCTCTCACACACACACACACACACACACACACACACACACAGAGAGTGACAAGTATTTTTAAATAAATGAAAATAAATTAAATATTATTTATTTTATCAATTAATAATACAATACTATAATATATATATATATATATATATATATATATATTTGGCTTTGGATCACAGGAATAAATTACATTTTAAAATATATGAAATCCGTTATTTTAAATTGAAATAATATTTCACAATATTAGTTTTATAAAATTTAAACTTTTTATTTAGGTTCTTATTTATTGCTAAAATAAGATATTTGTTTAAAATATATTTTTAATGTATTGTATTTAAAGGAACACTCCACTTTTTTTGCAATTTTTTTTTTTTTTCTGCGTAGTATCATTGCTCCTGTGCACACATAGTACGGCAGCAAATTTTCTTGATTATTACGCCGGAACGAGAGTATAGTTCCTAGTCATATCAGCCTAGAAAATCGCAACTTTTATTTTTCTGCTGGTCTTAGTACACAATGTAACTACAGAAGAGTCAAGATTTAAATAGGAAAAATATCGAAAGTCTTTGGTCGTTTTTGAGCGCGATGCTAATGGTCTAATCCGATTCAATGATTTATGCTAAGCTATGCTAAAAGGGCTACCGGGAGAACCGGAGATCGGCTGGATAGATTCGAAAACGGTAAAACTCATCTATTTAACTCTTAGGGAGTTGGAAAATGAGCCTATTTTCAAAAAAAGTGGAGTGTTCCTTTAAAATACACACTTACACACACATATATAAGTACCTTTATAAATATTGTTAAATAATAATAAAAAAAATAAATAAAATATTTTTTGGCATTAAATAAAAATCTAAAGTTTAAGTGTTATAAAATCTGTGCATTTATAAATATATATATATACATAGTAGTATAGTAAGTATAGTAGTGTATTATTAATTGATAAAATAAATAATAATATTTAATTTATTTTCATATATATATATATATATTTATATATATATCATGTATTAATTTATTGTATATTAGTATAATTTAATCTGTACATTATATTAAAGTAAGCCCCGCCCCACGACTGACAAAAAGAAAAGTGTTCGCGCGAGCGGAATAGAAGATCAAGCGCGAGAGTGTGGGGAATGATGACGCGTGTGCTGCGAGCTGTGTCCGAGCATGCAAGGGCTTGATTTGCGCGCAGAGAAGATGTCACGCGCGGGTTTAAAATTAGCTTGCGAGCTCCTATTTCCTCCCGTGTAGATCTGTTTTCCTCTCGTGGAAGTGATTTACTGTGCGCGCCAGCATTAGTTGTGCGCTCGGCTATTAATGGCAGTAAAATGACGCCATACAGAAGGCTGAATTGGAATGAGAGAAAAAGAAATTTACATTATATATCAAAAAGTAAAATGATTACAATTATGATCAGTTAATACTTTAATTTAGCAATGATGCAAATAAATTGATAAAAAAGTGACAGTAAATACTATTATACTATTAAATATATATAAATACTATTGTACTATTAAATATATATATATATATATATATATATATATATATGTATTTCAAGTAAATGCTGTAGTTTTTAAATTATTTATCAAAAGCATTTAAAGCATTCTATTTATCAAAGCATTTAAATAAATTGGTTAAAATATAAAGCATATTAGAATGATTTCTGAAGATCATGTGACACTGAAGACTGGGGTAATGATGCTGAATATTCAGCTTTGCATCACAGGAATATATTACTTTTTACTATAATATAATATAAAACAATCATTTTAAATTGTAATAATATTATTCACAGTATTGTCTTCACTGTATTTTTGATCAACTGAATGTAGCCTTGGTGGAAAAAACAAACAAACAAAAAAATCCACTCCTGTCTTTATAGTAGTCTAATTATTGTTTGTATATTATAAATATTGTATTTATTATTGTATTTAGTTATTATAAATATTGTATTTGATTTATATGTTTATACAATTTATACATAAATAGACATTGTTTAATAATATCATATAATAATGTAAAGTAAAAAAAATAGGACATAAGTTATAGCAATATTTTTATGGTTAATTAATATTAAAAAATAATTGTATTAAAAAATAAAGCTTCCATTATAGCTATTATAATGGTAGTTAGTAATGAATCAATAGTTTGATGAATTAATAAATACATGGATAATTATCTAAAATAAATATATTATGGTAATTGACTGCATAATTTATTATTTTATTTATTATTTATTATTATTTGTAAACCTATTTGGCATTAACAAGGTTTTATATTTACTTGAGAGAATATATATTATAAATGATCAATTTTTTTATGAAATATTTTATGAATTAATCTTATTTTAGTATATCCCCTTAACCATACACTGGACAAGCTGTTTGCATAATTATATGATATATTAGATATAGATAAAGATATATTTATATTTATTTATATATGTTAAAGATATATTTATAATTGTAATTGACAGCATAATTTATTTTTGTCATTTAATTTGTATTATTTTTATTTGTTATTTTATTTTGTTTAGTTTTGTATTTATTTGAAGGAGTATATATTAAAAAGAATATATTTTTAAAATTAAATAGTTGTACATTCTACATTTTAGTTTATTATATCCCCTTAACTATACATTGGACAAGCTGTTTGGATAATTATATAAAATATATTATAATTGAATATTATAATTTTATTTTTAATAGTTTATTTGTTATAAAATTTATTTTGCATTATCCATTTTTGTTTAGTTTTGTATTTATTTCAGGAAATATATATTAAAAAGTATAATTTTTTTTAAACTAAATATTTTATAAATTCATTTTGTTTTATTTTAATTATATCCCCTTAACCAAACATTGGACAAGGAGTTTGGATAATTATAGAAAATATATTCACAATAGTAACTGACAGCATCATTTATTATTATAATTTTATTTTTATTATTTGTATTTGTTTTATATTTGTATTTGTTTTATATTTATTTGAGGGAATATAAAAAAATGTCATTTTATAAATACATTTTTATTTTATTATATTCCTTTAACCATACACTGGACAAGCTGCTTGGCTTATTATATAAAATATATTTATAACAGTAATTGAGAGCATAATTAAATATTATAATTGTATTTTTATTTGTTCATTTTTTATCAAATAGACTAAATTTTACATTTATTTTGAACTAGTTTTATATTTATTTGTGGACAATATATTAAAAATATAATTTTTAAAATTAAATATTTTATGAAATTCATTTTACTTTATTAGATTCCCTTAACCATACATTGGACAAGGTGTTTGGATAATTATACAAAATATATTTATAATGTTTATTGACAGCAGAATTTAATATTATATATTTTTTTATTATTATTTTTACTTATTTTATTTTTCATCAAATACAATTTAAATTTACTTTGCATTAACCATTTTTTGTTTAGTAATAAATATAAATATACATATTACAATTTTTTTTTATTAAATATTTTAGAAATTATTATATGAATTTATTTGAGCTTCACATAATTTCTTCTAAAAACTTCAAAAATTCTAAAACTCTTCAGGAATTAAACTGTCCGTTTTCATCTCAGTTCTGAACGGCAAGCAACCCTGAATGTGAATCACAAAGTCTTGCGATCGAACAGCTCTACATTGGTTTTGCTCCCCGTTCACACTGCAATCACAAGTCACCACATGTTGCCATTAGTTAAGATTGATGGTCTGCGATGGCAGCAGACCAATACAAAACACATCAAGCCTTCCAGCGATCAATCATACGAGCGATCGGTGTGAAGAAAACGCTAGCGAGGTGGTTTGCAACACATTTGCTGTGGTTCACAAAATCTGTTTGATCCAGCATGTGGGCGTATTTTGCCAGAGCAATGATTTAGAGACAAAGTCGACAGAACGTGTCTTGTTTTCAACCTTAATATTTGTTATGCAACGGGGTGCTAACACCGACGCAGCAAGCATGAGAACTGTCTCGCTTTGCTATATTAACATAAAGTAGGATTTTGAGCTTAACCAGCTGAAAAGACCAGCATAGTTCTGATATGATATAATAATGTCTCATGTTGATAATGTTCATGTTTTGCAGCCATGGGTGTGCTGATGTCCAAGAAGCAGCAGGTGGAGAAGGTGCAGAAGTGCAGCGTGGTTGTGTCCGCATTTAAAGATGGACTGAAGGACCGGGCAGCCCCAGCGGCAGCGGCCCAGACTGAAGAGGTCATTGCTGAGAACGGGGACGGATCTGCTGATGGATCCCAGCAGGCTAACAAAGAGCACACTGAACAGAAAGACAAGGACAGCAAAGCAGGCTCATTACCAAATCAGCAGGCCTCAGCTCCGCCCAGAGAGGACCATAAGGCCAATCAGGAGGCTTGGGGGCGGCTCCGTGACGGGAAGGGGGTGGAGCCTGAGGATCTGAAGAAGGCACATCAGCTCATTCCTCCTGCGTTTGTGAGGCCAAAGAGAGAGGTCAATGACGACCAACCCACTGACGTGCCGCTGGGGCAAAGAGAGCAGGTAATATGGTTGAAAGGATTTAGCATTTTAAATAATACTAATTTAAAACTTTTCGGGTTTTAAGTATTTATTTGTGGTGCTCCTGCATTCATGCTCATCTGTCATTATAAGTGTGTTTACAAAAGAATTATCTTATATTTATGGACATCCTTTTGTGTATATAGTAAGTTAAAGGAGATATAAAAGTTCTCAATATATAATTGTTCTTTGTTTCTTAAATGTGTTATAAATTAATTTTATTTTATTATGTCCCCTCAACCCTACATAGAGTAGGACAAGCAGTCTGTAGAATGAATGAATCGATGGATAACTATCTACAATTTATTTAATAATTTCTTATTATAATTTAATTTACATTATTTTTATTAAATAGACTTTTATTTGACATTAACACACACACACACACATATATATATATATATATATATATATATATATATACACATACATATAAAATATATATACATATATAAATACATATGAAATATATTAAAAATGATCATTTTTTTATATTTTATGTAAATTGTATTTATTATATTATGTACACTGCAGGCAAAAATGCTGCTTTTCAAGTCTGAGATTTTGGTCTTTTTGTTTTTTCATAAATATTTTTTTCAGACTAGAAAGAAAACATCCAAAAGATACTGTTAAGTGTTTCTTTTATAGCACTTTATCTATCTGTGTCAATAGAATTTAATTACAGTGCATCTTTTTAAAGGCTGTTTTCTCAAAATTAGTTTTTTTTCCCACTGAGCCATAAATGTCCATTTCAGTAGCACTTACACCAAACGTGATAACAAATAAAATTTTTATTCCTGTCTATATCCTGAAGATTTCTACAGAGGGATTTGTTCATACGTAATTATATACAACATCCCCCCCCCCCCCAAAAAAAAAATGTTTAAAAAATATTGTTTTTTGTCTGTTCCAAGTATTTTCTGTAAAAACATTTGACTCTAACATGCATTAACTATTTTTATTTAGTTTATTTATTTGAGGTAATATATATTTAAAATATCATATCAATATAATTTTTTAATTTTATAAATTCACTTAATTTTACTATATACCTTTAATCATACACTAAACAAGTGATTTGGATTTTATATAAAATATATTTATAATGGTAACTGACAGTATAGTTTATTATTAGAATTATATTTAAATTTTGTGAATTAAATAAATAAATCTTTTAAAATAAATTTATATTTAGTTAAATAGCCAATTTTGCATTAAACAATTTAGTTTTTTTATTTATTTATTTTGGGGAGTATGCTATATAATTATATGTATATTTATAAATAGTAATTATAATATATACAATATTTTTATATTATTTATTTGTATTATTTTATATTACATTAGAGTTTTATTTTTTATGATTTTTAAAATATTTTTTCTGACTGTATTGGACACCAAGCAGTTTGGATAATTATACAAAATATATTAATAATACTAAATAACAACATAATTTCTTATTATAATAAATTTTGTTTTTTTTATTAAATAAAAAATAATTTAAATTAAATTGGTATTTAGTTACATTGAATACCCAATTTTGCATTTTAATTATTATTATTATTATTTTTTGTTTTGTTTTGGGGGAGTATGCTATATAGTTATACATATTTAAAAATAGTAATTATTTATATATTTTTCTTATGTATTTATATTATTTTATATTATATTAGAAATTTATTTTTAATTATATTTTAGTATTTTTTCTAACTGTATTCGACACCATGCGGTTTGGATAATTAGCATAACAGCTAACAGCATTTTTTTTTTTATCATAATTTAATTTTTATTCTTTTTCAATTGTATTTTGTGTTAACCATTTTTAGTTAGTTTTATATTTATTTGAGGGAATATACATTAAAAATTCATTATTAATTTTTATTAAATATTTTATAAATTCATTTTATTTTATATACTGAACGAGAGGTTTGGATAATTATATAAAATATATTTATTATGCTAACTGACAGTATCATTTGTTATTATAATTCTATTTTTTGTAACATTATTAAGTTACATTTTGAATTAAATAGGCAAGTTTGCATAAAAGAAAAAAATAGTTGTTTTTTAAGCTATAGTATGCTATATATTTATACATATTTATAAATAGTAATAATTTGGATATAGTATATTTATTGATTTTTTTTTTTTTAGAATATTTTATTATTTTTCTGACTGTATTGGACACAAAAATGAGACATTACAGCAACAATCATAGACTCTACACTTCTAGAACAACCTCTTAACCCTCATATCTGGTTATTTACTCTATGAAAGTCGCATACGGCATGAAATCGAATAACACAACTAAAATATATACAAACTAGCCTTGCTTTTCTTCCAGCTGAAAGTAGAGGGGTGCTATTGGAGGTTATCCTTTGATTCGGAGCTGAAACCCACTCTGCGACACACACACATGTGAGAAAATGTCAAGACTGTGAGTAAGGGGAAGCTGATCCTAGCTCAGCCTAAATGGCAGCTCAGGTTTTGTTGACAGTGTGTGGGCAGCGGGTATAGGCTGTGCTGGAAAAACCTGGCTGGGTGAGCTGCGCTGGCGTCTGGGATCAGTCCGAAATTAATTGGGGTCACTGAAGCTTGCGGCGACGGGGCCAGGCCTCATAGCGAGCCGGAGAAGAGCCACTCCACACAACTCCACTCAACAGAGCGCTTTTGTTTACCTGTAGTCTTTCTCTCAGCACATAGAAAACACATAAGAGCGGGCAGAATGAGATGCAATTTGCCTCGTCTTTGTGAGTTACGTCTAGACGCATTTGCTGATGCTGAAATATGGTTCAGGAAAATGAATAAACAAACAGGCAGCTCTGACACGAGTGAAAAATAGAACAGCTGGCAAATATATTTGTGAGAATGAAAAATTTTGCATTTACTTTGGCAATAAGAAATAAACTTTATCCTAGAGATTTTGCCATACAGTATGTAGAGTACAGAACTATAATATTAGCAACAGATTATTTGATTTTTAGAAGGATTTGATGAGAAATGTTTGAGGTTATAGTAAAATCTTTGCTGTTTGATGGCAAGATTGTAAGATTACAGTTGTCTTTTTGTCAGAAAAGAAATCTGAGAGGCGGGAACTAATGGTAACACTTTATTTTAGGGGCCAATTCTCACTATTAACTAGTTTAGCTCAGTAAATGCAAATTAATAGCATGCTGGCTTTTTATTAGTATTTACAAAGCAGACCTAAACTTAACAACTACCTTACTAACTATTAATAAGCAGCAAATAAAAAAAAAAGTTTATTGTGGCAAAAGTTAATAGTGAGAATTGGACCCTAAAATAAATTGTGACCACTGTTATACTGAAACAAAAGCAAATTATATATATATATATATATATATATATATATATTATATTACAGGGCTGGGCGATAAAACGATAACGATATGTATCGCGATAGACACGTGATCGATATCAATAAAAAATGTGTTCGATAAAACGTTCGATATTTTTTATTCTTCGTCAGAAGAAAACAGAGGATGCGAAGCAAGTTTGGTTGCATTAACAAAGGCACTCGCTCTCTGGTAACCTAGCAACGTATGGAGTGACAAGCTAACAGCCAATCAACAAAATGTTTTGAGTTAAAAAAAAAACACTTTCATATTGTATCCGATTTAAAAAGCTGTAAAAAAATACAAATTAAATTAAATTAAAATTATTATATTTACCTAGAAGTAACATTTTTGTGTCTAAAGAAAATATATCAAGTATGGTATGGTTTATATATATATTTTTTATAATAATAATTTTTATAAATACCTTTTTTCTTTTTGTCAAAAGATTTTGTTTCATTTGTTGATTTCTTTTTGTGTTTGGGAGTAATTATATTATTATGAATAAATATTTTTGATTAATAATAAAGAAAAAAAAACAATTTGTACCATTCGGTTTGCTTTATGTTAAAAGGTTTTGTTTAATGTATTCATTTATTTATTGTTGTGTTTGGGAGTGAACTAATTATATTATCAATAAATATTTTTGATTAAAAATAAAGAAAAAAAAAAAACTTAACCAATCAGTTTACATTTTGTTAAAAGATTTTGTTTAATGTATTAATTGATTTATTTTTGTGTTAAAGAGTTATTATATTATTAGCAATACATGGTTTTGATTAATAGTATAAAAAAAACAAAACAAACTTTAAACCGATCAGTTTACTTTTTGTTAAAAGATTTAGTTTAATTATTTAATTTTTGTCTAAAGATTATTTTTGAATAATTATATTATCAATAAATATTTTTGATAAAAAAAAAAAAAACCCTGAACCAATCAGTTTACGTTTTGTTAAAAGATTTTATTTAATGTATTAATTTATTTATTATTGTGTTTGGGAGTAATTATATTATTAGCAATAAATAGTGAAAATTATTATTTTTTTTTTAAAGAAAAAAAATAAAGAAAAAAACCCCAAAAACTTTGAACCGATCAGTTTTTTTTTGTTAACAGATTTTAATTTATTAATTAATGTATTTTTGTGTGTGATAATATTTTTTATTATTACTAATAAATATTTGTATTTATTTATTTAATTCATATCCAATCATACTGCGGTCTGTTAAAACTCAATGGGCTCAGAGGAGGCAAGAGAGTCGCAGACTCCTGCTGTAACTATACCTGCTGGCGTCGCTGTTGGACAATGTTTCTTTAGAAAATGAGTGATACACTTTTTAATGTTGAAATTTTGCTGTTGTTTTATTTTTGTACCATATACAAATTGTTTTCTCACTCAATATTTTGAAGAGACACTGCCTCTCTTGCCTCCTCGGAGGAAATGCCCCTTGAATATGTGCATATAAAATGCCAAAGTTCTATTTTTATCATCCAGTGACAACAGAGGTCCACTACCTTTAGCAGTTAAATACCAATGAGACATAATGATGCTGAGAGTACCGAGTCAGATTCAGAGTCTCAGTGGCAAGGTGACGTCCTTTGGCTCTTCTGATCGTCCCGCTTCTAAATACAGCACCTCTCCCCCGCGCTCATATCACAATCCTCACCTCCTCAGAGACACATGTCACAATCTGAAGAGCAAAGACTGAGTGCGTCTGGTGCCTACGCCACAATAGGCTGAATTTTTCATCTGGAATATCTGACAAGTATTTGATTTCTGGCATCCTAGTGCCACCATACTTTAAAAAGGTGTGTAATGCTCCTAGCAAATTAACTGATTACTTGAAGTTGATTAGGAGCAGTGGTTCAGGAGGTAGAGCTAATTGTAATTCTTGGTTTCCAAGCTCCACGTCCTTGCCCTGCAGGTCACTTTTCACATTCTAATATTTAGCCGTGATTGTAGGTTTGCGTCACAATGACTCGAGCAGAACTAGCAGCAGTAACCGGGCCGTGAGTCATCGCAGCTCTCAAACCATCCCACCTCCTGTGGGGACTCTTGGGTCTGCACCAAAAGTCCTTGAGAATGTTCTAAACTTTGAACTACAGATTTGTGTCTGCACGCTTCTGAGGGTTTAAAATGTCTGACCCTGAGTTGCATTAATGTGACAGCTTGTCAATAGTTTTGTCCAGTCTCTAATGTCTGTCTCTAGGCGGGTGACGTTGCAGCGAGGAAGAGCAGCTTGAAATACGATGATGCAGTTCATTAGATACAGTAGTAGATTTAATCACTGATTGATTACATTTGTTAAACACTCATTACCTGTTTGAGGGGAGCTATAATTAAAAAATGACAATGCTAGTAACTTAAGAACATTTTAGTAGTGTTGTGTTGGAAATAGTGTAAGCAAGAAGCTACTATATGTTATCCTAGCTAAACTTCTCATTTGTAGTATTAAGAACAGTGTTACTTTAGTATTATTTACTGTTACTTTAGTATTATTTATGTACTATTGTAATATTCATAATATTTTGAATTAGCTATTATTTTTATATTTTCAGTTTTCTATTATGTTTATGATGTTTTCATTTATGTCATTCAGCTTTTATTTATGTTTATATCAGTTTTTGGTTTGGGCGATTGTAGTTCTTTACCTTAAACTTATTTTGTTTCAGTTAGTTTCCAAGGCAACATTTTTAATTTTCCTTTTTCCAGGTAAAATTTAATTAAGTTAAATTTTTTTAACAAGTCCTCTTAAAACATTTTTATTTTTTCCATCTATTTTTAAAAATGTATTTTATATTTCATGTTATATTTTATTTTATTTTTTATTTCAACAACAACAAAAAAACAAAACAATCAATTTGACTTCCACTTAAAACATTTTTTATATTCTTTTTTCCCCATTTTATTTTATTTTTTTATTTTATCAAGTCATCAAATTCATGTCATATTCATACATTTAATATTTTTAAAATGTTTTCTTTATTTTCTTTTATTTTATATTTTATGTTTTTTAACAACAACAACAACAAAAAACAAGACAGTCAATTCGACTTTGAAAACATTTTTTGATTTTCTTTTTTCCCCATCTAATGTTTTTATTTTATTTTTTATTTCAACATCAACAAAAACAAATCAATCAATTTGACTTCCTTTTAAAACATTTTTATTTTTTCCCGATGTAATATCAATATTTCAACAGCAAAAAAAAAAGAAAAAAAGAAAAAGTCAATCAATTTGAGTTCCCCTTAAAACATTTTAAATTATTTCCATCTAATATTTTTTCAAATTCATTTATTTCTTTTTATTTCAACAACAAACAACAAGTCAATCAATTTAAATTAAAATATTTGTAATTTTCTTTTCTCATCTAATGTTTAGATTTTATTATTATTTTTATTTATTTTTTTTTTTTTTAAGTCATCAATTTAAATTCCCCTGTGGCATCATCTTTGTAGTAAAGAGATATTTGATCAAATTATTACTGTACAGTAATATTTATAAATCATGGTGTATTACATTTATTTATTTGCCGTAAATTCATTTTAAATATATTGCTGTTGCCATTTAAAAATAAATACGTAATTCAGTCACACACTCTTGTGTTTTTGTAAAATATGGCTTTATTAAAATTATAGTCAAATATTTTGAAAGATATATTTTACAAAATGTAGTCTACCTTTTTTTAGTAGCTTGTCTAATGCTAAAGAGTAAGTAAATGAATGAATGAATACATACATACATGCATAATAAATTAATAAGTAGTTTCACTATTTTAAATGCTTTTTTTTTGGCAAGCTGCAGTTTCAAAGCAGTTTTCCCGACAATAGATGTCTATGCTATCTGTAGTAGATTTAGATTCTATCACGGTTTTGCATTTATGAAACTTTAAATAAATTTGGCTCCTGGGATCAGTAAAATATTTTCTCGTGCTGTGTTCATCAAACCAGCATGACGTCCACATATCATGACATGAAAGTAAACCACATGCAGATTCGGCTGCACCATAGGAGACTTTAAATGAGCAGGGAATGTCAAGATAGATTATTTCTATATTTGGTGACCTTTAATGGAAAGCAGCTAATGGAGGGAGGTATAGAAGTTTGACTGTAGAGGTGTTAGCATATTGATGAGTCACCACAGTTACTGTCATGTGTAATTATGCATTTTCAATGGGCCGTATGGCCTTTTTTTCAGGCAATCAATAAGAGTCTGGTTGCTAAATAACGAATGATTTATCTGTGTTCTGCATTCAGCCTATCAACGATGAGATGTGCGAGGTGTGTGAGGTTTGGACAGCAGACGATCTGTTCCCCTGCCGGACGTGCACACGGGTCTTCCACGATGGCTGTCTGCGGGAGATGGGCTACCTGAGCACTGAAGCTCTGCAGGAAATGAGAGAGACGGCCCACACCACCACTGGCTGGAGCTGCTATTACTGCGTGAGTTCTCTCAAGCCTCTTTCATGAATACATACAGTTTATTTTAGCTCCTGCCTCCAAAGCCTAGGATAGCTCAGCCAAAAATGAAAAATACCCCATGAGTTACTCACCTTCAAGCCATCCGAGGTGTATATGCCTTTCTTCATTCAGACGAATAGAATCGGAGTTAATGTCATAAAAAAAAGCCCTGTCTCTTCCAAACTTTGTAATAGCAGTGAATAGATGTTGAGATTATAAAGTCCAATAAAGGGCAGTCATCCATCATAAAAAGTACTCCACATTGCTCTGGGGGGTTAAAGAGCAGGTCATGTGGTTTATTAAAGTGTCCTAATTTTGTTTTGGAGTCCCCTACAACAGGTTTAAAAGCATCTAAAGACATTATATTGCCAAAAGTATTGGCACACCCCCTTCTAATGAGCAGGTTTGACTACTTTAGTCATTTCCATGAGTGCTAATCTTAATGTTTAAGCATATAATGATATTCTAGGGAATTGTGTCCTAATTTTATAGCAAAAGTTTGGACAGGATCCTTTTTTATTCTAATATGACAATGCCTCTGTGTATAAAGCAAGGTTCATAGACAAATGTTTGATTCAGTCAGTGTGACTGAATGCTTAAACATTAAGATTAGTACTCATGGAAATTACTAAAGTAGTCAAACTTGTAAACGAAAATCATTTGTCAATGATTTTGAAATGGTTTGTTTGAACCATCTTGGAATGTAATGTCTGTAAACCCCTCCCTTCCATAAGCCTACTCTGCTCTGATTGATCAGCTGGCCAAGCCTGTTATGATTGGCACAGAGAGAAGTACTTCATCAAGTTAGCGAGGGCTACCATCTGTGTTGCCAAAGTCCACGTCATATTTACCCCAACAAACAGCATGTATTTTACACTCCGGAACACGATTTTTAACAGGGGACCACCCTTGAAACGCGCTAGTGTTAGTTTTGAGTAGCAATTGGATGGCTTTTGTTTTGAAAACCTGGCAACCCTGAGCACCTTTGTATAAAACAATAATATAGTGCTCCAATCCGTTCTTAAAATAATGACATAAAAACATTTTGTTTAACACTTATTTAAGCGAATCGTGCCCACGGCTAAAGTTTAGCTGCTAAACTGTATTAAAGCTGCAGTCTGTAACTTTTTTGGTTCAAAATTATACAAACTTTTTGGTTCAAAATTTTTGAGCAAGTACATAACCACCCAGTGTTCAAAACTATCGTCTTACTTTAGCCCGTTTCACAACGGTTAGCTTATAATAATGTTTTTAAATTGAGTGGTACGGGTAGGTTTTCGCAGGAAATTCAAGCATGCCACTGTGTCATCACGTCACCTCTGTAAACATAAAGAAGGTGTCCCGGCTAGTAGCTTTATCGCATGTGAGAATGCTGCAGGTGCCAGATAGTTTATAGCCTTTTCTCACAGCGGCTGAAATAATTAAACGTATCATTTTGATTGCGGAATGTAATCCAATAAATTTGTGTTTATGAAACATAAGTGACTGAAATTAGATTACTCCAGTTTTAAATGTGCATTTGATTGCAGATAGCCTTTGTGGGATAACACAAGTTTTGTATTTTAGAGAGAACCGGTCCTAAGGAAGAATGATTTGCTTTTTCAGCTAAAAGAATTTCTTCATATGAATAGTGAATTTTTTATGTCAATCAGAGATTAGACTGTACAGAAACAGAAACGCTAATACACACTACATACACGTAGTTATGCAATGCTGATGTTGTTAACATGAACAATTTGAGAACAAAGTATAACAGTAATAATATCTTGTTAGTTTGATGTGATATGAAATAATCGATCATTAGATTTAAACACCTGTAGCGTTTTTCCTCAGTTGGTCATGACAAAAGACTTAGACTTGCTACTTACTCTTAGATGACAATATCCAGTGAAAATTCTTATTTGGCCCATATATTTGAATCTGTTAATCTGTGATTCCTAAGTACAGTGAATATCCACAACGGTGCGGTGACCAACAGCTACCAAAACATTAGATTCATCCGCGATTGAGCGTGTCGGAGCACAACCCACGCATGAAAGATAATTCCGCAATTAACTGCAATTGCAGCTTTTCAGACAGAGTTGGCGACAAAGAGGCAAAACTTATGGACTGCATCTTTAACAAACAATAATGGTGGATATGTTAGCCGAGTGCTAACGTGACTAACTGATGAAACAACACAGTTTGTAAAATAGTGGGTTCACAGCGAATTATCAGAAGTATTTCAGCAAGACAGTAATATCAAAATTTACCTGGAAAGCTGAAGGTGCACTAGGTAACGCTATACATTACATATTAGCACAAAAACTAGATATTTTGAGCACTCACTTAAAAATGTACACATAACGTATCAATCGTACTTACAGGTTGTGGTTTGGAGATGCTTGCTGGTCCAAATTATTAGATAAAAGCCAAGATTAAAGAAGCAGTATTCTAGGGTAGGGGTAGGGGTAGGTTAGGTTAGGGTTAGGTCAAATAATGTCATCTTTGCATTAAACACTACATAAATGAGTGAATGACACTTAATGACATAAACATGCATAAAACCTCCTTTATATTCATGACATGTGTCATGTCATGATTATGAAGGTGTCATGTCAGTCTTATGCACACCCCTTCAAGTGAAGTGTTACCCTAATATGTTACCTTGAGACAAATATCATTAACAGGCATAAAATTAAAAAATATCACGACTCGTTAAGTTGGCTCATAATCAACTCTTTCTTTTGAGAGACAATACTCTATCATGCACTTCATGCATTCTTTTCATGCACTTGATTAAGCAAAGAAAAACCAGCCTCCTCTTGTAATACAAATACGTCAATTCTGGGCCAAGACTTTTGTAATCATGCCATGCCGAGCCACACTCAAGTGGAAACATAACTGGAACCATTCCTTGGAAAAGTGGCTCTGGATTCCAGTTGAAATTAATGGATTTCCCCACATGAAAATTGGCCAAACAATGATACAGTCATGGCCAAAAATATTAGCACCCTTGCAATTCTGTCAGAAAAAGCAACAGTTCTCTCAGGAAATTGTTCCAGTTGTAAAATGTTTTGGTATTCACATGCTGATTGTTTTTGTTTGCACTGGAATAACACAAAAAAACAGAGAAGATAAAATTTCATACAGAACTCAAAAATGGACTGGACAAAATTATTGGCACCTTGTCAAAATTGTAAGAAATAATTGCTTAATTGCTTTTTCAAGCACATGATGCTCTTGTAATTTGTATTTATGGCAAGTAACAGGTGTGGGCAATATAGTAAACACTTGCAACCAGATAAAATGGAGAACGGTTGACTCAACCTTTGTGTTGTGTGTGAAACATGGAGACTGAGCATGGAGAAAAGAAAGAAGTGTAAAGAGTTGCCTGTGGATTTGAGAGAAAAAAATTTGGGAAAAACATGGACAATCTCAAGGCTACAAGTTCATCTCCAGAGACCGTAATGTGCCTGTGTCCACTGTGCGCAATATCATCAAGAGGTTTACAGCCCATGGCACTGTAGTTAACCTCCCTGGATGTGGACAGAGAAATTAAATGAATCAAAAATTACAACATAAGAATCAGGGCTCCCACTCTAAGCCAAAAGTAATCCCTGACTTTTCACTTTCACTGACTAAAAAGCTGAATTTCCATGACCTATAATGAACGGATCCATCCATTTGCAAGCTTTATTTACTTGTTCACAGAAATTTTTAGCACAAAACACACATACACACTACTTTTTTTTTTTTGCTTTTACCCGTTAAATGCACTTTGATATTTTTCTCTACAGAAATTCATTTATGGTTTTAATACTTTCAGAGGTTAAATGCTCTGAAGGATGTTCTGTTTGTCATCAGGTTAATCATTTAGAATTTCTATTGCTTCACATTTAGTTTTTGCTTTCTATCGTTTACTTTTAACACCTGAAGTGGTCATTTTGTAGCCAGAGGTCCTGAAATTTACATTTTCCTGACATGTTTGCCTTAGTTAACAGGTACAGCCTGGTGACTGGATTTGACTTAAGTGCCCTGGCTTTCAATGTCTGGAATAGACCTTTTAAAGTTCCATGAAATTCCAGGAATTCCATGACCCGTGGGAACCCTGAGGATTGTTCGAATGGTGGATAATGAACCCAGATTAACTTCCAAACAAATTCAAGCTGATCTGCAGACACAGGGTACAACAGTGTCAGCTTGCACTATCCGTCGCCATCTGAATGAAAAGGGATGCTATGGTAGGACACCACAAAAAAGCAAGACTGGTGTTTGCCAAAACATATGTGACAAAACCACAATCCTTCTGGGACAACGTACTGTGGACAGATGAGACAAAAGTAGAGCTTTTTGGTAAAGGACATCATGGCACTGTTTACAGAAAAAGAAATGAGGCCTTTAAAGAAAAGAACACAGTCCCTACAGTCAAAAATGTTGGAGGTTCAAATATGTTTTGGGGTTGATTTGCTGCTTCTGGCACTGGATGCCTTGACTGCGTGAACGGTATCATGAAATCTGATAATTACCAAAGAATTTTGGGCGCAACACAGTGGATTCTGAAAAGGGGCAGCAATGAATCCAGATCTGAATCCCATAGAACACCTGTGGAGAGATCTCAAAACAGCAGTTGGGAGAAGGCATCCTGCAAATCTGAATGACCTTTTGTCCAGTGCATTTTTTGGGTTCTGTGTGGAATTGTATTAGATTTGACTTTTCTTTTCTTTCTTTCTTATCTTTTTTTTTTATGTTCCAATGCAAAAAAACGAAAACAAAAAAAAAACAAAATATTTGCATCTGCAAATTCTGACAGAATTGCAAGGGTGCCGATATTTTTGGCCATGACTATATATCTGACCCTGCCAATGATGAATCAGGAGAAGAGCACAGTTGTTTCAGAAACACAATAAGACCCAGAACGTTTATTAAAAAATATGGCCAAGTTTTCCTCTTCTTTTAATATCCTTATCCAGCAAAAAGTGCTGATAGAGTGATCAAATATATAGACCACCTGTTGGCTAGCATATATCCACAGATCCTTACCGCGTAGAGCTCCTCCAAAAGGTCAGCGTGAAGATGAGCATGTCAAGATGATTGTGTTATGCTGGAGAGTCTGGGCTCTGTTCAAAGTGCTCTTTCTCCCGGCGTCAGAGAAGTCTGGCACTAAAAATTACAGAGTGGGCTGTCAAAGCACACGAGCGTCCTTCAAAGTGAAGTAGAGCGCTTATCTCAGACGTGCAGGCTGCTGATGCTTAAATCATTTGTTGCGAGTGTAAGACATTTTCGAGGCTGCTGCTGCTACACGCGCCCCAGATGCACTCGCTGGTTTCCAGCTAGACTCACACCCTCGAATGGGTTGCATCCCATGCTGCATTGCAAACATTAACAGCTGTGGACTCATCTCTCTAACAATATGTGAAGCGTCGGGGTTGTTTCTGAAATGTCTGGCGCGTATTTCCTTGGAGGGCTAATTCACAGCTTACGTGTCTGATTTTCTCACTCTGCCCTTGCTACAACCTAATCCACATGTGTGCGTAAGCGTGTTTGTCGAGGACTAGGCTGGGGATCAGACTGCTTTCAAGGGACACTGATGTTTTGTTTTCATGCAATACCGTTCAATATCTTCAAGTGTATCTCAGTGCACTGGGACAAACTAAGGCTTAATAGGAAATGATTGCGGCATGGATAACTCTAAGCATGAAATTTAGCATCAGTAAGTGTTAGCAAGAAGGCCGTGGTGGAAAATTAATTAAGAGTCCAGGCCAGGTTGTCAAACTGATTTTGGCACTTGGCGTCAAATGTGGGCTTCGCCATTCAGTTGAATCAGCACTGTGATTAGCCATGTGACAATTTAGATAATTACAGTCCTTACTCGTCCAAAAACAACAATAAAAGAGCTCAAACTGATATGACATGCACCTGGTATGGAGATACGCTTATGAAGATGATGGGGAACGTCAACAATGAAAAATGTGAGCTAAAGCAATGTAGACATGACCAAAAGGAACAAGCTGTGTATTGTTTTGCTAGCTAGCTAGCTGTACTATATATGTACATAATTAGGTGATTTTCCTCCTCTTTTTCTGACGTCTTTCAAGGTTTGTGGTTTGAAAATGTCACCCAGCAGTGGTGCTTTGTGCTGAAACTGTGGTGTTGTTTTCTCTGTCTGGTTTTGAGCTTGTCCAACTGTGCTTGTGTTCTTTACGCTGGTTTCATCTTTTGGATTTCTTGTGAAATGCGAATCTTTTGGAGTTTCAGCAAACTTGAAGGCTTAAAGGGATAGTCCACCCAAAAATGAACATTCTGTCATCTGTACTCCTCCTCATGATGTTCCAAACCTTTTCTTCTGTGATATTTATATGACCGCTTCTAGCTACGCAAGCCTGAATTTATATTGTTGTTTAGTTTCAAAATGTGTTTTAAAATTCTTAACCTTGCCACATACTGCTATCTTTTTTTACAGCTTAAAAAAATTGGAAACAAACAAATGGCAGCTCCCACTTTTGCATTAAGTCCCCCTGCTGTCACTAATTTTATAACTTAAAGGGATAGTTCATCCAAAAATAAAAACTACTTCATAATGTAATTAGCCTCAAGCCATCCTAGGTGTATATAATTTTCTTTCAGACAAATGCAGTTGGAGTTATTTTTTAAAAATGTCCTGGCTCTTCCAAGCTTTATAAAGTACTCCATATGGCTTTGGGGGGTTGATAAAGGCCTTCTGAAGTGAATCGATGCATTTTTGTGAGAAAAAATCCATAATGTATAACCCATAATCTAGCTTTTGCTAACTGTCGTGTGCTTGTTCACAAGAGAGTGGCTTTTCAGCGGATGACGTAACTCTAGTGAAAAGAGCAAAACAAAACAATAGTCACAAATTAGAAGTACAAAACAAGGATTTGTAAAGATAAATGTTAGAGAATTTCAATATAAAGCCAAGAGGAGACTAGTTTTCCTTTGCTGTAAACAACGCTTTCTTTCTCGTGAGACTAGCATATTCTCAATGGAGCTTACTCTACAGCTACATCTTACATCATCCGCTGGAAGGATTTTTGATATACTTCAAGACAGTCCATGTGCAAATTCATCAGTCAACACCATTGCTTCACAGATTCTCCTTAAAAATATGGCGTTTCAAAGACAGTTTCAAAAACACGCTTGCTAGACTATAATCCATTTCGAAATTCAATAAATTCACTCATGGATTTATTTTCCGATAACCATTCATCCAATATCGCCACTTGCCATTGTGTAGCATTTACTACTTCAGTTAAAAGGTATAGTTCACCCAAAAATTAAAATTACCTCATGATTTACTCACCCTCAAGTCATCCTAGGTGTATATGACTTAATTTTTCCAGATGAATATAATCAGAGTTATATTAAAATATGTCCAGGCTCTTCCAAGCTTTATAAAGGCAGTGAATGGCTGTTGAGATTTTGAAGCCAAATAAAGTGCGTCTATCCCAGAGGTCACATATTGCCATCTTTTTTTACAGCTTAAAAAAAATGGAAACAAACAAATAGCCGCTCCCGCTTATACATTAAGTCCACCTGCTGTCACTAATTTTATAACTTAAAGAGATTGTTCATCCAAAAATAAAATTTACTCACCCTCAAGCCATCCTAGGTGTATATGAATTTCTTATTTCAGACTGTCGTGCGCATGTTCACAAGAGAGTGGCTTTCCAGCGGATGACGTAGGACAAAGGTGTAGCATAACTCTGGTGAAAAGAGAACAAAACAAAACAATGCATGGTCACAAATTAGAAGAGATATTAAACATTTGTAACATTATTGAAACTTCATACTAAGTGACTGATACCATCTTTGTTAAAAAATATTTTATTTTATATTTTATATAAGTTCGCAGTTTTAACGTACATGTTTGCTTTAATTTATTTTAAGACCTGAGGTAAACTATTTGTTGTTGCTTTCAGTATAGCTATAAATGTCTCACAATGTGAAATTTAAACTCACATTAGAGACTTTTAACATTGAATAAAGCACATAATCAGCTCGTGAGATTATCAAGTTTGTATGTTGTTGTTCCAGCTGAGACGTCGCAGAAATATAAACAGAAATGTGGAATGTCGCCGTCGCAGCTAGTAAGAACACAAACTCAGATTAAAATGGAAAAGATACCTTTTATTCGCGTCATGTGTAGTTTGGACACATTTTGGCGCTCTTTAGTGTGGCGTGATAGATCGCTGTATCTTAAAACTGTGTAGCCGTCTATGCATAATCAAACGCATAGCAAAAGATTCGTAACAGTTTCATTTTTGTTCTGGATCCCGTGCTCTGCTGCCACACTGGAGCACACTCGCCACCAACTGGACAAGGGTGGGAATTACAGTTAAAATTTACTATAGATCACACTCAGTGTAATTTGTCAAAGTGAAGGAGAGGGTGCTCGCTGCTGGATCTAGGGGGCGGGGCTTAAGACGTCATAGGTCCATGCAAGTAGAGTCCATTCAAACAACCTGTATGAAAACTGTACCTTAAAAATAAACAGAATTTTGAGATGTATACAACAGGGCTCTACAGTGCGATCATTTCAGACGCATTTGCGACTATGAAAAAATATGTGAGCCGATCAGCATATTTGTGTTTGCACTGAGGGGAGCCTCAAAGGTTTCTATGTGTTTTGCAACGTTGAGTAATGTATCACGGACATACTTCAAGAATCCTTTCATAAACAAAGTGTAGAGAGAGTGTAAATAAGATATTGATTGTGGAGTGTATAGAGCTTCGTTGATTATAATGGAACTTTGTGAAATTGCTATTAACAATGATGAGTGACAGCTTTTAATGATTTTAAGGTAGTTTGTAAATGATATATTGATTTAATACAACAGTTAAACAAAAAGTTAATATTAAGTGATTTACTTTGTCTGACTATAACACTATTGCCTGATGTTGCTCTATTTTGTTGCCAAAAATGGTCTGAAAGAAGTCAAAACTGCGCATCTACATTCAAACACAGTTTTGTTTCGTTTATGAAGGAATGTGCGTTTATAAAGAATAAGCCGTTCGAACGAATCAAATGAATGATATGATTCAGTAATTAAATCAGTGGCTTTATTTTAATTTTTAAATGATCTTTTAAGTTAGCCTATTTAAATCTTTTAATATTTCTATATTCAAAATGTTATATATACATTTTTATTATATATATATATATTAAAACTGACATAAAAGAAGACATACTTTTAATAAAGTTAAATCACTTTAAGGAGTTAAATATCACCTCGTAATCTGAAGGCAAATGTTTGATGAGATTATTTGATTATTGATTAGAAGGTGTTCCTAAAATTTTGACTCTGTAAAATTTTTTATGTGTTCTTGAAATATATTTATTATTTTATTGTTATACCATTAAAATGTTGTATGAAAGAAGTGTTGTGTTCTTGAAATATATTTATGATATTTATTATTATTATTATATCTTATTATGACATTTTATCTAGATTTAAGGTTTATTTTATGTTTAGATGCACATTTGGGTTAATGGAAACATAAATCCAGTCCAACACTTGTAGGACAGTGTATGTGACTATTAAATTACATCTATCTTATCCCAAATGTTGTTGGAGAGGACGCATCACTAATCTCAAAACAAGTCAAAACAAATCTAAAATTAGTCAATATTCCATTTAAAATTACAATAAAAAAAGCATCTTGTGCATCAAAAGCATTTACTTCCATTACGGATGAACTTGCAATAACATTAACAGCCACTTGATGGCGCTTGATAGCACCTCAAGCCCCGCCCCCTAGATCCAGCCAGGGGATCTCTAGCTCTAGCTCCTCCCATTTGGCTCTGCAGCGAGTACCACTTGGGGAAGTGAAGGACGGCCTTCAGATTTTTCTGTCACTAATAAAAAATTCTGGAAATTATGGACAATTTTCGGTTCACGCGACCTCTGGGATGGACAACAGCTATTCACTGCCATTATAAAGCTTGGAAGAGCCAGGACATTTTTCATATAACAATTGTATTTATCTGAAAGAAGTAAGTCATATATACCTAGGATGGCTTGAGGGTAAATCATGGGGTAATTTTGCATTTTTGACCTCTGGGATAGACACTTTATTTGGCTTCAAAATCTCAACAGCCATTCACTGCCTTTTTAAAGCTTGGAAGAGCCTGGACATATTTTAATATAACTCTGATTATATTCATCTGGAAAAATTAAGTCATATACACCTAGGATGACTTGAGGGTGAGTAAATCATGAGGTAATTTTAATTTTTGGGTGAACTATATCTTTTAACTGAAGTAGTAAATACTACGCAATAGCAAGTGGCGATATTGGATGAATGGTTATTGGAGAATGAATCTGTAAGTGAATTTATTCAATTTCTAAATGGATTATAGTCTAGAATTTGAACATGGACTGTCTTGAAGTATAATAAAAATACCAGACAGATATGTAAACAATTTAAAAACTAGACATTCACCAAAGAGAGTCTATAAAAATAAGGTGGATAGTCAGTTGCTTTTTCAGGTCATTTGTGCTATGTTTGGAATAGTTTGCTAGCTTAAACCTGGATACTGCACAGGATTCTTTTCTAAAAAAAATACAATAAAACACTTGTCTATTCTGAACTTATCCCTGCTGTAATGGTGGAGTAAACATTGACAGTTCTTTGGTGATTTTTGTGTAGTCAAAATTGAGTCATTTCATTAGGAATTTGAGCGATTTTCGGGAATTTTGATTAAAGGAGAAAGATTTTGCATTGGGTCCAAGTTGGTCATGCAAATGTGCAACGTTGACCAAGAGAAAGCTGCATGGTTTGCTTCATATATTAGTACACTAGTGGCAATAGACAATGGACTTCTTTTGTCTGTGAAATATTGCTATAACTGCAAAAAATGTGTTTCTACATCTGTTGTCATTCAAAAGTAGCCATGTACTGGAGTCACTGCAAGCAGCATATGAATCTGAAATGTTTCATTTTCATTTTCATTTCATGACTGGAACTGGACTTTGTTGTGGTGCCATCAGCCAATCTGTGTTGACATGATGTAATTTTCCTCCAGCTACATAGTCACATGGTGTTTACTGGCTCTAAAAAGTGCCCATAACCATGCACCCGTGAGCAAAGATAGCAGATTTCAAATCACATCCTTCCAGGGGATCAGAGAACGTACCACTGAGATGTGAAGGCCAAATATTCGCATCGGTGTACCTGTAGAGTATGTTTATGGCCTTGGAGACTGTAACAAATCCTACCCCTCGCTAAGCATTGTTTATAACATCTGTTCCTCATTTTGGGGTCTCTGACCGATGCCTGTTGAGAATGGGTGGTGGATAACATAACGGACATGAAATCCAATCTCATTTCAATGATCATCCTCAAAAGGGGAGTGTATCCCACAGTCACAGTCGCTGACAGGAAATGGAGGTACCTCTGAGACGTACCCTTCCCATCTGCTCTAGTGCCATTGTTCAGATGAGTTCTCATCAGGCTGGGGAGAGCTGATTGAAAATACAGCTACTCCCAGCGCTGCTGGGCTCTGACAAGCATTCGTTTGAAGGCAGAGCTTGAGCCAGGAACGAAATCTTGCTCTGAATTTGATATGAAAGGACAAGCCGTCATTTGATCTGCGAGAGCTTCTTCCTGCACCTTTTACACCTCAAACTCATTAGGTTTTCTTAAAAGCCGAGTTAGTCAGGTCATTCATTACCCTTGGTTCAGAGATTGTTAGCCTTTCTAGAAAGATAAAGGGGGGGAAAGAGACTGAAACACCTGCTGGAGATAATTAATGTAACTTTGTTTTTAAGGCTCAGTCTGAAGGGCCCCGAGGCTTTGTGCAGAATGTTTTTCTCATTAAGGCTTTTTTCTTACATCTTTTTACTAGTGTTGTCAGCCTAATGTCTTAATTTAGAAAAATTTTCAAGAAATAAACCCCATTTTGTAATATCCATTTCATGATTTATTAATCTGCCACATAACATTTCTCTGCAAACACTGATGTACAGGGTGTGATTGGGATAAATTTGTTATTTTTGTTTTCTTTGTGTACAAAAAGTATTCTTGTAGCTTCCAAAGATGAACAAAGGTCTCATGAGTTTAGTACGACATAAGCGTGAGTAATTAATGACATAATTTTCATTTTTGGGTGAACCTTTAATAACACAGTGGATCATCAGTACTAATATTGAAAATGAATTTGTTTAGTACAAGAGCAAGGAAGCAGTGAAATCAAATATTCTTTTTAAAGTGAAGTGTCTGCTCTACCAGAACTGAAAGACTCTTCTTCTTCCTCCCTCAGGATAATGTCAACCTGCTGCTTACTGAAGAAGAGATGTACAGTCTGATGGAAACCTTCAAGCAGTGCAAGATCATCCCAGGTGTTTCTCTTAGTCCCATTTGAACAGCCTCTTCCAGATTCTGGTTTAAATATGTGACTTTGAGCAGTAAATTAAGGAAGCTAATTAAAGGTTTACTAATTCATCACGTCAGGACTGTAATTAGGCCTGACCTGTTTCCATTGATTGATGATGCAGTAACTCCCCTCTCACCTACTTTCTGCTCAGAGTCGTGCCTGGTGTCAGATGAACTCCTGCAGTACAGGCACTTTGTGACCAAGCAGCTTTTTGAACGAGACTTGACCGATGAGGAGGAAGAGGAGGTTCTGGCCCAGTTTGCCGCTCTGGATCCAGAGAAGAAGGGCCAGATTGAGTGGTCTGACTTCCTCTACCACGAGTCACTTTCAGTGCTGCAGAAGTTTCGGACTGAGGTAATGTGGGACATGGACATATTTAGCTTGTTTGTATTATTGGAAAAGGTGCAATGACCAGTTATAAAGACATTTTATCTTTTAGGACAGTCACTGAGGAAACAAGTACTTAGTATAACATAAATTATGTCTCATACTGAAATTTGTAGTTAAATTATTTTTAAAAATCCACGTCGTTTTATACATATTTTGGACTATGGTGGGCGACATTATTTCGATGACATGGAATGGATGCCACTCGGTGAGATACTGGCGCTACCTGTTGCTATATTTACCGCAACACAACTCTGACAATAAATACGGCTTTCCAGCATTTTTGTGTATTTGAACCCTTTCCAACAATGACTGTATGATTTTGAGATCCATCTTTTCACACTGAGGACAACTGAGGGACTCATATGCAACTATTACAGAAGGTTCAAACGCTCACTGATGCTTCAGAAGGAAAACAATGCATTAAGAGCTGGGGGGTGAAAACTTTTGAACAGAATGGAGATGTGTAAATTTTTCTTCTTTTGCCTAAATATCATATTTTTTTCATTTAGTACTGCCCTTCATAGGCTACAGAAGATAGTTAGATGTTACACAGAAGACAAAATAAGTTAAATTTACCCTGATCTTCAAATTCATTGTGCTCTGCATTGTGTTTCCTTCTGGAGCATCAGTGAGCAGGCAGCTTAACTGTTCAGGACAAACAAGGGACTCAACAATAACTAAACAAAAAACACAGCTGTGGATCATTCAGGTAACAACACAGTATTATGAATCAAGGGGATGTAAACTTTTGAACAGGGTAATTTCTAAAAAAATTAACTATTATTTTCTCTTGTGGACTATATGTAAACATCTTTTATATAAAATATCTAAAGAAACAATAACATGCATTTTGTATGACCCCCCCCCCCATCCTTTTTTTCTCACCCCAAAAATTTCTAAATGCTAAATTACAATGAACAATCAACCTTTATACTAAAAGCATTGTGGAAATGATTCTGTTTTTCCTCAATCCAGAATTCACTAGTGAGAATCCTCACAGCGAAGGAGAGGGATCAAGCACGGGCTGTATTTCAAAGTATAGACCAGGACAAAGATGGGATCATCACTGCCGGAGAAGCCAGAAAAGCCCAAACCTCATGGTTCCACAAGATTAACAAAGAATCACAGTCCTGCAATGTCAGGTGAGCTGAATGTATGAGAGTCATTGAGGCTAATCATAGTTATTTCTGAACGATTCTCAATCACAGCCACTTACATAATCAACAATAAACAGACACATCAAACACTTGAAAATCATTTCAGTACTCGTCCAATTTGCCTGGCCTCTGGGAGCAACAAATCGGATCAAGCTTGGCAGTTTGTAGAGCCGTGTCAAACTGCCAATGCCTCCACGAGCTGCTAGCCAATGCTAAGCTCTTTCACTTTATTAGCAAGTATACCCCATCTCTTCTCATGAATTACGGGCTAACTTTGCATTCAGGAACTCTGCCGAGGGAGTATGAATCATTTAAGCAGTGCATTTGCTGACAGTTCTGACTTAATGCATAACGTAAATTAGATGATATAACTGGTGGGCTAAGTCATATGTGGAAAGGAAGAGGAAAGTTTCTCAATGACAGCCTGAAATCAGGGACAAGGACTGACTTTGACAGAGCACTTTTTGCCAGTCATATCATAATTCAAACCTCCCTTTGAGAGCTCAAAAGTCAGAATGATGCATTCTTGTAGTGATTTGTGGGGTAAAATGGAGCCAAGTATCTCGAATAGATCATTTGTTCTTCTGAATCCTTCATTCCTCAAGCACCATCACCTAGAAAGAAATATCACAAATGTGATGTCTTCAATATCTCAAATTTTCTCCTAGATAAGGAGGGTAAATGGGGACGTTAGGTTAAATCTTTTATTTATAATTATTTTAAATATTTAATTATAACAGTAAAAATGTTAATATATTTATATTCAAGTACATTTATATAATGAGAAATATTGTGTGTTTATATCATATATAATTTACCAGATTAAACCATCAACATTTCTCACATTATCAGAGTTTATTCGCTATAGTTTCGAAAATGGTAATAAAATATGACAAGAACTCAAGAGTTATTATTATCAATATTGAAAACAGTTGTGAAGCCGAAAAATTTAGTTGAAACCATCATATAATTTTATTCTGGATTCTTTGAGTAATAGAAAGTTTAATAAAACAGCATTTAGTTGAAATATAAATCTTTTGGTAACATTATAAGTAGTGCTGTCACGCGATTAATTGCATCCAAAATAAAAGTTTACATAAGGTTTACATAATAAATGTGTGTGTGTGTATTATATATACATAATAAATATATACAGTACACACACATATATTATGTAAACACAAACTTTACATTTGGATGTGATTAATCGCGATTAATCGCTTGACAGCACTAATTATAAATGTCTTTACTATCACTTTTTAATCAATTCATTTTAAAGCAATTTCAAAATAATTTGTAATAATAATAATAATAATAATAATGCAGTTTCTTTCAAAAACACTTTTAAATGGTAATGGTAAAGAGTTTATACAACACATTTTGCATGAATTTTGATTGACTTATCAACATATTCAATATTTGGACAGTCTTTTTTGACATCATCCTCCATGCTTTTGTTTTGTTTTTGTTTCCCCCCCCCACCAATCATCCTATCCTTTTCACCACTGCTGAATGTCCATTTGCCCTGCAGACTCATGGGATTGTGTTCCCCTTTGTTCAGTATGGGGTAAGTCACTCGATCTGCATGGGCCTCCCCTGGAAACATCTTACACCGTTCCCTGCCATCATCATTATTATACTCATTATACTCATTACCACCTCAATTACTAAATATTCATTATGGAGGCCAAGGAATCAGTGGCTAAAAATATCAAAGCTAAATTGGGTAGTTTTTGACTGTAATGGCCGCTCTCTCAGCTGCTATGGCTGTATTAAACGAGGTCTTGCCCTCCCATTATCAAGATCAAAAAGAGGGTCTTTTGTTCCCCTCAGAGAAGCCCTTAAGGATATTTTTCATCAGTTTTAAGGGTTACAGCAGGTTAAATGAGCGCCTGAGTGCACGGATGCATGGGGTTGTGGGTGTTTGTGTGTATGTTTGCTGCGTTTATGGCATGACTAAGCTTGCATCCTAATTTACGCTCATTAAAATCAACTGAGGGCTTGAGATCAAAGCAGACAGTCTCAACTCTGAGCGGTCCCAGTTCTGGACAAGATGTTTGGGTCGCTGTTCAACGCTCTGGTCATGGTTGCACTCAGTTTTGCTTCACATGTCATTGAACTTAATTACAGGAAGTTTTTATTTCAAATGAATTTATTTGCCAATAAGGTTTGTCAGATCATTTCAGTGTACGGAATAGCATGCAATGTTTAGAGTTTGTGAGCCAACTGTATATAAGGGTCATTGTGAGCCATTCAGAAATGAATTGAGAATGCATTTTGAATTCCAATTCAAGTTCTGAATGCATGTTTCTGCTCATGAGTGAACTAGTTTTGTCTTGCCAGTGGTTGGGTATCATCTCTCGGGGCTCTGAGGTGTCATGAGAGCAACAAATTACAGTTTGAAAACCCAGAGAGTGTAGAAGTGGCACCTGCTGTGAGCTGTCCGGTAGTGTGTGTATCTGTGTGGGAGAGATTGAATGAAACTGCGTGTGTTTCAGCTTGCTTTCTTCATCTGCAGTATCAGCCATGTTGGTCCAATCTCTGAGAGCAGTCCTGCCAGTTCCAGCAGCGAGAGAAGCAGAGATAAAGCCATGGAGAATGACAACAGGTTGGTGTATGTGTGTGTGTGTGTGTGTTCGCTTGTGAACTACAAGTGTGTGACACAGCCATACTAGAATGCTGTCATTATGGTCAACTTCCATTATTATGATTTTCAGATGGTGGAGAATATGTTCTGAACCATATAGACACATCCTAGGAACTGACTAGCAACACCCTAGCAATCACTTAGAAAAACCCTAGCAACAACTCAGAACATCCTAGCAACTGCTTAGCAACAGCTTAGTAATTGCCTCTTAACAGCACTGAAACCACCCAGAGAACCCTAGCAACCACCAAGAAATCCCCCCAAACATCCAGAATACAATACCAACTGCTTAGCTACCATCTAGCAACAGCATAGAAACCACCAGAACACCACAGCAAACATTAAACAATGCCTTATGAATCAACTCTGTAGTAACTCCCTAGCAATGCCCTAGTATCCACCTACAATACCCTAGGCACCTAGAAACACTCTAGCAACCATCCAAAACACTCTAGCAACTGCCAAGCAATGGCACAAAAACCACCAAGAACGCCCAACTAACAATGCTGTCAATCAACCAGAACTCTCTACTAAACACCTAGCATACCATAGCATCGTAAGCAGCACCTAGTTTTTTTTAACACTTTTTATATATGTTCGAATCCTCATCCACCGTGCACTGTGTTGTGGGCAATATTAGAGTGTGGAACGATCTGCGCTTTGAATTTTAAGCGGAAGTAGTAGACCATAGAATCTTTGGAATACTTTTTTAAACATACTACTATTTGGGACATACTAATTCTATTTTCGAATACTATTTAGGACGGATAGTATGCGAATTGGGACGCAGCATGGGAATCTTCTGAGAACTAAAGCAGTGTTTTAATGCCATGTCGTAATTACCATAATTTCGAGATAACAACACGTGACATTCTGCGTAATGTCCTAAGTAGCACCTAGATGAATCCGTGGCAATCAGGTGACATTCTACTTGGAACAGTCCTCAGAATCGGAATGATGTATTTCTATTGCAAAACTATCAACATCACATACTCAGAGAACTCAGGGAACCTTCTGAGAGCTAAAGCTGCATTAACGCCATGTTGTAATTACCATAATATCGAGATAACAATGCATGACATTCTAAGTAGCGTTGCAAGTATAGCGCCTAAATGAATCTGTGGCAGTCAGGTGACGTTCTATTTAGAACTGTCTTCAGACTTGGAATTATGCGTTTCTATTGCAACATTATCAACATCACATCCTTGTGGAACTCTGGGAATCTTCTGAGAACTAAAGTGGTGTGTTTTAACACCTTCATAATTACAGTAATTTCGAAATAACAACACGTGACATTCTACATAGCGTCATAAGCAGCACCTAAATGAATCTGCGGCAGTCAGGTGATATTCTATATGGAACTATCCTCAGACTTGGAATTATGCGTTTCTATGGCAACACTATCAACATCACATCCTTGTAGAACTCTGGGAATCTTCTGAGAGCTAAAATGGTGTTTTAACGCCATGTCGTAAATACCATAATTTTGAGATAATAGCGTGACATTCTACATAGCATCCTAAGTAGTGCCTAAATTAATCTCCAGCAATCAGGTGACATTCTACTTGGAACAGTCCTCAGAATCGGAATTATGTATTTCTGGGGCAACACTATCAACATCACATACTCAGAGAACTCTGCAAACCTTCTGAGAGCTAAAGCTGCATTAACACCATGTCATAATGCATGGCATTCTAAGTAGTGTTGCAAGTATAGTGCCTAAATGAATCTGTGGCAATCAGGTGACGTTCTATTTGGAACTGTCTTCAGACTCAGAATTATGCGTTTCTATGGCAACACTGTCAACATCACATCCTCGTAGAATGCTGGAAATCTTCTGAGAGCAAAAGCTGCATTAACACCATGTCGGAATTACATTAATTTGAAAATGACAACACGTGACAAGCTACGTAATGTCCTGAGTAGCGGCTAAATGAATCTGCGACAATCAGGTTACGTTCTATTTGGAACTGTCTTCAGACTCGGAATTATGTGTTTCTATTGCAACACTATCAGCATTACTTCCTCGACAAACTCTGTGAATCTTCTAAGAGCTAAAGCTGCATTAACCGCATGTTGCAATTACTGTAATTTCAAGATAATAACATATGACATTCTACATAGCATCCTAAGTAGTGCATAAATGAATCTATGGTGGTAAGATGGTACAGCGCTCATGTTTCCCCAACTTTTCCAATTTACAAGATTCCCAATTTAAAAGTTTTAATTAGGAGCTCTATGAGGACATGAAGCTGCATTTACACAATGTCGCAATTACCGTAATTCTAAAATAACAACATGTGGTTGATCTATTTAGAACTGACCTCTGACTCTGAATTGTGCATTTCTATGACAACACTATCAACATCAAATCCTTGTAGAACTCTGGAAATCTTGTAAGAGCAAAAGCTGTGTTAACATCTTGTCATAATTACCGTAATTTCGAGATAACACGTAACGTTCTACGTAGCATCCTAAGTAGTGGCTATATCTTCAAGTTGTAAAATGCATAATTTTGAGTTTGAGGACAATTCAGAGCAGAATGTTACATGTTGTCATTTAGAAATTACGGTAACTAGGATATAGTGTCAGGTGTCAAAATTTGGCTTTTGTAATTTGTGGTTTAATAGTGGTTTTAACTGGGTTAACTCTATTTTACCGTTACATTTTTCAGACCGGTTACCTGGGACAACTTCCTGAGGGAGAGCGCCATCTACATCCTGGCCGCCAGGCCCAACAGCTCAGCCATGCACATTCGTTTGCCACTCTAACTGCGGCCGCATAGCCTGAGACTTCCAGAGGGGCTTCCCGGGTCCAGATTCACGAGAGAGTGGCGCTGAGGACTAAACCGAGAGTCACACGAGAGTCAAACGCAAACGAGTACGCCACCACACGCTAAGACTGTACAAGCCATTGACAGATTCTTCCTCTAACGACACAATCTAGCGACACACTGACAAATTCAACGCTACTGAACAATAGCACATGTCACCACTTCTTGAGCTTTTATGAGCTTGTATGATTTTGATTTTTGTGACCAAGCAACTCGATCAGAGAACCTGCTGCAAGAAACACTGTCACACATTAGCAAATTTACGGCAACACAGTGTTTGCGTAGTGTTTTTGATGTTAACGTGTTGTATCATTTTTAAGTTGCGACTTGAGCCGTACAAGTTGCGATCGATGGATTAATGTGAGAGCAGTGGCTGAATCATTGCTGATCTAATTTCAGTCACCACAAAATATGAATATACAGTAATATAGTGGGCAACAATGGTGCCACACAGGAATCAAAGAGAGATACTATATACAGCCTATATACAAATTATACAAAATATTGCATATGTATTTATTCCCATACCTTCAGGGATGGATTATGGACCGGGCCAAGGGGCTTCTAGACTGCTTTGTGAAAAAAAAGTAAATGTAAAATTGTTATTAACAGACAAATGCTACTTGTCCGTAAGATACTGTAGAAAGAAGATTAACATCAATTTGAGTTTTCAGTCACTTGACAAATCACATTTGCAAGTCAGAATTATGAGAAGCTGTAATTCTTTTTTTACTTTCATACTGTGAAAGTGAAACATGATATGTAATAAGAAAAAAGCAGGGTGGAATTTAATTTTATCTATGAGGACAGGATTGGATTGCGAAATATGAGCTTCGTTTCTAAAACCTAGTGAGCTGCCAACTTAGGCAGTATTTTAGGGCACCATAGGCATGTTGCTGATGCAAAATCGGAAAAACAAAATGCAGCATTAATTAGCAAATCAACAGTAAACATTTTTTTGTAATTATTTTGATTTAATGTAAAAAAGGATAAATTTACCCAGTATTTGTTTATGTATATTTATGGTTTTTGGAATATTCATTTAGATTAGCAACATGGAAATTGCAAACGCTACTGAAATTAATTGAGTTCTTATAATTATGATACTTTTAAAGATCAAATAAAAAAATATTATTTACCCCATATGTGTTTGTACAGTAAGTATTGCATTGTTAGCTTAAAACATTTTCATTCCAAACAACTATTGAATTTAATTCAAATTAATTGAGTCAAGTCACACGTTTTAATATTCCACTGTGACTTACAATACTAAAATAATAATTTTTTAATACCTTTTAGAGTATTGTGTTGTTAGCTTAGCATCATGCTAATGCCAGCTGTTGAAATCAGTTGTGAGTCATATATCCTGTGTGCTTCATTTAATAATTATAGTTTCTATGAAAATCAATTCAGATTGGTCACTTTTAGGGTTTTATGTCAGAATTCTGTCTTAAAACAAAGCAGCTCACTAGGCTGATATTAAGATATTAAGTGATATTATGAGAAATATTTTTAAATATCTATTGTTGAATGTAAATTCTCAATTACAATCTTATTTTAGATATTTTTTTAAATCCCTGAGGAAATAGTAACAAAATGGGGCCTCGTAGGACCATAATCCTTCCTTGCATACCTTGTGTCATGACCTGTTGTTTTATTTTAGATTTAATGTTTCTTTAACTCACAAGTTATTATATTTTACCGGGTCTGTAAAAAAAAAGTCACACCTGTAGACATGATGTTACTCTGTGTTTAGCTGAAACAGCTGATGCAAACATACAATCTTCCAAAACACTCATTGAAATGCTAATTTAAAAGCAAGAGCCCTCAAGATGTTGATAATCATGTTTAGAACTTACTGCCTAAACAAAACTGACTCAGAGATCTTCCTTCCTTCTTTCCTCTTTCCTTCCTTGTTTATTCATGTTGAATGTGTTCTTAGATCTGGTGCAGATGAAAAGACCTTCTAATATCTAAAACTTTTTTATTCTTAGGCGTAAATCATGCACACTCCTGTAAAATGGCACCTGGTTTTACACACATTATATCAAACTGTATGAGCGGTATGAAACATATCCACTCGTTTATATGGTCATATCCACTGTATTTGCTTATAGAACATTTGTTTTGAATTGGTCAAGGCAGTAATTTAGAAGGGCCTGTGCAATACTCCGAGTTTTGCTGGTAGTGCTGGAAATAAATGCATGATGTTAACTTCAAAAATTACACTTGAGTCGTGTGGGATCTGAGTCATTTACTGAGAACACTATCTATCTATCTATCTATCTATAGCTTTGTGAACTGTTACTTTTAATATAAAACAAAGTGTCAGATTTCAAATTTTGTCCATTTTATTACAATATTCAAAGAATAAATATTGTTTTGGCGCTGTTTAATGTGTATTTGCAGATCACTCAATGAGTGTTCCAACCATGGGAAATATATACATATATATAATTTATATGTATATGTTTTTTTTTTTGTTGTTTAGTGATAGTTGTTCATGAGTCTCTTGTTAGACCTGAACAGTTAAACTGCCTGCTGTTCTTCAGAGAAATCCTTCAGGTCGCACAAATGATTTGGTTTTTCAGAATTTTTGTATATTTTTGTACCCTTTCCTACAATGACTGTATGATTTCGAGTTCCATCTTTTCATACTGAAACCAGGATATATTATTGTAATGCTTTGGTTGTTCGGCACGCTTAATGAACAAACTCCAGCTGGCCCAAAATGCAGCAGCTACTACAGCTTACTAGAACCAGAAAGTATGAGCATATTAGCCCGGTTCTGTCAACACTGCACTGACTCCCTATTAAACATCATACAGATTTAAAAATCTTGCTAATTACTTATAAAGCCCTCAGTGGTTTAGCTCCTATCACATTATAGTCCCTCATGTCCACTGCTCTGGGAATCTGATAATACCCAGAATTTCAGAATCAACTGCGAGGGGCAGATCGTTTTCTTATTTAGCGCCTCTGGAACTCTACCTAACTTTGTTCGGGAGGGAGACACACTCTGTCAGTTTAAATTTAGACTAAAGACCCACCTCTTTAACCTGGCTTACACATAATACATAATATTAGATCTCTTGCTTATTCCGAGATCATCGTTGCCACTCAGATCCAGTCTGTATCCTGATCAGATGGTCACTGCAGTACCCTGATCCAGTCCGTATCCAGATGGTGGATCAGCACCTATAGACGACCTCTACAGGTACAAATTGCTTGTTCGTTAGTCAGAGGAGAACTGACCCCCCGACTGAGCCTGGTTTCTCCCAAGGTTTTTTCTCCATTTCTGTCACTGATGGTTCCTTGCTGCTGTCGCCTCTAGCTTGCTCAGTTGGGGACACTTAATTTCCAGTAATGTTGTATACTACTTGAACTGAGCTGGATGATAACATCACTGAATTTGATGATTAACTTTCTTTAACTAAACAATGGTAAGTTTCTTTTTGAATTATTGACACACTACCTTCCTATTTGATACTGTAAAGCTGCTTTGACACAATCTGTATTGTAAAAAGCGCTATATAAATAAAGGTATGTAACTATTACAGAAGGTTCAAACGCTCACTGATGCTTCAGAAGGAAAAATGATGCACCAAGAGCCAGAGGGTGAAAACTTTTGAACAGAATGAAGTTATGTACATTTTTCTTATTTTCCCTAAATATATATATTTTTTTACATTTAGTACTGCCCTTCAGAAGCTACAGAAGATACTTACATGTTTTCCAGAAGACAAAATAGGGTAAATTTACCCAGATCTTCAAATTCAAAAAGTTTTCACCCCCCGGCTCTTAATGCATTGTGTTTCCTTATGAAGCATCAATGAGTGTTTGAACCTTCTGTAATAGTTCCATATGAGTCCCTCAGTGTGAAAAGATAGATCTCAAAATCATACAGTCATTGTTGGAAAGGGTTCAAATGCACAAAAATGCTGAAAAACCAAAGTATTTGTGGCATTTTTCTGAAGACCAGCAGGCAGTTTTACTGTTTTGGACAAACAAGGGACTTGTGAACAATTATCTATCTATATATTTCTGTGTCAATTTCATTCTATTACGGAATGCCTATGAAACCACTCATAGCTCCCTAAACAGCCTCACACCCTCAACCGACGACTGGGACACAAATTGCTCAGTTAATTTCACATCCATCTGTATGCTCTTTTCTACAGGGAATTCAAAACACATTCACAATTTTCATCAAGTGAATTGTCATTAAAAACTGTGATGTGTGATGCCGTCCCCCATGATGTGCAGAGTATTTGCTGGAATAGAACAGCTGGAGATGGTGATGGCCCTAATAAAACTAATAGAAGTTCAGCTCAGAGCAGAAAGAGAAGTTGCAGTAGCAGGTGTGACAGACATGGCCCCTGGCAGGGAGCTTTTTACACATCTGTGAATGCACAGCGCCACCGCCTCCGCACAGCCCCATGGGACCTGTCCCGCATCTGATGTTCTCTTGGAAATATCAGACTGCCTTGTGGAACGGTATGTTGAAGAACTCCAAGTTTTTGGTGCTTTAAGGTTTTCATTTGCATCACCCTGTACCAAGCCTTAACTCTGTAAGGTCAATCTAGTGTTTGACTGGAAATAGTAATTCAAATGACCTGAGACGTGAACACAACCATCTGGATATTGCGATTTTTCACATTAAGTATTGCAAACTTGTACTCACGCTGACGTCTGTCTGGAATCTGGCCTCTGGCAGCACCTTCCTTTGATACTGAGGGAGGTTGTGTCATGAGCGGTGATCCATTGAGGTGAAGACGTATCAACGCGGTAGATGGCATCACTCATCAGCTGCTCAGACGATGAGAAGGCGGAGAGTCTGGCGGGGTGCCGAGCCTCATCACTCTGTAAGGTCGCACTCATCTGACGCTCTCATAGACCAGCTTGGAATGTCAGTGGGTGAATTAGATTCAAGAGCGGAAGCCAATTTGTTGTTAGTGTAAATCCTAGTTAAAAGAAGAAAAATGTAAGCAGCTGTACACTTGTCATGCTTATTTTCGAAGGATTCATGTGAAGATATAAATAAAGCATAACTTTCAACACAACATCTACAACTACAACTACAAAAGACCAAAAGGGTTTATTCAATGTAAAAAACACATCTGGGTTACAAATCAACATATATTATATGTTTTTAAGGCAGTATATATATATATATATATATATATATATATATATATATATACAGTTGAAGACAAAATTATTTTGTCTTCAACTGTCTTTTTTGTCTTTTGTTTTCACATTATTTCCTATTTTTTTTTTTTACTTCTAGAGAAAGTCTGGTTTCTTCTAGTTGCTTGAATAAAACAATAAAAAATAAATAAATAAAAAAACTGCTAAGGTCAATATTATTAGCCCCCTTAAGAAATTATTAGTTTGATTAGCTATAGAACAAACCACTTTTGTCCAAAGACTTGCCAAATTAACCTAATTTGCCTGATTAACCTAATTAACCTAGTTAAGCCTTTAAATTGCTGAGGATTAGTATCTTGCGAAACAACTAGTAAAATAATATGCACTGTCATCATGGCAAAGACAAAAGAAATTAGTTTGGACTTGAGAGAAAGAATTGTTAATGCTCATAAAGATGGAGAAGGATACACACGTTTATCAAAGCATTTTCAAGTGTCAAGAACTGCAGTGAGATGCATTATCAAGAAGTTTAAAGAGACCAACACAGTGGAGAACAAGATGGGCAGAGGCAGAAAGCCAAAGATTTCAAAAACTTTGGAAAGAAAACTAGTGAGAGAGGTTTCTAAAGACCCAAGAACAACTGCCAAGACACTAGTGAATGACCTAGACAAGTCTGGAATTGATGTCTCAACGAAGACAGTCACTAGAGCCCTGCACAGGAATGAACCGCCAGGTTGCCGACCAAGAGACACCTCCAAGCTAGAATGAAGTTTGCTAAGGACAACCTGGGGGAATGCATACTGCATACTGGAAATGTGTCCTTTGGTCAGATGAGACAAAACTAGAGCTTTTTGGCCATAGAGATGTTGCCTATGTTTGGAGAAGAAGGGCGAGGCATTCAACCCCAAGAACACCGTTCCCACAGTGAAACATGGTGGTGGGAGTATAATGCTGTGGGGATGTTTCAGTGTGTTTGGAACTGGGAATCTCGTCAGGGTTGAAGGAAACATGAAAAAGGAAGACTATAAAAAGATTTTGAAAGACAACCTCAGACAGTCTGCAAGAAAACTTGGTTTGGGTCGACATTTTGTCTTCCAGCATGATAACGACCCAAAGCATACCTCACTTCTGGTGAAGAAATCTCTCCAAATGAGCAAAGTGAGTGTACTTGACTGGCCTGCACAAAGCCCAGACTTGAATCCAATAGAAAATCTGTGGGGCACAATAAAGTCCAGAGTTTGTGACAGAAGACCAACAAATCTGGAGGAGCTTGAGAGATTTGTTAAAGAAGAAAGGACTATCATTCCTCAGCAGACATGCTTGAAACTTGTTGAGAACTACAGCAAACGACTAAAGGCTGTTATCAAGCAAAAGGGATACACTATTGACTATTAACATCAGAGGGCTAATAATTTTGACCAGTAGACTTTTTTAAAATTCTTGGTTATACATTTCTATTTTCTATTTGTATCAAAAGTTTACCCTTACCAAAAAGAAGTATACGTCATGTTTATTTTATTAAGTATGCTTTATACACTACACTTCATGTAGTTAGTATAGTAATATCAGTGTACTCTTAGTGTACTTTCAAGTGTACTATTTCAATACTTGTTGAGACTAAATTGGCCCACTTTCTAGTATCTAAAAGTATACTTTTAAGTACACTTTAAGTATAACAGTAGTAAACTCTGAGTACACAACTAGTTTACATCTATGTTTTTAGTTTGTACTGCAAGTATACTAAATGTGAACTTATAGGTATACAGTGATAGTTTACTACTTAAATACTTTTTTTAAAGCATTTTTAATACACTTTGAAGTATAGTCTCAGTAAACTACTAGTTTAGTAGTTTTATACTACAAGTATGCTCGTGTTTCCTTTAAGTGAACTTTACATGATAGTTTAAGTATACTACTATGTCATTATTTAGGTATTAATTTGTATATATTTTGTTAAATTAATATCTAAACATACAAAACATCAAAAGAAAGAATAGGGTATCTGCTTGTAAACAAAAAACATTTTATTCTAGCTTCATGCATTCTTTTTTTTTTTTTAATAAACACCTGAATGTGGGTAGGTTTAATAAATAAAAAATACATTAAAAAAAAGTAAATGGAGTCGATCAACACCCAAAATCTTGACAGTCATTATTACCTCTTCATTGGTTGACACTGTATTCCATAATGTTATATAGTTTTACATATCTATCATTTTGATGCTGTTTTATGTCTGATGCCATTGTGTTAGATTACATGTGGAAGCATCTGTTGTTTCTGTTTCTTCTTCACTTGTGTTTTGGAAAATCTGTACAGAAGATGTGCACTAGCGCTCCTAGCGTATAACAATGAAACAGATTCTCAGAGCACAAACATAGTTCAAATATATTTAGTCAAGTATACTTAAATGTCATTTTAAGTATATTTCTGAGAAGTATATAAAGCACATTTAAGTATATAAAAAGTAGACTGAAAGTATACTTTTCTATATTTTAGTTTAAAATAAATATACTAATAGCACACTTGAATAAACTTATTTTTCGTGAGGGTACATGCACCTTGCAAAATCTACAAAATGTTAGTTATTTTACCAAAATAAGAGGGATCATACAAGTGCATGTTATTTTTTATTTAGTACTGACCTGAATAAGATAAGAGAAGAGAAGGATCATTCAGGTAACAACACAGTATTAAGAATCAAATGTATGTAAACTTTTGAACAGGGTCAACATTTTTTTCTCTTGTGGACTATATGTAAATAAATTTAATGTGAAATATCTTATCCAGGTCAGTGCTACATAAAAAATAACATGCATTTTGTATGACCTCTCATATTTTGGTAAAACAATTAACATTTTGCAGATTCTGCAACGTATGTAAACTTTTGACTTTAGCTGTATAAAATGTTTAATGTATGATTATTTGCACATATATTGTAATGGACATAAATTACTCTTCATTTTCTATTACCTTCTACAACAACACATTTCTTTTTTAACACTACATTTAGTTTCACAAGGAGGAGATACAGCAGTCGTTGCGGTCTAGCCTCACATCTTTGTCTCTATTTTTAAAACCACGTCATGAAATATTCAAACAATTCTTTTCGCATTTCAGCTATAATGCACTCCGGTGACCTCCTTTTGCCCACATGACGCAGGAACCATAAAAATACGCCTCACCTTCACACGCTGATCATGAATTCAGTGCCCCAGGGCTCTGTATTTAATTTCCTTCTTCAGACAAAAACATTCAACACCTTTTTTATATAAATTTTACGAGCTGAAATAGACCATTTACCATCCAAAACTATTCCATCAGTCAAGTTCATTCAAATCTGTTTTGCTGATGTATAGCCAAAACAAAGAGAAGTAGGCATTAAGGTTATCATCATAAATAATATAAATAGGCTACTGCAGATCCAGATGTCTAAAAAGAAGTCAGATATCCGCCTTTTTCTTTCTGTAAAAGTGGGCCATTTTATGGGTTTGGCTTCACGTATCTTCTGCGTCCCGCTATTTTTAGCTCTACAAACAGCTTGTTTTGCTGCTTGATATTGCAAATTGGTGTCTTATCATATTATTTTAATGTATTATCTTAATTATGAGCACACTGCAAACAGTTTTACCATTCTGCACGGTGTTCTTCTCGTCATATCCCTACAGCAGCTAATGAACCGGAAGTCTCACCCATAGGCTTACTTGCGTTAAAGAAAAAGGTGGATAGAGAGTCTGCAATTTCAGGAGATAAAGTTGTGCTCATGGCGATTTTTATTGAAGATCAAAATGAAATGAAACTTATTAAACTGCAACATTTTTCCATAAAAATGCTCGATTTCCTCATTTTGAAGTTTTGTGGGTTTCATCACACATATCTATCAGTCTCCCATTCTCTTCTCCAGTCTTTTCCGGTGTGTGTGTGTGCGTGTGTATGGGTGAATACGTGCAAAACTGTGCGCTGTCTAATAGGATGAAGTTGAAGGGGATCACAAATGCAAATTCTTATATTCAAATGTTGCCTTGTCAGATTGTAAGGCAACCGTTCAACTCAGACGAGCACAGCAAAAGCGTCGCAAAGCAAAGGATGCTATACATTCTTGTTTTTGCACTGCGGTGTTCCCTTTTTAATGCACTCAAAACACATTTTTATCGCTGAATGTTTAAGTGGGTGGGTGAGAAAGAGCAGAAAGAACGAGTGTGTGTTTGAGGTGCTTGGTCTGTAACACTGGCTACGACAGAGGGAAAACCAGTGGGGGAGTAATTGCACTTTGCATGACACACACAATGATTCTGATGACACACTGTGACTGAGGAAAAGCATTAACGGCGAAAAACTCAGATAGGCATGTAACTACATGCACACTGTACATGAAATGATTGTTAATACATGTACACCCACAAAAAGATAGGCTATTTTTTTTGGATCTGGAATAAAATAAAAGCAATTTCAAAAGAGCATGTGGGTTCATTTAATTCCCGAGACTACCATCTCTTCTAAGCTTTTGTTTGGAAAAGTGTGCTGGAGGTGGAATGATGGCTAAATTGCTCCATCCAGTGGCGGTTAATAGACATTGAACATATTCGCACCGTCATGTCGCACATTGCTGAGAATTTCATTTGGACAACTTTAAAGATGATCTCATTGTTGATATCGTTCTATCCTAACAAACCATACATCAATAAAAAGATTTATTCAGATTTCACATTATGTATAAACCTCAGTTTCGAAAAAAAGTCCCTTATGACTGGTTTTGTGCAGAATCACATATCATACCAAACGTGAAAACAAACCTCTTCGGAGGTGAAAGTGATAACTGCACATTATGATTTCACCATTTTATGGGTGTTCTATTACTACCTGGCAACGTTTTACAATGATTCAGCTTCTTGACTACAAAACCAGCGGTGTCCTATAAGTGTCCCCCTAGCGTTTGTTTTGTGTACAGAAAAACAGCCTTTTGTCGCCCTCTAGCGGGCGTAGTTGAATATGCGCATGCGCAGTGGAGTTGCAGTCCGCGGTGGGCGGAGTGGATGCGAGGATGTTGAGTTTGTGACGACAAGCAACGTGAATGAAAAAAAAATGACGAAATATTTGTGATCTGGGACAAGTAGCGGTCGCGAATTCATACGGCACTGCGCAAAAGGCCATGTAAGTTTTGTCACATTAAGCCTGTGCAACCAAAATAATTATTTCAAACATTAAAAAAATAGTGTCACTCTTACAGTCGATAAGAATGCTCGATACGGCTAACTACTGTAACGTTATATAGCACTACTACAGTGTTGTTGCCGGCTGGCGCGCATAGCATACGATTGTTTATAATATTAATAACGGTGCTTGCATTGGTGCACATTGAAAGCGATTGCAACAACATAGTGAAGATGTTTATTAAAACTGAGATGACATCTGCTGCCACTAAAAACAAAATAGATGTTCATTTAATGTCAGAACGATACATCTTCTTTAAGACGTTTAAACTTGAAGCTGTTATGGCTGTCCTTTATCTTTTTTTTGCCAGGCTTCCTTTGAGATGTCGTGACCTTGCAGTGGAGCAAGGTTTTCTAAAACCATGTGGAAAAATACAGCAATAGAAACCGTGCCTTGAGGTTATTGAGGTCTCAGGCTTTAGCAATGAAATACGCAGTTAAATTAATGGAGCTGTCAACCTTTTAAAATGGTATTTTGTTGAGTAACTGTAAGTTAGATTTACATATTTTGAAGGAGATGCCAGTGCTTGAAAATAAATGACCACTTTTGTACCAATTTGGACTACGGACTTAGACGTTTGACATACTGTGTTGTATGCAGATATGTAATCCTAGACCACAAAACCAGCCATAAGAGTTTTTTTTATCTAAAAGCTGAATAAATAAGCTTTCCGTTGATGTGTGGTTTGTTAGGATAGGACAATATTTGGCCGAGATACAACTATTTGAAAATCTGGAATCTGAGGGTGCAATATACATATTATCAAAATATGAAAATCGCCTTTAAAGTTGTCCAAATGAAGTTCTTAGCAATGCATATTACTAATCAAACAATACATTTTGATATATTATATCCCATGTCTGTTTGACAAAATAAACTTGAACTCTTTAGTCTTACAAAATAGACCTGAAATATTAATGACTTCGCCTACTGCAAATTTGATGATGTTGATGATATCTTGCACTGACAAGCAAAACAAAATGGGTAACACTTTTTACAGTAAAGGCACATGAATAATCATGTACTAAAACCTGAATAAATACTTACTTCAGCATAAATTGAATTAACTGAAGTGATTAGTTGAAGACATGAGCTAGTCACGAATCAGTCAAGAGCTATCCTTAACTACGACTGAAGTCCTATGGATTCCCGCATGAATAATGCAGCCTTAAAGGGATAGTTCACCCAAAAATGAAAATTCTGTCATTAATTACTCACCTTCATGACATTCCAAGCCTGTATGGCCTTGGTTCATCTTCGGAACACATTAAATCTGAGAGCTTTCTGACCCTGCATAGACAGCAAGGGTCCTTCCATGTTCAAGGTCCAGAAAGGTAGTTAGGACATTGTTAAAATAGTTCATGTGACATCAGTGGTTCAACCATCATTTTATGAAGCTAATAGAATAGTTTTTGCGTGCAAAAAAAGTAGCTTATAGTAGCTATAAAAAATTACGGTTGAACCACTGATGTCACATGGACTATTTTGTCCATGTTCTTGGTACAGCTACAGATGTCAATAATGTAAACTATGACAACAGTGTTTACACTTATTTAAAGTTCTAAATATGTATTATTCCTGCTTTCAGAGATGGTTTGATTTAGTTTACCCCTAAATGGTAATGACTATCAGTCATGTACTAACATGTAGTTAAGGCAGCATTATCCATATGACTCTTAATTTACTCGTGACAAGCTCATGTCTTCACTAATCATCACTTTAGTTCATTCAGTTTATGCTGAAGTAAATATTAATTCAGGTATTAGTAGATGATTATTCATGTACCTTTATTGTAAAGTGTCACCCATTTTGGGTGTAAATGTTTGTCAAAATAAACTTATCCAGAAGTCTGAGAATGTTCCTGTCCCAAATTTACAAATATCACCTGCAGCTGACTAACGTTAGCAAGCAGTTCTGCCAACTTTGCAACTTTTTGCTAGATTTATTGACTTTTTTAGACCCCTTAGCGATGTTTAAAAAAATTGCAGTGTGACAAATCTAGCAACTTCTTGGACAAACTTTATCTCGTTTCCGACGCTCATCTAGCAACATTTAGCAAATTATGGTTTTGCTGTGGCATTACCTAAGTTGTCCTGTTTTAAAAGCAATACACTCAGAAAGAAAACTTAATTTTGTTACACCATATAATGAGGACTTACTGAGTCCACTTCCTGAATAAAAATTTCCTGATAATTTACTCACCCTGATGTCTCCAAGATGTTCTTGTCTTTCTTTCTTCAGTTGCATAGAAATTCAGTTTTTGAGGAAAACATTCCAGGACTTTTCTCTGTATAGTGGACTTCAAATTGCGAGAAATAAGGGTCTTGCCTAGCGAAACGACTGGTTATTTTCTTTAAAGTATTTACATTTATATACTTTTAAACCACAAATGCTTGTCTTGCACTAGCTCTGTGATGCGTGTCTACGACTTCACGCATTATGTAATCACACTGTAAAAAACAATTAGTTGAGTCAACTTAAAATTATTTGTTACCTTGCTGCCTTAATTTTAAGTTCAGTCAACTCAACTTGAAATGTTACGTTTACTAAGTGACAACTTAGATATTTGAGTTGATTCAACTTACAATTTTAAGGCAGCCAAGTAACAAACACAGCTGTTAAGTTTAACAATCAATTTTTTAGTTTAGTTAACTCGAATATCTCTTAGTACAACTTAACATTTCAACTTGAATAAGCTTATTTGAGTTGAGTGAACCTAAAATTTGAAGGCAGCAGGGTAACAATTATTTTAAGTTGACTCAGCAAATTGTGTTTTTTGTTTTTTACAGTGCACATTGGAAAGGTCACGAGTTGTTAGCTCTTGTCTGTGTACTTTAGGTCAAAACATCTTATTTTCTCCTCCAAATTCAAAATTGTCAGTTATCGTTGTTTTACCCTTTTTTTAAGGGTGTTTAATTTGACTTCCACCTACGTCACATGTGACCTTTCCAACATGACTATGTTATGTGTGATGTTGGCCTGGTGCAAGACAAACATTTGAGGTTAAAAAGTACATACATTTGTATTTTTTTAAGAAAATGACTGATTATTTTACTAGACAAAACCCTTATTCCTCAGCTGGGATTGTGTAGAGCCCTTTGAGGAAACTGCAATTTGGACCTTCAACCCATTGATCAAAGTCCACTATATAGAGAAAAATCCTGGAATGGTTTACCTCAAAAACCTTAATTGAAAAAACTAAATGAACATCTTGGAATACATGGGGTGAGTAAATTATCAGGAAATGTTTATCCTGGTAGCGAACTTCTCCTTTAAATACTTTAAATTGTATTAGCTGTAGATGAAAGCTTTTATAAAAAGCAGTATGATTGAGTTCTTAACAATGCTAAACTTTCAGAACTTTAGAGTTAAGATCACCATGATCACCATGCTTCTTCCACTATTGTGGTGTTTGTTTTGTGTTACAGATCATTTTAAGCTCAGCCAGCTGGCTGCCCACCCTGTGTGACCTCTGGAAAGACTTGTTGGGAGCACTATGGGGAACACAAGCAGTGAGAGGGCCGGCATGGGGCAGGAAAAGGCCCACAGAAGGGATAGTCGAGGAACCAAGGAAGGCGACCGGCCTAAAATCCTGATGGACAGCCCAGAGGATGCTGATATTTTTCATGGGGAGGACATCAAAGTGTGTATTGACTCACATTATCTGTTCATTTATGAAGATAACATAATTGAAATGTGATTTTGATGTGTTGTCCTTTATTTTCTATTAGGCACCATTAGAAAAAGAGGAGTTCATTGACTGGAGACCAGACTTGGTGACTAATGAAAAGGTTTCCGATTTAGATCGACCCACTGTATTTCGGTGGACAGGAGCTGGGAAGGAAGTCTATATTTCTGGCTCTTTTAATAATTGGACTAATAAGATTCCTTTGATAAGGAGGTACGTAAGAGTTAACATTAACTGAAACTATTACATTTTTTTCTTAATTGAAATGAAGTAAAATATAAAAAATGGAAACACTTTACAATAAGGTTCATTAGTTAACATTACTTAATTAAATTAGTTAACATGAACTAAGAATGATCTACTTCTACAGCATTTATTAATCTTAGTTAAAGTTAATTTTCAGCATTTACTAATGCATTATTAAAAAGTTGTGTTTGTTAACATTAATGCACTGTGAACTAACATAAATGAATTTATTATTTTATGTTTTGGCAACACTTGAATCACTAAAATTAATAACCGCAAAATATAAAAACTAAAATAAAATCAAATGAATTAATTTATTTAAAAATATAAATAAATAAAAACAAATACCGTATTGACCCGAATATAAGCCGACATTGGCTATAAGACGACTCCCCTTTTTCAAGATGTAAGGCTTTTTGAGAACCAAATCTTGTGTTTTATTAAGAAAAACTTTTTTAGTTTTTGTTTTGAAAGTATAGTGGTAAAATATACACTTTTTGATAAATCATAAAAAAAAAAAAATAAAAAAAATAAAAAAAATGCTGAATGTTTGATTTTGTACACAACAACGACTTTAAATTATCTTTTGGGAGTAATTTCTCAGCTAAAGTTAATGTGAGATTAATTTGCGATTAATAAGATTAATTACTCGACACATCATGTAATTAATTAGATTAAAAATTTCAATCACTTACCAGCTCTAGTTTTACCAGATGTATTTCCAAGAAAAAAAGTGTCTTGTATTCAGGTCAATATGGTATTACCTAAATAGTACGGCTGTGAGATGATTTGATATTTTAATCTAATTAATTACATGATTTGCCTATTAATCAATTGTATTAATCACACATCAGTTTGCTTTAAGAACTTACCCCCCAAAATAAAATTGTATGTCATTTCTATGTTAAATGAGAAAAAAATCAAATATGTTAATAATTGTAAAACATCATTATTTCCATAATTAATCACTTCTGATTTACATGTTAAATCGACAGCCCTACTAAATAGTAATTAAAATAAATAAATACAGTTACAAAATTGCTAAAAATGTAACTAAAATGAAAATGAAAACTAATACACTGTATAGGTCATTAATTATTAATTATATCAGGATATTAAGATGATGTTCGATGAAGATATTTTGTACATTTCCTTCCATAAATATATCAAATTGTAATGTTTGATTAGGAATATACATAGCTAAGAACTGTATTTAGACAACTTTATAGGTGAATTTTTGATTATATTTTGATTTTGTTGCACCCTTAGAATCCAGATTTTCAAATAGTTGTATCTCGGCCAAATATTGTCCTGTCCTAACAAACCATACATCAACGGAAAGCTTATTTATCCTTTCAGATGATGTATGACGTATCTCTGGAATTATTCTACTGATATCTTTAAGATAAATCTCAAGTCTGGTTCATTTAACATTCATTTTTACTTGTTTCTTCAATAGTCAAAACAACTTTGTGGCGATTGTGGATTTGCCTGAGGGTGAGCACCAGTATAAATTCTTCGTAGATGGACAGTGGACACATGACCCAACAGAGGTGACAGAGACATCAATCATCATCAGCCTCCATTAACACTTTAAAACCATCAAAACACTGACCTTTTCTTTTTATTCTTCTTTTAGCCTGTGGTGACCAATCAGCTCGGCACGGTCAACAACATCATCCAGGTGAAGAAGACCGACTTTGAGGTGTTTGATGCGCTCATGGTGGATTCACAGAAATGCTCTGACATGTCAGGTGTGAATGCAACCAACCATTTTCTCGTCATTTTTGCAGCTGTTTAATCATAAAAAGCTGAAAATGATCTGCTATGTAATGTATGATTATGCAGAAGTGGGTAGTTGTGACATATTGTTTTTATTGATTACAGACCTATCCAGCTCTCCTCCTGGGCCGTACCATCAAGACGCTTATGTACCCAAACAGGAGGAGAAGTTCAAATCTCCACCCATTCTGCCCCCTCATCTCCTACAGGTCATCCTCAATAAGGACACAGGCATCTCAGTGAGTATCTACAAAAAGACATTGCATTCAGGCTGTAAATACTCTACCAGTCAAAAGTTTTTGAACAGTAAGATTTTTAATGTTTTTAAAGAAGTATCTTCTCAGTAAGCCTGCATTTATTTGATCCAAAGTACAGCAAAAATAGTAAAATTGTGGAATACTGTTGCTATTTAAAACAATGGTTTTCTATTTTCATATATTTAAAAATGTAATTTATTCCTGTGATCAAAGCTAAATTTTCAGTATAATTACTCCAGTTTTCAGTGTCACACGATCCTTCAGAAATCATTCTAATATGCTGATTTGCTGTTTCAAAAAACAGATGAAAAACACATTTTTATCAGGATTCTTTGATGAATAGAAAGATCCAAATGATCAGCATTTATCTAAAATAAAAAAGCTTTTGTAACATTATACACAATACCATTGAAAAGCTTGGAGTCAGTATATTTTTAAGGAGAAATTATAGAAATTATTATTATTATAAGGTTGCTTCAAAAGGGATGATAAACATTTATAATGTTACAAATGATTTCTATTTCAGATAAATGCTGTTCTTCTGAACTTTCTATTCATCAAAGAAACCTGAAAAAATTATTCTCAGGTGTTTTCAACATAATAATAATACTACATGTTTTTTGAAAAGCAAATCAGAATATTAGAATGGTTTCTGAAGGATAATGTGACTGCAGTAATGATGCTAAAAATCAGCTTTGAAATCACAGGAATAAATTACATTTGAAAATATATATTTAAATAGAAAACAGTTCTTTTAAATAGTACAAATATTTCATAATTGCACTGTTGTACTCTGTATCAAATAAATGCTGGCTTGTTAAGCAGAAGAAATTCCTTTAAAAAACAAAAAATCTTACTGTTCAGAATCTTTTGAGTGGCAGTGTATGACAAATTTGATCTTAATCATTTTATTAAATGTTGATTCTATATGATTTCCCCAATGTGGAAAATGCAGATGGAATTGTGGAATTCTGTTTTAAAGATGGAATTTACTATAACATGGAATGTCACAAAAATATATATATATCAAAAGTAAGGCTACAATTAATAAAAAAAATTAAATCATGATATTTGGACAAGTGTCAGTAATTATTAAACTGCAAAAACCTGCCGTCTCACTATATGAGGACATTCCTCATAAACTTTATCATCAGATAAAGTTTTACAAAAATTTCAATTTCATTTGATTAAAAACTGTTGTCAAATGGACCCAGAAACTAAAATTTCACTAACACCAACTACAAACCACCAAAATAAAAGTTTGGTTTAACTTTTTTTTTTATTAATTCCTTATAGTAAAATGCACTTAAAATTCTAATATTAATAGTTAATAATATTAATAATACAACTTTTATGGTATATCTTACAATCAAAATTTTTTTTCAATCCATGATTTAAATTATGCAGTAAAAGTGCAGTTGTGCAATTATTAAATCAAAGTATCAAATTAGTTTTATTAATTAATTTGCATTTATTAATAAAACCAAATCTAGAAAAAAATAAAACAGACACCAAAAGACTGAAGAAATGTTAATAAAATGGAATTCAGGACAAAATATGTATAGTTGTATTTAACTGGAAATTGATCAATATTAATACAATTTGTATTTAAAATATAAATACAGATTTTTATGATGTTAGACACAATTCTACTTCAGAATCTATTCAGTCTACAATATTATGAAGTTGTATAGTTCTGCTCTGCAATAAAGTATACAATCTATTATTTACTATTAACAGTAATAATAAAATAATATTGTATATACTGTTGCACTTTACAACAAGTTTCCATTAGTTAATGTTAGTAAATGTATTAACTAACATGAACAAACAATGAACAATACATTTATTATTGTATTTATTAATCTTTGGTAATGTTAGTTAGTGAAAATACATTATTAGCTAACATATACATAAATTAACTAATGCTAACAAAGACAACTTTTGATTTTAATAATGCATTAGTAAATATTGAAATCAACTCAGATTACTAAATGCTGTAGATGTATTGTTCATTCTTAGTTCATGTTAACAAAAGTAGTTAAATAATGAAACTTATTGTAAAGTGTTACCTATATAATAATAATTATTCTACTTCTTATTCTATTAAGTAATGTTGCCCTTTTTTAGGGTAAAACTTGCAAAATAAAAATAACACTTGCCTGAATTAAGAGTAAGTTATTCTTTTGAGTGGTTTGTTTAACTAGTTATCAATTGATCACAGTCATATTAATTCATTAGTGAATTGATTTAAATGTGTGTTATTTAAATAATTTGCGAAAGTTTATATTAAAAAAGTCACAAAATTTAGTTTGCCACAGACAATAAACTACTTTTTAAATGATCATGACCTAAATAGAGTAATTATTTTTTTATTTTATTCTTACACTTTATTACTTACTTTATGCGTTTCATTTGCATAATTGCATTGTAAGGCCCAAAATAGACTCTGTCAAATGAAATGAGTTCAGGCTAATGGAAACACACTCTTGTTTTCTTGCAGTGTGATCCAGCTTTGCTTCCTGAGCCCAATCACGTCATGCTTAATCACCTGTACGCTCTGTCCATTAAGGTAAGAAACCAACTTAAAGAGCTCTGTGAGATGAACTGCTATTGATTTCGAGTCTGTCGTGATGACTGTATCCCCTCTGGCTCTCTGACAGGATGGCGTAATGGTTCTGAGCGCCACACATCGGTATAAGAAGAAATATGTCACAACCCTGCTGTACAAGCCGATCTGAGAAACACTTCGCCATTTCAACACTCAACTTACATGACCTCTGTCTAGCTTGGCTGTTTTATATAGTATATAATAATGTAAATAGAGATGTACAGAGATGCACTTTAGAGGTAAATCTCACCTTATTGTCAGAAACATAGAAATAGCTTAGATTTACAGGACAGTTAAGCACATATCTACTCTTTTTAGAGGTTGGTACACTTTTTAACCACACTATTCAGTGGGACTGGGCCAAATTGATTGATTCTGAAGTAGTATGGAAGTGTGTTCTTGAATGTGAAAATAGTGTAAATAAAGTGTTTATTAGTTCGTTTAATTTAGTATTTAAATAAATATGTGTGTGTGTGTGTAGATAAATATTAATATATTAATAGGAAGCATAATGACATTTCAGCCACTTATCGGTCAGAAAAATGCCAGTTTTCAGCAGTTTTTTGTTTGGGGCCAAATATATAAAAAGGGTTTAAGAAACTGTGTTTTACTTGAGAAACTAATTTCACTTTTTCACTTAAGTGAAAAAAGGTGATTTTTAAAAAATTCATTGTTTTAATTATTTATTTTTTTAATCTGCATTCTTATTAGAACAGCACTAAATAAATATTGCAAATGTCTTGACTTGATGTAACTCTTAATCTCTGTTGTGCTTTGAAATTAAATATTACTTTGAATAAATTATTCACCCAATTTTAGTTTTGTTTCTATAGTTTTGGTCCTTGAACATTCTGGGTAATCACATATTTAAAGTCTAGAGACCTTAAAAAAAAAACATTGAAAAAACATCTTGAAATCATCAGGATATTGGATATGTGTTACTAACACACTGATTATGCTAAAACATGCTGACAACATAATACTCATGTTAGAAACATGCTAGCAACATGCTAATTGTGTTAAAACATGTTAGAAACATACAACATGCTAACATAATAGCAAAATGCTTAAAAAATACTACCAACACAATTGTTAAAATTGTGCACAAACATGTTAATGTTAAAAACATGCTAACAAGATGCTTACCATGTTAACAACATGCTAGCAACATGTTAATCAGATTAGAAACATGCGAATAATGTTAACAACTTGCCAATTTTTTTAAACATGCTAATCATGTTAAAAACATGTTAGCAACATGCTAATTATGGTGAAACAATAACATGTTAATCATGTTAACAAAATGCTGGCAACATGCCAATCATGCTAAAACATTGCAACATGTAACAACGTAAGTTAGTCATGCTAACAATATGATATCAACATGCTAAAACATACTAGTAACATGTTACTAACACATTATGCTAAAACATGCTGACAACATATTAACCATGTTAAAAACATGTTAGCAACATGCAAATCATGGTAATAAGCATGCTAACAACATGCTAATCATGTTGACAACATGCTTGCAACTTGTTAATCATGTTAAAAACATGCTAACAATGTGTTAAAAACTTACTAATCATGCTAAATCATGATAGCAACACCCAATTTAATCCAAAAGAGTACCAATCATGTTGGAAACATTAACAACATCTTAGCAACATGTTAATCATGTTGAAACATGCTTGCAAAATGTTGCAACAATATGCTAAAAACATGCTAAAACATGTTACTAACATTACTTATGTTAAAGCTATGCTATCAACATGTTAATCATGCTTAAAACATGTTAACATTCTTATGTTAAATTCATGCTAGCAACATGCTAATTGTACTGGAAACATGTTAGCAACATGATAATTGTGTTAAAACATGCTAGAAACATACAACATGCTAACATAACAGCAAAATGCTAAAAACATGTTAACACATTAATTGTGCTAAAAACATGTTATTCATAACAACTTGTTATTCATATTACAAACATGTTATCAACATGCTAATTATTAAAAACAGGCTAAGTTGCTAATCATGTTAGCAATATGCTAGCAACATGTTAATTACATTAGAAACGTGTGTTAACAACATACTAATTATGTTAGCAGCGTGCTAATTATGGTTAAAAACATAACATGCTAATCATGTTAACAAAAGCTGTTAAATCCATGTTAACAATGTGTTAAAAACTTGCCAATAATGCTAAAAACATGTTAGCAACATCCTAGCAACATGCCAGTCATTTTGAAACTTGTTAGAAACATGCAACATGGTAACAACATGATATCAAAATGTTAAAAACATGCTAACAACATGTTAATTATGGTAACAACATGGTAGCAATGTGTTTAAAACTTACCAATCATGCTAAAATCAAGCTAGTAATATACCAATCATGCTGGAAACATTAACAACATCTTAGCAACATGCTAATCATGTTAAAACATGTTAAAACATACTTGTAACATGTTTCAACAACACGTTAGTCATGCTAACATGATAGCAACATGCTAAAATCATGTTACTAACATTATGTTAAAACCATGCAACATGTTATTCATGTTAGAAACATGCTATCGACATGTTAATTGTTAAAAAATGTTAACAACATGCTAACATATGTTAGTCATGCTAACAACATGATATCAACATGCTAAAACATACTTGTAACATGTTACTAACACATTAATTATGGTAAAGCATGCTGACAATATGTTTAACATGTTAGACACACGTTAACAACATGCTAATTATGTTCATAAGCATGCTAACAACATGCTAATCATGTTTACAACATGGTAAAACATGTTAATCATGTTAAAAACATGCTACCAATGTGTTAAAAACAACATGCTACCATATGTTAGTCATGTTAACAACATATCAACATGCTAAAACATACTAGTATCATGTAAGTAAAACATTAATTATGCTAAAACATGCTGACATGTTAATCGTGTTAGAAACATGTTAGCTACATGCTAATTATGTTAATACGCTATGCTAACAACATGCTAATCATGTTAGCAACATGCTAACAACATGTTAATCATGTTAAAAACATGCTACAAATGTTTTAAAAGCAAGCTAGCAACATACCAATCATGCTGGTATCAAACATTAACAACATCTTAGCAACATGCTAATCATGTTAAAACATGTTTGAAACATTTTGCAATATGTTGCAATAATATGTTAGCCATACTAACATGATATCAACATGATAAAAACATTTTGCAATATGTTGCAATAATATGTTAGCCATACTAACATGATATCAACATGATAAAAACATGGTACATTACTTATGTTAAAGCCATGCTAGCAACATGTTATTCATTTTTGAAACATGTTGACAACATGCTAATCATAGAAACATGCTAATGATGTGCTAACAACTTGCTAACTAAAAAACATGATAGTAACCTGCTAATCATGTTAAAACATGCTGACATATTATTCATGCTAGCAACATGCTAATCATGGTAAAACATGTTATCAACATGTTAATCCTCCCTAAAGGATTTACAGAACAAAAATGTACATAATGTACTCACCCCCTTCCAAGATGTTAATGTCTTTCTTTCTTCAGTCATAAAGAAATTATGTTTTTGAGGGAAACATTTCAGGATTTCTTTCTATATAATGGACTTCTATGGTGCCCCCAAGTTTAAACGTCCAAAATGCAGTTTAAATCCAGCTTCAAAGGGCTCTAAATGATCCCAGTCGATGAAAAAGAAGGGTCTAATCTATCAAAACGATCGATTATTTTCTAAACAAATTGACAATTTATGTATTTTTTTTAACCTCAAATGCTGGTCTTGTTTCATCTGTGTGATGCACATGCGTAGTCTGTGTGATCCGGGTCAATACAGTTAGGGTATGTTGAATCATTTTGTTTTCTTTCCCAACTTCAAAATCACCCTATATCGCTGCAGAAGTACCAACCCAGCGTTTAAAAAGTGAACATACAAAGAATATCAAATGCCCTTTACAAAAAAAGGTGAAACAGCATTGTAGAACATTTCTTTTGAGAAAGGGTCTGAAAATGTTTAAACCTAAATATTAAAGTATTTGGGCCCTTCTAGTTGTCAAATATGAATAGAAGATAACCTACACCTGGGCAAACTTACTTTGTGCTTCCATTAAAAATCACCTTGAAATCAGCTGATTAACATTTATCGAGCACAGAAAAGTACTCGATAAATGTTAATCAGCTGATTTCAAGGTGATTTTTAGTGGAAGCACAAAGTAAGTGAAGTTTGTTCTGATAAATCATCAGCTTTTCCCAGGATGCCATGATAATTTATTTCTCATACTGAAATTGATGCATTTTAACTGGTGGAGATGTGTGGAAATACCTGAGGGCAGCTGTATATAATCTCTGTCCATGATGATTCTGAGGATTATAGTCATCATATCTTAAAGGATCAGGTTGACTTTGAAGGATTAGACTTAATCTGTTATTGCGTAAACTGCTGGCTAATATGCAAGCTCACAATTTATCATGTTTCTCCACAGATGCTGTCAAGTTCGTAACAATGTTTAAATGCTTGTCCATTTGAGACCACCGATACAACAAATACAAATACAAGCAAGGAAAAAGAATGCAGTAGGCAACAACTTGTTCTTGCCCTACTTAAAGTAGCATTTTGCTAGATTACAGAAAAAGTTAGAACAATTTATGTTATTACTCAGTAGTTACTCATGTAATTACACAGTCATATGAAGGCTTAAGAAAATGACAACCATAAAGTGTTCTGGAACATTAGCACATGAGATGGATATAAAATACTCATATTTAGGTCACTAATGACGCAAATTGTGCAGTACAGACAGGTCTTTCTACAATGGAGGCGTACTTAAAAATGAAAATGACAGTTTTTAAAGCGTGCTAATGGTTTTATAATCAATGGTGCCAATGCAAAACATCCAGTTAGGCCACGTGAATGTTGCATTATTAATTCTAAGTCATGTTTAATGTGTTGAACTGTAAATAAATAAATAAATAAATAAATAACTGAATTTTGAATTTTGAATAGAAATGAATAGATTCATAATGCTAAAAGCATTACATGAAAAAATTACATGAAAAATGTAACATCAGTTAAACTAACAATGAAGTATCCACCTTATTTTTCCACCTGGGAAATAGTTCTGTCATGAAGTTTATTTAAATCTCCTTTGAATAAGCGCTTGCCGTTCACTCTCACTTTCAACAAACACAACACAAACTATCACAGTTAATCTCAGGTACTGATTATGTACTTTATTCAATGTTAAAAGTGTCTAATGTGAGTTTGAATATCATTTTCCATGACATTTACAGCCATACTAAAAGCAACAACAGATGGTTTAGCTCAGATCCTGAATATAAATGTAAGCAAGCATATGTTAAAACTGTTACTGTTAAAAGTGTTTTCCATGACAATTTTCACTCTTCACTAAGTTTTGTCAATTGTTTTGTTTATTGGTCTAATTCCTTTTTCAGGTTTCTCTTTCTAATTAACCTTACATTGGCTTAGTCACTCAATGGATTCTCTTGTGCTTTGTTCCCACCCTTCTGAATTATGTTGCATTGATAAGGAGTCATCACAAACTAAGACTGTTTAGTTGTGCTTACAATCATCATTACAATCTTACAGTCAATACATAGTAAATGTAAGTTAAAATTTTGCCTATGTAACCAGTTAAAACTTGAAGTGGCAATGAGGTCTTAAAATGTATGGAAAGAGTCTTAAAAAGATCTTTAAAAAGTATTAAATTGAACTCCATGATTCCTGTATATACCCTGGGTGACTCACTACCAGTTACAAATAACACTGTAACTGTCACAGGCATGGGCGTAAATCCCGGGGGGGGACGGAGGGGACATGTCCCCCCCATCCGAGGGTTGTCCCCCCCTAAAATCATTAAAAAGCACACTGTCTATTGTTAAAAATATATGTAGTATGTATACCTAAAATAACTGTGTTAGTAGAAAAAAAAATTATTTAGAAACAGTTGAGTTCTCCCCCTACTGCGCTAGTTCCGGGCCTCGGGCAACATTTCACGTCATAGCTCAGACGCGGGCTGGGCATCGGGCTTGTTTTAGGCTTCTCCTTTTTCTATATTTTAGACATATTATTATGTTAAAAGAAACTAAGAGAAGTTCATGACAGTACACTAAACAAATATATTTCATAACCCATTACACAGTCTACACGCGTCACGAAATCTCCTATTTGATGCGCCTTGAGAAATGCGGATTAACTACATAATGAAAGTGTTTTTGTGTTTTGTTTTATTTCGTTAAGCAAAAATGTAAAGAGTCTATATATGTAGGCCTATTTATCATGTCTGCAAGCCATGCATTGTTTTGATGGATAATTTTAAATTGTTTCTACTGGAAATCAATGCAAGTGATGGCGCTGGCGCCTCCATGTAATGCGAAGTGGCTATAGTTTCCACTTTCCGCACAAACGAATCGCACATTGTTTAACGTTTAAACCAATATTGTTTTATACTTTAACCCTTTTATATCTATATATTTTATTTTAGTCAAGTCGTGATGACCTCCGCTGGAGGCTGTTCGCTACTTAAAAAAAACAAAAACTTATATTTAACGAACAAAAAAAATCCTCCCAACAACTTCCCAAATTAACTTAATAAAAAAACCGAAACGAAATATATGCCTAATCACTTTGCCATTACATACAAAAACTGAAATAGCTGAAAAAATAGCTAAACGATCAGTATTATTTAATACGAGTATTATTCGTATTGTTTTCTGTCTCTGAATGCATAGACAGAACAGCGCGAATTCTCTTTGGTGCTTTTAAAAACAAGACACAAAATAAACACTAATAAATCAAGCACGTCCCATTTTAGTCACTGATTTGCATATGAAATTAGGCTATTATGGAGGAGCAAAGAGCACCAAACGGGCGGAATAGGGAGCAATAATCGTTTTATCTCGATTATTGTATTTTCAGAATTTCGATTAATTGCACAGTCCTATTTAATTATTTATTTTCATTTTATTATTATTTGGCTATTTGTATCTTTTCCATGCCCTTGCCAGCAGCAGCCTGCTCATCTTGTCAAAATGCCTTTGTTCTGAGATGGTGGTGATATACCTTTAAACTAACATTGTGATATGTTTGAAGTGTTTTATTACTATGAATTTTAGTCAAATCAAGTGTTGATTTAAGAGGCTAAAAAAAAAACGTGGTATAAATTGACGGCCGGCCGCGTGCGCTTTAGGTCATCGTCGTTGTCAAAAAATAAATAAATAAATAAATAAATAAATACTAAAAATAAATGCTCCAAACGTTTTTCTAAATTAACTTAATAAAAGAAGGAAACGAAATATATTCAGTTTGACTGTATTATTTGTGTCCCCCTTCAAAAATTGCTTGTGAGAAATGTTATGTTTATTGTCCCCCCCTACCGTAAAATGAAATTTACGCCCATGGTCACAGGCAATTAGTTGCATTTGTCACTAATTAACTTATTAAATTTTCTTTTGACTATATGTTCTGGTGATTTTTTTTTGCCTCGATGTCAAACTTACCCCTGCTCTATTAGATCGCGTTCTATTAGATGGCCCTCTGCAGGCATTTGATATAATACAATAATGTACGTTAATTGTTTAGAATACATTATGTACAGTTTTTTTTTTTTTTCATAATTTTGTTCAATAAAACCATATAATGACTTGCCTTTGATACTTTACTTGAACCAATAATTATGGCCTTGTTGCTATTATATATGTAGCCTATGTTAAGTAATTGCAAAGGCTCCTAATTAATTGTTACTAATTAATCGATTAGTAATATGCATTGCTAAGAACTTAATTTGGACAACTTTAAAGGCGATTTTCTCAATATTTAGATTTTTGCACCCTTAAATTCCAGATTTTCAAATTGTTGTATCTCAACCAAATATTGTCCTATCCTAACAAACTGTACATCAATGGAAACCTTATTTATTAAAATATTTTTCTTCCAGATGATGTATAAATCTCAATTTTAAAACTGGTTTTGTGGTCCAGGGTCACATATATTACGAAATTTAAATAAATAAACCCAGATGTGTCTAAACTTGATTGGTAGTGTGATACTTTCACTTTTATTATCTGATAAATATTTTTTTTCTCAAATATTTAAAATACTGTTAAAAAATATTGTTCCTCACCACTGTGCAGCATTTATACACAACATTTTTGGACCCAATGTACCAGACGTCCTCCTGTCACCTGCTTGAACCGCAAAGAATGACCTGATTAGACATCCTTCTCCTCTATTTTCCGAGAACCGAAGACAAAGGACAAACTGTAGCCCTAATTATTCAAAAAGACTGTTTTGGGGTTTAACTGCTAATCTGGACACATTGTAACACATTGGCCTCATTATTAGCATAATGAGGCCGAAAACGGCATGCAATTGTTGAAAGGCTCTAGAGAAGAAACAACTGCAGACGTCAAAGATCAGCAGGAATGTTTGGATTCCTGAACATTCAAACCTTTTGTTTCCAACAGTTTAAATGAGGTTTACTCGCAAAGCTGTATTGCAGGTCAATTTTGCAGAAGTGTTTGCCAAGGACATTTTGTACTTGTAGCAATTTGTGAGTAATTTTTAAATTGGTATAGTTTGAGGTCCCACTTGAGAAATCTTTTGTATTTTCAGAGTTAAAATCAGGTTAGTGGGTCAGTGTATAAACTCTTTCTTCTGCTTTTTAGCAGTCTTTAGAGAAATTTCTTCAGATATATTTAGTGCACTTGGAGTTCTAACAAGGATAACAAGTTCCATTTTCCTTCATAAATATTATACTTTAAAAGTTAACCACTAGGAGACGCTATAATCAACTTTATCCTATGGTTTAAGCAAGATTTACAGTCTGAAGCAATATTTAGGCCTATACTGAAGAAAATACTGTATGTAGTAATTTAATTTGATCAAAGTAATGCTTCATGTAAACAAACATTTTGTTAACATTTTGCAGCAGTTTACCAGTACGAGTTGTGTTTGTTATTTAAAATACACCCGAGGCTGTTTTTGTATTTGTGTGAAGATTCTTGAGATTTCGGAGGGAAATGTGCTTAAGTTCATACATCATGTTGACAATAACATGAACTCATTTAATCTTTGTTCAGAGTTATTCTTCCATAAGACATCCGCTTAGAAAAGCGTCTGGAATTCTTCTGTCCGGAGGGGGAGAATCTCTAAATCTAGTCTCTAAATGAGCTGACAGACTGTTGTGTATTTTAGTTTTCTTGGCAGAGTTATGAGTGCTGCTTATAATCAGTAATTGATATCTATGCAGCTTTTACAGAAGAGTTTAAATAAAAAAACAATTAATAATTAAGATGTTGCAAAAACATAGATATTAGGTTACTAGTATCACTTCTTTTATGCCAAAAATCATTAGGATATTAAGTAAAGATTATATTCCATGAAGATGTTTTGTAAATTTCCTACCATAAATATATCAAAAGTTAATTTTTGATTAGTAATATGCATTGCTAAGAACTTCATTTGGACAACTTTAAATGTGATTTTCTCAATATTTAGATTTTTTTTGCACCCTCAGATTCAGGATTTTCAAATAGTTGTATCTCAACCAAATATTGTCCTATCCTAACAAATGGAAAGTTTATTTATTCAGCTTTCAGATTATCTATATATCTTAATTTCCAAAAAAAAAAAAAAAAAAAAAGATGGTCACATGTGTACTTTAACCTCAAAAACAGTTTGGAAATAATTCTTGAGTCATTCTGTTGGTATTTTCCGCTTATTGACATTATAAACTTGGTTTGATTATATGCATGCCTGCATATTACTAGAGTCAACCAGATTTTATGCCATTTAGCATATATTAGCATACTGTGCAGAAGTAAATGTCCTGACCTTAAGAGGAATTTGACTTTATGATTAACCTTTCAAACTGCGTCAGTGGCATTCCACAGCAGGGTGAATGTATGAGTTTGTAATATTAAAGGTGGAGAAGAGGCCGTTGTCTGAGAACAGACAGAAAACAGAATTGATACCATCCCATAACAAAAGGAGAAGGTGAGGCAAAATGCATTCCCTAGCAACAGTCTCTGACTCATGTGACTCTCCTTCAGTTTGGCCATGGGCAAGTATGACACAGTCATTGCTGTGTATTGTTATGATATGTATTGATCAATTTAATGCATCCTTGCAGAATAAAAGTATTAATTTATTGCAAAAATATTATTTTAAAAAATATATTATTTACGAAAAAGAAAAATAATGTATATATATTAATATATTATTATGAAATAGATAATTGTGAAAAAAGTTTATTTTTTTATTTTAACATTATAAAAAATGAAACTTTCATATATTCTAGATTCATTACATGTAAAGTAAAGTATTTCAAAAGTTTTTTTGTTTTAATTTTGATGATTAGAGCGTACAGATCATGGAACTCAAAAATCCAGTATCTCAAAATATTAGAATATTTACATTTGAGTTTTATTAAATGACCATCCCTAAAGTATAAATTCCAGGTATCTCTTGTTCTTTGAAACCACACTAATGGGGAAGACTGCTGACTTGGCAATGGTCCAGGAAACAATCATTGACACCCTCCACAAAGAGAGTAAGTCACAGAAGGTTATTACTGAATGGGGTGGCTGTTTACAGAGTGATGTATCAAAGCATATTAAATGCAAAGTTGACTGGAAGGAGGAAATTGGGTAGACAAAGGTGCACAAGCAACAGGGATGACTGCAAGCTTGAGAATACTGTCAAGGAAAGCCACTTCAAACACTTGGGAGAGCTTCACAAGAACTAGAATGAAGATCAAGACTCACCACACTTTTTTTTTTTTACTTTCGTGAGTTGTAAGCTCTAATCATCAAAATTAAGCCAAAAAACTTTTGAAATATTTTACTTTAGATGTAATGAATCTAGAATATATGAAAGTTTTAGTTTTTGAGATGTTACAATAAAAAAATATACTTTTTCACGCTATTCAATTTTCAATATATATATACACTGTATATAATGTGTTTGTAACTTTAGATTTTTGTAATGTTGAATCATTTTATTATAAAATGTTTAATAAATAATTGTTGCATTATTGCAGAACAAAAATATTCATTAATGAAAAAAAATTCAAAAATGTATTTTTGTATGAACACAATATATAATAAATGTGTATCTTACGTAATTATTTATCGAATTTTGATTTCACAATTCAAAATTGTGTTTATTTTAAATGTTACATTTTATTTTAAAGTATTAAATTAACACACACACACACACACACACACACACACACACACACACACACACATATATATATATATATATAAAATTTGATTTCAAAATTTCAAAATTTTATTATTAAAATATTTAATGAATAATTAATGCATCCTTGTATGTATTAATTTATTTAATAAAAAAGTCAAAAATGTATTGTTAGTTCTAAAACAATTTTACAATTTACAATTTTATTCATTTTAAATGTTACATTTTATTATAAAATATTTATTGAATATATATATATATATATATATATATTAGGGTTGTCAAACGTTACTTAATATTTTTGTCAAAATTCTAGCAAAATTCTAAATTATATTTATATTGTATTTTATAACACGTTTATACTTTTGTCATTTTGATCATTTAAAAATATATTCATTCTTAAGTTGCATGTTTATTATCATACTATATATACTTTTGTCATTTTGATTTTAGAATTGTATTAATTTCAAATGTTACATTTTAGTATAAAATATTTTAATAAATAAAAAGTTATTGTATATGCATACACACACAGTGTATATGCACTGTATATATTTAAATGTAAAAAAAAAATCAATATATAGTAATTATATTGCTATTTTTACCCATCTCTTGCTCTCTATAACAGAAATGATGAAAAGTTATAATAACTGTATTTTATAACACTTTTATATTTTTTTAAATGTCTATTTAATAATTTAAAAAATATATACATTTTAAGTTTTTTAAATTACAAATTTTATTGTAATTTTAAGTTAAATGTAAAAAATATCAAGTTGTATTTGTAATTTTATTTTAGAACTCTTTTGTAATCATTTTACTTGAAATGAATAATATAAAATCTTGGATAAATTACTATTCATAGAGAGACTGAAAAAATGTATACAAAATTTCAAATCAATTATATATTTGTCAATTTTTCTTAGATTACAGGGTGTGTTTAAGTGATGAAAGGCATGCATACATTGCATGTCTGCTTAGTTCAGTCATTGGAGTTTCAATAATTCTCCGACTTCTAGGTCTTACAACGTGACACATTTTATGTTATAGGGTCATATTATGCGTCACCTCCTGCGTTAAAGAACATGTGTAGCCTACAGGACATACGAACAAAAACAGCTTGCTTTCACTGTTCCTTTCCCCTGCCCCTCTCCTTTCCTGTTTGTGCCCATGACAACAAAGCCCCCAATTCCCTCGTGCTATCAAGTTACTGCAGCAAAAACGTGAGAGTGTCTCTTCTTTTCGTAGAAATTCCTAAAGCACAGAGAAGCCTCATTCAGGGAATCACGTGTGCCAAGAACAAAAAGATCTGGCGCTAGGCCAGAAGCCTTTTGGGAATCCAACTAAACCTCGGGAACATCAACATCCCATGTACTCAGTGATCTTCTAAACATACCTGAGGATCATCAGCAATATTTCTTCTTTCTAGAAGACATAACGTAATACATCATACTGTCAGAATGAAGTACTGTCTAAGAACGGCATTACACATAAAGACAGGAGACTACACTGTAAAAAAACAATTTGTTAAGTCCACTTGAAATGTTACGTTTTACTGATATTTGAGTTGATTTAATTTAAAATCTGAAGGCAGCTGAGTAACAAACATCTAGTTTAGCCAACTTGAATATCTAAGTTGTCACTAAGAACAACTTAACATTTCAACTTGAATAAACTTATTTCAGTTGACGGAACATAACATTTTAAGGCAGCAGGGTACAAATTATTTTAAGTTGGCTCAACAAATTGTTTGCAGCTGGCGCTAAGAGATACGTCATATGATTATGAGTCATATAATATTTAATGAGACTGTTAATTCAGTACAGTCAGAGACAGAATATTAAAAATGCCAGCTGGTCTGGAGGGGAGACTCCTTTAAATTACATAAATCACCTTGGGTGACATGGGAGAGGAACAGTGTGACAAACTCTCACACAAGGACATTCCAGTCTGCTTGCTTCATTCACCAGACAGAATAAATCAACAAAACTTGTGCTGAATTTAGAAATCAGGGAGGCAGAGGAATGAGAGAGGCTTTCCATGACATGAGCGTAATGGCTGAATGAGAAATGAAGCATTATACAATGTTTTGTGTCTTACATAGAGCATACGCATATTTCCCATTCTTATAGTTAATCCGATTGCTTCATTTCACCATAGGTAGTCCCTGCTGTGGGAAGACATGACGTATTTCATATTTCATAATGAGGCCTGATGATGGCTGATGCCCATTGAAGATCTCAGTTACACACTATAAAAGCAGATATGATGTTTGTAGGAATGATTCCCACTCATGAGGCCAATCATATAATACTCATAGACAAAGTATGAGAGGAAGAGGTTACAAAGAGCGATAACAGATAGTGTTTGATCTTCCCGCCTAAATTCACAAATCTCTATATTTCTCTGTTCAGTGATAGGCAGTCTTACTTATTATTCAAATGTTTGGGTCTGTAAAGTTATTTAATGTCTCTTTATGCTCACTAAGGCTGCAATTATTTGATCAAAAATACTGTAAAAACAGATATTGTTAAATATTCTTACTATTTTAAATAACTGTTTTCAACTTGAATATATGGGTGGGCAGGTCGTTCCAACAGCTGGGAACAGTCCACAGAAAGGTTTGTAAAAGTGATTTTTATTAATGATACTGATAAATATGATAAATATAATAAAATATACAATTGTGACCCTGGATCACAAAACCAGTCGTTGGAGTATATTTGAGTATAGATTTTTCTTTTATGCCAAAAATCATTAAGTAAAAATCATGTTCCAGATATTTTGTAGATTTCCTATAAATGTATCAAAACTTAATTTTTGATAAGTAATATGCATTGCTAAGAACTGATTTTCTCAATATTTAGATTTTTTAGCACCTTTTCAAATTGTTGTATCTCATAATTACTAATATATAGTAATTATATTACTATTTTTATTAATCTGTCTTTCTCTTTAAAAAAGTTATGAAAAGTTGTAGTAATTGTATTTTATAATGCTTTTATTTTTTTTGTCATTTCGATTTAATAATTTCAAAGTGTATTCATTTAAAATGAGTATTTTGTATTATAAAATATACTTTATTTTAAAATAAAATGTTAAAAATATAAATATAAAAATTATACATATTTAAAATGACATATAATAAGTTATTTTTATTTTATAATCATTTTAATTGTATAGTTTATATCACACGGTTCTGAGAAAAAAGTCAGAACTGACCCTTCGCAAAAACCCTCCCTCCTTAGTTACTGTAGCTATGTCCCACAAACAATGCTGCTCTCACGCTACACATCATGTCCTCATGCAGTAAAAAATATATCATGGAGCAAAGAGGAAACTGACAACACGCTGACAGACCAGACAGAGCAGGTTACTTCTGGTATGAAGCAAGGTCTCAGCTTTAAAATTTTGTCATTTTTTAAGAAATTCAGTCCACCGAAGTTATGCTGCGTTCACTTCATATTGTAATTACCGTAATTTCGAGATGACAACACGTGACGTACTACTTGGAACTGTTCACGTCCTCAGACTCGGAATTATGCTTTTCTATGGCAACGCTATCAACGCGTAAACAGAGCCTACGTTGGTCAGGTGGTACAGCAGTCATGTGGTACAAGTCGTAGCTCTCAGAAGACTCCCAGTTCACAAGTTGTAATTACGAGTTCTACAAGAACATGAATGCTTTTTACAAGTTGGAATCTCGTAATTACGGTAAAGTCCGATATGGCGTGAATGCACCTTCGGCGGATTTAGCGTTATGATTAGTCAGATCGCCTGTCAATCAAGCTGTTCGCGAAGGGTCAGCTGCAAGATAGAAACTTGAAAATTTGAGATATAAATGTGCAATTCTGAGAAATAAAGTCAGAATTGCAAGATATAAACTCAGAATTGCGAGGAAAAAAGTCAGAATTGCGAGATACAAACTCAATTCTGACTTTATGACTTGCAATTGCAAATTTATAGTGACAGGTTTAGTGGTATGGGTAGGTTTAAGGGTGGGTTAAGGTGTAAGGGATGGCTCAACAATTTAATTATAAATGTAATTACATAAATTAATTACAGATGTAATTACATACAGGTATTTTCTAAAATAAGTACAATGAAAAATATGTATGTATTAAATGCTTTGTATCTAATGGTTAAGTACATAAAGCCACCTAATATAAAAAGGTAAACACAACCAAAGTTTTTTTTTTTTTTTTAAGTTTTGTCAAAAATTAGTGTACTGGTTTACCAAGGAGACAAGATTGTCAGCGAAGAGCTTGAAACACTTATTAGAAATCGTATTTTTAATTGAGAGCTATTTCCAATCAAGCTGTACAGTAATTTTATAAAATACCACAAATTATTTGTGAAAATATGATTCAGTTTTGTGTATATACAAAGTACTGTAGATAATGTTATGACAAACGAGGCCAAAAATGTTCAAAATGTCATTTCTAATTCAGTATGTTAGCAAACCCAATATGTTAACCAAATATGTGGCTGTGATAGAAAGTGGTGGAAATCGTAATGATCTTTAACTGAAAAGATGACAGAGTTCTTCTGTAAACTATTAGACTAGACTAGATTAGATTGTAATACGTGCATTTGAAGTCCGTGAAGAAAGTTGTAACCTTTCCATCACACAAACATTTCTTTAGTAGAGAAAAAAAGTTCTTTTGATTATTATAACGTCCTTCCCACAAACAAAAATTGTTCTTGTAGGAACTGTTTGTTGAAAAGTTTCTTTAAGGAACAAACAAATGGTTCTTCTATGGCATTGCTTTAGGAAGCTTTATTTGTAATAGGCATGTTGCCTATAAATAAAGACACCCACATAAAGGTTTTCACGTGAGTTTGGGAGCAGAATAAGGAGGTTGTAGATGTGGTTTGGGAGCAGAACAGGTTTCTTTCTGACATCATTACAAACATAAACTGCTGGAGGGGGAGACACCTCGGAAGCACATCTGTCAAATCAGATGACAAGGGAGAGGTATGAATGACAAACTGTCTCAGGTACAAGGACATTCTGGTGTGTTTGCCTCACTGCACAGAGCTGAACCAATCACAGTAACTCGTCATGAAATCACAGCTGGAATCGTGGGGGGTGGAGAAGATAGTGGCTTTCCCTGCCTTATACTTGTTGGAACTCGATTCACACCATCCAGGCATGAAACCTTTACTCGAATGGTGGTGGTATCTATTTACGCAATATAGCTTCAGTCTGGGTGGGTTCACTTTCACAATGATTCCCCTGTTCCTGTTCTCAAGCGTGTGGAACAGGATAGAGGGAAGACTCGTGTGAAAGCCATTTTCAGCTTCTCGGTTTCTACTTATGTAGGTGGTCCATATGGTTACCATAGATGCCCATTCATTTCAATGGGCAAAATAAAGGGAAATATCAAATAGCTTTGTAAATTATGTGTCTGTGCGTGTGTTTTTTTTCCATTTGCATTAATTTGCTAAAGAAGCATGTAGAATCTCACATCACATGCATGTTTGCGAGTCACAAAGTGCAAAAAGCCACATAAACATTTTGGAATCATTCTGGATTTTTTTTTTTTTACTTATTAGTGGTGCTTGCCGAAGGCAAAGCATCACTTATACTATGCCGCGTGCTGATCCGTGCAACATTTCGGCGCGTAACTAGTCCCGCAGTTTTTGTCACAGACCCACGAAACTGGCGTCAAATCGTGCGGCCTATACGGGAATGGTGTGCTATGACTTTTATAAGCGATCGGGCGTACGATGTTCGAACCCGGGCCAAAATTCGCCCGAAAAAATCCCATAGACAACGCATCGCGGCCAACTTTGACGGCGCATAGCGCCGTCCACGAATTTCGTAGAACCACGTAATTAACCACATTTGGAGACGCTGACTAGCTGTGCAAGAACATACCTCGCAATGGGGTATAAGTTGTACCCCGGGGGTGCTAGAGCCCCCCCAAATTTTCCCATTGACTCACATTGGCCCAAAAAATCCTAGGTAACAGTATATCTATTCCATTGCGCCGAATTTGACGGCGCGTAGCGCCGTCCTCCAATTTCGTAGAAACACGTAAATCACTACATTCGAAGAGGCTGACCAGCTGTGCGAGAACATACCTCGCAATGGGGTGTAAGTTGTACCCCTAGGGCGCTAGAGCCCCCCAAAATTTCAAAAATCGGCCTATGGGAGATACTATGGTGAGGGAAGCCCCATGAAATAGTTTTTTTTTTTCCTACTATGGTAGTTTACATTGGGATTTTGCATTGAACATAGCTATGCATCACTATGTCATAGAGACATGGGGGCGGGTTCATTTTACTCAGACAACCAATCAGACTCTCAGGATCACTGTGAAGCAGTCAAGCCACGCCCTAGCAACCATTTGGGCCAGCCTAGCGACCCATAGACCTCCATTATAAAAATCCAAGATGGATATCTTTGGATCACAGTATCATAGAGACATGGGGGTGGGGTCGTTTGAATCGGGACAGCAAACAGCCAATCGTGACTCACCATTGACACTTCCTAGCCACGCCCCAGCAACCATTTAGGGCACCCTAGCAACACATCCCATAGACTGCCATTATATGGCACAGATGTATATCTCTGGATCACAGTGTCATAGAGACATGGGGCTGGGGTCGTTTGAATCGGGGCAGCAAACAGCCAATCGTGAGTCACCTTAACTTCTTCCTAGCCACTCCCTAGCAACCGTTACTGACCACCATAGCGACCCGAACCCACACAGGCATATCTTCACATCTGAATGTCATAGAGACATGGGGGTTGGTTTACATCATTCATACTGACAAGCAGCCTTTGGAGTATCATCATTGGCCACTCCCTAGCAACCAAACAGAGTACCCTAGCAACCATTCAGCTAGACCTATATCTTTGCATCACTACATCGTAGAGACATGGGATTTTGACTCATGCTAGCAAATAGGCCTCCCAACATAATGCACATGCTAGCCATGACTAGCTACATGCTAATAGTGATTAGCCAAGTTTTCAATTGTGCAATAAAATATAAGTAAATCCTAAAATGATTAAAACAAGCCAAAAATGAGCTAGCATCATGCTATCAATATGCAATATCATGCTAGCATCGCCTAGCTAAGTGCTAAAAACGTGCTAAAACGTGCTAGGATCGTCTGCTAAAGTCCTAAGACATGCTAGTCATGATAATATGTTGCTAGCATCATGCTAATTATGTTAGCATCTTGGGAAAAACATGCTCGCGTCATGCTAACGCCATGCTAGTCATGCTAACTTCATGTTAACGACATGCTGAGCGTGCTAGCGTGTTGCTAGCGTCATGCTAATCATGCTAGCTTCATCCTAAACGCATGTTCATCGTGTTAGCGTGTTGCTAGCATCATGCTAATCATGTTAGCATGTTCTTAAAAACATGCTAACGTCATGCTAACACCATGCTAGTCATGCTAACTTCACGTTAACTACATGCTAAGCGTGCTAGCGTGTTGCTAGCATCATGCTAATAATGCTAACATCTTGTAAAAAGCATGCTAGCATAATGCTAACATCATGCTAGTCATGCTAACTTCATGTTAACGACATGCTAATCTTGCTAGCATCATGCTAATTGCATGCTAATCGTGCTAACATGTTGCTAGCGTCATGTTAACACCGTGCTAACACCCAGAACACCTTAACAACAATCTGCCTATGACCAGATAAAGGGTTTTTTTGCCACTGCAAGCCCCACTCACATTTTCTTCAGGAAATGTACATTCTAGTTATTTTTAATATCCATATCTATTGGACATTTATCTACAGTTTCTTCATTAAAATAAATGAGTAACTATGGTGACCAGAATTTGTTTATTCCCATGCTAAAACACAATCCCAGTAAATGAGGTGTGGCCATACATACAAGAGAGCTGACTGTTTTGTCTGTTAGGTAGAAATGCTAGTTGTGCCACCAGTCATGAAGACTAGCAAGAGTTGAGCAAAACTGATAATATCTTTAAGAATGAGTCATGTCTTATAATGAATTCTTTTTGAAAGGGAAGTGCACAATACTTTTGGAATTATATGTATTTTGTTACTTGATTCATTTTCAAATCCTTTTCCCTGTTTATTTCTCATTTTTAAATTAGATTTGAAATCAGATTAGATGTATTTATTTATTTTTTAATAATTTATGTTATACTTATTATTTATTTACCAAATAAGTAAATCATACAAAATGCATGTTATTTTTTTATTTAGTACTGACCTGAATTTGATATTTCAAATAAAAGATGTTCACATATAGTCCACAAGAGAAAATAATAGTTGAATTTATAAAAATGACCAGTTCAAAAGTTTACACACACACACACACACACACACACACACACACACACACACACACACACACACACACACACACACACACAGCTGTGTCTTAATACTGTGCTGTTACCTGAATGATCCACAACTGTTTTGTTGTTGTTGTTATTCGTTTAGTGATAGTTGTTCATGAGTCCCTTGTTTGTCCTGAACAGTTAAACTGTCCATTGTTATTCAGAAAAATCCTAAAGGTTCCACAAATGATTTGTTTTTTTTTTTAGCATTTGTGTATTTGATCCCTTTCCAAAAATGGCTGTATGATCTGGAGATCTGTCTACACTGAGGACAACTGAGACAAATATTACAGAAGGTTTAAATGCTCACTGATGCTCGAGAAGCAAAAATTATGCATTAAGAGCCGGGGGGTGAAAACTTTTGAACAGAATAAAGATGTGTACATTTTTCTTATATATATAGTGGTATTTTTTATTTTTTTTGTAACTTATTTGGTGTATATGACTTTCTTCTTTTAGACAAATGCGTTCGGAGTTATATTAAAAATGTCCCGGCTCTTTCAAGCTTTATAATGGCAGTGAATTGCTGTTGAGATTTTGAAGCCCAATAAAGTGCATTCATCCATCATAAAAAATACTCCACATGGCTCTGGGGGTTTATAAAGGTCTTCTGAGGTAAATTGATGCATTAGTGTTGGAAAGATATCCATATATAATACTTTATAAAGCGTAATCTCCAGCTTCTGCGAACTGTTGTACGCACGTTCACAAGAGAGTGGCACAAGACCCCTGAGAGCGACTCTGTCTGTGCGCTGTGCTAACAGGCTTGAAGACGGGTTCTTTGTGAAAGGATTTCATTACGTATAGCGTTTCCATTGCACTGTTCCCTTCAAGATACTCTAGAGTCCTTAGAAATATTCCCACCTTTCTCTCCATTATCTATGCTGTGAGTAAGAGACTGCTACATGTGCTCAGAGGTGAAATGAGGTTGTTCACAGATAAAATAGGTTGGCTTCTTACATCATTAAACATGTGAACCGGTTTTCATGAGAGACACACTGAGCTACAAGGGACAGGTTTGCATGACAGACCCTCACGCCTACAGCATTCCAGTGTGTTCGTCTCACTTCTCTGGGCTGGACAAATCACGAAAAAACTCAAGCTCACAAAATCAAGGCTGGAGCTAAGGTGGAGAACAGAAAGAGGTGTTCACCTCCTTACACTCGTGTCAGTCAGTGCATGAAACCTCTAGTTCCAGTGCCTGTGGTATTTAGTTTCTCAGTATTGCCTTAGCACAGAACATGTAGGAGAGGAAGGAATGTGAACTAGGGAACATTCATCGCAGAGGTATTCTCAGGACATCCATTGCTTAAGAGGACCATATGTACATTTATACAGCCCTAAGCCAATTGACTCATGGCAAATGGATGCGAGGAGATGCACATGACTGACAGTTAAATACCAGTAATTCCACAGAAAAAAGAAAAACGTACAAAGCTGTTACTTTGACTGTACTCTTAAGCATCTAAAGTGTCATTTGTATACCTTATTTACACCTAAATAGTACATATTACTACTTTAAAGATACATATTAACACTTCAAAAGTACTTACAAGTACTATATTTAAACAATAGTTCTTACTGGTCCTGAAACCTAATTGGCTGTGAGAAGTGCAATATTCTAGTGATAGTGGAACTCCAAACTTGCTGTATTTCTCACAGCGAGTGTCATGGTAGACATCCAAATCCACTATAATTTGATAAAAAATACTGTTTTTGTGTCACAGAATGTAGTTTTAATAGTTTTTAGGCGATAATGTACTTTAGACTTCAAATATGCAGTTTGTTAATAAACATATCGTCTATTTGAAAATTTGCTTCAATGTTTTCGGAAATGTGAGCTCCAGATCGTCAGCGGCCATCAGAACCTGCCGAGAGCAGCCTTATCTAGGCCAGATTTTCTCGAATTTTGTCACTCTTTGGCCTCATTAATCTATTATTTGTTCCTGCACTGAGTAGCGCTGTCATTGGAAATCACACTTAACAGATGAAAAGATAGTTTGACAAAGATATTGCTTTTCTCAGCAGACATTTAAACTAATGTTTTATTGTGAATATGAGATTGAGCTGAAGAATGAATGTTGTAGCAGATACAGGTAATCACGCTCGCCCAGTCCATATCTTTCTCTTAATAGTCTACATAATACAGTAAGAGCTTTTAATACAGTAAAACAATAAGCTATTAATGAAGCAGCTTAAGGTTCCTTTGTTACTAGTTCTAAAATGACGTTTTCAAATTAGTATTGGAAGCTTGGGCTCAGCTGTTAAACTGTCAACTTGAGATTTTGAAACTGTGGCAGAAGGAAGTAGTACCACACAAAAGAGTTTTTGTTTCTTATGTATTTACACACTTGTGCCAGCAAACTGTTGTTGTTGTGATTGTCAAGGCCGAATTTTTTAAAAATAAAATTTGTCATTGGATGTTTCCAGAAGTCCTTGGATGATGGATCAGATTTAATTATCTATGAATAAATTGACATTTATTGTTTTAATATTATTTTTTTACATTATGGTGCTTTGTCTTACGATTTGTTTGGTTAATGTTTATTGCATTATTGTTGTGTTGTATATTATTTATATGACAATATTTTGTTTGGGTGGGTATACATGTACACATTCTTGACAAAGTTAAAAGTTCAAGTGTCATATGACTTTCCATGTCGACCCCTTGTGTTATTACTGTGGTTATTTAAAAACAGTAAATTTTAATGTAAAAGACAGAATCAGGTGGATTGGTTTTATTAACATTAAATCAGTTAATATATACACTACCAGTCAAAAGGTTTTGAACAGTAACATTTGTAATGTTTTTTTTTTTTTAAGTCTCTGTTGATCACCAAGCCTGCATTTATTTGATCCAAAATACAGCAAAAAAACAGTAACATTTTGAAATATTTATACTATTTAAAATAACTGTTTCCTATTTGAATACATTTTAAAATGTAATTTATTCCTATGATTTAAAAGCTGAATTTTTAGCATCATTACTCCAGTCACATGATGCTTCAGAATTCATTCTAATTTTCTGATTTGCTGCTCAAAAAACATTTATTATTATTTTATTTTATGCTGAAAACAGCTAAGTAGATTTTTTTTTCAGGTTTCTCTGATGAATAGAAAGTTGAGAAGAACAGCATTTATCTAAAATATAATCTTTGATAACATTAAAAATGTCTTTATCACCAATTTTGATCAATTTAAACCAGAATCCTAAAAAAATGTACTCGACTGTTTTAAATATTGATAATAGTAATAAAAAATGCTTCTTGAGCAGCAAATCAGCATATTAGAATGATTTCTGAAGGATCATGTGACACTGAATACTTGAGAAATTATGCTAACAATGTAGCTTTGCCCCCAACAGCATTCTTTCAACTTCAAACCTTCTATAAACTCTCACCTCATCCCCAAGGCAGTGAGTGCATTAGAATGTTGTTCCAGAAACAACTAAGTTGTTAATCTACCAATATGTTTTACGGCTAATTAAACCGCAGTAAATTTGTGAAAAGACTCACAAACTAATTTTGAATCAGTCATCCTGTTTGAATTAGTGTAACAATTATTTACACCTTGAATCCATTAGATAGGTTCTTGAAAGAAACATTTTGGCTCACTGCCTCTATATATATATAATTTAATTTAAAATGTCACTATATTATTATAGAACTTGGGAAATGAATTCACATGTAAATGTTCATTGTTGTGGTGGACTGCATGTTGTTGACATTCTCAAACGCTATAGGTATGAAATGTTCTCTGCCATGAGAACATCTAGAACATTCTTGCACAGTAATTGTTTTACTGGTTGTTAGGTGCGGTTTGAGTGAGATAATAGACCTGAGGAGTGCCTCGATATAATACATTAAGTTATGAGACAAGTTCAGGCGTGACAAAGCCTCAGGCACGCACTAACTTATACCCAATGCTTGTTATTGCTACAAAGTTGCTCAATAACACTCGACAGAGTGACACAGTTCCTGCAGACTCACAAATCATGCAAAAGTTCATGGAAAGTAGGTTCTTTTTAATGAAAGAGCTCAAAATAAATACATAATTATATATACAAATATACAAAGGATTCATTTACACCCCTTTTACACATCAACGAAGGGGAAAGCAAGCTGGTGTCCCATAAAACATATTAGCTTTAGGAATGTATAATGTGCAAAATAAATTCAATTAAAATATATTTAAATGTAATTAGTAAACATTCACATTTCACTGCTTCAGCAAACCAGCAAGCGCTAAGTCCATTCAAGTGTATGTACAACACCAGGGTGCATAAAGTTGCTTCATTTTCATACATTGTTGAATCCGCAATTAGAAATGTGGACCGCATGTGTCCCCGTCCCATCCTAACACAAAGGAGGAACATTTGCCATTCTTCCCCAGGTCCTGTTCAGCAGACGCTCCGTATAGTGTGGGCCTTTGCATGCCAGGTTTCTCATCCTTAAGTCATGACCTCTGCCCCCGGGCCATGCAGAATAACGCTGAGGACTTGGTATAACGAAGGTTCGCCTGGTTGTCGTCACCGGCCGAGGTTCAGGCGCCACGTTTTCCACAAGAATGCAGTAGTTTTTGCTTTTGTTGTTGTCCACGCGCTGCATAGTGTTGCCAGGTCGGAAGACCACGAAGAACTCCACCTGTTCCTTCGGGTCCAGGTTGGATGGTAGCGGCACATTAAAAGAAAACAACTCAGTCTCCAAAGATCCATTTGATTCCCTCACATAAGTGCATGCAATGTCATTATGGCTTCGCCATGAGTCAAAAGTTATGCGGATGAAGACAGCCTTGTCGTATTTAATGTTGCACACCCGTACAGTCCCGCTCAATGCCTTTTCAGTCAGGCCACAGCTCTCCAACTGCACAAAGTTTTCCTTCAAGCTTGCACGGTCTGGAACAGGTTGTGGAAAACCAAGCTTAAGTCGCAGCCTCACACTCTGCATGGGCATTCTAGGCTTCATGTGCTCCTCAGGTTGAGGGGCTTCCTCCGTTTCTGTCTCCGAAGGATCAGTGGTGAAGATGCGCACGGATGTGAGAGAGAGACCTTTGGCATCAGCAAACACAACTCGCTTCTTCTTGCGTGGTGTGCCGGGAGAGTATGAGGACAGGGAGCTGGCGGAGCTGGATGAAGATAGTGAAGATGTGGGTGAAGGCGGCGAAAGTCTGGAGAAATTAAACTCTGGTGAGGACACGTTGGGTGAAGAGGCCCTCAGAGCAGTCATGCCAAGGAGCTGAGACACTGGTGAGCCAATCTGTGCATGCATGGCGAGATCCACTGGCATCACACGCTCAGGGAAAGTGTAAATGCTGACTCCAATAGTTCTGTGAACACACAGGGAAGCCATATTAGACATTTTGGAAAATACAGGGACATGCAATGGGGTTCAATGGTGAGATCACACTTTCAGTCAAATGCAATTTAAAGTGTTGACCAATGTGACAATGACAATGAATTTTAACTCATACTGTAACTTAACTAAAAACAAAAAGTTAGCTTTCTATAAAAGCAGCATGCATCTATCACATGCATTATTTTGCAGAAAACTACTTACTTTGTGGTGCTCATTTTTGGTTACGAGATGAACCTCAGATGAAGGTTGAAGATGGTGAAATGTCTGCTAGAAAAGAAGAAAAAAAGTAAATAAGGTGGAAAATAATCTTAGAGCTGTGACTTAATATATACTGTTTACAAACAACAGATGGTGTTAAAACACAGAATTAGGCTATTAAAAGTCCTTTGCTCACCTTCTTGTCAATGAAAGTCACGCTGAAATAGATTTTCCTTGAACTTCAAATGCAGAAGTGCAGTCAATGTCAAAGAAACGCACGGCAGAAGTAGTTGTGAGAAGTAAACATCACTACTGTTTGCTATCCAAGGAACTTTTACCCAGCCTCACTCAAACTCAAGCTCTTGTTCTAGCGCTCTGCTGTTTTGTCAGGGGTTTTAAAGCACACTTGAGGGGGACGGGCTTAATTAAGGTGTGGCTCATTCAAAGCTTGAGGCACAGCTTGTTCTAACTGAATGACGTATTGTTAATCTCAACTAAAGTTATTGCGATCCCATGCATTCATCTGATAGATCATTTTCCATTGAATGAGTAATGAGGGAATTAGCAACAAAATAAAAGAAAAAACAGTTAGCAATGACTCTCACTAGTTTATTAAATTCAATAACTTAAAAAGATCAACAGTGAACAGGAATCACACAAGAATTCTCTCAGTTTTTATGAAATTCTTGAACATTCGGAAACTCAGTGATTTAAAATAAAATGTTGGAACAAAACTGTGGATAATTTAAGATAATTACATATGAACTAGGTTTTTGCCTCATTAGGGCTGTTGCAAGGGTGGCTAACTTAGTTGTTATTGCAGACACTGACAAATGCTCCATAGAAACATGACTAATGCAAGTGTCACTTCATATTCCTATTGCTGGGTGAAATAATCTTATAACGTTGCAATGAAACAGAAATGGCCCTTTATTTGACACTCTTTTTATTGTTCTTACTTGCTTGTAAATGACATACAATAACAATATTGTTAGCATATATAGGCATCCATTTGTCTTTGTTTTCTACACACTTTAGGGCTCATATTTCAAAGTATAAGAAGCATAAGAGTGCTCATCGGCTAATAAGCAAACTTAAGTTTGAAAAAACGTGCAAATTTGTGGGTCATTATGAAAAAAACAAAACAAAATAACAACCACCAAAAAAAATGAAATGCAAAAAGATATGCACACCCCAAAACAGTAACAGCTCTAAATAAATAAATATTGTGTTTAGATCTGAATTTTAATAAAAATCAACCCCTCTGACATACCAGCGGCCTAGTTAAAAAACTCTTCCTTATATGTATAGTATGTGAAAGAATTCTTTAGCTACATTTAAAACAATGACTGCTTTTGACTTGTCAGATACACAATAGGCCTATAGTTTTACACATAATGCATTATTACCTAGTATTACATAATGTGTTAGCACAAACTGAACGATTAATAGAGATAGATCACATTTTGATTAGATAATTAGATTCTGATTGTATGAGCTACAAATGACCTCATTTTACTGATATCATCTCTTATAATATCAATGTTGCTGTCCTTTTTAGAAAAAAACATACAAACTGTAAGCCATTTAAAGTCATAAACTTAATTGTGTTATCATTTTCTTAGAACTACTAAATTAATGTATCCTGTGGATCACAAGCTAAATGACCTGTTTAATATTTGGAGTTTGAAATGAGATCATTTCAGTTTATACAATAGGCCTAGTTGAGGTAATATTTTGGCAGGACGAACCGTGTCATGAAGCTACCTGCACAATTACCTGAAGCAGACAGACTAAATCTCCAAAAGAATTGGAGAAAACCTCACCCTAATAGACTATGAATGAAGTCTGATGATCCATTAATTACTTTTAAGAATTTTTTCCACTGTGAATCTGCAGCTGATGGAAATTGGTTGTCAAGTTTTGATTACATAAGAATTGCTAACAAGACTCATGCTCAAATGCAATGAAAATGGTACATAGACTTACATTGATAAATACTGTAATAAATAGGCAAATCTTTTGTTTGCACTTTTCAAAAGATCATAAAGTCATGAATTAGCAGATAAAATCTAAAAATATAAATAAACAAATAATAATAATAACATCATGATGATGATGACAAACAACTGAGCTTAACTTGACTAAAATGTTATTGCAGATAGTATGTGAATTGTTATTGCAGAAAGCACCAAGAAAAGCTCCACAAAAACATGATTAATGTAGGTGTCACTTCATATTGTAAATATTATTACGGCATCTGTGAGCTTGGTGAAATCATCTTGTGGCATTGTACCAGTGAAATCGGTATAGAAATCTGACACACTTCTTTAGCTGAATTGGCTGTGCTTGATAGTGCATGTAGAGAGACAGACTGTATAAAATTTGCAGTGTTAAAGTCAGAACCATAGTTGGAAATCACTTGTAAAGAAACCTTTTTTTGATACAACTGCTTACATTGTAGGGTTCTTGAATTAGCAACAGATTCTCTTTGCGACTGTCAGTTGTTAAGTTGCTCACTGGGGTTTGAAAGTCTCAAGAAAACTTATAAAACTGTTTTGGAAAGCTATATATTGTGCTGAAGTGCTAAAATGCCAAAAAAAAAGAAAATAAAAAAGTTTCTTTCAAGGCTGCAAAGTCTTTACTGTCACTTCTGATCAATTGAATCCTTGCTGAATAGTAAAGTTAAACAGTGGTGACTATCTATCATTAGTAATTGAGTAGTATAAAAACAAAATTCTAAAAATAAAAAAATGCTTTATGTTTCATTCATGATTTATGTCTAATGTAAACCCTGTACAGCCTTTTTGTGGGTGAAACTGGTTATTTTTTAGTGGTAAATGTTCCAAAAGGAGATTCATATGTGAAACTGCTCCTGTAAAAATAGAAGACTTCCAGGATTCAAAACTGAAAAGGTTTGAAGAAACATTTTGCATAAACTGCATACTATTGATTTTAAATTAAAATATCTGAAAGGTTTTCACACACTAATAATGAAAATGTTTGGCATAACTTGAGTCTTCAGTCAGGCCTTCACAACAAAACAAAGCTGCGACTTGTAGGGGTGTGTACATTCTTGTTTCATAGCATCACGAAAAGGTGAAGGAGTAGGTTAGGTTGTGCAACCAAGAGCTCCATGTTCTTATCCAACAAGTTTCAGGCACTCCTTACGACTTCTGTCCAGATGATCCTTATTAGCCTTTACATTTAGCACACAAAAGATTGACATTTTGTCATCTTTTTGGAATGCAGATCACTTTTAATTTACAATTGACATTATGTTACCATGGATGCTACTTGTTTGATAGGTTGTGCTTAGTGACACTGACACATTGCCAAAGGTGGTTTAAAGAAATAGAACACCCAAAATGAAAATGAGCTAAAAATGTATTTAGCCTCAGGCCAGGATGTAGATGGGTTTTAAAGATTTAGAGAAATTTAGCATTGGATCACTTGGTCACCAATAGATCCTCTGCAGTGAATGGGTGAGTCAGAATGAGAGTCCAGACAGAAGCTAAAAACATCACAAAATAAAAAATAATCCACACCACTTCAGTCCATCAGTTAACCTCTTGTGAAGTGAAAAGCTTATAGCTCCAAACTGTTGCTTCTATCTACAGTGAGGAAAATAATATTTCATCCCCTGCAGTTTTGGTCGGGTAGACTGGGTACAGCTGGTACAGGTTTACAGTTGAAACACCTTAATTAACTTGCATGCACAACAAGTCTGATGTGTCATATTTGCTTCACACATGCATATTAGTGCCCTCTTTGAGTGTGGGAAATTTGAAGTATGTGCACTTCTCCAGTCTTAAGATATCAGAGAAAGTTTTTTTTCCAAGGTAAGTTTTACACTTCACCACATCTCTTCCACATTGAATAGCTTCTCATCCTTACATGACTGTTAAAAAGTTAACTTACATTTTCTTAAACCTTAATATGTGTACTATACACTGACATATTGCATGACTTTGTGTCATGCAAGGTCCTCGTAAAATCTAGAGAAATGTTTGAGGTGGGTACAGTTGAGACACATCATTTGTCTATTTGTCATATGTTTATTGTTATTATGTTTTTAGGTTAGCTATTGTCTGTATTTGGTCAGTTTTATTATTGCTGTTTGCAAGTTCAATGTTTTTTACTGTTACTCAACTTTTCAACTGTTACTATTACAATAATGAACCGAAATTAAATTTTGTATCTTTGTTTGCCATTATTGTACAATGTTTTACAAATGAACTACTTTTAACTAAGCAAATAATCAAATAAAATACTGAATGGAAATAGAAACTAAAGGTACTTTAGGGCTGTGCAGATAATCGGACGCGATATCATGCGCATCTCGTCAGTAATGCCGGTTCTGTGATTAGTCCTAAATCTCATTCACGTGTTCATTCATGCAACCGCGTTTACTACACAGAGCCGTAGTTCACTGATAAGCTACGCAGTTTCGCGTGCATAATCGATATATATCGCCTGCTATAATGAAGGCGATGTTTGCGTAGTTTGTCAGTGAACTACGGCTTTGTGTAGTAAACGCGGCTGCATGAATGAACACGTGAATGAGATTTACGACTAATCACAGAACCGGCATTACTGACGAGATACGCATGATAATTTGCGCCCAAATATCGCACAGGCACAGCCCTAAGGTATTTCGCATTTGCAGTGAATTGGTTAGGTAGCTTTACAGCACTACGGATGAGTGTCTCAACTGTACTTGGATACTGTCACGTGTTGGGTACAGTAGGAACAAAAGAGCTTCTTGTGTTTATGAGCTAATTGTGGCAAATATGACCTACTTGTGGATGTTAATAATTAATCATATTTTAGTAGACAAGTAAAAGAAATAAGAAGTAAGGTCTGGAGACTGGCTAGTCCACTCCAGGACCTTAATGTGCTTCTTGAGCAACTCCGTTGTTGCCTTGACCTTGTATTTTGGGTCAGTGTCCTGGCTGGCTTCAATGCCCTAGCCCTGACTGTTCATGGCCCTGTCCATTGTCCTTTTGATGTGGCACCCCCAAAGCATAACGTTTCCACCACGGTGGGGATGGTGTTCTTGGGGTCTTAGGCAGCATTCCTCCTCCTCTAAACACAGTGAGTTGAGTTGATGCCAAAGAGCTTGATTTTGGTCTCATCTGACCACCTCTTTGGTCTTGGCCATGGTGTGGAGAGTTTGGAATCTGACTGATTGATTCCTTCATACAGGTAACAAGATTAGATTAGGAGAACTCCCTTTAAGAGAGTGCTCCTAATCTGAGCTTCTTACCTCTATAAAAGACACCGGGGAGCCAGATATATTGTTGATTGATAGGGGATCAAATACTTATTTCACTCATTAAAATAAATTTAGAACTTTTTTGAAATGCGTTTTTCTGGATTTTTTTGTTATTCTGTCTCTCACTGTTAAAATAAACTCACTATTAAAATTATAGACTGATCATTTCTTTGTCAGTGGGCAAACGTACAAAATCAGCAGGGGATCAAATAATCTTTTTCCTCACAGTTGTCTTGATTTGGGAGATAAATGCATAGATCAAGCAAAAATGGTCCAAAATCATTTTAAACACATATGGGGATAGACATTTTCACTGGATGAAGTTTTTATGGTTAATGGATTCTTACAAACATGCAGCTTTTCTCTTCACAAGACGTTAATTGATGGACTTGTGTGGATTGCTTGTGGATAACTGTAATGTTTTTCTCATCTGTTCAGATTCACTGCAGAGGATCCATTGGTGAGCAAGTGATGTAATGCTAAATTTCAGTTTTCTGATGAAGAAACAAACTCATCTACATCTCGGATGGCCTGAGGGTGAGTCAGTTTTCAGCAAATTTAAATTTTTGGGCAAACTACTCCTTTAAGTGACGAAATTATCTTTGGGGTCACTGGGGCCTATTCATGAAACTTGCATAAATGTATGTAAAGTAAATTCAGAATAATTCACACATAAAACAGACCTTCCTGATAACTCTTCCCCTTTCGGATTCACAAACGGTTCGTAAACATAAGGTTTGATTATGTGTGGAATATTCTCCCTTCTCAGGTTTGGCTCCAGTATATTTCATGCAAAAAAGGCTAATGGGCCATACGCCTAACAATACATATTTAATATTTAACAATGTGTACATCCAAAGTGTTTTTAGCCAGCTGAAAAATGCCAGGCGTTTTTTTGAAAATGGCCAGTTGGTTGTGCTTAAGAATGCTTTGGCGGTGGACTGTTTTTCCAGCTGAGATGCTTTAGTTGCTTTGATTCGGAATATCCATGGCAGTAACGTATTACTAATATTTCAGTTTGAAGAGCATTACTGAATATAAAAATGCAGTGACCAGTAATATTAACTCCATTGTTGTTCGGTCCTTGTACAAATAGGATGGTTGGTCGGTGTGGTATTTGTCCCACTGTTGTGTTGTATTTGTTCATATTGTTGTTTTAAATGTTGGCAATATCAGATTTCCAGTGTGAAAAGATCATGGTTCTGAACTGATTCGCAAAAAACCTAATACGAACAGGGCTGCCAGGTTTTCACATTAAATCCAGCTAATTGCTTTTCAAAACTAGTCCAAAACTAGCCCAGTCACGTTCTGAGGGGTAAATATTGTGTTGAAAAACAACTTGTGTCAACAGTGAAATTGTAGTCCAATTCCACTGGAAAACTGGACTTGGCACCACTTGTGCAGCATGCTGTCATATGGAAGTAAACACGGAGGACATAAAGTAAGCAACTTAATGTGATCTACTGCAGAAGTCAGCGAAATTATGAAAAATAAAGACAAGGATGTGACAGAAGACTTCTGAAACATTAATGATACAAGCCCTCATGTTCTGACACATCACAATACCTCCACTGCACCTTTCCTAACTTTGGGTAGGAAGTGACTCCCATGTGCGGAGAATCGTGACGAATGTGGGTCTAGAGTGACGTAAAAGTTGTATGAATTGCAATACATCTGACCTAAATCTGAATTAATCAGATTTAGTAGGCCTACCATATATGGGTGTGCCACAAATCGGAATTGAAAGGATCAGATTCCATTGGTTTGTGCTATTCACACTGTCATGAAAAAGACTGATCTGAGTCACAAAAATAAAATTGGATTTGGGTCACATTTGTGAATCTAGTCATCGACAAGCGCTGCAGTTTACCCAAAGTTGAACAGTTATCAAGTTAGCTCCAAAAAAACAAAACAGAAAAACAAAAAACAAAACTAAAACAAAAAAAAAGAAAATATAATGATGGCAGTGCACCAAATTCAGTGTCATCAGCCTGCCAAAACAACACAGAACGTTTTATGCACCTGCACACTAGTAGGGAGCAGGTGTTCATTTCTTTTAATACTAACTAGCATATTAAAAACATTTTCATGAATTTGAAAGTTTACATCAGATTGGCTTTACATACAATTTACGCAAAAATGCGTTCTGCTCATATCTCATGAATGAGGCCCAATTAGAGGTGTGTGATATTGACAAAAAATAATATCTCTATATTTTCTGGGATTTTATAGATAATGATAATTAGATTCGATTTTTCTGTGTATTATTGTGCTTCATGACTACCATGCTGACTCCTAAAGTTTTTGATATTCTTTATATTCTGTGTGGTCAGTTTGCAGCAGTAATAGAAATTATTATTTTTTTCAATAAGTTTAAATTGATTTTTACCTTTTATGAATGAATAATTGAATGAATGAATGAATGAAATGCTATTATGGACATTATGGACTTTTATAAAGCCATTTTTACTGCATTTTTGTGCATTATCTTTTGAGCCAAATGCTTACATGTATTCAGTCAGTTATAATAATACATTTGGGGTGTTACCAAACAAATTGTTATCAACAAAATTCATCTTTGCGGAAGCTGCATATGAAGTGGCATTTAGATGCATTTACATGTTAATGCAGCTATATTTGAAATTGTTTTAAAAGTAAAAAGAGTCTTTGAATGTGAAATTAAAACTGCCAGTAGGTGGCAGCAAGTTGCTGTTAATGTGAGTCATTGCGATTGAACCGAATCATTTAAGCAGTTGATTCATTCAGGAACGTAACACCGTCATGTTGCTCAGAGACGCAAAACAGTGCTGTGGCTGTTTGGAATGATTTTTGTTGGCGAAATTGAGCAAAAACAGGAAACATGTTTCAAACGTAAGTCTTTTAAAATTAACTTGTTTATTAACTGTTGTATAAAATCAATATCACATTTGTAGTCATGCTGATTTTTGAAGGAAAAAAAGTCACTCTTCGTGTGATATTAACTAAATGAAATGATTTAAATACATTTTCATTACATCTTGAAGCATTTCTAAAAGCATTTTAACAGACTAAATCATGCAGTGAAAGAACACACTCTAAATGTGTACTTACTAGACTTCATCATGTAATGTAACATTATGCATGCACTCTGTAGGTGTGTTTTGTTTGTTTTTTGCAATATACTCGATAATGTCAAATCATTAAAAAACAACAATTACAATATTAGCACAGACGATTTATTGCACACCACTATGCCCAGTGTACACATATTTTCACACATCTGTCCATCATCATTAAGTGAATTTGGTTTTTACAAAACATTTACGCAACATTTAATTATTTTTAGCACATATTATACTTTCAGACTGGCATCTATATGTGCCCCAAGCTTCCTGCAGCTCTCTCCAACAATAATACAGCTGAACACACACACACACACACACACACACACACACACACACACACACACACACACACACACGCATCAAATCGAAGTGGTAATTGGCTGTGTGGACTTCACTGAATCTATCATCTTAGTCTGTAAAACCAATGCATGTGTGCTGATTGAACGAAATCAATAAGGATTGCCTCAGCAAACTCAGGTGATCAATTCTCCTCAACAGGTGGACTGTTATCTGGGAATTCTCATTTATTGGAAAGGCAGCACTGGCAAAGCAAATGTCACCATCTCTGCTCTCCAATTCCGCTACTAATCTCTGCATTGATCTGTGCAGATGCCGAACCTTTGTGCACACTTTGATCGGTTTCAGACTCCCAGTTAGGCTGGAAGAAAGAACATGGGAAGGGTAATGCTTTCCTTTGTGTTCACGTTGTGTACTAAAATAACAGAACAGACATATTAGTGTCACATTAGTATTGTGCTATTATGTCCTGCACTGCACAACTTTCTTCTAACTGAAACTTTTTCTGAGGTATGCCAGTATTTCCTGTTCCAGGACTTGACATTCAGCCTAGTTTATATAACTGAATAACTAGTTCTTGGTTTATCACTCCTGAACTTGGAATGTGGATAATTAAGTAGAACAGCCGGTCTAGAAAGGCGTTGTGGGTCAGTTTATGTAACGTGGTAAAACAATGTCAGTTACCAGGGTCTGACTGCAGTGGAAAATAATAAGAAAAGTACCACCGTTTCTAAATTTCCGTTTTTTAAAATCAGAAGCTGTCATCTAAGTGTGGTGAATATAAATTGTCTCAATTAAATATCTGTAAAGTTATGTCAAAATTTGTTGCGTGTTCTCAAAATGTCAAAAAAAGGCCCAAGGCCCAAAAAAATCATTCATTTGCCAAACTAATCAATGAATTAGAAGTCTTAGAATAGCTTGCTTTTGTTATACACACATTTGCAGCAAACCAGATCTACAGCTACATGAGACAATGTACTCACCCCCTTGTCATCCAAGATGTCCATGTCTTTCTTTCTTCATTCGTAAAGAAATTATGTTTTTTGAGGAAACCATTTCAGGATTTCTCTCCATATAATGAACTTCTATGGTGCTCCCAAGTTTGAACTTCTAAAATGCAGTTTAAATCCAGCTTCAAAGGGCTCTAAATGATCCCAGCCGAGGAAGAAGGGTCTTATCTAGCGAAACGATCGGTTATTTTTTAAACAAAACAAATTGACAATTTCTATACTTTTTAACCTTAAATGCTCATCTTGTCTCGTCTCTGCGATGCGCATGCGTAGTCTGTATGATCCAGGTCAATACAGTTAGGGTATGTCGAAAAATCTCTTTTCGTCAATGCTGTTTTACCTTTGTTTGAAAAGGACGTTTGACCTTTGTGTGTTCACTTTGTAAACACTGGGTTAAAAGAGGTTTATATACATTTGAGGATAAAAAGTATATCACTTGTCAATTTGTTTAGAAAATAGCAGATCGTTTCGTTAGATAAGACCCTTCTTCATCGGCTGGGATCGTTTAGAGCCCTTTGAAGCTGCATTTAAACTAAATTTTGGAAGTTCAAACTTGGGAGCACCATAGAAGTCCATTATATGGAGAGAAATCCTGAAATGTTTTCCTGAAGAACAATTTCTTTACGACTGAAGAAAGAAAGACGTGGACATCTTGAACGAAAGTGAGGTGAGTACATTATCTGTAAATTGAATTAATCCTTTAACCCATACAGTTCATCCTTTGAGTTCCACATGCTGCCTGGAAAATCTCATTGGCTGTGCTAGTACATTAGTTTAACTGTTATTTTATGGGATTTATATTGCAGAAACAAAATAAATAAATAAATATAAATTCAGTTTTCTTTACATTTTCAGTTAGTACAAGATATTGGCAGATTGTAATATATTTGCTGTACACCCTGTTGTAAAACTGTAATTTGTAATCTAGCAAACTATTAGATAGCAATAGATATCAGTTCTTTAAGAAACTTTTTGCCAGAATGTTTCATGTTATTTTCAATAACAATTGAAAGCCAACAGATTTGTGAGAACACAAATAATCATGAAACATTATTCTAGCTCCCATGATATAGGCTAAACTAGGGTGGCCATTCATTCTCTCTTTCCCTCTTTTAACAAAGCCCATAACTAGATATTTTAAGCAAATCCCAGTCAGGACATGGGGGGAAAAAAAGGATGTATGGTCACTCTGTATTGGGGTTGCCCAGTCCTGTTCCTAGAGATCTATTGCCCTGCAAAATTCAGCTCCAACCCGTCTTAAAGACAAATGAATCAGCTAATTAAGATCTTCAAGAGCACAGACAGGTGTGTGGCAGGCAGGTAGATCTCAAGGAACAGGATTAGTCACCTCTGCTCTATAGAAACAAGAGCATAAATGCTTGCATTGTAGCGACAACTAGTGTCACATAGATGTCAGTTCACTTGCAAATTCTCAGTGGCTCAGATTTGGGATTGTTTCATTAAAGGGATAGTTCACCCAAAAATGAAAATTCTGTCATTAATTACTCACCCTTGTGTCCCAAACCTTCGTTCATCTTCAGAACACAAATTAAGAGATTTTTATGAAATCTGAGAGCTTTCTGACCCTGTATAGCCAGGAACATAACTAACATGTTTAAGGCCGTGACATGTTAAAATAGTCCATGTGACATCAGTGGTTGAGCTACAATGTTATGAAACTACTAGAATACTTTTTGTGCACAAGAGACAAAAATAACAGCTTTATTCAACAATTTCTTCTCTTCCATGTCAGTCTTCGATGCACATTCACAAGAACACCACAATGGATTTCTGGGCCTTGAACATGTCATTTGTTTTATTGTCTATAGATGGTTTGCACTGACGTCACGATTTTTGTAATTTACCCACGTGCGGCCATATTGCCGATACTCGGATGTAAACAACAGCATGGATTGCATGCTTAATGTACTACTGAATATGCTGTTTTGCTAATTTATGCTGTCTAAACCATGGGAAAAATGTGTGGAAGCTGCTAAATCATATAGAGAAGGAAAGGGCGCAAAATTATGACAAACTAAAGTTAATGTTGATACAAATATGTACAAGCAGTATTATTTAAGATATTAGCCTAATATTTCACCTACCTGACCAGAAGCGATAAGAACACACACAAATGTTGTCAAGACTCTTGCCCTGGAAATCCTGGTTCAGTTTGGCCAACCACAAGTGCCTTTTGTTCCTCAGACAGTTTTTTTGTACTCTTCTCCTTGATTTGTTATAACTTTTGGCAGTCTGTTGTACTCCAAATGTCTTTCCCGGTCTGATCAATTAGTAGAGCCCAAAACATTACAGTAATTGACCTTTTTTAGCAACAATAAGCAGCAAAATATGCAAGTTTCGTTGGTTCAGTGGAATGGTTCAGTAAATCTTAATTTGTGTCCAGAAGATGAACAAAGGTCTTACGGGTTTGTAACAACATGAGAATGAGTAATTAATGACAGAATTTACATTTTTGGGTAAATTATCCCTTTAAGTTTAACGTCTGAACAAAAACAATAGGGCTTCAGCACCTATTCACTGCATGAACCAACAACCAACAAATAACATTGTGTAACCACATGATGGCAGCAAAGTACTAGATAATGTTAAGTATGCATGCTCCCTTCCAATCTGCAGTGCAGTATACACGAAGTGCAATATCTACTGTCTTGAAACTACATTATCTTAATCAAAGCTTAAATACGCTTTCTTATGCTTCTTTTCTGGCTTGTGAAGCTGGGCATACAAAATGATGCCTCACAAGAAAAAAAAACTGTTACACCATCCATTTTTCGAAAATAGATCTGATGGATGACTTGATTGATTGCAGCACCCTGTGAAAAGTGGATCAAATCTTTGTGGTTCAGCACAGATGTGTTTCACAGAAACACCACGAGCTGAATTCAGATGTTCACGGCTGTGATATTATAAGCGCTAAGAGATAGAACCTGAAGAGCGAGACGTTATTGCCAACTGTCTTGGAAGATACAGCTAGGCGTTTTCTTATTTAACACAAAGGCGGGTAGCTTATGCTGTATTTGTGCCTGATTAGTATCTCAACTGAGAGCTTTATGCTTCATGGAAACAGATTTCATAATATTGGATTAAAATAAGAAGCTATATCAAACAGATGCCTGGCATTTTCCCAAGTGAGTCACAGACCTGTGTGAACTTGACACACTGAAAGTGTCTGACGTCTTAAAAGATGCTGGTTAAGGCAGTTTTTTTAAACTGATTAATCTGGCATTAAAGATTTCTGGAGCCATCCATGGTAGATTTGAACCTGATGAAATGCTAAAACAAAATCCCTTGCCACCCTTGGTCACAGCTGTGTTGTATCTAGACTGATTGTTTCCCAAAGATGAGACGTGGACTATTTTTTCCTTACACATGTCATAATGCATTGGTTCTACTCCATTATATATTTATATATTCTGCCTTTTTTCAGCAACAACATCTTTGTCGCCATCTCTGTTTGAAAACGTGCAATTGCCGTTATGATGGAATTATCTTCTTTACGTGGATTGTGTATCAGGACCGCTGTTCTGAGGTGTATACATGGGCTGTCAATTAACAAACCAGCGTGGATATTCACTGTAGCCTACTTCAGAATTACAGATCTACGTCTACTACATCTTAGAAGTATGCCCAAAATAAGAAGTTGTACCCGAAAATGTCAAGTAAGTAACATTTCTGCCAATTTTACTTTGAGCAGCTGAAAAAAAGTTTTACAATAAATCATGTAACTAATAGTGATTAAATCTAATGATGGCAAAGTTGGCTCAGGTCACGTCAAACCATCCAAATTTTTGTTATTGTTATACTTCGTTCTCAAATTGTTAATGTTAACAACATCAACATTGCGTGACTCCATGTATATAGTGTGTATTAGCGTTATCTAGATTTCAATTTAATCTCTAATAGTCATACCATTCAAGTGTCACCACAAAAGCTATTTAAAATTATTTGGAACTCGTTCCCAAATGACAAGTTTAATTATTCCAGCTGGATGACGAATGATGAATGACATGAACAACTCAAATTATAATACATTATTATAAGTCTACAGTTGTGAATTGGGCTAAAGTAAACGCATAGTTTTAAACACTGATTGGTTATGTACTTGCTCAATAATTAATTGTGGATAATTTTTAAGATTATATAGCCTAATGCAGCTTAAATGGTTGCGGTTTGTTTTTATTGCTAGCGTATACCGAAAAGCTGACCAGGGGGGTGTTCCATAAAACAAGTCTGTGTCTGACTTACTATCACTTGATTTGGCTCAAAATAAGTCAGACCAACTGAAATAAGCCTGGTTTATTTGGTAAACTTGTTTTATGGAACACCCCCCAGATTAACTTAGGCCATTTACCCTAGTGTGTTTTCATTTTAAAATGAAAACAATCCTCGTTTAAACTGGTGTTTTCACTGCATTTCAGAAAGATTTCAGTCCACACTACACAACTGAAAACGCATGTCACATGACCATTCATGATTAGCATGATGTTATTGTTTATACAGTCATCAAGGATACACAGAATGAATGTGTTCAGCAACACCATCGTTTTCAAAAGTCTCTGTTTTGGTCTGTTTACACTGATACGCAACCCCAGAGTTTTCAAACTAAAAAGGGGTGTGCAGTGTTTTCGAAAGTTTTTGTTTTTGAGGTTCGAAAACGCTGGAGTAATGTAAACGGCAGGCGTAACTGTAGCAAAAGTTATACGTTTTTGAAGTGAAAACGCACTACTGTAAATGTAGCCTTAAAGGAACACTCTACTTTTATTTAGTTATTTTCCAACTTTTCTAGAGTTAAACGGATGAGTTTTACAGTTTTCGAATCAATACAGCCGATCTCCGGGTCTGGGGTTAGCGCTTTTAGCATAGCTTAGCATATATCATTGAATCTGATTAGCATCTCACTCAAAAATGACCAAAGAGTTTCAATATTTTTCCTATTTAAAACTTGACACTTCTGTAGTTACACTGTGTACTAAGACCGACCGAAAATGAAAAGTTGTGATTTTCTAGGCTGATATGGATAGGAACTATACTCTCATTACAGCGTAATAATCAAGGACCTTTGCTGCCGTACCATGGGTGCAGCAGGCGCATCGATATTACGCAGCACCTGAAAATAGTTCCCAGCTATTTTACTATTAGCTTAGTGGTTTAGTGCCGGTCACATTGGAAGTTACTTAGCTGGCAAATATAGTCAGGTGCTGCGTAATATTGTAAGGATCCACCCACTGGCCCAAAAGCAAAGTCCAGTGGCCTGGTTGAAGGTCTAATTCGTGTTCGGTCTTTCCTCAACGCTTCTGTAAATTTACTTAATTTATCAGAATTTAGTTTGAGTTTTAGGTTAGCTCCGCGTTTAATCTGACTCCAATTTTAAGTGATCATTAAGTTTAGCGAATATTTCTAATCATGAGGTGATCACAAATACAGATTGTTAATGTGGATATTTGATTATTCCGGACTGGCTATACTTTCAATTATTCACTCCCTGGGGACTTAATGTCGCTTTTATGTCTTACGTGGCCAGATTAGATCATACGATCACAATATCGGCAGTCTGATTATTAATCAGAGGTTGTAGTGGACTAATACCCTAATTGCTCGTCGCCTAATGCTTGCGTTATTCAAAAAGGATAGTTTCCATAGTCTCTCACATACACAACGTGTTAATATCAGGTGATAGGCATAAATCAGGAGGTCTTAAAAAATGCGCCTAATGCTTCATTTGATCTAAGCCAGCTGTTTGCCTATCCTGACCATATCCTTGTGGTAACAAGAAGCCTCCTCATAATGATTCATAATGATTTCAGCCAAGTCTGAAGTAAATCAAATATAACAATTTATTTGACAGGTAAATATGTATTAAGCCAATTTACATAATAGAACAAAGAAGATTCAATTCAGAATTAAATTCAGTTCCAATTCAAATAAATACATAACATCAATTGCTCAAAGATGAACCCGAGAGTAAGAAATGTCTACCTGCCAATATAGAAAGTACATAGCATGAGAGCTATGGGCGTCTGTATTGCAGAGCGCCCCGTCTACTTCTGTTCCCTTGCTTTTATTCCAGACCAAAATAAACAAATCTTCCAATCTTCGATTGTAAAAACATAGTTTTTATAGTTCTCGTGACCCAGTGTCACACCTGACCAAAGATAAGAAAAACATTCCCGCAAAACCCTAGGGGGAAACACGCCCCTCATCTGTGGAGCACAATTCTGCAAGAGTTCCCAATCTTTTTCATAATAGAAATGACTGCTGTAAAATTGAGACAAATTTACCAATTGCACAGAGACCTTTAAAATGATACCAAACATGAATGGGAAAAACAACATATTCACAAGATATTATACATGAGGTTCATAGATCTTCCTGGTGAAATTTAAGTGGAAAAACCTTTTGTTGGGTAAAGTGTGAAAAGGCAGGAAGGGACTTGCAAATGAGCAAGGGGGTGGTGTCGTTTCTCCCTTTGAAGATTGCATATCTAGATTAGAACTTTTTATTGTTCTATTGCATACAATCTGTGTTTGTGGATTCAATTTCTTGAGGAAATAATTCCACATCTTACAGTATCATCGCGCCTGCTGCACCCATGGTACAGCAGCAAAGTTCCTTGATTATTACACCAGAATGAGAGTATAGTTCCTATCCATATCAGCCTAGAAAATCACAGCTTTTCTTAGTATACAATGTAATCACAGAAGAGTCAAGTTTTAAATAGGAAAAATATCGAAACTCCTTGGTCATTTTTTGGGAGAGATGCTAACGGTCTAAACAAATTCAATGATTTATGCTAAGCTATGCTAAAAGTGCTACAGCCAGACCAGGAAATCAGCTGAATGGATTCAAAAATGGCAAAACTCATCTGTTTAACTCTAGGGGAGTTGGAAAATGAGCCTATTTTAAAAAAGTGGAGTGTTCCTTTAAACGTCAGGATTTATGCATTTAAAAAGTTTTTTTTTGTCATCCTGCACTTGTGGATGTGTTCACATTTGTGTCCAATCAAATACTCTCTGTTAAAATGCCCATCCCACTAATACCACCTGCCTAACAATGAGAGGGGAGCTAAATCTGGTTCACTAGCCGGGTTTAAATCCAAAGTTGTGATAATAATTTTCATATATAATGAATTATTTGCGCCACAAAGTGAGTAGATGAAACAATAAATGCACTCATTGGTTAGTCAAGTTATCCCGTTCCACAGTGCAAAATCACAGGACTTTTTTAATGTGCGTGGAGGAATTTATTTTCCATCTCCTTATTTGCATTAACCCTTTTTCACACATTTCAAAAACCACATTTCAAAACTTTTTTGTGAATTAAGGGATTTTTTCGCATTTTGCCATTTCCTATCGGCCATTTAAAAAGCGACTCCTTTTCAGCTTCCTGTTTTAAAGGGAAATATGTCAATGTAGGAAAGACAACTGCTCTTTTCAGCTATTCTATAAAACAATTACGTCCGTACGGCCTTGTCGAAAGGCCCTCTGTGGAATGCTTCCATTGTTTGCTCTTTGAGTCAAAACCACAGCGCTTTCTGAACATGAAAAAGAAATGCCATTTGGAATTTGCCCTTCATTAGCATGTTAGCGGAGCACTCTGGGAAATCACAGCTCATTTTGCGCCCTCACTCTTTATGTAAACCTTGGCAGCTGTTTGATCATTTCAGTTTGAAAGGAAATCTTACATCACGTTGACTGGTCTCCTTTTGTGCAATATTAGAAGCACAGGGATGCCAACAAGCGACAGGTCAAAGAAATTAGCAAAGCGTAGCATTTAATGATCTAACAGAAGAGCTGTAGGTTCAGATCCTGCAAGTGTTGATCTATGAACCATTGAACCCTCGAGCAGGGCACTTAACCTCAAGTCGCTCAGAAGGGAACGATCCTTGTAATAAGTGTACTGTAAGTCACCTCGGAAAATAGTGCTTAGTGCTCAATTGCTAGTTTTGAAGACCACTTATTTCCAGCTACACTGCCTGACATCTTCCAGACTCCACAAAGCCCGGTTTTGCTTCATCCTCTGAGGTACATCTTTCAATTTTTGCTTTCAAACAAAGAGTTTTTCAAAGATTTGAATGAGCGGGTAGCCTAATGAGATTATCTCGAAATGAATCTCAAAACCGGAGGGACCAGAAATTTCATCTCGGTTTTTAAATGATATCAGTGAAATTGCATTCTGTTGGTTTTAAACGATGAACCATTTAATTGCTTGAGAAATAAGAGAGGTGTTTATTGGGAACCATTCGGGGGTTGTTTTGCAGCTGCTTCCCTTGTGCAAACCTCCACTTACAAATCTTTATTATGACATTATTGAACTGATAATTTACATAAATGCATTTGCATAAGAACATATGGGGCGCTGATGAAGTGAGAAATGTGCTAATCGGACTCTGGCAGATGTATGATACTTGGTTTTTGTGCACACAGAGCAGCTCCTGCTGTGAATCTGGTGTTGACAATGGTTTTTGAGACATTCAGTGGACTTGAGGTTAAAACGAAACCGAAGGAAAAGTCAAGAACGAACAGAAGCTCCTTCCATTTACTGGCGGAAAGTGTGAAAGCTCTTTCTTTAGGCACTTCCCTTGTGTCTGTTGAGTGACTGCCATTGAGTGCTAACTGAGGGTTGTGTTCAAGGGCTGTGAATGAAACCGCGGCCGAGAGTTTCTGACTAAAGGTCCAGGTGAACCTCAGTAGGGGCCGTGAGTCTCCCACACTCATGTTGGAGCTGAAAAGGCTGAGTGCAGAGGAGTATACAGAAGAAATTGGTTGTGACTTGGATTTTTATTCTTGCTGTGAAAAGACTTCCATCATTCTGCCCAAGCCTTTTTTTGTCTTCACTGCATGTTGGCATTGAATTCTGTTCTGTTCGGCTGTGCTGGTCATGTTCCTTTGAGCACATTAGATTAATTGTATCTTATTTTAGTCACTCATTAGCAACAGTCTGCTAAAAAGCAGGAATTCTTAAGCTGTTTTACACATAAATAATATGGGTATGAACAATTTGGGGTTCAGAATCTCTCAAGGTCAGCTGCTGTGTATTCCAACCATCATTTAATGAGAGATATAGTCACATAGAAGTCACGTTTAAATTAAGTTATAATAAATAAACATAAATACTCTACATAAATCTGCATTCATTATATTGTTAGTATAGTTAGTCTTTTAATGAACCAATTAAAAAAAACCATCAAAGATATATACATCACACTTAAATTTTATTAAATTGTAATGGCTAAATAACTAAATAAATATACAAACAAACATCAGCATTTATTATAATGTTGGTCTAGCGTTTAATAAACCAAATGCATATAAATCACTTGAGTACCTTGCTACACAGTAACATTCACATTAACATTCAGTCCTCCTTCACTTTTGACTTCTAGCAGGTGAGGAGACTTTTCTCATGGGCAGACAGACAGCTGCAGAAGTTGGGAGGATGTATAGCACAGGGAGCTGCTCAGAACAAGTTATCCACGGCTCTAGGACACAATTCATTTTCAATGAGTGGGCGCAATTCCTTAAAACAGCTTTCAACAATACTTGATAACAGGCTTCTGTAATGACATCTTTGATGCACTGTCGCTAAGTGATATTTAAATTTTTTCTTATGTTTTTTAAAGGAACAGGATTGACAATCATTTTAAAAAACATCACTTATTGTCACCAAAGAAAATAAATAAAAATGTTTTTTCTTTTAATTTCTTATGGGGACTTATAAGTGGTCACAAGCCCTCCACCCAGACATGACAACTACTCCATGTGTTTGTATCTGAGCCACTCAAGCAAACTGCAATTCTGCCATTTAACTGAAACGTTTGAAACATTTCACGTGTTTAATCATGTAATGCAGATTTAAGATGCAATGTATTAATTTAAACATTACTATAAACCAATACAGATTACTTTAAGCCCATGCACTTTTAGAAAAAGGTACAAAAGCTGTCACTGCACTCTTAAAAATGCTGAGTTCAGCCTATTTTTGGGTATTTTATGGGGTTATTTTTTTTTTTATATTTTTACCCAGGTGCTGGGTAATTTTGTTTGCACTCTAAAAACTGTTAAATGTTTTTTTAACCCAAATCCTGGGTTCAGCTTGTTGGGTCATTTTATTGGCTTATTTTTTAACCCAAATGCTGGGTTCATTTTGTTAGGTCATTTTATTATTTTATTTTTTTTTTAACCCAGGTGCTGGATAGTTTCTGTAACTCAGCTGCTGGGTCATTTTTACTGTCAATACAAATGATGAATCCCCTCACATACCTACACAGTGCTAGGTTAGTGTAACCCAGTTTTGGGTAGTCTGTTTCGAACCGATTAAAACTGGATACATTTGTCAGCGGTCATTTTGTGTTCTGTCATGAGAGCACTGCAAAAAATGAAAATTGTCTTGTTTTCAGAAAAAAGTCGTCAGAATTAAGTGAGTTTTTGTTTAGAACAAGCAAAATAATCTGCAGATGTGGTAAGCAAAATAATCTTATTGTAAGAATAAAACTAAAAAGATTATTTTGCTTACCCCATTGGCAGATTATATTGCTCGTTTCAAGAAAAAAACTCACTTGATTGTGACTTCTTTTTTCTGAAAAAGAATTTAAGAATTTTTAGACATTTTGACTGGGAATAAGACAAAAAAAAAAAAAAAAGTAAGAAAGCAGTAATTTTTTTTTGCAGTTTTTTTGCAGTGAGAAAACTTCCTGAGGGAAAACTTTCTGAATGAAGCTAAGGTTTGTATTACATTGCATTCATTTAAATTTTTTATTGCGTGAATAGAAAACTAGTGTGCCATTGTTGCAGCTGTGTTTGCGCTATGCGTTTGATGGGTTGAAACTTAAATGGCTGACAGACAAGATGGTATGAGGTAAAGCTGTTTTTGATGTAACTTTTCAAACATGAATATAAGATAAGTCATGAATATAAGTCATTTAATGAACTGTAACAGCCTACTGATAGCAGTTTTCTTCCCACAGATTTCCATTGGCTGATTTCCATTGGCTTTATGATTGTAAGATTGAATAAAAAATATTGCATATGAACAGTTCTCGCCTTATATGTATGTCCACTGCCCTCCAAAAGTTTGGAAACACCCCTGTGAAACTAGACAGACAAAGTGTGGTTTTGGATGATATCAGCATAAATCCTTGTCCGTTTTTGGTGCAAATACATTATGGTAACTTGAAGACCATCATGTCTGTCATGAAATGGTTCTATGTATAGACTGTTTATGTGATAAAATATATTTTCGTAATTTGTGTTGTCCCAAAATTATCAAAAATGATAAAGGATTCATCCCAATATTGTCCAAAACCCGCGTATATGAACGGCGAATATGATAACTGATTTTAGAGTGCATTTTTATTATTTAAAATGTGAAAAAACAACCCTGCTGTCAGGGGTGTCATGTGGAGGAGGATGAAGGAGGAGCGCAAGATGAAGGTCAGGTGCAAAACAAGTCTTTTAATAAATCCACAACAGAAAATCCAAATAATGACAGGCAAGGAGACACGCACACATAGACGAGAAAGGACAACCAAACGCTGAACAGAATTCAACTTAAGAAGGGTGGATAATGAGACACGGACAGGTGATAGTGATTACCTAATAATGACTTAATGAGGGGAGGAACAGGAACAAAACCAAATAAGGGCAGACAGGAAGTGGAGGAAACCAAACTCAAAAAGGACTGAACCAACTAAAAACACAACCAAAGAGTTCATAACTGTGACAACAGTTATGATGGGTTAATGTATAAAACCCAACAAGCTGGGTCAAAATAACCCAATTTCTGTCATGACAACTCTCGGAGAGATTGGCATGGTAATGTACATGACAGTGTTAATGTATTTGGTCTTGGTGGAATAGATATGCTACGCTGCTGCTGCGTCAGAGCAAGCACATCCACAACATGCTGCTGTAAGCATGTAAGAAACACTGCTGCTGCACATATAACATATATAATTAACCCCCATATAGCATATATGAATCACCTCATAGCAGATCTATACAGGTGGAGCTGGGGAAGGTGGAGGATTTCTGAAGCATGCTGCAAACTGCTACACCTAGCACTTGCCATGTATTTGAACATTGAGCAATGAGCTCATTGGCTACTGATACAAGAGAGAACCAATTGGCTGTGCCATGTGATTATGATGTCATGTTGTCAGATTGAGTTGACCATCGGATTGCATTCTAGAGTTTCATGCCAGAACTCTGTATATGTGTTCTGTCCAAAATGTACCCAGTGCTGGGTTGCCAAACAATCCAGAAATGGTTGTTTTTAACCCAGCATTTTTAGAGTGTTGGGCAGTACCCTATCAAAAGGGTTCTACACTGCACCGTTTAGGTATTAAAGTCTACCACTGAAGTACCACTTACGTTCTAATATGCATCCTATACAGCTCAATATGCAGTGTTGGGCAGTAACTAGTTACATGTAACAGAATTACATAATTTAATTAAAGTTTAGAAGTTTAGGACACAGTACAGAATTATTTTCTATTTGAAATTATTTTCTATGTATATGCTTCATTTTTAGAGATTAGCCGTCTCCCACCCCCAGTGTTTCCTATCAAACTACATCTTGTTATGATTTTAAATTAGTATTTAACTTTAGAAGTAAAAAGAGGTGCTAAAGTCTGATTCTGTAGTGGCTTAAAATTACATTTTTATAATCTTAATTCAAGTGATGAGTACTACTGTAAGGTTAACCTTACCTGGTGTAAATCAAAATGATTAACAGTTGAAAACATTCATTAGACGTTAAAGTTTCCAAAGTAACCTTCCCAACACTGTAAAGTTACAGCTTTTGTATCTTCTGTGCACCCTTGACAATTTATTTGGTTTGTCCAAATGTAAAAAAAACCTAACAAACACATGAACGAAAGAAAGAAAATACAGGACTGCAATAATGGGACCTAAAATAAGCAGGTTCGGTCAGGAACAGAATCACTGTGAGCAGGACCTCATGTACCACTCTGTGGGAGTGGGCAGGTGTGGAATGAGATTTGCAGTAGTCAAAAACACACAGAGCTTTTGCACAAACCTTTCTGCTGCAGTGAGATTTAAATGGTCTGATAGAGACAAAGCTGTATTTTCACCAGAGTGAAAAATAATATCATATCTATTTAGCATTTCCCACTTTCTTTTCTATTTTAATTAAGTTATTTATTTAAAAACCCCTTGTATGTTTTCTGGAACCTCCAAATAGGCTCTGGCCCTTTGGATGTGAACCACAACACTAAACAAAACTTATGAACCAACTGAATAGCTACAGTAGAACTGAATTACTCACACTGGACAGGCTTGACCAGCCCTTTATCTGGGAGTGTATTAGATGGTGTCCTCATTACTGCAGGAACGTGGCAAATGAAGAAGAATATCATCTACTTCCTACTATTTACAAAAGTTTGGCAATCAGGTCAGGGGGCAGGAGACAGTGAGAGAACAGCTATGCTGTGCTGTACTCAAGGGCCGAAAAAGAGGAAACAGGCCCTAAGTGATCTAAATGAGGAACTGCTACAGCACAGCTGTTGCTCCATTAAGAGTCTCCTAAAGGAGCTGCACAAGGGGCTCTTGCAGAAAACCAAAACAGGGAGCATGCCAGAGGACCTGTATGTTTTCCAAAGAAAATGGTTTGCTAGTAAATAAAGAAATATATCAGTGACAACTGCTCATGAAGTAAATATTATTCCCCGTTGCATGTTGCCAAGAGCTTCTAAGTGTGACGCAACATGATACTTTTATTAGCATAAATGTACACAGCACACAAATATGTTGGGTAAAATACCCAGTTTTAATTATTTCAAATTTAAGTTTTAAATATTTTAAGCAATATTTTTCAGAATTGAATGAACTGTAGTTGAAGTCAAAAGTTTTCATACACCTTGCAGGATCTGCAACATGTTAATTATTTTACCAAAATAAGAGGGATTATACAGAATTGTTTTATTTAGTACTGGCCTGAATAAAATATTTCACAAAGATGTTCACATATAGTCCACAAGAGAAAATAATAGTTGAATTTATAAAAAATACCCTGTTTAAAAGATTATATACACTTTATTTTTAATACTGTGTTGTTACCTGAATGATCCAGCTGTTTTATTTTTATTATTATTTTTTTTTAGTTATAGTCCCCTGTTTGTCCTGAACGGTTAAACTACCCACTGTTCTTTAGAAAAAAATCCTTCAGGTCCCATAAATTCTTTGGTTTTTCAGCATTTTTGTGTATTTTTAAACATGATGTATTAAAAGCTGAGTTAACAGATCAGGGTAAATTTAACGTATTTGTCTTCTGGTGAACATGTAAGCATCTTCTGTAGCTTCTGAAGGGCAGTACTCAATGTAAAAAATATGATATTTAGGCAATAAGAAAGAAATAAGAAAAAAAAGTATGCATCTTCATTGTTTAAAAGTTTACACCCCTGGCTCTTAATGCATAATTTTCCTTCTGGAGCATCAGTGGACCTTCTGTAATAGTTGCATATGAGTTCCTCAGTCAAAAATGCTAAAAAAGAAATAGAATAGAATAGAAAGAAATAATTTGTGGGATTTTTCTGAAGAACAGCAGGCAGTTTAATTGCTCAGGACAAACAAATGACTCAACTATTAATAAAAAAACAAACACAGTTGTGAATCATTCAGGTAACAACACAGTTTTAAGAATTTAGTGTATGTAAACTTTTGAACAGGGTAATTTTTTATAAATTCAACTATTATTTTCTCTTGTGGACTATATGTAAACTTCCTTTATGTGAAATATCTTATTCAGCATAGTACTAAATAAAACATGCTTTTTATATGACCCATCTTATTTTGGTCAAATTATTAACATTTTCATATTCTGCAAGAGGTATGTAAACTTTTGACTTCAACTGTATATGCATGTGAAATCCCCAAATAACAAATATTTATGCTATCTTGGATTTTTATTTCTTAACTAAGCGGGAGATGAGCAATACTGCTTTAAAATTCGGCATCACTCAAGATGCCTACTTTTTGGGACACATTTTGTGTCGGAAGCACAATTGTCCCCTGTTGGCAACCCAAGCCCCATTTAGTTTTATGACACATTTAGAGTGACACAAACCTAAAAGCATCTTAAAGGGACTCTGAGTGCCTTTCATAAATGCCTTTATTTCCATTACTTTCAGTGTAGTTGTTTTTTAACGTGCACACGTAATATGTACAACAGCAACAACAAAACAGCTTAGACTTTACCAATCAAGAAAAGAAGGATTACAGCTCAGTCTGGAATTGGTTTGTCTGTCAGCTCATTTAAAAAAGTCCTAAGACTTATATTGAAAATTGGCAACCTGTCAAAGTTAACCAGACCTGATCTATGTGGCTAACAGCAGGCGGCATGTTGTCCTTAACATGCCAATCACGGCTGTAGCCAGGCAATCAGGCAGCACCTGATCATGCTTCATAGTACATCGACATCGATACACTCCGACAGCAGAGGCGAGTCAAAGTATAGAATAAGAGAAAGAAAGAAAGCTCTACTTGCTGTTATTCCTGTCAGAGAGCTCTTTTGTGAGCACATATCAGTAATTCAAGGCACAAAGAAAGTCCTAGTACCTTGTGAACCTTTTTTCCTGTTTCGCATGATAACATGATGTGCTATAAGATTGAGACATGTTCTTCTAGAAGGTGTACTAGGCTGTAATGTCTTCCCAGTGTTCTTAAACTAAATTGTACATTCTTAGTGCTTGTGGGTATTTGCTTTGACTCATTTTGTTGCATAGCAGCCCAGGCCAATTAGGTGTGGACATTATGTGTGACAAATGCACTGACTCTCCAAAGGCTGGAGACAATGATTCATAGCTATCAGTCACAAGACAAGCAGGCCAAGCGATTGTTCACCCTGGTCTTTGCCGCAGATCTATTGACTTGAAAATGCAATTGGCTGTTGGAATGAATATCGTCCACTTTGATTCTGGGGCCACTTTTGCAACCCCTCACCTCTTGAAAGAAAGTATTCTTGGAGTAATTGGATTCGTAAATACGTTTTTTTTTCCCCTCGCCCCTCATCATGATGACTTTGGTCATTGCGGAGATAAACCGCAATAGCGGTGGAACCTTGCTTATTTGAGGATTGTGTTTCGCGATGATGAGCCAAACGCAGTCTTTGGGATTGCTTCGGCTGAGACCTGACCTTCCACCATAGGGCTGCTGGTGAGCCGAGATGAGTTTTCTTTCCAATCACACAAGCCATTTTCCTTTGAGAAAAAGACTGTGAAATTTGTAGCACGTCCCTCTGATGTGTAAAAGAACTCAACTCAAGCAACTTTTCAGGGGAAATATAGGTAAACAGCAATAAAATCCACAAATCTTTGTGTACGTGTGCTTGTATGGCTGACTTTCTTCTGTGCAACACAAAAGAAGAGGTTTCACCGAATGTTCATGCTGCTCTTTTCCATAAAATTTGTATTTGGATGGTGCCCAGGTGTTTAAGTAAAGTCTTTTATTGATTGGATAAAAACTACTTCTCTTATAAATAAAAAAAAAAATCATCAAATGTTTGATCAAAAATCTGCAATGTACAGCCAAAGATTTGCAAGATGACCCGACAAATCAAAGAAAAACATTTCAATGCAGAGTATAAGAAGAAGAATAGACAAGTATGGGCTTCATGCTGAGGCATCTTGCTGACTTGAACATGCTAAAATTAATTTGGATAGATCTGTGGTGTGCAGGAAGAATGTTTTATGAGTGATGTGACCAAACTGGAACTTTTTGGACCTATGGATCAGCTGTATGTCTGATGCAAAAAAGGCAAAGCTTATAAGCAGAAAAACGCCGTCTCCTTCAACAAACTTGGAGGTGGATCAGTCCTGCTATGCTAATTATCAATGGACGTTCCTGCAGGACAATCAACCCAAAGTATACATCCAAAAATCTACTTATGATTAGTTCAGGGATCAGTAAAACAATGTTCTTGAGTCTCCAGATTTAATTCTCATTTTAAAATATTTGGTAAAATTTGAAGAAAGCAGTGGCAAAGTGCCCCACCCCCCAGCATCTGATGCAAGCAGTTCATACTTATAGACCAGCAATGTTTTGGTGCTGCTTACAAACAGATTTTTTTTTTTTGTGGTTCAAAGCTGGTGCTTTGGGTGTCGAAAGACAAAGAGCAGATTTGAAACTAGGCTCTGGCCTCAAACCAGCACTCAAACTAAGTAAATGATGACATAATTTTTTATTTTGGGGCAAACTATTCCTTTAACTCAGAGGCACTGCTAGGGTTTCTGGGCCCCCTGAACATTTTATTGCCTCGACCACCTTTCAAAATTGTATTTTGGGGGGCCGTCACAGGACCCACTCTCTAATGGAGAGTGCTTTAAACCATCCAGAAAAAAAGACGTCCGACTCCCCTGTGTAATCTTTTATTATTGCTGCTGTTTTCGTCAGATTTTATCAGTATAATACCACACCTACTCAATAATTCTTTCATCACTCCCTGCAGTTCTGCAGAGTTTATATGTGATATGTGTTGACTGGTTCCTTTAACACAATCTACTCTTAGCGGACCACTGTTGCTAACCAAGACAAAGCACATGCTAATTATAGGGAATGGGTTTCGGGACCTCTCTGCTACCCACGTAATGATATTTGCTGTCAAAGTTTCACAGGGGGACTAACAGTATGTTGACAGCAGTGTCAAAACAACTGAATAGGATGCCGCGTTTCTGCAGCCTGGCTGGTGAGCAGAGGTGTTCGAGAAATTTAGCCTGCTGTCTGGCTGTGTCTGTGTTTGAGTTTGTGTGTTAGCGCACAGGGAGCTCTGCATTCCCTCTGGAACTGAATGCCTTTAATAGGGTTTACCCTAGACTAAGACAACCAGATTGGGAGCGATGTGGCACCTGGGGGGTAAACAGCAAACCAGAGAAGAGAGAGATTTTGCAAATGAGCAAGGCTAGCTTTTACATGCATAGAGTCATATGTCCATTAAGCACCACTGGCCTTAGATGTTTTCTCAATTACCCCAAGTGATTGCTTCATCCTCAGTTCTTATGTTAAGCAGACGTCCTCTGCGGCCAAGTTTGTCTGTTCAGTGGTAAATACATTTCCGGCTGTAAATTTTGATTTAACGTAACCCTGCAGCACAGGACCACTAAGAGCTGAGCTTTCCTACATTCAATGTGAAATGCTTTTGGTAGCCCATTTTACTTGTGTAGTCTGGTATATTTGCTAGAAACATCTATCCATCCATCTATCCTCCAAACCTGTTTTGGGGATGTGGAGCCTATCCTTGTGTCTCAGCAACTGGGGGAAAGCGGGGACAGAGTGCATAGGGCCCAGAGGCTGAGAGGGGCCCAACTGAGGGCCCTTCCCTCACTGAAAAGGATTTTGAGGGGCCCCCATTGCAAATCCAAGCAACTCCACTGGTCATAGGCCTTTGGATTTGAATTATGGGGAAAAACCAGAGCACGCGAAAGAACACACTTAAAAAAGAAAGGCATTGTGGCTCAGCTGGGACCTAAACATGGGCCTTCCTGCTGTGAGATGACAGTGCTACCCACTGAACAATTGTTGAGTGAAATGTGTTGTTCCAAACCTGCATGACTTTCTTTCTTCTGTAGAGTGAAAAATGTTTGTGTTTTTTGTCTATACAGTCAAAGTCAATAAGGGTCAAAAACTTTTGATTGTGGACCCCGCTGGATTTATTGTGTTGTCAAATGTTTTTTTTGTTTAAACAAGCCACGCCATGCCAACATACAGCGCTGTTGCACTCTGGGCATCCCAGGTTTGAGTCTCGGCTTGTGGACCTTTCTTGATTCCATCCCCCTCTCTCTCTCCCACTTCGCTTCCTGTCATTACTGTCTTATTAAAGGCGAAACTCCAAAAGTATATCTTTAAAAAAACATTCTATGAATTATCTTCTTGTGTTTCGCAAAACCCAATAGAATATCCTTTTGGGTTTGAAAAGATTCAAGGGTGAGTAAACGATGACAGAATAATCTATTCTGGGTGAACTATCCCTTTAATGCATCAATACCAGCCTGTGTACTTGGACTTCATATAACACTGACTCACTGATGCAGCTGGCTTATTTTGACAGATACGCTACTGGCAGACTCAACCTCGATGTTGCCATTTGATTGGATGTCCTCTAAGAGTCAGTTAACACGTGAGTGTTTAGCGGGCTGTTGAGTATCAGCCGGGTTTCAGGCACACATCTGGTGCTGTCGAGGAGTCGACCCACTGTGGGTTTTGGATTATACTCCGCTAAAGAGGGTCAGGGGTAGTACGCACACACACACAAACCTCTGTTTGCCAGGTCTTCGGATTGGATTGGAGTCCGAGCAGTGTGGCATCAATTTGCAGGAGTGTCGGTGTCAGACCAGAGCGTGTCGGAGACCTGCAGGACTGCCGCAGAAGCCTTTCCCTGACCCAGACACACCTCTACGCAATTCCCCCGATCTCCAGGCCCCTAAACGGATTAACTCCGCAGCTGGCTTGGGGAACAGTCTCGTCACCATCTCTCGATCACACCCCTCCTCTTTCCTCTTTCTATCTGTCCATCCCTCCCACCCTCGTTTTTTGTCCCACCCATCCTTCCTCTTCCTCTGCCCTGTGACATGCCAGTCCGGCGAGGGATTTACTTGCAATTTCATTTTCTCCTCATCTCACCTCACCTCTCCTCTCCCATTTCCCCTGTCCCTCCTTCTGACAGAATTCTCTTCTAGTGAGCTAGTGACTCATATGTTCTCTCTCCTCTGTTTATATTCCCCCTCCCATATGTCTCCTAGCATAGCATCCTCCATAAGGAAGAGCACAGGAGGTTGTTCCTTGAGGGAAATCATTGCTTATTCTTTTTGAACTTGGGAGGCCTCATCGTGTATTTTTTCCCATGGGAGCACAATGTGCGGAATACTATTTCCCATTCGTCCGCAGAGGGATATTTGACATCTCTGAAGATACAAACACTAACCCTTGTTATATGTCAGACTCGGAAACTGATATTCTGTTGAGATACCGGTGCAACGTTTACCGATGCTACCAGTCGCAAACAAATTTGGCCTTTCGTGTATGCAAACTTGAAGCTAGATGAAAGAAGTGTCTCATGATCAGATTTTCTTCAGAGCTTCTCCTTCTCCTAATTACTCTCCATAAAACTTTCATTGCAGTCAGCTCACCTCTTGTGACCTTTCTTAGCTATCGGCCTGAAATTCATCCCCCTCCTGCTGCTGTCCTGTTCCAATTAGACTAAATGAAGCAATTGGAGCTGGTGTATGTGCTAGACAGGAACCAAAGAGCAGGAGTTACCATATCTACCAGCAAAGTTATGCTTCAAAAGAAAATTTGAGTGGTGCTTATCCATGCAAAATTGACCATTACAATGTCCAGAGTGTTCCAATGTTAAACAATGTGGAGGGCAAGGTCTATCTATTTATCTATCTATCTATCTATCTATCTATCTATCTATCTATCTATCTATCTATCTATCTATCTATCTATCTATCTATCTATCTATCTAAAGCCTATAAACCTTAAAATATATATATTTTTTTTAAATACTCAAAACATTTTTTTTTCACAAGGCTTTGTCAAGCCTTCAAGAAGAACTTTGCTTTTGTAATTAACCATTAGTCATATGAATTTCTTTTCATTTCAGTTCATTCTAAGGCTGCAATTACATTACATGTTCCCAGTGACCCAATTCATATTTTTTTTCCTCCCATGTGGCACAGATCAGATATGACCAACCAACATGTATGCAGGAAAAAAGCACAGGGTTTCTGATATTCTCAGATCGGTTTCAGGCCTCATTCATATGTGGAAATAAATTTGATATGAATTGGACATAAGCATTTGTGTCTGCCATGTAAACGGCCAGATTGAAATATTCCCCTGTCAATGAGAGTCATACAAAATAGGAAATGTGATGATTGCGATTGACGTAAATTCAGGTGGATGCTTTCTGGGCAGTGTTGCCAAGTCTGCAGTTTTTCAGTGAAATATACTTTTATACTGTTGCTGATTTGTTTTTAAATTCTAAAAGTGGGCAAAAAAGTCAAAGCAAACCATGTAAAAATGTGATTGGACTATTTTTGAGTAGCAACTGGGCTGGTTTTGTTTTGCAGACCTGGCAACCTGTCAAGTGTAAATGCAGATTTCAGATATGGGTCACTTTTAAAAGAAGCTGTAAGCTGGGCTTCAGAAACAAACAAAAAACAAAACAAAACAAAAAACCTCATATATAGCCCAGAACTGGGGGGATCAAGAACTGCACTGTAAATGTGGTCTATTAAATTAATTTGAATTAAATTTCCTTATATTTAGTTTTGAACTACAATTCTACATCCTGTTTGCTACAGTGTCTTGCGAAAATATTTATATATTTTTTTCACATTTTGATATGTTGCTGCCTTATGTAACTGTTATATATAACCGTTTTAGATTACTTTCCCCCCCCACATCAATCTAACTCCATGCACCACAGTGCAAAAACAGAATTATCACAACTTCATCAATTTATTACAAATAAAAAAGCGGAAATAAGTACATTGCATTGAGCTGAAGCACCTCAAGCAGCCTCAAGTCTTTTTGGGTAGGATGCAACAAGATTTCCACATCAACATTCTGCTATTCTTTGCCTCACCTCTTCACCTCTCAAGCTCTGTCAGCTTGGACAAGGTCTGGCAGACATTTTCAGGTTTCTCCAGAAATGTTTGATTGGGTTTTAAGTCCAGGCTCTGGCTGGGCCACTCAAGGACATTCACAGAGTTGTCTAGAAGTTGTCTGAACTCCTCCCCAGATGTGTGACTTGATGCAATCCTGTCTCTGAGCTCTACAGGCAGTTTTTTTCTCTCTCGAAGCAATATGAATGCTCCTGAGCTAAATTTCAACTGTCCCAGATAAGGGTATGAATATTTATGCAGTAGAATCATTTATATATTTTTTTAATTTTAATAAATTTGCAAAGACATTAAAAACCTTTGTTTATGGTGTTTGGAGTGTAGATTGATGCTTAACACACATAGATGATACTGAGGTGAATATTTATGTTTACTATATACAGACAGATTCTATTATATGTTGTATTTGTTTATTTCAGCATAAAACACATTTTACCAACTCTGTTATCCTATGACTGTGCATTGCTGGATAATATAATGCTTACATTATTCAAAAAGAAGCCTCTTTTTGACAGATAATAATAATAATAATAATCATCATATCGTCAAAGGCATCAACAACAGGCGAGATGTCAGTGCTACCCACAACCCTAGCAAAAAAGCAACAAAACGTAAAAAAAAAAGAGAAAGGATATGAATACTTTTGCAAGGCACTGTATACCTCATTATAAATTAAGGAACTGATTTAGAATTTTACAAGCCATTCTTAATTAAATTCCAAATGTCACACAGCTGATATTCTGGCCCCTAGATCAGGCCAAGAATTACAGAGATACAACAAAGTTCTTTGTGACAGGAGCTATATTCTGTCTGGTATTTAGCCACGGTTTCTTGATCTATTAAATCGTCGTTTACACAGGATGCTTTCTTGCATTCAAAACAGTCAGACGGAGAGCAATGGAATGGAACAGAACACAGGAGTCTCGAGACACGCTGTTCACAGTTGAACTGTCTTTGAACTTGACACAGTGTCTTAAACAGAGCAAGATAAAAATAAACAGCAAGACATGACAAAGACCAAATACACCAGTTTGACACATGTACGAGATAAACTACTGAAATATAGCGCAACTGGGTTGCAAGAACATGTCCTACATGGACTCTCCTTTAATCTTCGCTCTTCAGAAGATATTTTTCCACTTCTATATCGCAGGTTATTTGATTGCAAACTAAAATCGCAGTGACTTAGAAAAGTAATAGCAGAAAAGTTATGCATCATAATCTTAAAGGTGTTTTTTTTTTTTTTTTTTAGGATCCCTAAGCCTAGTGTAAGCGCAACAAATAGTGGTGTTTGCCTGTTAATTATTATAAAAAGGACAGTGTTTGTGCTTGACTTAGGCTCTCAAGCAGCAACATATGAGTCTGATGGACAAATAAACAGAGCCGAGGAAGGTGGAGGGTGCGAGTAGGAGGGTGAGAGGGAAATAAATATGTCCTAGCAGTCAGTCATCTCATCAGACGGATCGACACCGATCACTCACACTCTGTCAGTTGGAAAAATAGAGCGAGCGAGTGAGTGAGAGAGAGCAATGTATTTGTGTGACGGATCAGCGGATGCATCGCACGCCGATGCCCCAGCTGGTCTGCTTAATGAAATGTGTCCCATGACAAGATAGAGCAAAGTGATTTAAACCGAAGCAGCCAGGCTTGCCTTCCTCTACCTCAAATGAGCCTAGAAATTGTCTATTTCCCCACTTCAGAGTGTACATCCCGCACTTGATTCTGCATAATATTTAGATAAAGTAAATGAAAATTGCTTTCCATGTTTGACAAGCTGTTAGATATTTGAATACACTCTCTAATAAGTACGAAAAACAACAGGCGACAATAACGCACACGCAGCACTCATGAATACAGCTTTGATATTTTAATTTACCTGTCAGAGAATGTGCTCTACCATCAAGTAGCATCAGATTTGGCCCCCAGGGACGGGGAAACATTATCATATCGTGCGTTTTCAGGCAAAAATGAAATAAGAAAAATGCAAAGAACATTTTCATTTAGTTTTAACGTCCTTAGCTGAGCCCTCCAACGGATTCTCTGTGTGAATGACAGAATAAATGAATGATTAAAAGTGTCATTGAAACATGGTCACCAGGGACGACTGTCTAAAAATGCCAACTAGGATAGAAATGACCTCAGCTCTGCTCCATACAATTACAATTACACACACACACACACACACAGATCACGGAAAGGACACATTCTGCTAATTTTCGACACCAACCAAACACTTGTGAGAGGTCAAGTGGGAAATACAGAGCAAAAAATGTTCATGTTAAAAGTTAAGGTATTTTTAGCTTTTATAGAAACACCATCAGTTTAATTTTATGGAATTACTTTCATATTTACACTGTGTTTTAGATATAATTTTCATCTTTTAATAAAATAATATATATTATGTTATAGTTTTTTATGATTGCTTACACACTAAAATTAAAAATAACACACAGTAAGTGAAACCCAACACCCAAGGAGCAAAACCTCAGCCCAAATCTACACAGCTATAAGCATATTCTCATCCTCACACTTTATGCAAAATACTACACACATTGTTTTGCAAGACACTAAACACACTTCTCTACTTTAGACACAGAAATCTAACATGATGTCACTTTTTTGCCATTTTAAGGCACTTAAAAATACTACACACATGAACCAATTGATCAAACATGGCCATCAGGTGTGAAGACACCTAGGTGCTTATATATAAACTCAACAATCAAGGTGTAAGCACTATAAAAAGGCAACAGGTGGATTTTTGTCAACAAAAATGAAAGGCAGTGTTGAGGAATGGGGAGAAACATCTTTGGTCACAGAGCTATTTTGAATGTCCGGGCCAACATGGTGATAACATCACAATATATGCTACATTCACGCAGAATGGGGTTATATACCAGCATAACAAAATAGGTCCTTACAACGCAGACCACATACTCACATTTTGAACAGACTAGGTATTAGACTAATTAAACAGAAACTGGTTCATTTATTCCAGTACCTCACACAACACTCTATCTTCCTTTATTTTATGTATTTTATGTATTTTTATTTTATTATATCTCTATGTTATACCCCTCATTCAAGCTATAGAGAAGGCCTGTGTGATAATGCAAAATGCAGGATTTTACAATGTGGTGAGAAATAAATACTTTCATCAGGGTGCAGTATTTGTCACGTGTTATGTTTGGTCAGTATATTCATGTGCTTTAAAATCTTAAAAAATAAAAATAAATGAAACCCAGACTGTATCATCAGAAAGGTAAAAATGTTACAAGTGTTTAAGATTAAGCACAGCAGTGTGTAAGTGGTTCACACAGAATCTGACTGTATGAACCATGTGTGTGCCATATGGTAATAAAACTGGCTTTTGCTAAATTTTTGTAAAGTTTTGAATGAAGTGTTTCATTTTGCAAAAGATCTTAGATGTTCTGCTACTTGTGTGTGTAGATGTGTGAATTGTGTGTAGTGTTTTGACAAAATGAGGCTTGTTTTCAAAATTGTGCTTAAGCAATCTTAAAAAACTGTAAGGATATTAAAACATACACACATAAAAAACTAGCCTTAAGCGCCATCTGCTGTTAAAAACTAAGCTGGGTTGGTAATTATTTTTTTTTTTAAATGTAAATGTTTTTTTTTTTTTTTAAAAAGTCTTAACCTCACCAAAGCTACATTTATTTGATCAAAATAGCATTTAATAGTGTTACATTACATGTTACATTATGCTAGTTAAGTATTTAGTATTTAAATATTATTTAAATTTCTCTTTCCTATAATATAATAACTCTTTCTTTATATTATTTAGCTGAAATTTTCAGGAGTCATTACTCTTAAGGCCCTGTGAAATCAGTTTTATTCCCCAAATTCAGTTTTTTTATTTCCTTCAGTGTTAATTTTCTAGACTAAATAAGTTAAAAGTTAAAATAAAAAGCATGCTTAATTAATTGAAATCATGAAACACACAATTTAAGTGTGATTTATTAAAAGAACAAAACATATATTTTTAAAGCCCTATGAAATACATTTGATAAATTCAAGTTTTATTTTTTACTAAATTCTGTGTTTTCCATTCATTTTCTGGATTCCATGTTAATGGATTAATTAAAGTTTCTGTTTGTATAAGATATGATGATGCTAAAATGCTCATGATGTGACTCTCCAAGCAGTTCTAGAGATTATTTATGTGTTCATGCACTCATATATTGAGGCATCAGGCATGTTTCAGTATGTGTAGTAAACAAAACCACGTCTGTGCCATTCACAGACACACAGAACATGCAGGACTAATATTTAAATAGTATTTTTGCGACTCATATTGTCAGACACTAGTCAGTATCGCATTTTAATTCAAGTGTACTGACCTACTTTTGAATCGAAAATTTGCCAAACTCTGACATTCCGCGTTATACAGTAAATTCAATTTTTAGCACTGTATTCTGTGATTCCGTCTGTGCTTTCCTCATCGCGGGCATATCATTACTCTTCAGTCTCACATGAACCTTCAGAAATCATTCTAATATAACTTGTATATGTTTGATACATACTGAAGTATTTATATGTTGTTATGAAGTATTTATGGATAGCTGATTAACGTAATGCATATATATGATGTGTACGAGTGAGCTAATTAACTCACTAGCAAAACACTTCAGTTCAGTGGCTTCAAGCTCAAGTGGGTCAGTACTACAGTTTGAATTAATTATTTCCACATTTTTCATTTCTAAAAACTGTTAGCATACTGTTATTTGAATACTTTTATCTTTTTTTTCATAATTTTGTCCATATACATTACATTCTGGTTAAATTTAATTATCATATTTTGCTCTGTGTGCTTTATCCTTGACAAAAATGTTTGCCATCAGACATTTCTGTCAGTAATTTTGTTGTTGAGATTAACACTGATTACTATTCTCCTCGAACCTCTTGATTCCTTTTTTTTTTTTTTTTTTTTTTTGTGTTTAGGACCTTTTGCTACCCACCTCTTTCTTTCTCCGAGTATCTCTCCTTGTGCGATGATGGGGTCTCCTGGGGGGCCTAAGGCTCTGTTTGCACTGACGAAGAGAGAAAGGGCCAAGGACAACATTCGAGAGCACTGATGTTTACAAATTCTTTTCTACGGCTCCATGGGGCAAATCCCACTTTTCCTAGTTTCCTCTTCTAATCCATGCTGCTTGTTACTCTGTTTCATGTGGCTGTATGCCCTGAGAAGAGACACTCCACACTTCACAAACACTTATACTCAACAAACCTCCCACTGCTGATAACATATAACTAGCACTATTACTTCATTTTAGTGAAATGAACCGCATTTATATCAATATCTGCATATTACATTACATTTTAATGAGAGACAAAGTAAATCGTTGAATAGACAAAAAGTGTCTTTAAGAGTCAAAATACTGCTCGTCACATGTTACACTGTTTGTCTTTTTAAACTGACTTCTTTTAAGCGCCTCACGCAATAAGCACCAAATTTTGTATGGCACTTTAAGTAAAAACACAGTTCTGGAGTTCTGTTCCATTAACTAAATTAGCACATTAAATTGACAGCCCTGCATATAACATATCCTCATTCTCCTTCTCAACTGTATGTCCATGTGTAATGCCTCATTTCCCTCCCTGGAATAATTGATTTAACAAATAGACGTTTGTGTTTGGTTGGAGGAGGTAGTGACAGGGTGTGAGGAAGGGAGCCGTGAGCCAAAGAGATTAATTAAGCTACAAAGTCTACTTGATGGAAATTAAATATGTCTAACAAATCATGGCAGTTAATTTCAAAGTTCAGCATCTTAAACGCATATCCAAAGTGGGCAAAGCGAGGGAGAAGCTTCACTGAAACATTTTCAGAAAATGTAAACAAAACATTCATTATCTGGGGGAAAATAAGCAACCTTCTTCAATGTATCTTCTTTTATAAGTGAAAAAAATTCATACAGGTTGGGAACGACATAAAGGTGTCTGACTGATGTAAGTTTTTTAGTGTGTTGTCCCTTTAAATGGCATCAGACTCACTGCCAATGTGCTACTTGGCTTTTGCATCATGCATATAGCCTGCCATATCTTCCACGGGTCAAGTTACATATTAAAGTTTAATACTGTTCAAATCCCTATACGCAACTATGCCTGCCTTAGCAATTAAAATGAATGAAAACATCCATCTCAGATCTGTTTAGAAAACAAAACAAGCACCACAGTGAATGCACATGTGAACATAGAGGTTAAATTACACCTAAACGTCAGCAGAGCAGCGGAACCTGCACAAACCAGATTGCATTAAAATGTATGTCTGTATAAAAGATCCTTTGTGCTTAGTGAAGGGATCTGCCTGATGCAGCGGCCTTTTGCATAGCAAGCTGTAGGCTAACCCGTTCCCACAGGAGCTGGTCTGAATCGCTAAACTGCTGGGAGAGTATCCATGAATGCAGGATTCTTTACATACTATGCGCACGGGGACACTGTGGCCTTTTATGCATACCGATAAGATTTGGGACAAAACGGCGGAGCGTTCATTTAAGTCACGTACCGCAAATGCATTTACGTGAGTGTCGGCTGGGTGAATTAAGGGTGAGGGAGAACGAGAGGCGCTCGTCTGGTTAAATTTATTACTTTGATCACTCAGTGGTTGCCCTCGTTTAGTAGTTCTTGGCGATTGGCTGCACGCTCCGATCCACCGCATTTCATTATAATTCAAAGGGATGATTGGAAGCTGAGCTCTTCCTCTTCAGACTAAATCAATAAGCCAAAAGAAATAAATAAATGCTCACTTCTCTGCCTCCTCACGGAGCGATATTTATTTTCCTGCTTAAGACGCCTCGCAAACATGAGTCACTCCGTTGCAAAACACACTCACACGGGCAAAATACAAAGCAGACTTTTTGTGACCTTAATAACAGGTTTAACAGAAATTCCTTATCAATCTCTGCATTTTAGATTGCTGCGTGCATGTGGGTGTCTTTGATGGTTTTTATTATTATTTTTTTTGTGTGTAGAAAGAACTCTTGAGGCCACAAAAGCAATTCTTGCTCTTTTAAATGAGCCTGTATTGTGTTTTATAGTGTTATAGTGTTTTTTCAAAGAGCACCAAAGGCAGTCCTGGCACACTTGGTGTCCTATGCGAAATAAAGGGTACAAAATTAAATTAAATAACTGTGGATAAAGTTACATGTACATGCACAATACCAGTCAAATATCTATTCAGTAAATATCTGTGGTGTGGTGTTCAATTTACATTTATTCCAAAATAATAATGCAGATAGCACACGCTCATCTGCAAGATGTCTGTTAAAGATCTGGTAAGCATCTGCTGTGTGCAAACATCTGTCAGATGTCTTTCAGATACCAGTTTTACATACATTCTAAATCATAAACATCTAACATAGACATCTAATATACATCTATTTGACATCTCATAAGAAACGTCCAATAGACATATTGCAGATGAGCAAACGCTCTAAAAAATACATCTTGCAGACGTCAAACAGATGTCTCTGTGATGTTGTGTGCTATCAGGGTATAATTCATTTATGAACTTGCGTTCAGCTATTCTTTTTCAGCCTTTTTTGTGTATTTGAACCCTTTCCAACAACAACTGTATGATTTTGAGATCCATCTTTTCACACTGAGGACAACTGAGAGACTCATATGCAGCTATTACAGAAGGTTCAAATACTCACTGATGCTCCAGAAGGAAAACAATGCATTAAGAGCTAGGGGTGTAAACTTTTGAACAGAATGAAGGTGTGTACATTTTTCTTATTTTGCCTAAATATAATATTTTTTTCCATTTTGTACTGCCCTTCAGAAGCTACAGAAGATACTTACACGTTTCCCAGAAGACAAAATAAGTTAAATGTACCCTGATATTCAAATTCAAAAAGTTTTCACCTCCCAGCTCTTAATACATTGTGCTTCCTTCTGAAGCATCAATGAGCGTTTGAATCTTCTGTAATAGTTGCAAATGGATCCCTCGGTTGTCCTCAGCGTGATAAGGTGGATCTTAAAATCATACAGTCACTGCTGGAAACGGTTCAGATACACAAAAATGCTGTAAAACCAAAGAAGAAGTCCACCTGAAGGATTTTTCTGAAGTACAGCATGCAGTTTAAATGGTCAGGTCAAACAAGGGACTCATGAACAACTATCACTAAACAACATTAAAATAAATAAATTGGTCACGGCATGTCAAGTCAAGATTTATTTTAAAGGCATCAGTTACTGAATTTTTTGGCATGATGCTGACATTCACACCACTAGGTGTCAGTTGTCCAAGCCGACTGCTATATTAGTAAAAATATTAACCACTTTTAAATAAACCAAGCAAAACTAGACACACTTTACAGTTTTGTTTTACGGAACAGAGCAGCTTTGACATTTTCATACTAGCTCTTTTCGTGTTCCACAGGAAAAAACAAACAAACAAAACATAACACAAGTTTAGTGGGTGGGTGGATTTTATCGAGTTTTTGATATGCTTGAATAAAATAATCAATCACGCCCTTAGGTAGAAAAATTACACCTTCTGTTTAGTCCATTCTTGGCAGTTTATGCTACTGTGACTGACTCACAGAGCCAAGCGGGACTGACTACTGCTATCAGAAGGGCCTTTTGGCTCTTTTTTATGATGATATCACTCGGCTACATCATCTCCGAGGCGCTGTTTGTGCTAGCGAAGAGTGCTAAGAGTAAGATATCACCTCACGATCATCTGAGATGCCGTTAGCTGCTGAGACTTTCGTTCAGGTTATCACTCCCGCTTACCCAGTAAAAAAAGCTAAGTTTTCTTCTCTCAGCTTTTATAAAAAGGGAAAAACTGTCAGGAATGAGTGAGAAATGTCTGTCAAGGAAAGATTTGTGAGTTACAAACATTCAATTTTAACTTGTATATAAAAAGATGTGAATTTTAAAGGTAAAATGGAGAATGGCTAGCTTGCTAAGATGCTAATTTGTCGATACTATCTGTTTATGCCTGTTTTCAAATCTGTACTTTTTGTCTTTATTGTGATCGTTTTAGTTATAGAGTTGTGAAAAACTTTAGGGCCTAAGTTGAGTTCAACTGGAAGCTGTGACCAACTTGACTTCAGTATTCTAACATTGATTGTGTTGTGGATGTTTTGTCGTTAAACTGACATCATCAGAGAAGGAACGTAATTTCAGAGGGGAAGCAAATTATTTGATTCTGACTGAAGATTATGCAGACAAACACATTTTTTGACTGCACTTATCAGAAAGGTGAGGTGAGAAAGGCATTGTGGGAAGTGATCTTTATGGAACTGTCACCCGTGTGATCTGTTACCGAGGCCACTGTCTTGTTCTTTTAGACCTTTAGCTAAGTTTTAGTCAGACTCTGCATGCAAAGAGCTTAGACAGATTGATGGAAAGAGAGCCACGAGAGAGACAGAGAGGAGTAGAGCTGACTGAAAATCCTCTCACAAACACCGCACCGGGTCATTAATCATTGTCTGGTAGGCCACGACCTCAAAAAACCTGTATACTTTACATAGAACTAGAAGCTAACAGCAGAAGTCTGTCAGGATTCAGAGGGACAACCGTCCTCTTCTGTCCTGTCCTTCTCAAGTTTGTTCTGCTAGGAGAATCGTATGCGATTAGAATTCTACCAACTTTGCTCAAGTGCACTCATTCTTGATATTCTAGTTTTTTCGAGCCAATCACCTCAGCTGTAAATGCCATGTGACAAATCATTCTAGAGCAGCAATATGATGTCATGACAATGATTGACTGATGATAAACACAAGAATGTTTTCATGCCATTTTATTCTGAATTAAAGTGATTAAATGTGTAACTGTGAGTTATTTATTTAGCTTTAAAAATTAGTCTAACTATTAACGCCATTATATTGTTCATTCAGACTCGCAACACAAGAGATGGGATTTATCGCATGAATTAATCACAGCCAATCAAAACCAGTCATAACAATGAAGGCATTGCCTCTTCTCAAAGGACTTTTCCCCTATTCATTCTCAATTACCCCCCACCAAGCTCACTGTACGCTTTAGGGGGTCTGTTAAAACTCAATGGGTTTTATTTCTCAACCAATATTTTGAAAAGACACTGTCTCCATTGTCTCCTCAGAAACACCACTAGTCAGGATTCAAAAAAGTAGGGTCAAGGTAAGTTAGGGTTATGTAAGACATATCTTCTTTCTTCTTTTTTTTCTAACTACCTTCTTTCTCAGATATGTCCTTCCAGTGGGTAAGAAAATAAATAATTCTACTATTTTTGCTTTCAAGAGCCCTCCAAAATATTCTGTCATTGGAAAAACATCAGCTATAACATATACACATATTTGCATATAAAATATTTGAAATATTTAATATAGCAAATAGCAAATTATGGATAAAGTGTTTGCCTGACTGTGGAAAATGCCAAATTCTTTTGATTTATTCATGGCTTGCCAAAAGTTCTGCAATTGTTCACAATTCAGTTTGATTAGTTTGGACATTTTACTGACATGAATAGTTTGCAGCTGTTTCTCACACTGACATAATAATGAGACACTTTATATAACAGAAAAAGACAAAAGAGTGGTTATTAAGCTGGATATTTACCTACTACTATAACTATAGGAAACAACATTTGCAAATGTCTTCCATTATTTGTCAGCAATGAAGCAGCTCTTTATTGCACACGCATCTTGTGAATGACTCTTTACTGCAGGTAAAGCAATTTATATCCATATTGCTATAATGGAGAAAGATGTTTTTTTGCCCTAAGTATGGTGTAATTACAACATCTACTAGCAGGGGCTAACTGATGATATTAAAGGGATAGTTCACTCAAAAATTAAAAAATGTTGTCATTAATTACCCTCATGTCGTTCCAAACCCATAAGACCTTTGTTCATCTTCGGAACACAAATAAAGATATATTTGATGAAATCCGAGAACGTTCTGACCCTGCAACAGAACTGACACGTTCAAGGCCTGGAAAGGTAGTAAGGACATTGTTAAAATAGTCCATGTGACAAACTGTTACATAAAGTTGTGGTTTTTTTTAGTTTTCTTTGTGCAAAAAAATTCTCATAGTTTTATAAAATTACAGTTGAACCACTGATGTCACATGAACTATTTTAACGATATTCTTACCACCTTTCTGGGCTTTGAACGTGAAGGGACAGAAATCTATTGGATTTCATAAAAAAAATCTTAACTTGTGTTCCGAAGATGAACAAAGGTCTTAGGGGTTTGGAACAACATGAGGTTGAGTAATTAATGAAAGAATTTTCACTTTTAGTTAACCGTTTAACCAGCTAAAACCTTAGAAAAACCTTAGAATGCTTCTAAATCGGTAGGCTGCATCTTTCCTAATCCAGTCATTACAACGGCTTCAATGCTCAGGCGAGTCCTTCTCTGCATTAAACTAGAATGAGATTGTCTCGTAGGTAATACAAAATATTTCTATTTACTGCCTTTTTATTAATGCCATACATGTAATGACAACCATCTGGTCTCCCAGTGGTTTGCATTATGCACAGCGAAACAACAGAAAACATAATGCCTTCATCTCCAAAACAATTTTTTTTGTCTTGCATAACATAATGAAATTGGATGCACTCAGTGCTCAGTTCATTTTCAGCTAATTATCTTTCATGAATTTGAGTGTGTGCAAAGGATTGTGGGCGATTGAAGGACGCAAAGGATACACACAATGCATCTTTCAAAACAGGCCTGAATTAAGGATGTGAAATGAATATTGCCAACGAAGGATCTTTTCAAATTGAGATGTCCTTCGACAGAGCAAGTTGACATGGCATCCAAGATTTGTAGGCTTATTTGTACGCATCCTTCCGATTGAGAAGAACCTCTTGACTCTGAACTCTGATTTGCTACTTGCTATTGCTAATAGCTGCCAGGTGACAAGAAGAGGCACACTGTCATTTGAGACAGTAATTTATTGGACAATAATTTAGTGCAGGATGACTTGTCAATAGTTTAGTCAACATTTAGGAGCACACAAGCATTTAGACAGCCTCAAATACTGTGTACTTCAACTAGAAGGAAGATTCATGAAACTAAAACACTATGTCTTCAAGGATTTTTCAGAAGGACAACCGTCCTGTCCTTTCCAATTTGTCCAAGGTTACCATACCTATCACTAGCACAGTGGTGACCTGTCTTTTCCTCTTGGGTCACACATCTTAGTGAGATACCCCTCCACCACCACACCTCATCATTGTCTCTTTCTCTCCCTTTCCTCTCTTTTTAGAGTGATGAATTAATCAGTCCAGAATCGTGACTGGACTAAATAGGCGGCTGCATGTTAACAAGATTGCAGTGGCTCAGAGCATTTGTGGGAAATTGTACGCTTTTTACAGCTCTGAATCATGAGGGGGGCATGTTTTTTGGCTCCAACGTTTCTGTCAGCGTGCAAACATGCAGACAGAATCACTTTAGACTTTACTGTTGCCAAGTAAAATCTACAAGTGTGAGAACCAAGAGAGCAGCCAATGTCATAAATATTCTTGGGGTGAAGATGAACAAGTGGTGAGCGATTGGTGAACTTTTGCACTTTTGGTTAGAGCTTCAGGTCAGTCGTTCTCACTCTTTAGTGTGCTATGATACAAGTCCAGATTCTGTAGTAGCACACTGGAATGCAACTGTTATCGTGTAGAGCAAAAAAAAAACGACCATGCAAATCCATTTGTTCTTCATGTTAGAAGTTGTGGAGGTGCTTAGTACGTCAAAAATAGAATGAAGTACCGGTTTACTTTTGGGGATTTGTTGTGCCACATTGTTGTATCTAGTGTAGACAGCTTCATTTATTATTATGGGTTCTATTGTCTTTAGTTGCATCACATTGTGCCTCTTGCGTATGGTGTAAACACAGTGGTAGACTACGGTGGCCCAGTAGTGCCAAACACAACGACAATAAAAAAGCAAACATAAGCTCACAACACAACGACATTAAAAAAGCATACATAAGTTCACAACACAACGATATTAAAAAAAGCAAACATTAGCTCACAACACAACGATATTAAAAAAAGCAAACATTAGCTCACAACACAACGGAAATGCTCCCGACCACTAGGGGGCAGTTGGTCTGCAGAAACGGTCAAGTGCGCATGTCACGAGTATTTGCGGTGCCGCTGGGCTACCTTGATAGTTTTTAAGCTGCTTGGCTCTGATTAAAACTAAGAGTGGTATGAAAAAAAGGTTATATAGCCTATGTTGTAGATTTGTTAGATGAAGCTGGTCGATTTATTCAACATAATTCATTCATGAATCATGCATGGAGAAATTTGAGATAAAATGTTCCTTTAGAGAATTTAATACAACTATCCCTCCTTATTTAAAACAATTAATGCAAAACACCCTCACATATTTAAATCAGTGGTGTAGTGGAAGGTATATGCAGGTATATTCACTTTATCTAATACCCTTCGATGCGCATCATTCAGTATGACCTGCATTAGCCAAAATCATGACTGTCCACCACATCAAGTCATATGTGAATAAATGCAAATATTCACTAAAAACACCCAGTAAAGACAGTTAAGCTGCGGTCAGGACCATGTCGTCGGCTTGCTTTGAAATATGTTTGATGACTGCGCCAGCGCCCGCTCCGTCTGCCGCATCTGGGATGCTGCCAATTCACACGCGAGAGCACAAGTGGAAAAAGGACTAATTATTATTGATTACTGATTTGAATCAGTTTATAATAACGAAAACAATACCTTACAAATAAAAAAGCAGGTTTTAAGATAAGAAATTTCTTAAACCGATTAAACCCCTGTAAACTTTTCTGTCAAAGGATCCAGTTGAGTTCAAATATTAAGTTCAAAACGGCACTAACACACAGAAAACTTGAACGCACAGAAACTGCAGAGTCACGTCGCGGATATACCCGCTTCTCCAGGCAAAAAGTGTAAGAACAAAGTAGGGAATGTATTAAAAAGTAAGTTATTTTCAGACTGCAATACACCTTAAAAAATAAAAAGGTTTTTTAAAAATACATTTTGTAATTATCTTAAGTGGCCAATTCTACCTAAAATGAAGGATTGTTTAGAATAATTAACTATTATCCTGCTGCTGCAATTTTACAGAGAAGATTCAGTTTTGAGGTAGATCTTTCTTGTCTAGTCACATTTTGGAAGGATATCTATAGTTGGCTAAATATTGATATTAGTACAGATATTCCGTCATTTAATTTGTTTCAGGTGATGGTAGATGGTTTTTCGATGAAGATGTCATTGATGGTAAACATCATTTAGAGTAACTGTAAACCTGCTATAAAAATGAATGTAAAAAATACATTGAATCTTTAAAACACTTATTCCAGTGATGAACCCCTTGGTATTTGTATGAAACTATGAGTCTCTTTCCTTTTAAGAATGGTAATATTTTATGTTTTATTTATTTCTTTATTTATTTTCCTTGCAACCTCCAAAAATGTTATACAAATATTTTGTTTTGTTTGTTGTTTATTATGTGTAGATTTATATACATGGATATTTATGTGTAGGCTACTTGGAAATAAAATTATTGGGAAGTGTATGTTTTTCATATGCATATTTGTATTCCCCACTTGAGTGTGTAAATTGTTAATGTTCAATAATAAACAAATAATACAAATAAAAACGGAATTAAAACTATCACAGCAGTTCAGACCATAGATTCAGACCGCCCAGCAGCGACCGCAAATACTAGTGACATATGCACAGTTTCTGCAGACCAACTGCCCCCTAGTGGTCGGGAGCATTTCCGTTGTGTTGTGAGCTTAATGTCGTTGTGTTGTGAGCTAATGTTTGCTTTTGTTAATGTCGTTGTGTTGTGAGTTTATGTTTGCTTTTTTAATGTCGTTGTGTTGTGAGTTTATGTTTGCTTTTTTAATGTTGTTGTGTTGTGAGCTTATGTTTGCTTTTTTTAATGTCGTTGTGTTGTGAGCTTAATGTTGTTGTGTTGTGAGCTTATGTTTGCTTTTTTAATGTTGTTGTGTTTGGCACTACTGGGCCACTGTAGTAGACAGCACTCAAAACACTCAAAAACCACAAAACCAGTGCACTTATCTGTGAAACCCTATACAGTGGTAAAGTGTTTACAGTGGTAAAGAACTGGCAACAAACTTTCAGAACGCCGTTCTGACAATTACGTATCACTTTGAAAATGTCAGCTTAGGGTAATAGTCTCATTTTTTATGTTAAAAATTGTATTACCATATTGACCAGAATATGAGATGAGTTTTTTTCTTGAAAATACATCTGAAAAAATGTGTTTGTCTTATATTCAGGGTCTAGACCTTGACATGTCAATAATACACCCACAACTATAGGTCGCACCAAATCCACGTAAAACGAGTGTGCCCAGAAATACGTAATGTAAGGTTTATCGGTAATGTTAGAACAACGTGATTGAAAACAAAAGAAAAAGAAAAGCTTACAGCAGCATTAGTCTTGACTGTTATTTTAGCCTGATGAAACCAAACTTTCTCTGTAAGTGATTTTAAAACATAAGACAGTACCCAGATTTGAAGAATACAATAAGATTTCACTTCTACTGTTAATGAAATGTTGGTAGGCTACTATGAAATGGATAGCCTAATTGTTAAATAATTTCGATGGGGTTACCTGTTATTTTTATGGTATATCAGAAAGTGTATATTTTTTTATATGATTTTTGGTTTTTACCAGTATTTACCATAAATTCCAAACAAAAACTAAAAAAGGAAAAATATGCAAATATAATATTTTTCATAATAAAACACAAGATTTGGTTTTCAAAAAGCCTTTTTTAAAAAGGTACATTTTTACAAATAAGGGGGGCCGTCTTATAACCAGGGTCGGTTTAAATTCGGGTCAATATGGTATTTGCCATATTTGAATTATATCTATAGATGAATTTTGAGCAGCCCACAATCATAGGTGCGTGCTCCTACCACTGAGCAACTTCCAATGAATTCAACTCAAAAGAAAACCTTAAAAATATAAAGGAAACATATAAAAACATGAACTACATAAATATGTATTTATTTTTAAGCAGATATACACATTTAAAATGTACTTTATTTTGTCAAAAATAATGGTGACTCACTTTCACACATACACATTTTTTTTAATTATGTATAGAAAAATAACACAAATATTTTAACACAGTAACACACTGGCCAATAGTAGTGTTATATTTTAAACACAACATTGTTTTTACCCCCCCCCCCCCCCCCCAAAAAAAGCCCATCTGAATAAAAAAATAAAAAAGCAAATTGTGACTTTTAATCTCCTTATTCTAACTTTTTTTCTCATAAATGAGTTTACATCTTTCAATTCTGACTTTTTTTTTCTCAGAATAGCGATACAAACTCACAATTGTGAGAAATGAAGTCAGAATTGCATGATGTAAACTCTCAGTTGTGAGTTATAAAGTCAATATTGCGAGATATAAAACAATCTGACTTCTCAGAATTGTGTGACACAAACTTTTTCTCAGAACTGCAAGTTTATATCATGCAATTGCGAATTAAGTCAGAATTGTGAAATATAAACCTGCAATTTTGCGAACATATCAGTCTTCCCTCCCCTCAAAATTGGACTTTACTCGCAATTGCCAGTTTATATCTCACAATTCTGAGAAAAAGTCAAAATCGCTTGAAAAAAGTCAGAATTTCGATATACAGACTCTCAATTGTGAGAAGAAAAGTCAGAATTGTGAGATACAAACTCACATTTGTAAGAAAAAAAAAGTCAGATTTTCGAGTTTTTTTTTTAAATCTAAATTCTGTGGGGAAAAAAATAGTCAGAATTGAGTTTCTGCAAGTTTATATCTCAATTCTGAGAAAAAAGTAAGAATTGCGAGTTTGTGTCTCTCGTCTTTATAACTTGAAATTGCAAGATAATGTCTCACAATTCGGTGAAATAAAGTCAGAATTGCAAGTTTGTATCACGCAGTTCTGTAAAAAAGTCAGAATAGTGAGTTAATATCTCGTCTTTATATGTTTATATCTCAATTTTGAGAAAAAAGTGTCAGAATTGTGAGATAAAAACCTTTTTTTTTTTTTATTCAGTGATGGAAACTACAAACTGAATGAATGACTCAATGACATTAAGACATTTATCGCCACCTACTGCCAGTTTTAGTTTCTTGTTTAGAGTAGTTCATTTAAAAAAAAAAAAAAAAAAAAAAAAACATTAAAGGGATAGTTTGCCCAAAAATGAAAATTCTGTCAACATTTATTCACCCTATTGCAAGTTCAACCACAAAATGAATCACAGTCAATTCAAAAAGAATCTTTCTCAATAACACCCATTGAAAAACAGAAGTGTATTCTGACAAGATAAATATTTAATTTTGCTTCAGTAGCATTTTTGTCAGTTATCTTTTTTGGAGTGCTCTCAAAAATGTCAAATGGACTATTTGACCAAACAATGGAGAGAGAGCAACTAGTAGGAGGCAGATGAGAGAATGAAAATAACAGTACATAGCACAGGTCAGACATGATGCTGCGTCCCTGTGGAAGTTTCAAGCTTTGGCTGTTTTTATTGTGCTATAAGCTTTAGTCTAGTGTATGTGCATCTCGATAATTGAATTATTTAGTTTCTATGTTACAGCTGAGTGACCTAAAGATGTACTACTCGAACTTCCTTTAACATTAAACGCTGTGCACAGTTGCTGTGACCAAATAACACTATTATTAATGACCAGTGGGGCTCTGCGCATTGTAACTAGTTACCGTGGGACGCGTATTATTAAAAAACACATACAAAATCCATTTAGAATAACCATGCTAATCTATCTTTCATAACTTTAATAAATGTTATGTATCTTTTAAAATTGGAGAGGGGAAAATTAAAGAAGTGCATTTGAAAATCTGCCCAGCAACCCACAAGGGAGAAACAACGTCGAGTCAATACTGTGACATTTTCCTTGCAAAGGGTAAAGACTGTCAGTAATTGGAGGTGAATTGACTGGGGTCTGACTCTGCAAAAAGGCCTTTACTGGGCGGCCTTTAAGAGCGAACGCACACACACACATAGACACTAGTTCAAATGCAAGCATGGATTGCACACATTCCCAATCCATTTGGGTGATGCTGTAAATTCTCACCCACAAAATGCATCTGATCTCAAACCTTTTCCATGGCTTCCATCTCATTACTGCTGTCTCTGACGGCGAACAAAACAACCTTGTCAAGTTGAGTTCTCGAGAGATGCCATTCTCTCCAAAGCAAAGTCAGAGAGCCAAAGCCCCATGTGAACTCTCTCAAAGAGCCACAAGCGCATCCATATGGGAGGGGAAATCTGTGGCGAGAGCATGCAGGGATCACCTGCCATTCAAACCAAGAGCCAGATGGACCCCTCTGTGTATGATACATTAAAATCCATGGCCGTTTCAGATGTACTGTTGATGCTGATGCACAAACACTGATAGATATATTTGATGAAAAACAGATACAAAGGATTACAAAGGGCAGATTCGATGACCAGCTGCGGTCCCAGGCCTCCCCGACTCAACCTCACACACTGGCGGACGTATTATACTCTTAGGCCAGAATAAAACAGCTTTACCCGGAGTATTAACTCAAACAGGGAGGTCTAATGCCACGGGATCAAGCGTTCCGCGTCATTGACAGGAATGAGGGGAGTCCCACAGGATCATAAACTCTGTCCTGATCTTGTTATGCAGTCAGAGACTACATCTTCTCTCTTACTAAGCCTTTCTGTGTGGGACAGACTTGCAGAAAAAGCCTGGCTTATCAGCTGTTGCTTAGGAAGCTCTTCATCAGAGTTTTCTGTGCATGAAGTCGACGAGTCAAACAGAAGTCGTTCTTGAAGATGAAAGGCGAAAAAGTGTTTTCAGACATTGCTTTTACAAGCTATTCATCATTCAGGGTCAGTGGTAAATACATACTGTACAGACATATTCAGAACCCACTGAAAAAGTAACAGGCAGTGTTTTGAATCCGCTCTTTTTAAAAAAGGCAAGAGAGGCTGTGTCTCCTCAAAATATTGGATGAGAAAAAACACCTCCTTGAGCCCATTGAATTTTAACAGCCCCCATAAAGCATTCGGTGAGTTTGTTGTTTTAACATAGTTTCCTCAATTTAAGCAGTAGAAGACTTTTTCTTAGTTTGCCACCTGAACACACACACACACACACACACACACACACAAATGGACTCGATTCAACAAAGTGCACACATGCATACAATTCAAAATCAGATCAAAGTCCTACTGCAAGATTTGTTGATGATTCCAAACTTTTTTTTTATTCTTACCTGTTTTGCTATTTTACTTGGAGTTATTGAAGTTTGATTATTTATTTATTATTATTATTATTTTTTTTTTAATAAATGATCACTCTGTCCCCTACTTTGTCTTTTCTTTATAGCCTGGTCAGATTTGTCTGCTAACATATTTTGCCATCTTTTTATAGTCTCACCCAACACTTTTTTTTTTTTTCACATTTTACAATTTTAGCTTGTGATAAAATCTAAAATTTGAGTTTGTTACAGGTTTAGGCTGAATGACTTTTTTATTATTATGTTTTTTACTGACGTAAAATAAATATTAAATATAGCATTAAACAAATATGCATATTTTACAAGAAAATATGGTATTTTTAGAGGTAAAAAAATGATAATTATTTGCAAAGTTGCACAATTTGACAGCTTTCATTTTATCAAAGATAAACGTATTGGGATCACACTTGAGACTGTCACTGGACAGAGGACAGACCATGAGAGGACATGCAGGCAAGATAAACAAAGATTTATTTACAGGAATCAGCAGGGAACATCACAGGCAGGCAGCAGGTTGAGTAGGTAATACAAAGTTCAGATTACTCTTAACTTAACTGTAGATAAAAGTTATTTGTGCTCCGATAAAGCAGACAGAGAAGGAGATCGTAGGTAAGGTATGGAGTCAGGTAGAGACTTCAGGTAAGTGTATAACATTTCTTATAAAACAGATGATTCACAGGTGCACAACAGCAGGCGAGGACAAAGGGTAAGTATAACTTGACTTAAGCATACACCAGATGATGTGAAAGTGCTTGGTGCTGGCTTATAAAGACCCACTGATGAAGCAAATGACAGACAGGTGCAGTGATTGTAGACTGTGAACCAGGACAGATTCTGGGAAACGTAGTATGCAGAGTTGACTGGTCTTGTGACAGAAGCTGGTGGACTTTTGTGAGCAAATTTGTCCATGAAGGACCAATTAAAGGGCTGCTATACGAAGGATTCTTGAGGGTTAAAAAAGTAAGTAAACAACTTACACACTTAGATATAAACATTTTTGTCATGAACTGTGCCATTGTGGCTCTCTCCCTTCACCTTTAGAGGGAGCCTTCATTGGACTATGGACCATTTCTCACTACATTTCCCATGGCTTCCTGTCTCCTCTCACTTCAGTCAGCCATCTTGCTCATTACACTCACAGTATAAATAGATAGTTTTTTCCACTGTTTATTTGCGAAGTCTTGATTTAGTTCTCCTGGTCAATTCTGAGCATTATTTTCCCGTGTTTGTCTTCCCGTTGCCGTCTCTGTCTGTTCCCTGGTTCCTGATCCTTTTCCGCCCGCCTATCGACCCCTTGCCTGCCTTTGGATTACTCTGTTTGCTCGCTGCCAGCCCTAGACCCCCTTGCTTGGACTTTGACTACTCTCTGGTATTTTTCTGCGTTGTTCCTGTTTGTTCCTGCCTGACCCTGCCTGCCTGACCATGATTACTGTTAAAATAAAGTTTTGCAAATGGATCCATCAGTTTCAGTCCCGTTCGTTACAGTTTTGTTACATCAAATAAGATTTAAAATGGCATGAAAAGATGCCCCTAGACTAAAATGTAAGTCTGAGCTGTTTCAATAGACACAAACTTGCACTGACTAATCTTAAAATAAATCAGTGCCTTTGATTTGTCTCAAGATGCACACCAGTATTATTTTTTTCATAAGCACATTCATAAAAATGACTTAAATGTCCTAATTGAACTATGGCCTAATCCTGGTTTATCCTGTCTAAGCAATGTCTGTGAAACCGGGCCTTGATCTGTGGGAGTTTTCAGTGAATTATCACTTTAATAAAATTTAAAGCAAATCTCTGTATCTGTTACCAATATTTACTGAGCTTTGATGACTGATTATCCAAAAAATAAAAAAATAGTCAAAAGTTAACTATTAAAAAGAATAGCTGAATAAAAGTTCACAAATAAAATACGTTGTCTAAATTGTTATTGCCATGAGTTATTATTTTAATAAATGTAAAGTGCTTAAAAACACTAACTTGATGAGATACATACTTGGGTTTATATATATATATATATATATATATAATCTTTTTCTGATAGTGTATGTAATGTTTATTTAACCAAGAAAATGTCACTGAGACATGAATTTACATTACATTACAGAACGTACATTTACAGAAAAAAGGACTTTAATAAGGCAAGTTTAATAAGGAGGAGGTCCTTATTTCAGAACACCACCTCACACCACTCATGTGTGTGTGTGTATGTGTGAAAAGGGGAATAAAGTATTATTATCATTACTTAAAAGATTACAAAAAAGATTCGAACAAAACTAATTTTTGACTTTAACTGACTTTTTTTCTCAGAACTGTGAGTTTATATCACGTAATTCTGACTTTACAACACACAATTGCCAGTTAAGTCAGAATTGTGATTTTTGAGAACATATCATTCTCCCCCCCCTCAAAATTGGACTTTATAACTCACAATCTTTTCATGTGATAACACTGAAGAAATTACACTTTGCTACAATGTAAAGTAGTGAGTGTACAGCTTGTATAACAGTGTAAATTTGCTGTCCCCTCAAAATAATTTAACACACAGCCATTAATGTCTAAACCGCTGGCCACAAAAGCGAGTACACCCCTAAGTGAAAATGTCAAAATTGGGCCCAAAGTGTCAGTATTTTGTGTGGCACTGTCTTAACCCTCCTGCCACTGGAGTCCTCTTTCACTCCTCTATGACGTCATCACAGAGCTGGTGGATGTTAGAGACCTTGCGCTCCTCCACCTTCCATTTGAGGATGCCCCACAGATGCTCAATAGGGTTTAGGTCTGGAGAAATGCTTGGCCAGTCCATCACCTTTACCCTCAGCTTCTTTAGCAAGGCACTGGTCATCTTGGAGGTGTGTTTGGGGTCATTATCATGTTGGAATACTGAGTTTGAGTTGAGTTATTTTGAGGGGACAGCAAATTTACAAACTGTTATATAACTGTTAATTATACAAACTGTACACTCACTACTTTACATTGTAGTAAAGGGTCAGTTTCTTCAGTGCTGTCACATGAAAATATATTAAAAAAATATATATATAACATTTTTTTAGGCATGTACTAACTTCTGTGAGATACTGTATATCTCACAATTCTGAGAAAAAAAGTCAGAATTGTGTGTTTAAGAAGTTTGAGATACAAACTCGCAATTGCAAGAAGAAAAGTCAGAATTGCGAAATGCAAACTCGCGTTCGAAAGAAAAAAGTCAGAATTGCGAGTTTTTAATCACAATTCTGACTTAATTTTTTTGCAGTTGTGAGTTTATATCACACAATTCTGAGAAAAAAAATCTGAATTTTGAGTTTGTATCAATAGTTTGATAATACAAAAAAACAAAAACAAACAAAACAAACAAAAAAAAAACAATTTCGTAACACCAATGCACATCACTAATATAGGTGTTTGTGTGTGTAAAAAAGGGGACTAAAGTATTAATAAAAAAGATTTTAACAAAACTAATTTACAGCTTATTACTTAATTTTTAAAATGTTTGGTTCAGTTTTTAGAGCAGTCCAGTCTTTAAACATGTCGTGCAAATCACTAAAACATGCATGAATTATTAATTAATGACATTTTTGGGAAAAAAAGACAAACACATTAAAAACCTTTTTTGAAAAATGATTCAAGATGTGCACAATATTTAAATTTTACTTTTTAAATATTAATATTTTGTAATCAAATGTAAACCTTTACTTTTAAAAGTTTTTATATTAATACAAAGACTACAAATACTAGCAACATTTACAATCTGATGTTTTGTCAACATATCATCCTTTACCGATTGCAGTGTAAAATGTGAGAGCAACATGCAGTTGCTATAGTTACCTCAGGCAAATATGACTTCTGTTTGGTACCGTTTAATTAGCAACAGGTGAAAACATACTTTTATCGCTCCTGCAACATATATAAACATGTAAGCGTCTATCTTTATAAAAAAAAATATCTAACTTCCGTTGGTGAGGTTCAATACTTAATTAAGGGTCAGACCCTCCACAAACACCCCCATAAAGCGCAACATTGAAAGCAATAATTTTCCTGCAATTATCGTTCCATTCAGTTTGTGTTCTGAAACAAATTATCAGTAAGATTCCATGTGGTGGTGGAGGTTTTACCAAAGTTAGCACCGCGGATTGGACGGTTAGTGGTGAAAATGTAAATGGCGCAGCTTTAGGAGGCACTTCACATAGCCTCTCTGTCACCTCTTGTTATTAGCCGCCCACTCTCCGTCTGCGTGACCGGCTAGCGTGGACGCTTGGAGTGGCAGGTGTGGGGGCTGCCACATGATGGCTAATAATGTCTCGTTAAAAGGGCTTTATGAAAAACCCAGCTAACTAACGCTCTCACTCACTCATTCTTGGCAGAAAAGCGGCCACAACTTTCCCTCACCTGCGTCGTCTTACCCGAACACCTCGACCAGAGCTCTATGAAAAAATATTTAGGAGCACCAGTGGGACTGACCTGATCAGGGTATTGTGTATGCGCTGAGGAGAGCTTTAAAGGTTTCTACGTGTTTTTGCAACGTTGAGTAGTGTATCACAGACATACCTGACGAATCCTTTCATTAACAAAGTGAAGAGAGAGTGTAAATAAGAGATTCATTGTGCAGTTCAGAGAGCTTCATTGATTATAATGAAACTTGATAGCTTTTAATGATTTTAAGGGAGTTTGTAAATTAAATATTAATTTAATACAACAGTTAAATAAATAAGAAGTTAATATTAAGTGACTTACATTGTCTGACTATAACACTATTGCCTGATTTTGCTCTATTAAAATAGTTTGAAACAAGTCAGAAATGAGCCGCTGCACATCTCCATTCAAACACAGCGTTGTTTTGTTTATGAATAATCACCGTCTCCTATGGGGGGAGTTTACTTCAATATATTACAATTAAATCGTAATGTAATCATGACAAACAATATATCATTGGAAAGGTCTAAGACTCCTATATAGATATATTTATTATAATTTTTTTTTATTACAAATTATATAGGAAAAATAATAGATTAATTTATTACAAAAGTGCACCAAGAGTCTATGACAAGTCTGCATAAAAGGAGTTCTGACCTTTGTCACAAGAAGTCTTTATTTCATTGCCTTTTTCTCTATAACATGATTTAGTAATCATTTTTTTTTTTTTTAAGTATAATGACTAAATGAAATCACATATCAACCTCAAATATAAATTTTTTAGGCTTTAATTGTATAGCAAATTCCTTTATAATAATAATAATAATAATAATAATAATAATAATAATAATAATAATAATAAATTTTTTTCCCCATTTTTTTTTTTAACTATATATATATATATATATATATAAATAGTTAAATGTACTATTAAAAGTACATTTTCTTTATGGTAAATTTAAACTTCTACAACTTTGAATGCTTTCAATTTATTAAATGATTTCACTTCTGTAATAATCTGCTAATTGTCTTCTTAAAAACAATACCAACCTTAGGTCTGTATTCAAAAGCGTTCATGTAGTGCACTTTCTAGTGAATTTTCAAAAAATAGGGGTGACAATTAAGGGGTTAAACAAACCTATTAAGTCAGTGATTCTATTTCCCATTCATAAACACAGTCACTTGCTTTATTCCTGAATAAATCAGCCTTTCGAACGAATCAAATGAATAATGTGATTCAGGAGGAATTAAATCTTGCTGCCACCTACTGGCAGTTTTAGTTTCATTTTTAAAATATCTTTTCAGTTAAATCATTTGATATTTTTATATTCAAAATGTTATATTTAAAACATTAATCTCAACATGAATTTATGAATTTGATTGCACTCATGCCACCTCCGAGCCTCATTAAACATGAAAATGCACCTACAAGCCACGTTTGTGTTCTTCTCTGTCACCTCTGTAGAACAAATTCATTTTTTTTTAATACTGATTTCATTTGACTTGCAACTTATTCGTATTACTTGCTCTTATTCTGTTGTTTCAGTTAGAAATTTTAAAAGCTTATAAAATATAGTTTAAAAAATACATAAAAGATGACATACTTTTAATAAAGTTAGAAAAATGCCATTACAAAGGTAAAAACAAAGTTCCACTGTAAATCACTCTAAGGAGTCAAATATCATCTCATAATGGAAAGGCAAATTTTTAGATCAGATTTTTTGATTATTGATTAGAAGGTGCTCCTAAAATTTTGTCTGTGCTCCTAAAAATCCACAAGTGCTCCTACAAGGAAAAGTATGCAGCGTAGAGTCCTGTCGACACGGTCTCTCTTATCCCAGTTTTCCAGGTTTGGTGAATCAATTTGATGGCACTAACACCATTTTTATGTCACTTTACCCAAGCTCCCTTGAATAGAGTGCTATTGTCCGATAGTTCCGCCGTGTGGATGGTGAGAAGGGGATTTGATGGCGGGTTCCCATAGCGGAACATTGAATTCGGTTCTATTTAGCAAGCAGGACGGGTATTTGATGAGAGGAGAGTGGAGGGAGGAGATTGTCCAGTGGAACGTCCTAAATGAATGATGATCAGATAGCGTAACGCTATTCTTCTCTGCGTATAATGCGGGGCCTTACAGAATGGGATGGCGAGGCAGGTGGGTCTTCGAAAATGGATGACAACACTGGCGGGTTGTTTGAGGCATACAACAAATAAATCAACCATTAAGTCATCTCACAGTTCAAATCCCCTCAAGCTGCTAATAGCCTCTCCATTTTAAATGGAGGGATTAATTTCAGCTCCGAGGGGTTCGTTTTTGTGAGTATGGATTGAGGCATTTTGTTTAGGCTCAGGAGTGAGCATTCACATTTGTGGATGAAGATAATTGTTTAAGAGATTCTATGGCACTTAATCATGAATAAATGAATTGAGACGGCGGGATGTTTTTATCCAGGAAAAATGATCTAAAATACCAAATCATTTATTTACAGTTGTGCGACAGAACCATGTAATGGTTATGACAGGAAAAAACGCTTAAACAATAAAAATAAAACAATAAATAAACTACATGAAAACAAACAAACAAACATCAAATAAATAAAATTTCCAGGGCTTTTGTGACCTCATAGCAGGTGAAACAAGGAAAGATGCTGATTTTGCCTGTCTTATGAATACTGATAAAAAATAAAAATGAATAAATAAAACAAAACCCCTCATAAAGTATATTTTAAAATTGATCTCTCTATACATATCATCAATGATTCCTTAAAAGATATACAATATTTCAGTTTTTTCCTAAAAATAAATTGAGATATCTTGTCTGAGGAGAGGGTAAAATATTAAATAAAAATAAAATATAGAAATATAATATAATATAATATAATATAATATATTACTTATTAATATATAATAATATAATGAATGAATGAATAAAAAATAAATACATCAATTTATTCATGTTTATAAATAAATACATTTATGTTTAATTATTTATAAAACTACTTTTTATGCTTATTTCTGTTTTATTTTTTAAGTAATTGAAATTATCTTGTCTGAGCACAGGGAAATAATTTATATAGATTTATAAATACATATGTATATATTAATTTAGGTGTAAAAATATAATATAAAAATAAAATAAAATAAATGAATAAATAAATAAATACATAAATAAATAAATTGTATTTATTTATTATCATTTTTTTTTTATTAATCTCTCTATACATATTAGCAATGATTCCTTAAAAAGATATATAATATATATTTTTTTTTCCTTTTTTTTATTAAAAATAAATAGAGATATTTTGTCTGAGGACAGGGGTAAAATAAAATAAAATAAAATATAAAATAAAATAATGTGTTTATTTATTTATTTATTTTATAAATACATTTATTTATTTACTTGTTTATTTCTGTTTTTCTTAAAAGGAACTGATATATCTTGTCTGAGGATAGATAAAATATAAAAATAAAATAAAATGCATTTATGTTTTTTCTTAAAAGTAATTGACATATCTTGTCTAAGGATGGGTAAAATATTACAATAAAATAAAATGTATTTATGTTTTTTCTTAAAAGTAATTGACATATCTTGTCTAAGGATGGGTAAAATATTACAATAAAATAAAATGTATTTATGTTTTTTCTTAAAAGTAATTGACATATCTTGTCTAAGGATGGGTAAAATATTACAATAAAATAAAATGTATTTATGTTTTTTCTTAAAGTAATTGACATATCTTGGCTGAGGATGGGTAAAATATTAAAGTAAAATTTATTTATTTATGTTTTTTCTTAAAAGTAACTGACATATCTTGTCTAAGGATGGGTAAAATATTAAAATAAAATAAAACGTATTTATTTATTTATTTATTTATTTTCCTAAAAGTAATTGGCATATCTTGTCTGAGGACAGGGCAGAAATCAAATTTTAGAATGAATGAAAGTTTTATTCTATTCTAATTAATTTAGAAAAATACAACAGTAACAACAACGACAACAATAATAGTAATTTTATTTGTTGTATTTGTGTATGACTCTAGTGATTAATTTCAAAGTGTAAACGCTGCTGTTTTCATAATTAATGTCAGGTAGAGTAAACATCTCTAGACACAATGAATGGCTACATTTTAAAAAAAGACAAGATAACAGCAACCAGACAAATGAAGACGTTGCAAAGGATGGTTTAAATATAATGCATAATTAAAAAACAGAAATAAATCTGCAGCTCGCTCATAAAACCCCTGCTGATTACTGTATAATAAATCATCATAATTAAGCACATGCTTCTCCATGGACCAAAAGACCCAATATATAAAATTAGTCCCAATCAACACTGCAGACACTTGTGAAACATGTTAAACTGAATGAGTGCCCCCAAAACAACAACAACTGTAGCAAGCAAAAGATGTCCGATAAGTCTGCTGGCAAGCTTTGTGGTCGGAGGATGTGCCAGCTCAAAAAAACACAGGCTTTAATGAGTTCATTTCCACACCGTGGACGAACAGATTAATGAGGAAACCAATGCCTCCAAAAGACAAACCCAGGGCCCATCGTCTAAAGTTTCAGAGACTGAACTCTTTTCATTAATTCTACATGAAGTCGATATGAATAAGAACTCACAAATCTCATTAGCTTCCATTTTAATTTCTCATAAGAAATTTTGAGAGACAAAAGTGCTGTTTATGAAACATAACTGTTATAAAAGCGCTATGAAACTTTCTTTATCACCCTATTATTTGCTCTCGATATTTTTTTTTTTTGACCACCTGCTAATCTGTGTATATCTTGCAGTCAGTGCTTCACAAGTCTTATGTGTGAGCGTGAGGCAGTGAAAATAACATACACGATCGCGAGCGCCGCATATCATGAAGCAGCCAGCTCTGAGACCCTCCTCACATTTGCCTTTGTGTTCATAGATTTCTATTAGTATGTTTCTGAAAGTTGCAACCTTGTAATTCTCAGTCTGCTAATAGGTCTTAAAAGCTGAGGCCATATGAAATCACACATACTCCTACACACTGTCACTTAAGTTTAAAGCCGCAGTATATTTCCGATCTTGTAGAGGCACATACATTTACATTAATGCTTTTGGCAGACACATTTATTTAAAATGACTTGCACTGCATACAAGATGGCATTTTATGATTTCATAACTAGATACGCAAAATGTTTTAGCACACATACATTTGCGTAGAGACTAGAGATTTGGAAAGTAAAACCTCTGATGAACAACAATACATAACATATTGCACCTTAACATAGGATTTAAGAGGGGTAAATAGCAGTTAGACACTGCTAATCAAATGCCTTTGATTAACTGATCATCAGCAAGAGTTAGCACTTCTATAAAAGCAGACATTTTGGCAGTTTGCTGGTCTGAAGCTTTCATGTGTGTGTTAACACAATGCCAAAGAGAAAAGACATCAGCAATGATCTTGGAGAAGCAATTGTTGCTGCCATCTATCTGGGAAGAGAGTAACACTGCCATTTCCAAACATATTGAAGTCCATCATTCCACAGTGAGGAAGTTTATTCACAAGTGGAAGACATTCAAGACAGACACCAAGGAAATTCACCCCAAGATCAGACCATGTAATACTCAAAGAATTGGCAGACAACCCAAGAACTTTACCAGACTCGACAGGCCTAAAAAAAAAAAAAATAATTCATGATAGTACAATTAGAAAAATATGGAACAAGTATGGCATTTTTGGAAGGCTTGCTAGAAGAAAACCTCTTTTATCTAAAAAAAAAAGCATGGTAGCATGGTTTAGGTTTGCAAAGTTGCATTTGAACAAACCATAAGACTTCTAGAACAATGTTCTTTGAACAGACGAGACCAGAGTCGAGATGTGAAAACCTGTAGAGCATATCAGCACAAACACCTCATATGAAATTTCACACATGAAAGGCTGATGACTTTGGACTTGTTTTGTAGCCATCCATCCGACAGCTAAAGCTTGACCAAATTTGGGTCATACAACAGGACAATGATGCGAAGCACACCAGCAAATCTGCAACAGAACTGCTGAAAAGTAAAGAATCAAGGTGTTGTAGTGGTCCAGTCAAAGTCCAGACCTCATCCTGACTCAAATGCTCAGGTGAAAGCTGTCCATCTCCCACGAACAAATGCCCACAAACCTCAATAAACTACAGCAACGTTGTAAAGAAGAGTGGGCCAAAATTCAACCAGAACGATGTGAGAGACTGATAAAGTCATACAGGAAATTATTACTTCAAGTTATTACTGCTAAAAGTGGATCCTAACTTTGTCACACATGACTTTTCCATCTTGGCTTTATTTTTGTTAAAAAATAATGTCACAGTGTGTTTTATCATGTAATGTTGTTTATTTGAGGATTTATGTTTCCAAATCTTAAGACCTGCCAAAGACCATATAATTTATTTTTTTATTATGTCCTGATACAGGTGTAATAGGGTGTCCTAACTTTTTTACATGACTATAGGACTACTTATATGTGAATTATAAATATAAAAACTTTATTATTTATTTATATATTCTATTACTTTAGATTTATTTAGATTTACTGAATTATTGCTACATCTTTTTCACTGTGTTTGTGTGTAAATAAATTAAAAGAAAAAAATTAATACATAGCTTTAAAGATTCAGAATAGATATAGTTGTGTATTAAATAAGAATACAAATAATAATAATAATAATAATAATAATAATGTATTATATATAATTTTAATTATTAATTTATATAGTTTATTGATTTATACTCATTTATATTGTATGAATTATTGTTCATTTTTTTCTAGTGTGTGTGTGTATATATATATATATAATAATAATTATATATATTTATATATAAATATATATTTATATTTTATTAATTATTGCTACTTTTTTCATTGTGTATGTTAGGAATATATATAGTGGTATAATATATAGTGGATATATGTATAAATAATAATAATAATAATAATAATAATAATTATAATAATAATATAATTTATATAATGTTAATGTATTATTTATTTATATATTATATTACTTTATATTTATTTGGATTTTCTGAATTGTTAGTTTTTTCACTGTGTTTGTGTGTGCATAAATTAAACAATTATATTTTAATTCATAATTTATAGATTTTATTTATTTATACTTATTTATATTTTATGAATTATTGTGAATTGGTATGTTTTCTAGTGTGTGTGTGTAAATAAATTAAAAGAAAAAAATATAGTTAAAAAAAAAAAATAATAAAATATAGTGGTAATAATATAATATAACATAATATATATTTTTATTGTGTCCAGCCTAAGGCGCACCTGTGCAATAATCATATCTAATCAGCATCTAGATATGCCACACCTGTGAGGTGGATGGATTATCTCAGCAAAGGAGAAGTGCTCACTAACACAGATTTAAACAGATTTGTGAACAATATTAGAGAGAAATAGGTATTTTGTGTACATAGAAAAAGTCTTAGATCTGAGTTCAGCTCATGAAAAATGGGGGCAAAAACAAAAGTGTTGCGTTTATAATTTTGTTCAGTGCGTGTGTATATATATATATATATATATATATATAATAAATTATTTATTTATTTATTTTTTTTTAAATGTGTAAATAAAAAGGAAAAAATAAATATAGCTGTAATGCTTAGGAATAGGTATTGGTGGGTTAGAATGTCAAAATAATAATATTATTATTAAATTAAATTATTATTATTATTATTATTATTATTATTATTATTATTGTTATGAATGATAATTATAATGAATTGTTGTTCATTTTTTTCACTCTCTCTGTGTGCATGTAAATAAAGGAAAAAAGGGGAAAAATATATATAAAGATGTCTACATTTCTACAACTGCAAACATAAATACTAAATATGTTTTAGATGCTAAGATGTTTAGAAATTAATGTATCCATATTGCACATGGCATACATCAAAACTACAAAATAGCTGTAAATACCTATACAATAGTTAAATAATCGTAAAAATTATTTGATTCTATTCTCTAAGTTGATTCTGTGAGCAACACAGTCATAAATCAATTTTATACATAACACAAATGAGTGATTTCATGCATCTAAATGTACATTACCTACTGATCAGTATAAACACTACTGATCAGGCTGATATTTGCACTATACTGTATAGAATTTTCTCTTTGCGAGAATATATTTCTTATAGATAACCTGTCATCAGTGGTGGCTCATGGGTTTTAAAATAGAGGAGGCACAGTAATTGTATTGGTCTGGGGATCCCTGCCGATTATTATTATTGGTATACCAGAAGGGGGGCTAGCCTCCCCTGCAAGATTTCTTTTCTCAACACTCCTCAGCGCTGAAAGTGAACACTCGATGTTGATTGGCTGTTTTTTGCTTTTTTTTACCAACGGAGGCACGAGAGCTCAGTTCTCCCCTGGTCTCCCCCTCCCCTTCTCTATCAATGGTTGTAATTACATCAGCAGATTCGGCACATTCGCACTAGAAAAGAGGTGTTTTCCAACTTCAGTTACGTTTTATGGCATTACAAAGAAAAAGATACACATTCTGAGACATACATTTAATGAATTGTGAATTTTATTAATATTAAATTGTCCTGCTCCCATTTTTACCTCAAAGTTTTGGGGAAGCTGTGCCTCCCCTGCCTCCCCCGATGAGCCGCCATTGGTTGTTAAAGTAACATCATCAGGTTGGCTGAAATGACATCACTGAAATGGCTGATGCCTTTTGTGCATATGTCACATATACGGTTATTTCTAGACATTTGATTCAGTCTGTCTAGCTTCAGGAGTGTATTAAACTTTTGACATTGCCTCGTTTCATTCCTTCCCCTAGCATTTCTTCAAGGCCCTGCTGTTGTGTGCCCTGAGGCGTTATTAAAAAGCATATTCAAACACCAGTTTAGCATTTAGCCTAGATAAGATGCAGCAAAGATGAGAAGTAGCCTAGCGAGAGGATGAACCTGTATTCAACGTTGTTTTAGCTCTGAAAGATCCCTTGTAAGACATTGTGTCGGACCTGTCGAAGCTGTGTGTGGGGATGTGGCTTGTCGGGGGAAACTGAAAGTGACAGCTGAGGTGTCTGGCCGCTATCTTTCGTGTCAAACACGCTAGGTTTGGTCACTCTGGACGTCCCAGGGATCCCCCAGCGGACTCTGTGCGGATGGAGCTGTGGGCCCAAGAGTCGCTGTGTGATTAATCACCACTCGCTGTAACACACACACACATAGAGAGCTCACAATGGCGCTCTCAGCCAAGGGGGCGACAAAGGTGCCATCCCTTGACACACGTAAACACTCGCACGACATCCGTTCTTACACAAAACAATCCAGGAGATGGGATCATACAGTCTCACGTGGCTTAGAGTTACTGATCAAAGCACAATTTCAAGTCTAGAAACTTATTCCGCTGCTTTATCGTGGGAATAGCACAAACGCAACGGGAGGGAGTCGTTTCGGGTTGATACAACAGTGATTTCAATTTCACCACGCTCTCATCAGATTCTTTCTTTTTTTTCAAGAGCTCAATTTCCTGGCATGTTATGTGTGGGAGTAGCAAAGCATTGCTAGTCAGACAGGAGGTCTTTTAAAATGAGCCCTGCAAAAATGGAGGCAGTTCAAAAGGCATTGTGGATACTTCCAAGTCTCCTGTCGATTCCAAGTCCTTTAGAGCTTTGCCGTTGCTTAAGCCTGGCTGCTTAATGAGCTCGCGTTAGCTTAATTAAACCTTGCCCATCAAGATCCTTGTCAGTTCGCTTAGGTTCGGCGAATGGGACGTTGGCGTAATTGGGAAAATGGCCCGGGGTCCAATGTGTTGTCGACACCGTCCCCAGATCCTCCCTGCGAAGCTTTTATGTTTTTCCTTTCCCCGGTTTTAGCCTCCCCTTTGAGTACTTGGAATCTAATCGTCATAGCAACACAAACTACCACTTTAACGTCCTTTAGCTGGCAATGCGAGTAGAAAGGTTGCATTTGGAGACAAAACACCCCGCTGCCATGGTGACTGCGCACATGCTTACAAAGCAGTCGTGGCCGTGTGCATTTAGACGAGCGTGAAACTCAATGGCTGGAGCTCGAGGGTTAGTCAGATCTTATTCTTAGAATGCTTCCGCAGTGGTCCAGCATTCTCTGGAGAATTAATACATATGGGTGTATTATACAATGTGGCTCATGGCTTTCAACAAGTAGCCCACTTAGAGGATAACTAGGCCTTTAATTGACAGCTCGGTGTCGCCTCATTATCCCTTTATTGGGTTATGTTATTGAGGTAAAAGAGAACCCGTAGCTCCAGGTGGTAAGTGCAAAGGCAAGGTTAGTCTAAACCTGGGCCGGCATTTGCACGCATGCTTTTAATAAAGGACATTAAATCCTTTTTATTTGGGTACATTATCATGCGTGTAATGCTTTCCTCCATTTTCTTATATAGCCAGGCATGTCAAACTGGACGTGTCACTAGGCGTGTTTCCATTACAGATTTGGCGCTATTTTATAAATCTTGATCAAAAAGTATTGTGAAATGACAGCGTTTCCGTTTATATAACCAATGTTATGTAAACATTTTTTACTTTTGCGATTAGTCTTGGCAATGGATTTTGGATTCAGAAACATTTGTGCCATGGCTAGTATATACATAAGTATTGACTGGCCGCGTTCAGCTCTGGTGGCCGTGTCAGAGCCGTAATGAACCCTTTCCAGCAGTGTCTGTATGATTTTGAGATCCATCTTTTCACGCGGAGGACAACTGAGGGACTCAAACACAACTATTAAAAAAAGATTTAAAAAATTCACTGATGTTCCTGAAGGAAACACGATGCATTAAAGGGGTAAAACTTTTGAACAGCATAAAGATGTCAAAATTTTTCTTAATTTGTTGATATATTTGTGAAATATTTTTTTCCATTTAGTACTGCCCTTCGGAAGCAACAGAAGATACTTGCATGTTTCCCGGAAGACAAAATAAGTACAATTTAAAAAGTTTTCACCCCTCGGTTCGTAATGCATCGTGTTTCCTTCTGGAGCAACAGTGAATGTTTGAACATTTTTAATAGTTGTTTTGAGTCCCTTAATTGTACTCAGTGTGAAAAGATGGATCTCAAAATCACACAGTCATTGCTGGATAGGGTTTAAATATGCAAAATATGTTGGAAAACTGAAGAATCTGCAGGACCTGCAGGATTTTTCTGAAGAACAGTGCTCAGTTTAACGGTTTAGAATAAACAAGGGTCTCATGAACAACCCACACACACACACACACACACACACAAAAGAAAACAGTTGTAGATCATCCAGGTAACCACACACAGTATTAAGAACTAAGGGTTCCCAAACTTTTGAAGGGGGTTATTTTAATAATTTCTGCTATTTTTGTTGTTGTTATTGTTTTGTGGACTATTTTATGTAATTTATATGTGTTGGTTTTGTTATGCATACCTGGCAACCTTCAATCTGAGTAACAGATTATCCAAAACGAAAAAAAAAGAAAAGGCAAAGACTTGGTGCTATTTGATTGCGGATTAAGTTATGCTATGTGCAAATTAAAAGCAAAGCAAATATTCTCATCACATTATCATGGGATGTTTTTCGTGTTGCTAATAATAATATTTTTGAGTACCATTTTGCAAGGATTTGGTGCTATTTTGGTGCCATTTTCTAATACAACCAGGCGTGTCAAACTGACAACGAGTCATGCAAATTTTCCACTTTATACAATTTTTTCAATTTTGTGCATTTGCGGCAATTACATCACCCGTTGCAAATCCATGTATATTCACGTCTTTACATTGACTTTGTATGTAATCAAAATAAGGCCTAGTCCACATGTACATTTGTATTTTTATAAACAGAGTTTTTCCTCCTTTGTTTAAACCACGAAAACGCAAAAACAAGAGCATGCCAAACCAACGGGTGGTGATATAACCCTAACTGTAAAGTCATGTTGGCCAATCAGAAGCTTAAAAAAAAGAGCACACTCAAGACATAACAAGCCAAAATCTCTGGTTTCACTGGTTACACAAAAATCCTGCCACTGGAGTTTCTGAAAATCTTCACCCTGGCAGGGGTTTTCAAAAAGGTTTGGTTTCAGTGACTTGATACTGCATTTGTGTGCAGATGAATGGCCAAACTGCATAGAAAAAGCTGTGAATATTGAAAATACCCATTCGTGTCCTGCATACATCATTGGATAGAAGTCAGTAATTTTCACCAGAAGATCCAGTTTTGACTTAAACATTGAAAACTAAAAAAATATTTGTGGAGGAATCATTTACAATAAGATTTATAGCATGCATTTACAAAATAGATAGGATCAGTTTTTATTTAATGCTAACTGGAATACAGATTCAATGCAAAAGAACACTTGGATGAAGCGCACACAGCATTAATTTTACATACATTAGCTTAATTTTACATGAGGGTTGTAATACAAGGCATATCTGCTACCGGAATAGTGATCTAACACTTCTATTTTAAGGCCTGCTCATACTCGATTTATTCGAATAATGAAACAGGAACAGCTATCTTTATCATTGAAGCAAATACAACACATATATCACGGTTTTGCTGCACACCCCTATTCAAGGGTTTTTGATTTAAGCTTTGCAGACAGATGAACAATAGCAGCTGGCATGTTATGCAAAGCAGACTCCCTTTACCAAATCTCTGAACCAACAGTGACTGAAAAGAACCAGAGAAACAAATTTGCATGCCAACTCTGAAACTGAAATCTGCTGTAGAGGGAGCGCTGTGGCTACACTTAGTCACAACCTAGAATAATTAGTATTTAAGGTGTAAAGGACACTGCGGTGAACATGGCAGTGTGGATAATGAGTGTAGAACATACAAAGAGACATACAGGTTCTCCAGCATCTGAGGTGGAGTGCCGAGAGGTGACACGGGTAGGTGGCGATGACAGAACACTTAACATGTTGTTGCTTCAATGCGAATACAAAATGAGTAATAGCAAAGAAAATTGTACATGCTGTAAACAAGCTGGAAAAACATTCGTCCTCGCCTCGCAAATGAGCGTTTTGTCCTATTTTCCTTCATTTTGATCCACTTCAGTATTTGTGTGTTAGAATATGGCAGTTCAAAACTCTTGCCCAGCTACACATCTGTTCAGTCCTGGAGAGGCATGCTTGTATTTTTTAATGAGATCTGCTTTATGAATCGATTTTGAATGGAATTTTAATTAAAAGAATAGTTCACCCAAAAATGAAAATTTGCTGAAAATGTACTCGCCCTTGGGCCATCCAAGATTTAGATGAGTTTGTTTCTTCATCAGAACAAATTTGGAGAAATGTAGCATTACATCACTTGCACACCAATGGATCCTCTGCAGTAAATGGGTGCCATCAGAATGGGAGTCCAAACATCTGATAAAAACATCAGAATAATCCACAGGTAATCCGCACCACGCCAGTCCATCAGTTAACAGCTGTGAAGCTGTGTGTTTGCTTTATCATTAAAGCATTTTAACTTTAAACTGTTACCAAAATACCAGTCCATAATCCATAATAAAGTTTCTTCCAGTGAAAAAGTTCTTTCCCTGTTAACATATGTGTTTACAACCATTTTGGACTGTTTTCAATTATAAACAGTGTTTGATCTATGCATATTTCTCTCCAGATTATTAGATGAATTCATATTTTTCTCCTGAATCTATGGGCTGGAGTGGTGTGGATTATTGCGATGTTTTTATCAGTACTCTTCGTACTTTTATTCTGACGGCACCCATTTACTGCAGCAGATCCACTTGTGAGCGAGTGATATAATGCTAAATTTCTCCAAATGTGTTCCAATTAAGAAACAAACCCATCTTAAATGGCCTTTCATTTTGGGCAAACTATTCCTTTAGGATGTAATTCAATTGGAATGTAAATAAATAAACTTAAAATTAATTTTCTGTAGCATGTGGCCAATCATAATTAAAATCCAGCTCATGAACTGAAAAGTCCATTGTTCAGTTCTGAATTTTACCTAACCCAGCTGCTTAGCAACTGCTTAAAACAGCCTAGCAACACTCTTGTCCCCTGCCATTTGTGCTACAGGTTGGCTGTTTTCAGTTTTCTAAGCTTTTGGGCTTACAATGTTTACCTTGCAGATGAAAAAACAAACTGAAAGGGGTGTCATAGCGACACGTAGGTGGTCTCTTTTCACTCGGTTCAACAAGCAGATATTCAAGAACATCCTAGCAACCACTTAGCGATGCATAAGCAAACGTAACACCCCTGCACTAATCACATCTTCTATAGAAAAATCACACGCCTAGATTAAAGGTGACATTTTATGAAAATCTGACTTTTACTGTGTTTAAGTGCTAATCAGATTCCTGGTGCATCTACTAACCCAGAAAACGTGAAGAACAACCCAGTAAAAAAAAATTCCGCAAGCATGTGCAAAAACTCGCCACTCAGATTTTCTTTCCCCCATGATGTAGAAAGGGCATTTATTATAATAATACCACCTGTTACTCTGCATGTTTCCACTCACGGTGCCGCCATTTTGTTTTTGCAAGAGACAACGGTGTACTAGTTCTAATGCCATGGTGAAAGTTAAAGCAAAGCATGCTAACTGCTCTGTTTTTGGCTGCCCAGACGAGCACAGAACACTATTTAGAGTCCCAGAAGAAAACAAGATAGCAGTGGATGTATTAATTTATTTACTGTATATTATACTGTTGCCACACAGTATCTAATATAAACAATATAAATCTAATATTTATCTAATATAAACATGCAATTTCTTTCCCAGCTGTTTATCTTCACAGACATAACCAACTGTTTTTAAAACCTGTGTGTTTTTAACCTAAACTAAAACAAACAAGTATCTGACAGTTTAAGCGCAATAAGACATGAAAGAGAACTTAGTTTAGTACTCACATGCTGTGTGACAGCCGCTTTATGTGTGCTTTTGCTTCCACTCAAAATGGGCATTTTCGAAATTATATCATAAATGATCTGTTGGGTATTTTGGGCTGAAACTTCATAGACGCATTCTCTGTCGCTAAGAATCCATCATTTACCCCATCAAGATTGGATTGGATCTTTGTGCAATGGAAAGAAATGGGTGTACACACTGTAGGGAACCGTTTTCTTGATAGGGCTCTGGCATCTTTTAGTCAGCTGCAACAAAAATGTAAATCCCCTAGAGTCATTTTTTTTTTTTTTTATTTCTACAGATTAGGAATTACATATGTGCACATACACCTTCATTAAATAATACATCACCCTCAATTATTGATAAGTGTCTTGATCAGTGTAAAGGAAGTACAAAGGCATTACAGATAATTTACTATCTGCTTCAATCCTATACTTGCCCCTCTACAAGTTTTCTTAAGGAAAATTCTGAAAAAATCTGGCAGATGAGTTTAAAGGATATTAATGAACATTCTATTAATTCTAGACACTGCCTTATTCAGTTTAAAGTCATTCACAGATTGCATTATTAAAAAAGAAATAACATCTTATAGTTTAATTTTATGCTCTAAGATACAGAGTTATTGGAATGGAATTTTTGATGTGCTTTTCAGAGATTTTTAGGGTGCAATTGCAGCCAGATCCGGCACTTTTCATTCTGGGATTTTCTGAAGATATGCATTCATTATCAGGAGCACAACACAAACCTCTTGCATACAACTTAACTACAGCCAAGAAGTTAACACTGTTGTTCTGGAAGAAAAAGGAGGCTCCTACATGTAAGCTATGGCTTGGAGAGATGATTTCAACTTTACATTTGGAACGAATTAGGTACTGTTTGAAGGGCAAATTTGAGCAGTTTGACAAAATCTGGAACGCTTTTCTCTGTAACCTTGATGGAAACCCTATGGACTAATGCATCAATTCTTAATGTCAAAATGTCTTTTCATCATACTTTACAAACAAATGTAAACAGGTCTTGTAAGGGATGTGTGTTTTTGTTTTGTTCTGTTTTATTTATTATTTCTTCTGTTATTATTATTATTTTTGTCTTTTTTCCTAATTTTGATTGTATTCCTTGTACATATAATAGAAAAGAAGTATGTGAGATTGCAAATCCATATTCCAAATCTTGGTCTTTCAGTAAAACTGATTTGTCATAGATGCATTCTGGGGACATCTGAGACTTATATTACATTATAAGGGGTATACTAGGTCTCCTTTAAATGATAATAGGTGTGCTTTTGATTCTACCTGGTAACATGTATTTCTTGAGCTCTGGGTTCTTATTAATTAATCCATTATTCAGGCTAAACTCACTACGGTTTCAATCCCTGCAGTGAATTTCAGTAAAATTGAATTCAAAACTAGCAGGTGCATGTGCTCGAAGGTCTTCAACCTAAAACAAATTGCAACAAAAGCACGTCCTAGATCTGATTATCTGGTCCCAGACAGGCCGCCAGATTGACTATAAATACTTTTTCAATTTGGACGATTAGAAGGGGAATCACTCTGAAGAGCCTGAGAGCTTTTGGGCCACTGCAGGTAATCCCCTTTTCCGCTAAAAGCTAAACACCAGGAGGAGAGATCTATATCTATTCCCTAGTGTCTAGAGGGAAGTCTTATCTGTGCAACTAAAGAATGACTTGTTGGTCAAGACCACGAACGAAAAGAGTGGCGTATCATCGTCAAAATAAAATTACAGCCTTAGAATGCACTTTTTTTTCAGTTGGTATCTGGACAATCGGAGATCCTCTGTATGCATCTGAAGGAGCCTCCCTTATTATCAGCACATCACGTGACCTTGTGGATTATGGGATTATACTGAGAATTATTGGTGACCAATCATGATTTGTTCACAGATAAGTGAAAGCCCTTGTCACATATGAGCTACATTGATAACGCCGTTGGCTAATTTCTCATTATGCTAGCGAAATTACTCTGAATTCTGCTGCTTATTTTAAAACCGCACACAGGTTTGTCTTCATGCTTGTGACACAAAGGATATGACATGTTTTCAGAAATGGCAGCGTGAAGAAATTGAAGATTTCAAGAATAGCCACATAATTTGATGGTCTGGGGCTAACCCTCGCCGTGAACCGCATGTCAAGTAGCATCTGCGTAAAAATACCATCCAGGCCCATAAAACTTATGTTCCTCAGCGCTTCCTCGGCTGTCATCTCTAGATAAATGGCCGTAAGCTGATCTCCTTCACCAAGTCGTTGTTATTATTAATGATATTTTTTGGCAATGTCACTCTCAGTCTCTTCCTTTATGTGGACAAGGAAACGGATGAATTTCACGGCTATGTGCTGTGCGGCCAACAAACAGAGCTTTTTGAAAGTTTTGCTAATCACCTGTGAGCCGTCCAATCAGAATATAGAAACCTTACTGACTTTTAATCAGTGAGGCTTGTGACCCAGTCCTCAGTCTTGCTCTGAAAACAGAAGGAAATGGTTATTTGTTTTTTCTCACATAATGGCACCAAATATTGGATCCAGTGAAAAGGAAATGGAAAGGTATTCACATCCTCACTTCTTTCTGTCAAATAAGCAGTGTGGTTCTGTAATCAAACAAATAATTGTATCAATTACAAGCTGTGGATGTTTGTTGCAACTCCTTGAGTTATTCTTGGAACACAGCTTTGGGATGTTGGGAAGATGGAAAAGAGATGAGGAAGGATGCAAAACTAATTAAAACCAATCATGGCTTATCACTTTGATAAATATGCTTGAATTAATTCCATATTGCTGCACTAATGTGGAACGCATGTTTCCACAACCTTGTAATTAAAAGACCTGCGTCGCTGGAAGTCTTTGTTAACCATAATTTGCACTGGTGATTAATTATTTTCAAGTAGAAATGATACAGAATAGGCCACTGGGTTATGTAATTGCTCAGAAATTGTTTTATTTCCTTTTATTTGCACTCCACTCACCTTTGTGTATTTAATGAAAATGAAAAAGACTCTGTCAAAGTAATTCAGTTATTTAAAACACACACACACACACACACACACACACACACACACACACTAATTGTAATGACTGTGATTTAACTAAATAAAACAAGTGTCAAGCAAACAAAATCATTTTTGTAACAAATTATCAAGGATGTCAACCCAAAATTCAGTGAGTATATGCAACACCTATCAGTCAAAATCAGAGACAAATTTGATGCCTATAAATTATACAACTGTGATCAAATTAAATACAATTTATAATTCATTATTAAGATAAACAACTGAAATATTTAATAATCAAATAAAATGCAATTACTAATGACATATCAAAATTCAGTGACAAATCAAAGTAATTCAAAAGAAATTGCATTATTGTATATAAATCATCATACAAAATGGCTTTAGAAATTTTATGTAAAAATGCCCGTCTTTGCAAGCATCCTCATAAACACAGTAATTTTGGTCTTAAGTGAAAGCAAACAGCTGACAAAGAAAACCCAGGTGTAACAGTATGGATCAGGACAGCTCTTAAAGTGATAGCAGTCTAATATTCCTGCATTCTGTCATTTATTCTTAAACAAACATCAACTGCTCTTCATTAAATTACTTTTGTTACAATGTATGTAGCATTTCCTATTTATTTGTTCTACTGTAGTTTTTTTGTCTTTTTGTAATTAATTTCTTAAAAAAAAAAAGTAAAAGTATTTTTGAAAACAACAATGAATTTTTTTTTTTTTCAGTGTTGTTTTCAATAAGTTAGTGGTTAGAGTTCAGGACAGCCACTTTCTAATTGAAAGTACCCATTAAAATGCACACACACACACACACACACACACACACACACACACCCCCCCCCCAAACTAACAACAAGCCTGTGTTTTGAATCTACATGTAACAGCTGTAGTAATTGCGGCAAAAAGCCTCTCAAAAGAACTAAAATCAAAGCTTGTCTCATCAGGACTTGCTTATACTGTTAATCAGTGACTAATTGCTATTGAAAGAATTCTGAATAAAAATCCCCAGGGATAAAAGAGGCAAACTGCTTTACAAAAGCAAAAAGAAGCCTGTGTGGTGCATTGACCTATTGGATTTGATAATCTGAACACTGACTTCAGAAGCCCAAGCTTTAAAGCCCTTTAGTCACTAGAACGAAACAGAACACCAACATCGTCTAACAGGACTTAATGGTCTTTCAATGCCAATGAACTTTTAACTGATTGGTGTATTGTAGAGCACAAGTTAACAAGCTAGCAAATGAGCTACCAAGCTCTTCAAATCCACAACAAAAACGCCCGGGGCTCATTCAAGCACCAGAGGCAACTTTATGTCTGCTGACAACTTGATTTAACATCACTGCCTCCATTTATGTGTTCTTTTATTCCAGCAGCATGCAGAGCTGTGGTCATCACGGAGGAACGTATTGCTTTCGAGTTCATAAAGCAAAGGAAAAGAAAGTATATACATTTGACCTCAGCCCCCTCACGGAGCTCAACCTCTGCCTTTGAAAGGCAACGGTTTTGTAAAGATTTGTTCGGGTATGAGAAATGACCTCTAAGAGTGGATCTTATCAACTTATCCTTTTTAGTTTATTCATGTGAACTTTTTTGCAAACCAAAGCAGATGATTACCGAGACTGGAAATGCAGCGGCTTCCTGTCACTGCCAAATTCGGACTGGAGCGTTCCCTCCAGAGGCGCCTTTTCTAGGCCCTTAGAGAGGCTGCACTGCACTAGACTGCCAATGGGGGAGAGAAGGAGAAAGTTGGAGGACCTAACAACTCCCAGGTTTTAATTAAGACACATGTCTTTGAGGGCAGCGTTGCAGAAAGTTCACGGCGGCCTACTTCTGGCTGGCTATGGAGGGCCTTCGGGGGTTTCTCCTCAGCGGAACGTTCAATTGATTACGACACCTCACAGCCGGGCTGGCGGAGAAGACCTCCTTCAACATGCTGGTTTCATGCTGTGCAGCCTTGTGATGTTCCCAGCTTATCTTCAGCAGGCTCTACTGATTTCTCCAGACAGAAATTACTAAAATGTGTCATATTTGCTCTTTTAATTTCAAGGTTGTCCTGTGCGTGACGTAAGAAAGTGCTGCTTTTAGAAAATACTTTGTTAATAAAGAAAGGAGAGTCATTTTTGTTTTTGTTGTGCGCAAAATGTATTCTCATATCTTCACAACATTACGGTTGAACCACTGATGTCACATGGACTATTTTAGCGATGTCCATACTATCTGTCTGGGTCTTGAATGTGTCAGTTGCGTTGATGTCTAGGCAGGGTCAGAAAACTTTCAGGTTTCATCAAAAATATCTTAATTTGTGTTCCGAAGATGAACGAAGGTCAAGTTTGGAACAACATGAGGCTGCGTAATTAATGACAGAATTTTTATTTTTGGATGAACTAACCCTTTAAGTAATCTATAACATGCTGTTATTACAGATTTTGTCCATGCTAGTAGCTATTTCTAAATACTCACTTTTCTGAAACTTCACACAGCAGTCTGTGTGGGCTAAACTGTGAATTATATTCCTTGTCTTCATTTCTTTAGTACAACATACAAACTGCTAACCAATATTCCCTCTTCACTAAGTTTTGTCAGTTGTTTTGTTTATTGGTCTAATTCTTGTTTCAGGTTTCTCTTTCTAATTAACCTTACATTGGGTAAGTCAATTACTTCTCTTGTCCTTCATTCCCAACCTTCTAAATTGTGTTGCATTGATAAGGAATTCTCACAAACTAAGACTGTTTAGTTGTGCTATCTTACAATCAATATATAGTAAATGTAAGTTAAAGTGTAAACCAGTTAAAACTTAAATTGTTGATGAGGTCTTAAAATGTATGGAAAGAGTCTTAAAAAGGTATTAAATTTAACTCTGTGATTCCTGTATATACCCTGGAGTAACAGCTCACTACCAGTTACAAAAGACACAGGCAATTAGTTGCATTTTTCATCAATTAATTTCTTAAAATTTTCTTTGACTATGCTCTGGCCTGCCATCTAGTGGCAAACCTTTTTTGGCCCGATCTCATAAGTATTCAACCCCTATTCAACATTGCTGTTTTTAAGTCACTTTTTTATGCTAGGGAACAAAAGCCTTTAGTAACTATTAGAAAACAGAATTAGCATTAGCTTGAGCTGTTACACATACATGTAGCCCATGCATGTGCTGAAGTTTGAGTAGCTATTATGACAAAGTCAACAGAGCTCTCACACAAGCTATAGGGAAGAAATAGTTTTATTATATTAGAAAGTCTAAAGCTACATGAATACTTCCAAGACACTGAAAGTTCCTAGAGACAGCTGGCAACGTTATTCCTTAGTTTAAAATGTCTACCAGAAAATGTTACCAGAAAACCTTTGAGAGTGTTGGGAAAAATAAATAGCATAAAATGTTTGACCAAAGCAACTGAGAAAATCCTGTAATATACAGCCAAAGACTTGCAAGATGACCCGACGAAAGGAGGAAAAACACTTGAACACTAGATAAGTGTGGCCTTCATGTTGGGGCATCTTGCTGAATACCACTCTTGACCAAGAAGAACAAAAAGGCCGAAGCTGATGATCAATAGACTTTCCTGCAGGACAATCATCCCAAAGTATACATACAAATATACTTAAGCTTGGTTTAGGGATCAGTCATAGAATCCTCTTGAGTGACCTGTTCAGTCTTCAGATTGAATTCTTATTGAAAATATTTGGTTGAATTTGATGAAAGCAGTGGCAATGTGAAAACCAATGATCTTAAAACTTTTTCAAGGAATGGGTCAAGATTGCAGTAGAAAAGTTACAGAAAAAGCACTTATAAGTGCTTACAGACAGCGTTTATTGGAAGTTATAAAGAATAAAAGATTCTGCAACAAATTTGACTTGTGGTGGTTGAAAAATTTTGAACATGAATGTTTAGAGCCAATTTGACTTTCAAATTGTGAATTAATAAACTTTCTCTAATAGTTTACTGATGCCTTTGTTGAAATTATTTTTGTAAGATTTTATTCTCTGCAGCAAAATGTCTTTCAGATCAAGGGGGTTGAATGATTTTGATTGCAACTGTCCATTGAGTACATAACACAAAACTAAATAAGAAAGCAGTTTCTACATTAATTACAAACTAAAATATATTCCACATGTACCTGAACATCTACAGGTATTAGTCTTTTAATATCATTACCATCTCTAAAAAGAAAAGAATAATTATTCTGTAAATGTAAACATGAACCACGTAACACATAATGCAGTGAATTCTAACAGCAGATAATTTTTTTTACTAGTTATATCATTGTATAATGCTGTGAGTTTATGCAATGAAAACAAAGTCAAAATTGCATTTTGACAAGTTAATTAGATGTTGTCGCTAACTTCACTGTTGATTAACTTTATCCTCAGTTTTGCAGAACTATACATTCTGCAACTCTGTACAACAATGTAATTGCATTAATGCACTCTCTCATTTCGAACATTTACAGATACAGGCATCAATTATACTGAAACATGCATTCATTTTTTTTTTTAGAAGTGTTTAACATGATATAATTGCATTTGTGTATAAATAACACAATTATGATTTGAATTCCTTCAATTCAGACAAAAATAAACATGTTTCATGAAAATGACGAGACGAGTGCACACACAGCTGTTCCAACAGAGAAAAGCCCTGAATATTTTTTCAATTATACGCTCAGTTTTGTAGTTCTACGGTAAGTGTATATATACGCAAATTAAAGGAAACAATAATTTAATTATTATATTAAAAAAACAGCAGCAGCAGCAACAACAACAACAACCACAAAAAAACACTATTTGGAACATTTTCCATTGCTGTACAGAGTAACCATATGGAAATAATTCCCTTTATTAATCTCCTTTTTATTAGAGATTTAGATTTAGATTTTGCATCATAAACACTTCACTGAACATAATGCTCACTATGCAGGGTTAAAAGAAAGAAAGAGATAAAGACAGAAAGACTTTTATGCCTGAATGTTGCTATTTTACATTTTGCTGCTCTATCTCAGCTAAAATATTTTTAAAAATAACCCTTCAGTCAGTAATTATACAGCCAAAATGTGACATAAAAAGGCACAACGAACTTGCCTCCCTTAAATGTCACAAGTTCTAAAGTCAAAGACAAACTCAGAAAAAATAAAACTGTGTGTTAAAATCAAGAAAATAAGGTTGAAAAGTTTCTGTGATTACTGTTGTGGCTCCAAGTAATTGTATAAAATACGATAAATACGTGAACCACAAAGAGACATGCTTTGACCTTGAATGTGTTTCAGTGCACTGCCCTGAATCTTGCGGTTATACAGGCAAAAACACATTCAATGTAAATGACCTCTTACACCGTTTTAGAGAAACTGAAACTTAAGTGTAAATCAGGCTCAACTTGTAAGCCAAAGGGAACACTAATCACCATAATAGCGACAGAAAATGAATTATAGCCATTTTCTTATAGTAATTTCTGATCTTACAGCAGAAAACGGCCAGGTCTCACCTCATTGTGCATTCATATTGCATTCGAATACGGATTTTTTTTTATAACTAATTACTGTTAAATCCAACCCTAGAAATATTTTACAGTGAGTTTATGACAGTGCAAAACACCTCTGCTGCAGAAGCATTTCTGCTAGAGCAGAATTATTTATCACTGCATTACACTAGGCCAAGTCATCATGACATGCAGAGGAGTGCAAAAAAAAAAAAAAACATGTATCCAAAAAAACACTTGTATTTTTTGAAGAGTCATCAGCAACCTGTTCTTCACACAGTCTGTTTTATCTGAGTAAACCATGAAGACTAACATGAACAACATTGAGCATAATAAAACAATGGTGTTGTATACTTTAGTGTATCCTAATATACAGCACTCGACTGCAGCATTGTCTGAACCTGTTCTGTTTCAATACTGACAGCATTTAGTGTTGAAAAGTGAGATTTTAGAGTTGACTTGAGGTGTTAGCATGTATAAGGAGGCGTGGATGTGTGTGAAAAGCGCCCGTGTCACAGGCCCGGCCCGCATTTCCTCAGTTAGTGGTAATCTCTCTGTGTCCAACCGCTCTGATGATCTGGGAACCGTGCCACCCTGAGCTGGATTAGTGGAGAGCTAACAGGATCCTCCCGTTTGTCGGGTGGAAATGGCGCGGGGAGGATCGCGGATGGGGCATTACATTAATTACAACCTTTGGAAAGTAGGACGGCTCTATATTTCATGCACCGCTTCCTGGGATTGAGATGTGTGTGTGTGTGTTTGTTTTACATACACCTCTTTTTCCGTTCTCTCTCAGTTTCTCTCACTTTCTCATTTTTTATTTGTATTTTTTTTATCAAGAGGTCACAGAGGACAGGCTGACAGAGGTGGTGGGTGTGCTGAGATCACATTACCTTCTTTACACACTTGTAGTGGAAAGGGTAAAAGAAAAATCCCTTTAAACCACAATGGGAATCCTGCTCAAGCCATGTCATGGTTGGGATAAAGACTAATCATTTGCCTGACCCTTCTTCCAAGGGTTTCTAAAAGAGAAAAATGAACTTTTTTTTTTGCTTTTTCTCAAAACACACACACACACACACACACACACACACACACACACACACACACACACACACACACACACACACACACACACAATAGCAGTGTTTGTCAAGAAAGTGACAAATTGTCAATTTATAAATATTTGAAATATGTACTTTGGAGTGCTTTGTGCTCAGGCATACACTACCAGTCAAAAGTTTTTAATGTTTTTTTTTAACCTTTTAACGGTCACTCCCTTTTTTTTTAACATACACAAGATGTGAAAATGCACTATCCAAACTTACATTTTTATAACTCATGAATGAAAACATTTTGTAATATGATTTTGCTGTACATTTCCCATGGTAGTGCAATATCTGATTTTAAAATGGTTTTCAAAGGATGAATTTTGAGATTTTAAGTTTTCTACTGATATATAATTTCTTATGATTTCTAAAGCGTGATAAGGAAAAAGACAACAAAGAAAGTCTTATTATGATAAAGGTCAGAACTCCTGTTATGATGTAGATTTTTTGAGGTGCACTCTTGTCATAAATTAATCTATTAATGTTCCTACGTAATTTGTAACACAAAACAGTGGTCAAATATCTATTTAGGAGTCTTAGACCTTTCCAACAATATATAGTTTGTCATGATTAGATTAGGATTCATTTGTAATATGATGAAGTAACTTAGGCGTCCCGCTGACGGGACGGTGACAGTTAAAGAAGTCTCTTTTGCTCACTAAGTGACTAATATTTGTACTATGTAAAATAAATGTTTTCTGTTTGAATATACTTTAAAATGTAATTTATTTCTGTGATCAAATCTAAACTTTCAGCATCATTACTCCAGCCTTGTAATCATCTCACATGATCCTTCAGAAATCAATAGAAATTAATACTTTTATTTATCTAGAGTGCTTTAAATCGATCAAAAGTGATAGTAAAGACATTTATAATGCTACAAAAGATTTCTATTTCAGATAAATGCTGTTCTTCTGAACTTTCGTTTCATCAAAGAAACCTGAAAAAATTCTACTTCTAAATTCTACTAATAAATATTTTCAGGAAAAAAAATCTGAATATTAGAATGGATTTTTGAAGGATCATGTGGCTGGAGTAATGATGCTAAAAATTCAGCTCGAAATGACAGGAATAAGTTACAACAAAAATAGTTATTTTAAATAGTATAAATATTTAAAAATTATTTTTTTTGCTGTACTTTGGATCAAATAAATGCAGACTTGGTGAGCAAAAGATTCAAATCTTACTGTTCAAAAACTTCGACTGGTAGTGTATGCACTTTAATTAAAATTACAATGACAATTGACAATTATTATATTTTATGAAATACTGCAGTGTTTATTATAAATTATGTACCTGTGCCAAATGATATTAATATTAATATTAATTATTAGTACATGTGACCTCATAATCTTTAAGCAAAATAACTTACACTCTCCCTTGCATCTCCTTTCTGACTCAGGTTTAACTAAAATAAATAAAACAATAAAATATAAATATTATATATATATATATATATATATATATATGAAGCACATTTTATTTCAGCCATGGAAACATTTCTCATTTTTATTTAGTGTATCTTGATGTACTAAAATCACTAAAATTGACATGAAAAATAATGAAAACTACACAGAGAGAAAAAAGAAAAAAAAAAACACTAACAAAAATGACTAAAACATAACATAATTCAACAAAACTAAAAAAAGTGATACCAAAATAACATTGGTTAACAATTCCAGATGGACACAATCATGTCCTACCCTACATTTTTTCTTGGATATACACTTTTTAAATTATTATTAAATACTTAAATATATGGTTTTTGTATGGATACCTAATTTGCATGATTTGTTTGGTTAATCAGATGCTAAAACTACGCTATCAGTGGCTGCAGTCTGTTCTCTGAATTCCCCCTAGAATACATATGACGTGCTCTACACTCTTCAGTAGCTTCAATGATTTTATCTCCCGGGTTTATGACTCTGAGGTGGACTGAAATGCAATACTGCGGTTTCTGTCCGAGTAAGATTTTTCATTAGACGTACAGATGGAACAGAACTATATCTGCAGCATGAAGCCCCTTCACCTCTGAGAGCAAAGAAAAGCCAACAACCTCTGTGAGGTTAACGCATCCTGACAGTGGCCTCCTCTGGGCCCAAGTCTTTTGGCCAACTCTCTCTTTGTATCTGCTCGGCAAGGGGAGACGTCTAGTAGAGATGAAAGTCTAAGCATGGGAGTGGAGCTTGGGAGATTAGTCAATCTCTAACCTGTCCTGGACTGAAAAATTTTAACTGATAACACATAGGTCATGCCATGAATGACAAGGGGAAAGATATACAAACACACACATTCTGCAAATGTGTTTTTTATGTAATGGTATTTATATTGTATAAACTGTATTTTATATCGCCCTACCCCAACCCTACACCTAAAACTACCAATATCAGGAAACTACTGCCCATTTTTGAACTTCATTAAAAACACCATTTAGTTTGCTTTTTAAGCCTTTTGGTTTATGGGGACACAGAAGGTACCCTCATAAACCATGTTTACGCTGTAGTATCCATGTCATTATACACATTTGTCCTCATAAACCATATACATACCAGACACACACACACACACACACACACACACACACACACACACTTGTTTCACGAGTTCACGCTTACATACAATTAGCCGGAATATATTAATGCACATTTGGTGTGCTATCCGGAGAAGGGCTCCGGATTTAAACCTATGGTGTGATTGGCTTGAGTGAGCTTGTCTTGAGATGATTAGGCTAGGTATCTGATGCACTCCTCTCAAACCTTGTTAATGAAACATCATTTAACATGTTGAATATACTTTATATATTTTTATAGCCTATGATAATAGTTATATCACAAACAAGAGTGCTGTTTTTTCCAAATATCAGGAAGATTTCAAATGCGTGTTGATTTCTTATAAAAGTTTAATAAAGTAGTTAATTTTAAGTAAATTGCATTCAGCAAAAATTGTTTCAAACAAAGCTATAGTGGATTTTTTTTTCTTTTAAATGAATCATTTGAATTATTCAGTCACCTACTCATAGACAGTCACTTTATTCAGACTTTAATTCAGCTCTTTTGAACAAATCGGTTGAATGGATGATTTAATGACTTGCTCATTAAGAGAATGACAGTTTTAGTTCAGTATTAAAATTCAAAAAATAAAAAAAGGTAATTTTTAATCTTACAATTCTGACTTTTCAGAATTGTGAGATATAAACTCGCATTAAACTTGATTCATAAAGTATGAATTGCGAGATCTAAGTGATTCTGACTTTTTCTCACGATTGCAAGTTTGTATCTCGCAATTTAATTTTTTTTTCTCAGAATTGTGAGAAATAAACCTATAATTGGGAGTTATAAACTTAAAACTATAAGATACAAACTTGCAATTTTTACTTTTTCTTGCAATTGCATGTTTCAATCCAATTGCGTCCTCACAATCCAGACTTTTTTCTTAGTATTGTGAGATATAAACTCAAAATTTGAGTTATAAAGTCAGAATTGCAAGATATAAACTTGCAACTTTGACTTTTCTCTGATTTTTCAGCTATAAACTCGCAGTTGCGAGTTATAAAGTCAGAATTGTGAGATATGAACTTACATCTAGTTTGATATCTAGTTTGTATCGTAATTCTGACATTTTTCTCAGTGAGATAAAAATTTACAATTGCGAGATATAAACTTTGACTTAAGTTTTTATCTTGCAAAAAAAGTCTGAATTTTGAGTTTATATCTTGCAATTCTGACTTTTTTTAAATTGTGACTTTGTATCTCTAAGTTCTAAGATGTTCTTGCAATTACAAGTTTATATGTCACAGTTCTGAGAAAAAAAGTCAGAATTGCGAGATGTAAACTCGCAACTGAGAGAAAAAAATAAGTTATAATTATGAGGAAAAAAGTTGAAATTGAATTTTTTGGTAACGCTTTAAATTACAGCCCGCAAAGAACTATGTAAGTATGCTGAATTTACAGCGTACTTATAAAGAACGTACGTGTAGGTATAAGGGAACAATATGTTAAGTTCGGGTAATAAGGGGGTAATAAGACTGATAATTAACCTGCAAAGAACTATGTAAGTATAAAGAATTTACGGTGTACTTACTGTGTAATTATAAAGAACGTACGTGTAGGTATAAGGGAACAATATGTTACGTTCGGGTAATAAGGGGGTAATAAAACTGACAATTAACCCGCAAAGACCTATGTAAGTAAACTGAAGTTACACCGTAACTTTGTTGTAATTACAGTATACCTATTTAATACATCCATGTAGGTATAAGGGAATAGCATGCGATATTTGGGAAATAACGGGGGTAATAACCTGTGAATTTTTTTTTTATTATACTGTAGCCTATCATTTATAACTAGGCTATTTAAAACTAAGGGCTACTATAATTAGGCTACATCGTATGGTACAGTGTACTGTATATGGCCTAAACAACAGTCTTATGTTGTGAATATGATTTAAAAAGATGATGTACTTTTCATAATTTTATATTAATGTTTTTTACAGGCCTAGATAGACTATTTCTTGTAGCGTAGCTACATATTTAATATTAAAGAATACATGACGGAGATTTCACAACAAAACTAGACATCCAGTGAAATGAGTTGAGTTTATAATTTATCATTCACATGTCTCCTTACCTTATGAAAGCTTATTGATTACCCTCTTGTATTCTTTAATATTAAATATGTAGCTACGCTATAAGAAATAGTCTATCTAGGCCTGTAAAAAACATTAATATAAAATTATGAAAAGTACATCGTCTTTTTAAATCATATTCACAACATAAGACTGTTGTTTAGGCCATATACAGTACACTGTACCATACGATGTAGCCTAATTATAGTAGCCCTTAGTTTTAAATAGCCTAGTTATAAATGATAGGCTACAGTATAAAAAAAAAATTTCACAGGTTATTACCCCCGTTATTTCCCAAATATCGCATGCTATTCCCTTATACCTACATGGATGTACTAAATAGGTATACTGTAATTACAACAAAGTTACGGTGTAACTTCAGTTTACTTACATAGGTCTTTGCGGGTTAATTGTCAGTTTTATTACCCCCTTATTACCCGAACGTAACATATTGTTCCCTTATACCTACACGTACGTTCTTTATAATTACACAGTAAGTACACCGTAAATGCTTTATACTTACATAGTTCTTTGCAGGTTAATTATCAGTCCTATTACCCCCTTATTACCCGAACTTAACATATTGTTCCCTTATACCTACACGTACGTTCTTTATAAGTACGCTGTAAGTTCAGCATACTTACATAGTTCTTTGCGGGCTGTAATTTAAAGCGTTACCAATTTTTTTTTTAATTCAGTGACGGAAACCGGCTTCCATAATTTCAATTAAGTAAATTTTATTTTTTTGTATATTTAAAATATGTTTAAAACATGTCACTCAAATTAGATATGAATATATACTCCAGAGGGCAGTACTGATTTTATGAATGAATGAAAAACATCAGCTTATTGCCAAATGAGGCTAGAATATGTTAAGCCAAAACATTCAGCTGATACACAACCACTAGAGAAAACAGCATATTTAGAAAGTCTAACATATAAGCAAAAATGCGAAAAACTGTATAAGCTCATTTGCATCTTTGTGCATGTTTCATGAGCAGGCCTAAATTATGGATGTCGCCGAACTTTTGTCATTACATTCCAACCGACATCATCTCAGTTTGTTTCTGATGTAGCCAACATCTGCCACTAGAGTCTTTCTCTCAACTGGCTTGTGAAGTCAAGATGAAAAAGGAGCCTCTAAAAAGCTCTGAGTTTTAACAAGTGTTGGCTCTGGCATGTCCCACTGAAAAACTGCCTTTACATGAATCACTGTACTTCGTGTTATTGAGGGTAATGCCAATTGGGCTAATACGGTGTTTGAGGAGAGGGTGAGCTTACTGCAAAAGAGCTAGAGAGACGAAAGACCTTTCAGAAAGATTTCTGGGAGCTTGGACAGAAAGAAGGGAACGTCTGGGATGGGATGTGGGCTGGGTAGGAGGCTATGAATTTAGGATGCCTGAAAATAATTTCTTGGAAAATAGTGAATGCACTATTTCATGCCAAAGTGGAGGTGGATTTCGATTTATTTTGAAGACATGCTCTTGTCAAAAAGATGTGTACTTTGTCTAGTATTAGATGATGTGTTTCTATGGCAGCACAGTCTGACTGAATTAAGAACTGACATATTTAAACTTCATTTTTCTTTTTGTTATATGAAGGTCACACATTAAAACAAACTTTTTACAAGGCCTTCATCTTTCTTTTTCTTTTTTCCTCAAATATCTCATTTTTATCCTCATCTTAGACCCATACATTCTAAGCAAAAATATTCGTTAAAAAAATATCTAAAAAAGATCCTTTTATTTAAATCTCAAAAAACCTAAACAGTCTGAATTATCAGCCCATGAAGGCTGACGGACTGTCCCATTTTAGCATATTTCCACCCTCAGTCAGTTGTATGCTGTCCGCCATTTTCTTGCGAGTAGCTGTGCTGACAACAATGTCTTGTAAACAATGCAGGTGTTTTGTAGTTGGATGTAGAGTTGGCCTTGACAAGGTAAAAAGGGTGTTGTTTCACACGAGCACTGAGGAATTTTAACCAAGGCATGTTGCAGACATTCCATGAAGCCCCTGAAGAATTATACCAACTTGTGGAAAATGGGAATCTGATGTCTCCTTTAGATATCTAGCTTGCAGAAAACTGTACTCTATGACAATATGTACTATATTTCAAAGGTCATTCAAGCATAGAGGGCACAGTTGGAGATGTCCCTAGATCTAGAGTGCCAACAAGTCCAAAACAGGTCAATAAGGCCAACCAAATTCTGCAGGAACAGCAACCCGAGTCACTCACTCAGCGCGCACTACAGTCATGCAGCGTTCAGCGTGGTGCACAACTGCGAAGTTAAAGTGTGCTGTATGATGTTAGCGGGGCTGCAGTGCTCTACTCGTTTGTTTGGGCTCATTAGGTCAGTAATGAAGTATAACCGAAGGGGAGCTTCATGAGTAACAGCCCATATTTGTACTAAAGCGACAGCCTGCATCGTCTTTCCCTTAATTCTGGACCAAATGCACATTTAGCTGAGGCATATGGAAAACTTTCTAAAGAGTGCAGTCGCTGAACCTAATGTGTGTTGTCATTTCAGTTAAGCTTATTATCTGCGTTCTTCCACTACCCCGTACTGAAGCAAAACACAAGCAGACATCTGCCGAGCTAGATTGCGGGCAATGTTTTGATATTTCCAGCGTGATATTTAGCGGCAGTAAGTGTGTTTTGGAGATGGATTCGATTGACCTTACACTGACATGTTTTTCTGAGAGCCTTAATCTTCTGCACAGGAATTGCCGCCTGACAGAAACTACTAGGGTCACATCTGGAGAGCTATAGATTGTTTAATCCCTAACAAGTGTCCACTGTGAGAGAGATCCATATACTCCTCTCTTGTAGCATTGACATTTGATGAAAATAAAGGACCCATGTGGGGTCAGATCATTAAGGTAGTCTGAACACTATAATAGTTATAAAAAGACCTTGGGGGGAATTTAATTGAATGAGTTGTGGCTGCTGAAAACCGTGTTCATTTGCTACATTGCCTTTGTTGTTTTAGCAGCAAAATACATGGTGAACATAATTTGCATGCCATAACTGCAGAACTTTCGTTTCTGTGTTCTATATTGTGGAGATTACCACAGTCTGACATACAGTAGGTCATAGGTTTGGTTCCCAGGGAAAACAAGAACTAGTACCTTGCAATGCAAGTCACTCTGGAAAAAAAGCATCTGCCGAAATGCATAAAAGTAAAATGTATTTTCTGCCACAACTATCAATTTAGCCCCTAATTGTTTTATAAAATATAATTGGACACAAAAGTGTTGTGAAAAAGCTATACTTAGATTGAGAAGACAGTAATTTTCAAGTGTTTACATGCTTTTTTTTTTTTTACATCTACATCACTCTTTTAATCCAATTGAAATTCCATTTGGACCAAGCTCAATTGTACTGACACACTGCACATGCAAACAAAAAAACAAAAAACTAAACAAACAAAACAAAACAAAACAAAAAAAAAAAAAACACCAGCAAATCAAGAAAACATCTTCATCAGTTTGACAACACAACACAGCCAAATACAGAAACATTCTGCAAATCCTTGCAAAACAACCAAAGTATTTGCAGCGAGTTTCTGTGTTTGTTTGTGTTGTGAGTATTCGCAGTGCATTACTGTATTTGGTTGTGTTGTTATTATTGGCAGTGCATTTTTTTTTTTTATATTTTTTGGTTGCATTGTGAGTATTTGCAGTGTTTTTCGTATTTGGTTGCATTGTAAGTATTTGCAGGGTGTTTCTGTGTTTGTTTGTGTTGTGAGTATTTGCAGTGCATTACTGTATTTGGCTGTGTTGTTATTATTGGCAGTGCATTTATTTATTTATTTTTTTGGTTGCGTTGTGAGTATTTGCAGTGTTTTTCGTATTTGGTTGCATTGTAAGCATTTGCAGGGTGTTTCTGTATTTGGTTACGTTGTGAGTATTTGCAGTGCATTTCTTTATTTGGTTGCATTGTGAGTATTTGCAGTGCGTTTCTCTATTTGGTTGCGTTGTGAGTATTTGCAGTGCCTTTTTTATTTGGTTGCTTTGTAAGTATTTGCAGGGTGTTTCTGTATTTGGTTGCATTGTGAGTATTTGCAGTGCGTTTCTGTATTTGGTTGCGTTGTGAGTATTTGCAGCGCATTTTTTATTTGGTCATGTTGTGAGTATTTGCAGTGCGTTTCTGTATTCGGTTGCATTGTGAGTATTTGCAGTGCCTTTTTTATTTGGTTGCATTGTAAGTATTTGCAGGGTGTTTCTGTATTTGGTTGCGTTGTGAGTATTTGCAGCGCATTTTTTATTTGGTCATTTTGTGAGTATTTGCAGTGCGTTTCTGTATTCGGTTGTGGTGTTAGTATTTGCAGTGCATTTCTGTATTTGGTTGCATTGTGAGTATTTGCAGCATGTTTCTGTGTTTGGTTGTGCTGTGAGTATTTGCAGTGCACTTTTGTTTTTGATTGTGTTGTGAGTATTTGCAGTGTTTTTTTGTATTTGGCTGCATTGTAAGTATTTGCATTTCTGTATTTGCTTGTATTGTAAGTATTAATGTTTCTGTATTTGGTTGTGTTGTAAGTATTTGTGTTTCTGTATTTGGTTGTGTTGTGAGTATTTGCAGAAGATTTTTGTATTTGGTTGCGTTGTGAGTATTTGCATTTCTGTATTTGCTTGTATTGTAAGTATTAATGTTTCTGTATTTGGTTGTGTTGTAAGTATTTGTGTTTCTGTATTTGGTTGTGTTGTGAGTATTTGCAGAAGATTTTTGTATTTGGTTGCGTTGTGAGTATTTGCATTTCTGTATTTGCTTGTATTGTAAGTATTAGTGTTTCTGTATTTGGTTGTGTTGTAAGTATTTGTGTTTCTGTATGTGGTTGTGTTGTGAGTATTTGCAGCAGATTTTTGTATTTGGTTGCGTTGTAAGTATTTTCAGCAGATTTTTGTATTTGGTTGTGTTGTGAGTATTTGCAACGTGTTTATATATTTTGTTGTGTTGTGAGTATTTGCAGCACAATTCTGTATTTGGTTGCGTTGCAATTATTTTATTAACTAGCTGGTGCTTTTTCCATTTGCTTTGGTTTTCTTAAGTTGCAGTGCATTGAGCTCCTTTAACCACAGAGCATTGTCCTTTTTTTCTGTGAATTATTAATTTAAGATGAAATGTGACATGTGATGTAGAAAAACATTTCCGGTCAAATTTGGACAAACTATGTATTAAGTATGAAGATTATTAAATTGTTATTAAATTGTTTATTTAGGATACATAAAATACTATCCATGAAATTAATACATTTTTAATATGAAATGTAATATCCACATTTTATTTTTGTTTCCATCAATGGTGAGTAGATCATTATTTTATAAAATACTGCCATTGTAATTAGCAAAAAATCACTTTTTGAAAATTCTCTTTAGACATTTTATTCTACTATGATGATTGTTTGCATCTATATGTCAATTAGCAGTCAGTGGAGTATTAGCTGACTTTATTTTCATGGTTTCCCAAAACAATAACAATAAGTAACACTTACAGTTTACTAATACTCCAATGAGGGTTAGTCAACATGTAGTTGCATATTTGTAAGAAATAGTTGACACACAGTTGCAAAGTTACTTAGTAGAAAGTCTAAAGTTGACTAAAGGGTAATGCATGTCTATTTTTTAATGGTTTACCACCTGCTTCAGTATCTCAGTGTTAACTCCTCCAGGCAAATGGAGCTGAGTTTTGTGAATAAAGCACAATCTATAATGATCCTAATTTGCATAGCAGGGAGTCATGTTTGCATTGAAAATAAACAGTGCAGCACTATTTTGGCAGTAACAGCAGCTGGTTAAGGTGCTGTAAAGGTTATAAGTAGGGGGTTATAAAACTCAAGAGTTTTCTAAACTCTTCAGTTAATTCACCCGCTCTGGTTCTCAGCTACAAGACAGTGTTTGACCTATTGTCTTATGTGCACTCTAAACAGAAGGCCACTTGGTGTACAATTACATCAGTTTGCCAAAAGAGCCAACTCTATGATGTATTTTTCCTCTCAAAACAACATCTCCCAGAGAAGAAGTGGCTGTCAAGCAATTTGAGAAAAGTGCAATTTCAAGAGACCAATTTTGAGCAAAAAGGAAGCCGGTTTAGGCTAATCATTCTCTAGACCGCTCTCTTTTTCTGTGTCTATCGGTCTCTCTCTGTCACTCTTTCGTGCTCTTTCGCCCCTTGTCTCAGTCCATTCCGCCTTTCCTTTTTCGGAGGCTAAAGCGTTCCATCACCGGATAACAGTAAAACCACTTTCTGCCGAGAAAAAGGCCAAGGCTATACTTTTGTGAAGGTCAGCTGTCATGTTGGCATGTCTGAGGGAAAGGACTAACCTGATTGAAAAAACCCAGCAGCCCGAGGGGCGAAGCCGCTTCCTGGGCGAAGGTGCGGTGGGTGTCCTTAGGCAAGGTGAGGGGTTACAGGGGCTTTTAGATTGAATTGTTACCCATGAGAAGAATGTCAAAGAAGTAAACAACACAGGAGGCAGACTGCACCATAAGCAGATGTTTTTAGCTTTGGGTTTATCTCGCCTTCTACCTGGCAAACAATGTAATCTGACTCCGGAATTCTCTGGAATTGATATATTTGTCAACCAAATCCTTCAGCGCAAGAGACGGATGACTTTGAGCTGAGGCTCGAGACTCGAGAGATAAAATCCCATCTGTAGCATATGCTAAAAGATAATAAACTCCCTTCATGAAGATTCTGTCAAGAATATGAATGCAGTATAATAGTGATTTTCTTAAACAAGCAATTGATTGTGTAGTTTAATTAATGTGAGTGATGAGCTTTGACCATGGCCTGAATCCGTGCCAATAAGAGAAGCTAAATCATAATCGCGTCAGAGTGTGGCACAGAAACCATTACAGAAAATCAATTTCTCTCTCTCTTTCTCTCTTCTTTCTCTATATCCCTTTTTTCTTGTTTGGAGCGATCCCCACCACTCTCCCAGGTATCTCCTTTGAAGCATTTATTTATTGATTGTCTAACCCCCTCTACTTTGTTGTGCTTTTACTCTCTGCGCTCATCCTCTTTCGCTTTTTGTCGGGGATGGTTTTTGCAAATTTCCCAGCGGGCACGGTAAAGATGCTTAAGAATTTTTCTGAACATAAGGCGCTTCAGTCGTGAGCGGGGGGGCTGTGTAGATGTCTGTTCCTTTTTGAAACTTGGAAGATTTTGAACTTTTTTTGATAAAAGATTTGCCAGCACAACAGGCTTCAGTGAAAACACTTGTCTTTTAAAGTAAGGAGAGGCTTGGGTTATGAAAGGTAACAGTTTGACAGAAAATCTTATATCGTATTACAGACAGCACATTCGAATTTGAATATTTAAATTTTCCTATTTCTCCCTGGAATAAAAATAATCAGCAGTTTCAGAGGAGTAATAATAAAATAAAAATGAAAATAAACATGAAAAAAAATTTGGTAACTGAATAAAAAATAAATCTAACACAGCTGGGGGAAACAAATAAGGTTAATAAGATAAAAACATTTCTGTTTTATAATAGTTTATATCTGACTTTATTTCTCACAATTGTGTGTTTATATCCCGCAATTTGAATTCATAACTCACAATGGTGAGTTTATATCATGCAATTCTTTATATCTCAATTCTGAGAAGAAAAGTCAGAATTGTTGGTTTGTATCTGAGCAATTCTGATAAAAAAGATGGAAACTCACAATTGTGAGAAAAAAGTTAGAATTGTTTGATTAAAAAATAAATAAATAAAAAATAGCATTTATCTTTTTGTATATTTTTTTATTCATAGATTCCTGTGTGAATGACAAAGCAAAAAAGTACAGTGATATTAGCTGCTTGTTAACCACCAAAAAGTAGCATGCTATTTTGCAAAACATTTTCAACATTCTTGGTTACCTATTCTCCCATCGCTGTTGATCAGATAAGCCTGTAGTTTCTGGTTCTATTGAACTCTTGGGGTTGTTCAGTGAAGCTTGCACATTATGTCTAAAAACATCAACTGGTTTTCCTGAGGACCCAACTTAAAGATTGCTTTGTTTTAAACTAAAGATGATCAATGACAATGTAGTTTCCCATTTCACCATCACAGTTCCCTGCTCTTAATCTTATTTTAGCTTTATGGTTACATTTAATGACAGTAAAAATCGAATCATTGTAGATCTCGCTGGTCAGGATCAACCTTTAGCTTTACTTTTTAACCCCGCCGTCCTTGCCTCGTGCCAGCGAACACTCTATTTCTTGGAAGTGCAATTTTTTACAACCATAGATTTTTTGAGAACCTTGCAAATTGCTCTCTCAAAGTAATTTACTCCCAGGCTAGTCAAGTTATATTCGCAGGCTCTTACCTTACAATATAGCAAGGTCGTCATTAGCGGTTTCTTTTTTAATATCTTCTGATATTACTGGGCCACCAAGACCTGTGCGATAGAACTGCACTGACATTTGCATTAGATAGTGATCTTGCTGGCACAAGAAAGCTGAGAGGACAGCCAGATATGGCCACGTTGTTCCGGAATCCTGCTACATTTCCCCCCAGAATGCTTCTCAACATCAGTGTCAGCTCAGCCATTTCACTGATACTTGTAATGCTACCCAGGACTTTCTGAAGTTTAGAACCGCTATGATACTGACTCCACTGAGCAAATACAGGTCATCAAATTTAAAAGGACAACCAAGATCTGAACAAATTTTGAGTCTGAAATACATATTTAATCAAAAAAAAAAATCATTTATTCACCTTCATGTCATCCCAAACTTGTATGACTTTCTCTCTTCTGTGAAACACAAAGGAGACGTTTAAAAAAATGTCAACAATTCACAATTCACTTTATGATATGATACTCTCACACTACTCACAACAAAAGCAAAATAGAGTTTAAATGGTACTTCAAAAACAAACAAAAAAAAAAAAAAAAAAAGAAAAGAAAGAAAAGACAAAGACAAACTGTTCACTACAAGTACTGTTCACTGTTTAGGTTTCTGACCTTCTAGGTATACCATATTTGAATGCTAAACTTAAACCTTTGTTGTGGGTAAACTATACATTTTGTTGCATTTTTGTATTGCAATGTATTTGTGCAACAATGCTGTTAGACCCCTAATATGTCACCATTCACCTTGTCATGTGGAAAACAGCAGCTCGGACATTTTGCCAAACATCTTATTTTGTGTTTCATAGAAAAAAGATGATAATATGTTGTTGAAATTACATGACTGCGAGTAAATGTCAAAATATTTTTGGGTGAATTGTTCATGGTTGGTACCATCCCTTAAAGGGATATTTCGCCCAAAAATGAAAATTTTGTTATTAATTAGTCACCCTCATGTCGTTCCAAAACTGTAAGACTTTAGTTCATCTTCAGAACCCAAACTAAGATATTTTTGATGAAACCCAAGAGTTTTCTGACCCTGCATAGACAGCAATGCAGCTATCATGTTCAAGGCTCAGAAACGTAAGGGTTTGGAACAACATGAGGGTTAGGGCATGATTATTTTGATAATCCATTATTAGAATGATTAATCAACTAATCATTGATTATTTAACTGATTAATCGGTAGACTTTGATTGATTAGCCAGCTTTTGCAATTAGTTAAAATATTGAGTTTTATATATATATATATATATATATATATATATATTCTAACAAAAAAATAAAGGTAATCACAATTACAATTATTATATAATTAATTTATACAAATAAATGTATTTGGCACTCAAAATGAGATGACAGACAGAAAAACTCTTATTCAGCATTTAATTACACTGTTAAAAAAAAAAAAGAGTAAAATTTACTATTACAAAAAACAAACATCACTCATTCAGACAAACACTAAACACCATCATGAATACACACATGAAACTTAAATAATGCAATAAATATTCATTTAACATTATTAGATGTAACATACAACACTAATGTACAAAACTGATAAGAAAAACTAAGAAACAGTTATTCACCTTCTTTTCACTTCCAAAAACGGTATACTACTGTAAAATTACATGCAATGTCTAAAACAGTTTTTCACCGTATACAGTAGGGAAACTTACCGTTAACCATTTAACAGGTTTTTACTGTAGCATTTTTACAGTATTTTACAGTTAATTTCACAGTCATTTTTTTTTCCAGTGTAGCTATATTAAAAGACTTGAACTGAAAGACACATTATTCTGCCTAACATCTCCTTTTGTAAGTCATATGAATAAGAAACAAGCTAAATGTAATTGATAAGACACTTTATTTTTGGATAAACTATTTTATTCACAGCATAATCTCTACTTATAGGGTTATAATAGTGAAAAATCTTGAGCTAGATCAAGCTTTGATCTCTGTAAACCCATCTATGACTTTAATGAAAAACATTTTTCCCACTAATAAAAAGATTTTATCATTAGCTAGCTCCACACTGGTGAGCTGCTTTATAACAGAAAATCACATTGTAATTATAACTAAAAAGTGACACTGACTCTGGTTTTTCATGTTTAATACTGTAAAGCTGCCTAATTTAAGACTATCCCTTGCATAAAGTTCTAAATAAATAAACTTGACGTGACTGGACTTTACTTTAAATTAAGATATATATTTTTTATGAAATCTGAGAGCTTCCTAACCCTACAGAGACAGCAACGCAATGACCATGTTCAAGACCAAGAAACTTATGGGTTTGGAACAACATGAGGGTTGGTAATTAATGACAGAATTTTCATTTTTGGGTGAACTATCTCTTTAATTCCAGTTGCCTTGTTCAGGATGAAAACCTTTTTGTCTGGTTTGATGGGTGCTTAATGTCAAACACATTTTTACAATGTCATGCAAAACAGCTCCAGCATGTAAAACTGAATTCAAAGATTACCTTGAATTCAAGGCAGCTTGGCAACAGAGGAAAATTTTGGGCTTGTGTGGCCTTCATTAATCATAGTATGAGTTCCCACAGTATACATTCAATTAATCACGCCTCCAAAGAGGAATGTAAGGGCACTCTAATTAAATAAATGGGGTCTGGGTTGTGGGGTCTAATATTAAATCAATAGAAATATAAGAAGTGTACACAGCAACCACACTACCATCGAGCTACGGCACAGCACTGATCTCCACAGGGTGACAATATCTATTCCTGTGCCATGGGAAAAACAATATGTTGAAGAGGCTGTTTATTTGTTCTACATGGTTTGGAGGCACAATGTCATGCGGCTCTTTGGGGAATGTGTCGGAATTTGTTTGGAGACAAAAAGCAATTGACCCAAACTAAATTTCATCCAAAAGCGAAGATTTTTAATGCCCATTTGGATGTTTCTAATGTTCATGCATATAATGCTTACACAGTCGGGAAGCTTCACCTCATGCCGAAATGAAGTGTGAGCGTCGCTGGTTATGCAATTCTGTAATAACACAACAGAATATCTGGGGAGACAAATGGGTTCATTTACAGGTCAGAAGAAAGCATTTTATCGAGATGTTTGTACTTGTATCACGCCTAGATAAAAACTAAAAAAAAATAAATATTTTTTTTTTTCTTCAATGCACTATTTTAAAAAGCCAGAACTATGTGTGCATATGTGCTTGGCATGATACAATATTTATGTGATGATAAGCTGAAATGTATAATTTTATAGCATTAATACTATTAATATTATGAAATATTTATGCAGGCATAGAACAAAATATTAATTATAAAAACAAATGTTTATACAATAGGACAATAAATGTAATAATTATCTTGAGCCATTGGATTTTCTTAAATAGTTAAACAACTTATGCAACTTTGCCTTCCATTCTAGACACCGACTTGTGTACTTGTAAATAATGTAGACGCTAAGTAACTGAATGTTCGGCGAACTCCAAGTTTGGAAGCTGAAATGTTTTAGCACATAATATCACACACATTGTAATTCTCTGAGTCTTACTGTAGTTGACAGGACAAGGAGAGATGCTAGACAACAGGAGAGAGAAAGAGAGACCGAGAAAGAGGCATTTGTTCTTCACGCCATCCCAGAGGGTAACAACAGACATCTTAATGCCGGTATGATGAAATGGAGGTACAATTGTCCCTTTTCTCTTTTCCTTTGTGGATCTCATGCAGTGAAAGCATCTTGCATCCTCACAAAACTCTTTTATGGTAGGCCTACTGTATCTTGCTTAGAGATTACACATTACATATTATTGTTCTGTACCACCCAATTGTTGGATAGGTCTATGCGAGAATTACATGCTTATGAGGAAAATTCAAGTAGATTAAGTCGAAAATACTACAAGTATAGCAGTATATAAATCCCCTGTGGCAGGACTGGGATTATCTTTTAGAAGAGCAACGGTAATTTTGTGCTTATTACATAAGAAACTGGCCTGCATGTTCAACAAGATCAAGCTATGCAAACTGCCAATTACCAAATCCTCTTCATTAATCAGAATGGTGATTTAAAAATGTTGTAAATGGAAACTTTCACCAGATTATTTATTCCCTGAATTACACCTTTAGCATACAGTTTTAGCATAGCCATGGTATTTTTACCTGTCAGGCAGAACTACCTTCGATGTCTACCTTAAGGTTCCAAGGGGCAATGAAAACGTTTCCGATATTCCTTTTTTTTGACTTTTTGAAAAAGAAATCGCGAACATTTTGTAATCATGAAAGGAAACGCTGAAATCCAAGTTCACACGCGCAGCTTCCGGCTTCCCATATATGGATTTCCCACTTTGAACGCGTACAATGATTGACAGAGATCGCATACAAAGTCTTTCTGCAGCCAAAAGAAATTAAGACTCATAGATCGGCGTAAACAGAGTTTGAAATTAACACCCGCCAACCTGCCAAATGCGGGGAGGTGTAAAACCTAGCTGTGGCGGGTAATACTGTCAGATCACTAGCCAATTTGGCCGGTAACTTTTCGTAAGTTATGTTCACTCAGTAATTTCTTGGGAAAGTTCATACGAGCCAAATCTGCGCAGGTTTAGCGCAAATACTGAACTCGTGAGACATAATGACAATATCAAGTATATTGCAAAATCTAAACAAAACACACCTACACCTGCAGGCGACTACGTTATGAAGTGCGTGTAGGCGTTTAGAGTGCGTTCTTTCACTGCAAGATTCAGTCTAGTAATAGCCTATTAATTAGGAATGATCACATAATTCAAGATAAGGGGGCAGATTGTATATTTATAGCATTTCATATAGTTAATATCACATGAAGAGTGACGTTTTTTATTAAAAAAAAAAAAAAACTGCATGGTTACAATGTTGTATTGATATTTTATACCACAGTGCAAACAATTGGCTGTTTTTGTTATATTTCGCAAACAAAAATCATTCCAAACACATCCACAGCACTTTTTTGCTTCTCTGCGCAATTTGACGATGCTTCGTGAATGAATCAACTGTTTAAATGATTCGGTTCAATCGCAATGACTCACTTATTAACATCGATTTACTGCCACCCACTGGCGGGTTTAATTTCACATTTGAAGTTAAGTAGCCTATCTTTTCATTTTTTAAAATAATTTCAAATATCAGTTGGCCTATTCAGCGTTATATGTTAAAATAAAACATTATTTATGCATGTCCCTCTAATCTGCATTACCATGTGTAAATACATCTAAATTTCACTTCATATACAACTTATGCAAATATGAATTTTGTTGATACTGATTTCATTTGTTTAATAACAGCCTAAATGTATTATTATTATTATTATTATTATTATTATTATTATTATTAACTGACTTTTAACAACACTTTTATGGTTTTATAAAGGTAAAAATGGCAAAAAAAATTAAAATCTATTTAAACTTATTGGAAAATATTAATTTCCATCACTGCTGTGAACTGATCACAGAGAATATGAAGAATATCAAAAAGTTTGAGTCAGCTGTCCACAGTAGTCCTTAAGATAAGATACCAGCACAATAACACACTCTGCTAAATATCGTCTAATTATCTTTATCGATAAAATCAATATCAATAATAAATAACAAATACAACGTTTTTTTTTTTTTTTTTTTTGGCAAGTAGAAATTATGAATGGCCGGTAACTTTAAAGTTTAGTAGCCAGATTGGCTGGTGAGTGAAAAAGTTAATTTCCATCCCTGGGTGTAAAAACTGCATTCCATAATGAAACCAAGTAAGTTAATTAATACAGTAAGTAAGTAATAAGTATTGTTTCCAGTAAAAGGAAAGGAAATAATGAGGAGAATGACAAAGTGCAGTAAACGGTTAACTTGTTTACACTACATCCAGTGTGTTCATAATTAAGATAATGCATTAAAATAATAACATTTGTTTAATCAAGCCAATTTGTAATATCAAGCAGCAAAACAAGCTGTTTTGTACAGATAAAAATAGATGGACACAGATAAGACCAGAAGCCAGTTCCTTTAAATTTACAAATGCCCCCGCACTTAAGGGAAGAATAAGGTGGATAAGATAACTTATACTTGTTTTTATTATCCCTTTGGAAGTTTATTTATAATATAATATAATATAATATACAGTTGAAGTTTAAGTTGAAGTGTAGATACACATTGCAGAATCCGCAAAATGTTACCAAAATAAGAGCGATCATACAAAATGCATGTTAGTTTTTATTTAGTACTGACCTGAATAATATATTTCACGTAAAAGACATTTACAAGTAGTCCACAAGAGAAAATAATAGTTAAATTTGCAATATGAAACTATTATAGAAGATTCAAACGCTCATTGATGGTTCAGAAGGAAAAATAATGAATTAAGAGGCAGGGGTGAAAACTTTTGAACAGAATGAAGGTGTGTACATTTTTCTTATTTTGCACCAGATAATATTTTATTGGAATTCAATGGGGGGTCATAATTTTTTCACATATTATAACCCCCCATTGAATTCCAATAAAATATTATCTGGTCCTTGGCAGGTATTAAGATTTGGAAAATGTAACCTCAGATGAACAACATCACATGACATATCACACAGTGTTATTATTTAATTAATAAAAATTAAGCCCAAACTGACAAGCCATGTGTGACAAAGTTAGGACACCCTATGATTCAGTTGTCCACATGTATGGTCTTTATCTGTCTCTCACATTGTTCTGGAGAAATTTTGGCCCATTCTTCTTTATAACATTGCTCCAGTTTATTGAGATTTGTGGACATTTGTTCATGCACAGCTCTTGCCACAGCATTACAGTCAGGATGAGGTCTGGACTTTGACTGGGCTATTGCAACCCCTGGATTCTTTTCTGTTCAGCCGTTATGTTGCAGATTTGCTGGTGTGTTTGGGATCATTGTCTTGTTGCATGATCCAGCTTTAGCTGTTGGACTGATGTCCTCACATTTGACTCTAGAATACTTTGGTATACAGAGGAATTCATAGTCGACTTAATGACTGTGAGGTGCCCAATGTGGCTACAAAACAAGCACAAAAAAAATCATCAGTCTTGTGACTTTTGGTATAACGTGGTTGTGCTGATATGCTCTTTAGGTTTTCAGCAAACTTGGCACTGTGCATTAAGGCTAAACATCTTCACTTTGGTCTCGTCTGTTCAAAGGACATTGTTCTAGAAGTTTTATGGTTTGTTTAGATGCAACTTTGCAAACCTAAACTGTGCTGCCATGTTTTTTTTTTTTTTTAAGATAGAAAAGGTTTTCTTCTGGCAGCCTTTTCAAACATGCCATACTTGTCCCATACGTTTCTAATCATATTGTCATGAACTATAATTTAACATGTTAACTGAGGTCTGTAGAGTCTGCAGTGAAGTTCTTAGGTTGTCTGTCATTTCTCTGAGCATTACATGGTTTGATATTGGGGTTAATTTGCTGGGACATCCACTCCTGGGAGGATTGGTGTCTGTTTTGAATGTCTTCTACTTGTGAATAAACTTCCTCACTGTGGAATGATGGATTTTAAATAGCATGGAAATGGCTGTATACTCTTCCCAGATTTATAACTCTAACTTGCTGATGATCAGTTAATCAAAGGCATTTGATTAGTAGTGCCTAATTGCTACTTACCCTCTTAATTCCTATGTTAACAGTAAGGGTGTCCTAACTTTGTCACACATAGCTTTTCCATTTTGGCTTTATTTTTGTTAATATAAATAATGACACGGTGCAATATGTCATGTTTTGCTGTTCATCTGTTTTTTCCAAAATTGTAAAACCTAGCAAGGACCAGATAAATATATATATATTTTTTGTCCTGATAAGGAAAACCATGGAATTTAATAGGGTGTCCTAACTTATTCACATGGCTGTGTGTGTGTGTGTGTATATATGTATATGTATATGTATATGTATATATATATATATATATATATATAAGCTACAACAGATACTTACATGTTTCCAAAATAAAGTGAAATGTACCCTGATCTTCAAATTCAAAAAAGTTTTTGACCCCCTGGCTCTTAATTAGTTGTTTTTCCTTCTGAAGCATCAGTAAGCATTTAAACTTTCTGTAATAGTTACATATGAGTCCCTTATTTGTCCTCAGTGTGAAAAGATGGATCTCAAAATTATACAGTCATTGTTGGAAAGGGCTTAAATACACAAATTCAGCTGTTCGGGACAAACAAACAACTCAACAATGGATAACTATCAAAAAAAAAAAAAAAAAAAAAAAAAAAAACAGCTGTGAATCATTCGGGTAACAACACAAATATTTGAAAGGGGTAATTTTTATAAATGCAACTATTATATTTATTGTTTTTGGTAAAATAATTAAAATTTTGCTGCAAAAAGTCTGCAAAATGTAAACTTTTGACTTAAACTGTAATATAATATAATATAATATAATATATTCATATTGGGTTAAATGAATCTGCTTTTCCAGCATGTCTGTTATTTTCTCTTAGTTTTCTTTCTGTGAAACTATTAACCTTTGCTGCTGCTGGTAATTTTAAAATATCTGAACTGATATGGAGATGCATTTCTGATTTTATCACACGGGCCATAATGTTTTTGTCCATTAATATATTATGCGAAAACAGGCTGTGTCAGATATAAATAGCAATGCTCCTGTAAATGAATTTGAAAGCTGTGTATATTTTGAGTTTCATTAAATGAAACACTCGTAGGTTATACCCTCTGCATGTGATTTTCACAGCACGGTTCGGTAAAGACTGATATAATTCTTTTTATCTACAACAATCAAATCAAATCTAGGTGCATAGCCAGGAGGTCAAACATTGAGCGCTCACGTGCACACACACAGGTTTTAGCAGTCAGCGAATAACTGTGTTACAGTCCCAGGATTGTAATGGATTTTTCTCCCTAATCCCTGTATGTCCCTTCCCCATCCATATTTACCTCTGGATTTACACTTCAATGAGGGGGGTGGTACACCATGATAATGCACCGTACACTTCTGCCTGGATGAGACTGACACCTGCTACTGTATAGGCGATGATGTATTTATGCTTTTATCTACTGCATTCATATTTTTTTTGCTTGCAGCACCTTTTCATTATCTGTTCTTGCTCTGATTTTTGGCCAGTTTTCTGCCCAACTTTGCCTCCGAAGGATAAAAACAAGTTGGGACTGAGGTTAGGATTACGGAAAGGCTTATATTCCAGCGAAAATATTTCACGAGAGGAATTAGATCCGGAAGGAGAACACGTTCTCTCAGGTTTGATTCCACAGGGGACGGCTATCTCCTTTTGCAATGGAAATGATATATGAACCAGCCCAATTTACATGACTATACGTAATAAAAATAGGCATCAAGCACGTCCTTAACATGAAACCTATTCACCTTTCCTTTACAGCTATCACCTTTACCGTGTAATCCCCTTTATCATTCCCAACACTTTTCTCATCCCCCTTCCTCTCTAGGTCGACCGTACCTCCTTATCACATGCGGTTTATTGGAACTCTCAGACGAAAGCCTCAATAAATCCATAAGCCCATGAAGATGACAGAAGAGGGAATATATGATATATGCCGAGAGTCGCATCCATATGTGTGTGTGTGTGTGTTAGTTTGTAGCTAGGGAATGGCTCATACCTTGCTTTCTCCTTGTCATCCCTGCCAGGCGCATGACCAGCGGTGCATGAGTGTGTATATATATGTATGTGTGTGGTCTGACAATACGACTTGTCCTCCACTGTGTCCCACAGGCGTCTCTGAAAGAGCGAGAGAGACAGAAAGAGACATCTAACTACTTACGGCAGCCTTCAGACACATGGGGCTTCGATTTCCTGTGTTAAAGGTGAAGTGTGTAATTTTTTCGATGTTAAAATACTTTCTTCTATCCTGGTGTAATGTGCAGAGACAACTATAAATAAGCCGTTCTTAGGAAAACTTCACAAGTAAGTACCGTGGCAACAGCCCAACATGTCACTGACTTACTGGGAAAAAACAAACAAACAAAAAACAGTTTAGGGCCTATGCTGGTGAAATACATAATAATAATGATACAAAAATTAACAATATAAAATGTACTCACCAGGCCATCCAAGTTTCTTTCTTCAACAGAACAGATTTGGAGTAATTTAGCATTACATCACTTGCTCACCAATGGATCCACTGATGTGAATAAGTGCCATCATCCGATAAAAACATCACAATAACCCACAAGTAATCCACACCACTCCAGTACATCAATTAACATCTTGAGAAATGAAAATCTGTGTTTTTGTGAGAAACAAATCCATCATTAAAGGGATATTTCACCCAAAAATGAAAATTATCCCATGCCATCCTAGGTGTATATGACTTTATTCTTTCAGACGAATACAATCAGAGTTACATTTTTTTTAATGTCCTGGCTCTTTCCAGCTTTATAATGGTAGTGAATTGTGGTTGAGATTTTGAGATGCACAAAAAAGTGCATCAATCCATCATAAAAAGTACTTCACATGGCTCCGGGGGGTTATGCTGCATCTACGTCCTACATTATTCACTGGAACACCACTCTCTGGCGAAAATGCATATAAAAGTTAGTAGAAGGTAGATATTAGAGTTTATAAAGTTTTAAATATGCATATTTTTCTTAAACAAACACATTGACAAACCCAGAGCCGTGTGGAGCACTTTTTATGATGGATGGATGCACTTTTTTGAACTTCAATATCTCAACACCCATTCGTTGCCATTATAAACCTTGAAAGAGCTAGGACATTTTTTAATACAACTTTGCTAGTATTAGTCTGAAAGAGGAAAGTCATATACACCTAGGATGGCATGAGTGTGAGTAAATAAAGGGGTAGTTCACCCAAAAATTACCCCATGAAAGTGCTTTACTGTTATTTTAAAATGTTGCTTCTTGTTAAAATACCAGTCCATAATCCATAATAACACTGCACATAAAACAACTGATATTCATTAGACATTTATAAACCAAAAATAGTACAAACACAAGCCTCATGCAATATTTGCAGTGCTTGTTTATTGTTATATTAACAACACGTACCAGGCGTAAAATAAGTAGCAACCGGCAATTAACATCAACTTTAATGAATGTTGCAGCTTTAGCAAAGACAAGATATGAACAATGGGAACCAGGGTGGAGAGGGCAGGCAACGTCCTCAACATCTCTTGTTTGTGTTATGCGTGTTTTCAATAAACAGTGCTGCTTTTTAGAGTGTGAATGAAAGGTCTGTATTGATTTGCAGTTCCTTAAGATGCCCCTAAGGCAGAGGCAGCAGAGACTGGAGGAATAAAACAATGATTATGCATTTCTCTCTGTCTCTCTGCATCTTGTCTCCCACACAGCTCAGTCTGACTTCCCACCATCTGCTGACAAACCTCAGAGATAGCAGCCCTCCTCGTCTGGTCACCATCTGACTACAGCAGTCAAAGAATGATTTGCATGATATTTGAATAACACGCTGCTGACCCCGCCTCCACACTTACTGAAGAATGAGAACTTTCTGTGCTTCTTTGAAATAATATTTACAAAAAATGGTGTTTTTTGCAAGAATATTTTCCTCTTATGAAAAATTATGTCTTGTATTGTTGTCTAAAGTGTGGAAACCTGTTTCTACCAAAGAGTAAAAGAATATACATGAAATTGAACATGAAACTTTTTATCTCATAAATCTGACTTTTTTGTTTATATCTTACAATTTAGACTGGAAAAAAAATCATAATTGTGGAAAACAAAGTCAGAATTGCAAGAAAAAAGTCAGAATTCTGAGATATAAACTCATGATTATGAAAAAAAGCAAGAATTGTGAGATATAAACTTGCAATTGCGAGAAAAAAGTCAGAAAATGTGAGATATAAACTCGTAATTGCGAGAAAAAGTCAAAATTATGAGATAACTTGCAGTTGCAAGAAAAAAGTCAGAATTCCAAGATATAAACTTGTAATTGCAAAAAAAAAAAAAAAAAAGGTCAGAATTGCAAAAAAAAAATTCAGAATTGTGAGATAAAAACTCATGATTGTGAAAAAAAGCAAGAATTGTGAGATATGAATTCGTAATTGCGAAAAAAAAAAAGAGTTGCGAGAAAAAAGTCCGAAAATGCGAGATATAAACTCATAATTGTGAGAAAAAAGTTGGAATTACGAGATGTATACTCACAATTGCGAGAAAAAGACAGAATTATGAGATATAACTTGCAATTGCAAGAAGAAAGTCAAAACTGCAAGGTATAAACACATAATTGCCATAAAGGTCAGAATTGCAGGAACAAGTCAGAATTGTGAGATATAAACTCATGATTGTGAAAAAAACAAGAACTGTGAGATATAAACTCGCAACTGCAAGAAATAAAGTCAGAAAATGTGCGATATAAACTCGCAATTGCGGGAAAAGTTAAAATTATGAGATATAACTTGCAGTTGCAAAAAAGTCAGAACTGTGAGATATAAACTCATTATTGTGAGACAAAAGTTGGAATTGCGAGATATAAACTCAATAAGTCAAAGTTGTGAGATATAAACTCGAAAATATAAATATAAATTAAATGACTCCTACTTAAATACTCATACATCTGTTTATACACAATTATTTCTAAAATGTCTGAGGCCACATTAAGAATGGAGATTGGATGATAGTTTCCAGGATTTTTTATAATTTGATATAAATATAATATAATTTATATCAATTTGAGCTAACATCAGATGGGACCATTTTCCAAAGAAAGATTAACAATAAATGTAATAGTTGGAGCTTTAATATCTGCAGCATCTCTTAAAAATCTACTTGGAATATCATCCAACCCAGTTGACTTAAACACTTGAAGCTCTTCTAGCATTTTAGTAATTTGATTTACACTAACTTTAGCAAAGTTAAAGAAGAAGAAGAACAACAACAACAAAAAACTATTTGGCAACACCCCTTGTTTTGAATAAAATCTCTTAACAAAATCAATCCCATCATTTCCTTTGGACAGAGAAAGCTTATCAACTAGAGTATTAGCAATTAGATTTAGGTTCTTCTTTGTTTTCTTGAATTAGTTATATAATAAAATTAAGTTTTGCCTCCTTCATATTTGCCTCCTTCATAAGTTTCTAAGTACTTTAAATTTTAGACAGTCTTCCTGATTCTTAGCTCTCCTATAAACTCGTAATTGTGAGAAAAAAATCAGAACTGCAAGATATAAACTCGTAATTGCAAAAAAGGTCAGAATTACAAGAAAAAAATCTGAATTGTAAGATATAAACTCGTGATTGTGAAAAAAAGCAAGAATTGTGAGATATAAACTCGCGATTGCGAGGAAAAAGTCAAAATTGTGAGATAAACTCGTAATTGAAAAAAAAAAACAGAATTATGAGATATAAACTTGTAATTGCGAGAAAGTTTGAATTGTGAGATATAAAATCAAAATTGCTAAAAAGTTAGAATTATGATATAAACTCGCAATTGTGAGAAAAAAGTCAGAATTTGCGAGATATAAACTCGCAATTGTGAGAAAAAAGTCAGAATTACAAGATGCAAAAGTCAGAATTGTGAGATAAACTCGTAATTGTGAGGAAGAATAAGGAATTACGAGATATTCTCAACTCTCACTTGTGAGAAAAAAGTCAGAATTATGAGAAATGTAAGAAAAAAGTCAGAATTGTGACATATAAACTCATAATTGCAAGAAAAAAGTCAATATTGCAAGATATAAACTCATAGAACAATCATAATTGCCGGAAAAATGTGGAATTAGGAGATATAAACTGATAATTGCAAACATTTTTTGTATTACAAGTTTGTAAATGTAAAATGTTAGGTTTAAATATGCAAATGAGGCATTATTTAATGAAATATGCACTAATTTGCATACAATTCTAGTACAAAAATGTAAACAATGGCTAAAGTCAGTTTCAAAATTCTTGTTTCATTTTTTTTTTTTTGGCATATTAGAGTCAAATGTTTTTACAGAGGGAATTTTGGGTATGTCATTTTATCACTTAGAACAGACAAAAAAAAAAAAAAAAAAAAAACAGTATATTTTTTATAATTTTGGGGGAATAAAATGTTGTATATAATCAAACAAATTACATATGAACAAATCCCTCTGTAAAAACCTTCAGGATATAGACAGGAATTCAAAAATGTGAAGTTTGGTGTGTGTAAATGCTACAGAAGTGGAGATTTATGGCTCAGTGTAGGAGAAAAAACTAATTTTGAGAAATTTTAAAAATATGTATAGTACTTGAAATCTATTGACACAAATAGATTAAGTGCTATAAAAGAAACAGTGTATTTTGGGTGTTTTCCTTCCACTAGTCTGAAAACACATTTTATATTAAATATATATATATTTCTTATATTAATTATTTTTTATATTTATTCTTTTCTTTCTCATAAAACTAAATCAGAGAATCTGAATTAGAGAATGCTTTTGTTCCATACATTTTTTCTTAACTTCCAGACCTTTCTGTTTTCTGTGAATAGACTGTATACATATTACAGAGAAAGAGAGAATGAGGGAGGAACAGAAATTTTTTAAGCATGTAAAAAGCCCTATTCACATAATGGCATTTTATGTGATTAATACCGCCATTGACAAAATAGGCAAATGGATTTTTTTTTTCCCTGTCTGTGCAATATCCATTTGGATTCTTCTGTGATTATAACCAGGCCAGATCTGAGCCTAATCCTGATGCCCCTGTCTGGATCTGCTCTCAGAGGTGAGGGCTTTGTGTGCAGGATTGGGCTTAACTCTGACATAGTTCAGAAATCTTCACGGGCACTGTGACGGGACAGTGTGGTGCGAGAAAGAGTTCAGCGAGGTAAACTAAGGTGAATACTATTTCAAAAGGAAGAATGCTAATGCACATAATTATTATTAGAAAGTTATTAGCAGACTAAAATATATATATACTTGCATACATATCACCTTGAAGAAGTTTTTTATTGCAACAATAATTGTACATTATACTGTCTATGCATAATGGACATTAAATGTTCAGCTGTTTTGTTAATAAAATAAAATAATAAAGTAAAAATAAAATAATGAAATAAATTGGGGACATCAGTTTTACTGTATTAATAATAATAATAATAATAATAATAATAATAATAATAAACATTCTTAATGTATAAACCAAATATTTAAAAGATCACAGGAAGATTACATTTATTAGCAGACTAAAATATGCAGAAATATGAAATATATAAATATATCACTGGCACATTCTTAAAGTATAAACCAAAATAAAAAATATAATACAGACAATTATTAAAAAAAAAAACAATTATAAAAAAAACAAACAACAAAACAAAACAAAAAAAAAAAAAAAAAAAAAAAAAAAAAATATATATATATATATATATATATATTTATGATATATTAAATAAATTGTTAGGGCATCAGTTTAATGTGTTTATTAATATAGCACAGTTTGAATGTATAAATGAAATGAAATGAAATTATTAAGGCATCAATTTTAGTGTGTTTATCGAAATAGCATGGTCTGAATGATTAAATATATATATATATATATATATATATATATATATATATATACATATATATATATATATACACACACACACACACACACACACACACACACATTTTAATTAAATTAAATTAATTATTAGGGCTTTCATTTTAGTGTTTATTGATAGAGCACAGTCTGAATGTATAAATTAAATTAAGTAATTACATTTAATTTAATTATAAGGCATCAAATTTAGTGTGTTTATTGAAATAGCATGATCTGAATTATTAAATTAAACAATTCAATTTAATTAAATCAAATTAATTATAAGGGCATACATTTTAGTGTGTTTATTAATATAGTTTATTGCAATAGCATGGTATAAATGAAATAAAATGAAATGAAATTATTAGGGGATCAGTTTTAGTGTGTTGACTTGATTTTGTAATACCTATGATTTTCTTGTCCACAATAATATATTGTTTTTGAATTGTCTTATTTTTGGAAATTTTTGTAGCCAGTATTGATGTACATTAATGTCATGCAGTTAATTTGATTCCAATATATATTTGATTGACAGCCATACAAAATAACAAACTGTTATTATTATTATTATTATTATTATTATAAGCGTGTGCATAGTACTGCATATTTTGATATGTAATAATGCACTGCTACATTTAGCGCCTAAAAATAAAATGTCCTCCTCATTATCATTTTGAAAGAAAAAAGAGACTTTTCCAACTTGATTTCTATTGAATCTATCATTTATTTCTGGGCTCCATTTTCTGTGCTGCTGATATTCTCCGTGTGTTCAAACATGGCTGTGTGGGCGTTCAGCCATTCGTTGTGCTCCACTGACTGCTCAGATTATCGCCATCCATCATTTGTTTACACTCTCATTTGGAAAATCGAGCTGTTTTACTCCCTGAAATTATAATTTGTCCCCAAGGCCACGTAAGGTGAACGTCAGCTTTGCTTTTTTCCCCTTGTTTGTACTCTTAAGATGCCTTCTCAAGTCAGAATCGACCTCTGTGGTCAGTGGCACGCTTCAGATGGTATGCTGACGGACGTTCTTTGTTTTACGCCTTGTCTTTTCTTGTTTGTGAAGATGTGAAGGTGAAAGGGAGATGCTAGAATAGCTAGCGGCTTGCATCAGTGTAAGAGCACTGTGGGATTGATGCTACAGGGCAAGGCTTTTGATGTTGCATGTGACCTTTGTCACTGGAAACGTTCTCAGACACAAGATCAGGTTCATAAACTCAGCGGAGTGCTAGTCTGGAATACCATCTGGAATACTTGAATACACATGATAAACATCCATTTTATAGTGTTCATTAAAATACCGCAGTCTGAATTAATAAAATAAATAAATAAAAAGCCATACATTTTAGTATACTAATTTAAATAGCACAGTTTTAGTATTTTAGTATGTTTGCACAGTCTAAAAAAAAAACAAAAATTATATATATATATATATATATATATATATATATATATAATATAATAAAATAAAGTTAGACATCGATTTTAGTGTGTTCATTAAAATACCACAGTCTGAATAAATAAAATTAAAAAAATAAAATAAAGTAAAATAAAATAAAATAATTAAAAAGTCATACATTTTATTGTGCTAATTCCAGTATCACAGTTTTAGTGTTTTAACTGAACTGGCACAGTCTAAAAAAAAATTAAATTAAATTAAATTAAATTAAGATAGACATTGATTTTAGTGTGTTAATTAAAATGTTACAGTCTTATTAATTAAAATAAAATAATAAATTAAAATGATATATAAAAAAAATACCGCAGTCTGAATTCATAAAATAAATAAACAAAAAGCCATACATTTTATTGTACTAATTGAAATAGCACAGTTTTAGTGTGTTAACTGAATTGGCACAGTCTAAATAAATTGAAATAAAATAAACATACATTTTATTGTACTAATTCAAATAGCACAGTTTTAGTGTGTTAACTGAATTGGCACAGTCTAAATAATACATGAAATGAAATGAAATAAATAGGAGGCGTACCTTGTATTGCAAAATTCAAATAGCACAGTCTAAATAAATACAATTAAATAAAACAATTATGGGGATGAGTTTTAGTGTGTTTATTGAAGAAAAAAACAGATAACACTGCAATAACAACAAATAATTATAATTATAATTATTATAGGATTTTGGGCCATGGTTTGATTTTATGAGCGATATATGACATTCAACAGCAATTGTACAATTGTAATATTGTAATATTTGTAATAAATAATATTGCCTTATAAGTAGGTCCAGATGGAATATGTACACTTTTTTTCTGATGATTTAGGCAGCAAACATGTGGAATATATGATCAAATGTGGCAGAAGAAAGTATAATAAAATTATCCAAAATATTTAATAAATGAACACACAAGGGAACTTTGTGAGATATGGAAATATGCAGTGCTTTGCATGGAATTCACAGGCACGTATTCCACGTGGGCCTTCTTACACAACGCTAAAACTGAAGGTGGAACACGCATGCATGAGAAAATATGACCTATCTATGCATGATTTATGGGGCACTTGAGAATTATTGGTATCTGGTCTTGCTCTTTTAGAGATAACACAGACAGAAGCTTGTATCACTGATGGTGTTGGTAAGACACGCTGACCTACAAGTTCTGCTCATGCGTGAAACCGCAGAGAGTTCTCAACAAGAGCCACTGTCTGCGGCTGACGATCCCATTCGCTTGGGCCAAAAATGCAGGAAGCTCAGGGGACAACTTTATTTTTGAAGACACGACATCATAGAACACCAAAAATCTATCATGTTCTGTCATATCCAACATAGCTCATCCATGTGTGGCATGTTGCATGTCTGGAGAACATGCTGTTTTGTATGTTTCATATATATATACGTTTGAATTAGGGTTGGGTGATGTCTACCAAATGACGATGTAGAGAAAATGTAGACGTTGTCTACAGTGAAACATTGTGTTAGACGATGGCATCGGGGTGGGGGGCATCCAGGGTGTGCTTAAATCCTTATTCAGAAAGGCAAGTGAGTAAAGTTTTACAGAGCCACTAAAGAGACATGGTTAACTGCTAGCTGTAGCCTGTTACATTACATAAAATTACACATACCACATACGTAAGGAAAGATAAAAAAAAAAAAGGTAACTTACTTTTTCTCACAAATTTGACTTTTTTTTCTTGCAATTGCAAGTTTACATCTCAATTTTTTTTAGTTATAAAGTCAGAATTGTGAGGTATGAAATCATAATTCTAAGAAATAAAGTCGCAATTCTGAGAAATAAAGTCAGAATAGCGTGATATAAGCTTGCAGTTGCAATATATAAAGTCAGAATTACGAGGCATAAACTTGCAATTGTGAGAAATAGTCACAATTCTGAGAAATAAAGAGAATTGTGTTACATAAACGTACAATTACGAGATCTGAAGTCAGAATTGTGAGATATAAAGTCGGAATTGCGAGAAATAAACAAAAGAAAAAAAAATCTGAAATTGCTAGTTTGTATCATCTAATTCTGAAAAAAAGTCAGAATTGCAAGTTTATATCTCACAGTTTTGAGAAAAAAAAAAGTTAGAATTGTGAGTATGTGTCATGTAATTCTTAAAAAAGGCAGAATTGCGAGTTTATATCTTACAATTCTCATAAAAAAAGGTCAGAATTGCAAGATGTAAACTCGCAATTCTGCCTTTGTGAAAGAATTGTGAGCTGTATCATAATTCTGAAAATAAATAAGTAAATAAATAAATGAGCAAAATGTACACATTTCCATTCTGTTCAAAAGTTTTGGATCTCAAAATCATACAGTCATTGTTGGAAAGGGTTCAAGTACACAAAAATGCTGGAAAACCAAAGAATTTGTGGGAGCTGAAGGATTTTTCTGATGAACAGCAGACAGTTTAACTGTTTTGGACAAACAAGGGACTCATGAACAACTATCACTAAACAAAAAAACACAGCTGTGGATCATTTAGGTAACAACACAGTATTAAGAATCAAGGGTATGTAAACATTTGAACAGAGTCATTTTTATAAATTCAACTATTGTTTTCTCTTGTGGACTATATGTAAATGTCTTTTATGTAAAATATCTTATTCAGGTCAGTACTAAATAAAAAAATAACACATTTTGTAAGAGGTTATTTTGCTAAAAGAATTAACATTTTGCAGATTCTGCAAGGGGTGTGTAAACTTTTGAGCACAACTGTATATCATAATTCTGAGGAAAAAGGTCAGTACTGCAAGTTTATACCTCACAATTTTGGGAAAAAAAGGCAGAATTGCGAGCTGTATTGTAATTCTGAAAAAAAGAGTCAGAATTGCGATATGTAAAGACGCAATTGCAAGAAAAAGTCTGAATTGCAAGTTTTTAAACTGACAAATCTGAGAATTTTTTTTTTTTTTTGTGTTCCAGTAAGAGACTACTGATTTATATATCCTGAGCAGCACTGACAAACATCTTATCTTGTAAAATGTGTGGTAATACTGCCACTCCGTAGTGTACACAGGGTAAGTGTGATTACAAATCTCGAAAGTGAATGTAAAAAGTGAGCATATAAATAGCGGCTCCCTGATCCCACAATTTATATACAGTGTGATTACTCAACAATATAATTGTGAGAGAAAGCAGTGAAATATATATTTTTTTCCTCCCTTCTCGTATTTCGGGGGGTGTCAACATTGTGATGTCTGTCAGCCTTTGGCGATGGACAATGGCATCATCTGTCGGCCCAACCCTAGTGTGGATGCTGTATTCCTTTGGATTCCTCTCCAAAATATGCTGTTTCTGCTCACATAGTATTCAGAGTGAAAGTGAACTTGACGTGGTGTCCAAATACTGCATATCCGGTTTGTATGATGCTATCTGAAAGGTTTTTATCGGTCTACGTTACATATTAGAGCTAAAAATATAAACACAGAAACTCCCCTTAAGCTTAATGTAACAAAGCATCAAGTCTTTTGGGCTGAATTATCTTCTTTTGAACTTCAGATGCTCTTTTATTCTGACCCCGGCACTTTAATAATGCATTGTTGCATTCATTGTACATTATTCATTATTCACTTTCTCTAAAAGTTATTCAGAAACCACAGAGAAAAATGTTTAATATTTTGAATATTTTGAAAAAATATTTTCAGGAGCTTTTAAATTAAAAAGCTTAAATTCTTCATTGAAAAATGCTGTGGCATTTAGCGCACATATGAATGATGTGTACTGAGATACTAATGTTAATTATGTATATAATATGTCTCTGTGTTTCTCTCATCTAAGATCTTTGTTCCTTTTGTCTTATGTGTGTTTGATTAGTTCTTCTGATTGATGTTCTTCAGAGTTATTACTATTCTTTAATCTTTCATCTCTCGTGTTTTATATTTGATCTCATTTCAAAGAGCTAGTAATTTCTCTTAACTTTATTGTATCTGAATTACATTCTTAGGCATTTATGGTCCATAATAAAATCAAATATAATGTTAGGTAATGTCTTACCTGCTGAAAAGACAAGTGTGGATTTTGCTGGTTTAGTGCAGGTCATTTGTTATTATTATTATTATTATTTAAATAAATAAAAATGTGTTTTAAAAAATAAATATAAACATAAAAATATGCTCACATAACCATACAAGCTAAAAAAGAAAAAAAGGAAGAAAACAGTGTTCCCCTTTCAGTCGTTCCACTACGACGTTACATATGGGAGCACTGTGACCAATCCTCTCTGAGCTACAGAGAAAAGGCCAATGAATATTGGCGAGTGGTTTGCATCAGCCGCCACTCCCCCGTACATACGGGTATATAAGATGGCGGCGCGCATACACTCATTCAGACTTCTGCTTCAGAACCTTGCTGCTGAGCTGGAGAAGAAACCAAGACTGTTGGTGTTCGAAGCGAAGATTGCTGGGACTGTTTGCTGTGCCGCTGTGAGGACCATCGATTCCTGCGTTCTGCTGCTGGCTGCCGCTCCTGTGTGCCATTCAAGGCTGTGCATTTCAGTGAGCCCCGAGTGCCACGAGCCTCTGCTCTCCCTGAGCACTCCGGGAGGGCATTTCCTAAAAGAGCAATTTTCTAGCGGTTGAAAAAGATGTCCTCCACAGACTCTTTTTGACCGTGCGCCTCTGGATGTGGTAGTTTCCTGACATCCGTCGACAGCCACGATCGCTGCCTCTCGTGTTTGGGCTTAGATCATGCTGAGGCAGCTTTTGTGGATGGTTCATGCCCTCACTGCGAGAGTATGACCATGGCCACGCTACGGGTCTGCCGCTCGTTCATGAGGCGGCAGCCCTTGTCCTCTACCTCCTCCAGCGTGAGGGGCCGTAAAGATCCCTTCGTTGGTTTAGTTGGAGCCGTGGGTAACCTGCGGGTGATGATACAGAATGCTCCGCCAGGTACAACCCCACGGACTTCTGTTCCACCCCGTGGTCCCGTGGGAATGGCTCAGGCAGATGCATGCTCATCTAAACGCGGGCCGTGCATCTCCTTTGGTGCTCCCGACGATGATCAGATGTCTATCACGGCATCTGAGGAAGGGTCACCTGCTGAAGCGGAGGACTCGGCAGAGCGGCGCCCCACTGCGGGTGCTGCTCTGTCAGAGGCTGACGCTGAGGTAGTGGCCCTCCCTCAGATGCCGTGATAGACATCTGATCATCGTCGGGATGCCTCCTCCGGGCAGCCAGGAACATCGGGCTGGAGGTGCCCAGAGCAACTTTGCCCGAGCGTTCCAGGCTAGATGATTGGTATGTGGGTGCGGGCTCCGCGGCACCACCGTAGCGTACATCAACCGTCAAGTCATGTCGCAACTCGCCCGCCATCTCCTCCTCTGGAGTCAGACGCGGCTCAGATCGCTGCACGCCGTTCACATCCCAGGAGAGCTCAATCAAACAGTCGATGCGCTCTCTCGACAGCTCACACTTCCTGGCGAATGGCGACTCCATCCCCAGACGGTCCAGCCGATTTGGAGTCGATTCGGGGAGGCCCAGATAGATGTGTTTGCCTCCCAGGAGTCATCCCATTGCCCTCCCCTCGCCAGGGATGCTCTGGTACACAGCTGGCTGCGGGGTCCGCTCAAGTACGCCTTTCCCACAGTGAGCCTCCTTGCACAGACCCTGTGCAAGATCAGGGAGGACGAGGAGCAGGTTCTGCTGGTTGCTCCATATTGGCCCACCAGGACCTGGTTCCCTGAACTCATGCTCCTCGCAGCAGCCCCTCCCTGGAAAGTCCCCTTGAGGAAGGACCTTCTTTCTCAGGGGTTGGGCACGATTTGGCACCCGCGTCCCGATCTCTGGAACCTGCACGTGTGGGTTCTGGACGCGACGCGGTAGACCTCTCCAGCCTTCCTCAGGCCGTGATAAAAATCACTTTTAGAGCTCCCTCTACTAGGCAAGCCTATGCCCTGAGGTGGGGTCTGTTTGCTGACTGGTGTACGCCCGTGGTGAGGACCCGCAGAGATGCTCGGTCGGAGTGGTGTTCTCCTTCCTGCAGGAGAAGTTGGAGCACAGGTTGTCCCCTTCAACTTTGAAAGTGTATGTTGCAGTTATTGCTGCACATCACGATGCAGTAGAGGGTTCGTCCCTAGGGAGACATCACCTGGTCGTTAGGTTCCTCAGAGGTGCGAGAAGGGTTAATCCCCCTAGGCCGCACCTCTTTCCCTCTTGGGATCTTTCCGTAGTCCTACGTGGACTACGAGGTGCTCCCTTCGAGCCACTTGTGTCAGTTGAGCTGAAATTCCTGTCCCTTAAGACAGCACTCCTGACCACGCTCGCTTCTATCAAAAGGGTTGGGGACCTACATGCATTCTCTGTCAGCGATACGTGCCTTGTCTACAGATGTCTGCTAGAGAGTCGCTGTGCGCAGAGCGCTTGTCTCATGTAATATTAAGACCCCAGCCTGGCTACGTGCCCAAGGTTCCCACCACTCCCTTTCGGGACCAGGTGGTGAACCTGCAAGCTCTGCTCTAGAAGGAGGCAGACCTGGCCTTAGCGTTGCTGTGTCCTGTCCGTGCCCTGCGTGTGTACGTGGACCGCACCCGGAGCTTTGGCGGACGGCAGAAGGGGAATGCCGTCTCCAAGCAGAGGTTGGCCCATTGGGTGGTTGATGCCATCACCTTGGCGTATGAGGCCCAAGGTGAACTTTGCCCCTTAGGAGTTCGAGAGTGTTGCCTCCTCCTATGCGCTGGCGCACGACGACTCTCTAGCAGACATCTGTAGAGCTGCGGGCTGGGCGACACCTAATACCTTTGTGCGGTTCTACAACCTCCGCATTGAGCCTGTGTCCTCCCGTGTGTTAACTTAAATAAAATCAGGTTTCTGGCGGGACGTTTTCCATGGGTGTTCCCATATGTAACGTCGTAGTGGAACGACTGAAAGGGGAACGTCTAGGTTACGTGCGTAACCCACGTTCCCTGAAGGAGGGTACGGAGACGTTACATCCCCTTGCCGTAGTCCCAGGCTGCCCCCTGGGGGGCTGAGCCAAGCTTGGCTCTTCAGCAGAAACCTGAATGAGTGTATGCGCGCCGTCTTATATACCCGTATGTACGGGGGAGTGGTGGCTGACGCAAACCACTTGCCAATATTCATTGGCCTTTTCTCTGTAGCTCAGAGAGGATTGGTCACAGTGCTCCCATATGTAACGTACGTAACCTAGACGTTTTTTTTTTTTTTTTTTTTTTTAATGTTTGTGGAACATTTATACATTTATTGACAAAAAAAATAATAATAATAAAAAAACATAATTCCAGTAATGTTAATAAAACATTAATAAAATGCTCATTCAAAGTTTTCTGTCTTTAATTAATTCATCAAAACATTGGCAAAAAACATTGTCTATATATCAGTCATGGATATATAACAAAACAAACAAACAAATAAACAAACAAAAATGAAATAACAATTCAAATAAAATAAAATATAAAACAAAATAAATACATTTTATAGTGTAAAAAAAAGTAATTATGATTTTACTGGTTATTCACATGACACAGTTTGAATAAATATTATAAAATATTATAAATTATTAAACTGAACTAAAGTAAAATGAAATAATTATGATAATCAGTTTTACTGTTTATTGACAACAAATAATACATTATTTAATTCATTATTAACTTGAACTAGATGACACTAAACTTAAATAAAATAAAATAAACAAAAATATTTTAAAAAATGCATTTTATGTAATAATGCATTTTAATAATCATGGCTATCAGGTTTAGTGTGTTTATTGAGAACACACAGTTTGAGTAAAATAAAATAATAATAATAATACAAAATAATACAAAAATAATTGTTACATTGAAATAAACTAAAATAACTAAATTAATTATAGGTTTATAATGTTTTTACTGATTAACAGTCTAGATAAAATAAAATAAAATAATATAAAATAAAACAAAATAATAAAACAAACAAAATAAATACATTTTATAGTGTCAATTTAAATAGCAGAATAATTATGGCTATCAGTTTCAGTGTGTTTATTGAAAAAAAAAAACACACACAGTTTGAATAAAAAATAAAATAAAATAAAATAAAATAAAATAAAATAAAATAAAATAAAATAAAATAAAATAAAATAAAATGATAATCCATAGTGCTATAGTGCCTGTAAACAAATATGCAATTTATTTTAAAATGAAAGGCTTATCATTTTTATATGTTTTTCTCATTTGCTCTCAGCTAAACAAAGGACCCTTTTTAAATAAATGTTGACTTGCCAAATTTTGTGCAGCTTTCTAGATTACCCACTGACACATCTTACCCCACTCTCCTGATCTGTGCTTGAGGGCTGTGGTGTATTAAAATAATAAGGGAAGATTTATTTCATCATTTCAATGACTGTGGACAGAATCAGCGCCGGAGTCTGTGTGGATCGCTTACTGTCATAGCCTAACAGCTGGCTTATTAAAAGCTATCCCATCATGCCCTCTGGAAGAATCTTTTTTTTTTTAGGAAGTTTCTGAAAATAAACTGATTATACAGTCATAAATGTTAGTCATATGCTGTACGCATTTGGCCTGGTCTACCGAGAAGCACAGCAGGACAGATTTTCAGATTTTTTGTAAGGAAAGAAGCCTTTATGTTTTTGCCTGCTAAAAACAATACAGATAATTGGCGATAATAACCAATCAGTGCCATAATATGAAATAAGAGACAATGTACAGTAGATTCACAAAGGCTCCTAGTGCGAAGAACATCAATTCCCAGAGTGGTAATTGTTGCTGGCTGTGATGTGCAAAAACACGGCTTATCACTTCAGTCTAGCATATGCTGATTAAAATGTAACTTTGAAGGTGGTACAAAAACATTTCTCTTGAAATATGAATAGTGAACCTGACTGACCCACTTCTTTGATCATGTTGCTCAGCCTAAAAAATGCTGAATCCCCGAGGAGCATAATGCACAAAGCATGATAGTTGGGGAAATCTGAAATGATGCTTTGAAATGTTCCAGAGTCTCAGATTTTCTAGCTGAGGTTAATAAAACTGCAGCATTATTACGGTGCAGAGGGATTAAACGTGAAGAAACCCACTCTGGAAAAAAACTAATTTGCTTTTTAATTGCACACTTTGAACAATAAAATGCTTTATTCATCCGAACTAACAGTCTTCATGGCTGAGAGCTCTTCGTAATGACTTTTGATGACAAATTGAGATTTTGGATCGTAAATCTAGATAAATATTTGACTAATATTAATAGCTCTATTAAAGGAATAGTTCATCCAAAAATGAAAATTTCCTGTCAGTATACTCACCCTCAGGCCATCCGAGTTTGTGTCTTCATCAGAACAGATTTGGAGAAATTCATTCATTACATCACTTGCTCACCAGTGAATGGGTGCCATCAGAATGAGAGTCCAAGCAGCTGATAAAAACATTACAATAATCTACAAGTAATCCACACCACTCCAGTCCATCAATTAATGTCTTGTGAAGTGAAAAGCTGCGTGTTCGTAAGAAATAATTCCATCATTAAGGCGTTTTTTACTTTAAACCATTTCTTTTGGCCAAAACACAAGTCCATAATCCATAATAAAGCTTCCTCCAGTGAAAAAGTCCATCCCCTGTTGTCCTCTCACATTAAAATCATAATACCGTGAAAAACATGACTTACGATGAAAGAGCTAAAGAGATTGTAAAACAAGCTAAAATGGCATGCTTGCGTAGTTATAGATTAATAGCGCCACTCACAGACATTTCAAGTCAGAACTGCAGCGACACGTACAAAAATCAATGTCTTCTAAAACGTACCCAATGGTACGAAATACGTACCAATATGGGCAAATCACTACAATTTCCAACAGAAATGTCCACTAGAGGCAGTAAAACAGCGAGCACTTATAATTGTTTTTGTACACAGCTTTGATTACAGCTTCATGTGTTTTGCTTTCTAACCCAACAAGCTTGCTCGGTAGCTCAGTCGACACGGAATTAGACTTAGGATGTGAAATCCTTGGGTACGAATCCCGTGAAAAACATGACTCACAGTGAAAGAGCTGAAAGATAAGAGATTGTAAAACAGGCTAAAATGCCATGCTTGCGTAGTTATAGATTAATAGCACCACTCACAGACATTTCAAGTCAGAACTGCAGTGACACATACAAAACCACCATCTCATAAAACGTACCCAACCTGGTCTCATGGCGAAAATTTACCTGTGGGAACTTTTTCGCAAGACGCGAAATATGTACCAATACGTGCATATCACTGCAATTTCCAACAGAAATGTCCACTGAGTGGTGCTAAAAAAGTTATAATAATTTTTGTATACAGTTTTGCTAACAAGCTAAAATGGCATGCTTGCATACTTATAGATTAATAGTGCCACTCACAGACATTTCAAGTCAGAACTGTGGTGACACATACAAAACCAACATCTCATAAAACGTTACCAACCCGGTCTCATGATGAAAATGTACCTGTGGGAACGTTTTCGCAAGATCCGAAATATGCGCCAATAAGCACATATTACTGCAGTTTCTAACATAAATGTCCACTAGAGGCAGTAAAACGGTGAGCACTTATAATTGTTTTTGTACACAGCTTTGATTACAGCTTAAAATTAAAATGTACTCAACCTGGTCTCATGACGAAAACGTACCTGTGGGAACGTTTTTACAAGATGCAAAATACATAGCAATAAGTGCATATCACTGCAGTTTCCAACAGAAATGTCCACTAGAGGCAGTAAAACAGCGAGCACTTTTATATATATTTTTTTTTACACAGTTTTGATTACAGCTTCATGTGTTTTGCTTTCAAATGTAACAAGCTTGGTTGGTAGCTCATTCGACATGGAATTAGACTTAGGATGTGAAATCCTTAGGTACGAATCCCGTGAAAAAAAATGACTCACGATAAAAGAGCTGAAAGATAAGAGATCAAAAAACAAGCTAAAATGGCATGCTTGCGTAGTTATAGATTAATAGCGTCACTCACAGGACATTTCAAGTCAGAACTGCGTTGACACGTACCAAACCAACATCTCATAAAACGTACCCAACCTGGTCTCATGATGAAAACGTATCTGTGGGAATGTTTTCGCAAGATGCAAAATATGTACCAATAAGTGCATATCACTGCAGTTTCCAACAGAAAGGTCGGCGTTAAAAGAGTGTTCGTTTTTTTTTCCCCGGAACAGAGGGACATACATATGGCACATTTTATGTGACGTTGTTTTTGTATGCGTCATCATAGTTCTGACTTGAAATGTCCATTAAGTGGTGTTATAACTCTAATGCTCTGTGACATTTTAAAATAATAAACCTACCTGATAATATAAACAAAAGTGAATGTGATGTAAAAATACAATTGCAAGCACACCGTTTTAGCTTGTTTTTCAATCTCTCATCTTTCAGCTCTTTCATCATGAATCATGTTTTTCACGGGATTCGTACCCAAGGATTCCACATCCATTTCTGTTGGAAACTGCAGTGTGATGTGCCTATTGGTACATATTTTGCATCTCGCCTTGAGATCAGGTTGCAACATCTCATTTACATATTGGATGGCCTGATGATGAGAACATTGTCAACAAATTTTAATTTATAGGCAAACTATTCCTTTAATTCAGCTGTTAATGTTAGACAAATGTTTGTCTAGATTTGTCTCAGTTTGCTCCTTAAGTTTTAAAACTCCTTCATTAAATCCAGTCCACATCTTACCTCATACATAAGGCATTAAATAACTGACCGTTACATCACAGCCAGAACGTGATGTTCCTGCTCTATTAATGGGACTGCAACCTGCCTTATCTGCAGGAGAAAATTGCCGTTCATCTCAGGCGCCATTACTCTGCTAAACATGCAGAGCCAAATACGAGGATGAGATGAGGCATTCAGCTCTGAAAAGGCTCATCTATGCATCGATAACCATATTACTGTGGCAATAGTTAAAATTCATGGTCGTTGAAACATTTATTTGTTGTGACTACTCAACTGGCCTGTGCTACTGACCCCAGGTAATTTGAGTTGGAGACCCCTGAATTAGTTGATGGCAGTTTATACGTTTATAGATTTTGAGCGAAGGCAAAATCAATTCAGCAGTTTTAGCATTTGCCTTTTGCTAATGTGAGCTGAGGGTAGCTCTTAGTAATCTTATTTCCCATTTAAATATAAAAGCCCACTGTTTAACTTGCCGCCGCAGCAGGTACTCTAATGAATTTACAGAGCCCCTCGTGTGCGGGGAGATACTGTAGCTTATTTCCAAACATCTGCTTAATTAAACATGAAATAGGTGTCATTTAAAGTCTTAATCTGTCAACATTGTTTATTTATCCATACATTTAACTTTTAATTAGTGAAATTAATCATGTTGATTCTGTCTAATTAAACATTACAGCATGAGCTGCCCTGACTGATACAGTACAGTATGACAAGAGCTGCAATCCATCTCATGCTTTTAGGATCCAGCAAGTCGACAAGTGTTGAAGCTCTGGGGCGATGAGGAGATAGTGCCAAATTTCAACAGGATTCAACAAACAAGCCTGGAGAGTGTGTTAAGGTTTTATGATTTGACAAATGTTACAGGAACAAATTGGATGATTAATACAGAAATTAACTGGTGTAAATATCTTATAATGTGACAGTTTTAGTGATTACCATTGATATGTTTTCAGTGTTTTCAGTGCTGCTTTCAATCAGGGTTGCTATCATTAAAGTGCCTCTATTATGCCTTTACGAATATTACCTTTCATGCTGTGTGTCATGTAGCTTAATGAGAACATAAACTAACTGCAAAGTTGTGAAGCTGACAGTGCATGATAAATAAAGTTATTGTCTATCAAAAAAAAGAGTCGGTTCGCGATCGAGAAAACAAGTCGTTAAGCCTGGCTCACACTACAGGATTTTTAAAATCCTAACTGATTATGAAATCTGGTTGCAGTACACACATAAGGAGAATCTTTGCAGATTACCTTCCCTCAAATCTGAAACATGCACACACTACAAGATACGCAAATCGTGGCACTTCACACGCTACAAGATATTATTAAGATTATCATGTCGGAGGGATCGCCTCATGTGATCTCACGTAGCAGATTTCAGCAACTAATGTTTACATATGTTAGCTAGTGTGCTAGCAGCTTTCTACACGTTCAAAACGGAAACGATTTCAACCCAGCGCTTCTCTTTGTCCTTACGGTTGTGATATGTTTTTGACACATCATACAGACAGTCCTTTTATTGCAAAACTTCCACAAGCAGTTTCCTCCATTTCCACTACCCAACAGACCCATACAGCAGCTGTTTTGTGGTCGCGTACTGACTACTGTGAAAGTAGTCATCATTTAAAATCTTAAATATCAAACATGTTTGATATTAATCGGGTTGGCCCAAGATTTGATCTGTGAATGCCTCACATTACCAGATAATCTGCGCCAAACATCAGAACCGATCGAGGTGCTCGACAAGATTTTTGCTCCGATTCTCGGGAGGGGAAAATCGGGGCTAAATCGGGCTAAAACTCTTGTAGTGTGAGCCAGGCATTAGGAATTCAAATCTTATTCTGTTACGGCCGGACGTCAGGAAGTAACAAATTTGCATAATGTCCGCCCACATTCTACGTCGCAACCAACTTGCCCGCCCACAAACACAGTATAATTTCCGTGTGGCTCACGTCATGTCGAGAAGACGCTATATCATACGCTGTAAGAGTAAATTTGTTTTATTTTCACTTCCAAAATATGAAGCTTCAAAGAATCAGTGTTTAACAATTTTTTAACAACTCCTCAGCAGTACAGTTCCAGTCTTGTGTTTTTCTTGTGTCATTTTACGAGACTGCTTTCCAAACTCGGGGAGTTCAACAGGGGATACACCAAACGCTTGGTTTTAAAAGATGGATTAGTACCCAGTTTATTTAGACCTGTTTGCTCCTCTGAACCTCTTCCTGTAAGTATGCTTAATAACTGATGAATGTATTTGCGATCATTCAGAATAGTTGTGCAAACCCTACACTTGTCTTGAAAACTGGCTAACGTTAACTAACTTCTGTAGTTCTGTTGTTCAGCTGTGGGACCACTGTAGTCTATAAATGTGTCGATTGATGCAGCTTGACTGTCTGTCTGTCTTATTAGTTGGATCAATGATAAAGGATGCCGAACGACTTTGGTTTACACAGTGTAATGCATTACATAATCTTGAAGTTTACAATAGAGGTGTGTCCGGTTTGCTTACACGAGCAAATTGCAAGCACTGTGCATGGTAGTCCGTACTAAATAGTTGAAGTATTCTTTCTGAAAGCACCCCTGCTCAAGATGTTCTTTTGCATTTCATCATCAGACTCTGGCTCGAATTGGTAAGGTAAAATCGAAACTATCGTTTTTTATGTATTGACAAGTCTCCAGGGCTGTGATTTGCCAACACGCGCTCTATGCGTTGCGTACTCGCGGTAGACCAATCACAAAGGGCTGCACGGAAGGGAGGGGTTTAGAGCAGTGGTTTTCAATCCTGGTCCTGGGGACCCACTGCTCTGCACATTTTGTGTGTCTCCCTTATTTAACACACCTGATTCAGATCATCAGCTCATTAGGAGAGAAATCCATGAACTGAGCTGAGTGTGTCAGAAAAGGGAGACATACAAAATGTGCAGAGCAGTGGGTCCCCAGGACCAGGATTGAAAACCACTGGTTTAGAGAGAATGATTCTTCAAACTGCTTCAAACGAGTCGTTTACGAATCATTTAGAAATGAGGTCAAATTAAATTTATTTTTGTAGAAAACTAAAGTGTTTCTTGACCTTGCATACATGTAAACCTGTTTTAGGAGACACATAAAACAATATTAGCAACCTTAAAAATGGCATAATAGGTTCACTTAAGTAAACTAAAAATAAAACTTAAACCATAAAAAATACTTTAAATAAAATATAAAAAGGAACACTCACACTCACATATTTGAAAAATATAGTTTTTTTTTAGGTGAGAATGTACTTACTAAGACTTCAAATATGTGATTTGTTAATAACAATAACGTCTATTTGAAAATTTGCTTTGACGTTTTTGGAGATGTGAGCTCCAGAGCATCAGCGGGCATTCAGCGCTCATAAAACCCGCTAAGAGCAGCCTCATCTCGGCTAGATATTCTGGAATTTGCCGCAGAGCTAAAGGCAAAATCTCCACACGTTATATTTTGTTACATTAATGCTGTATGTCAGAGCACTGCCTTTGTACTTTTGACTGAATTGCCTAACAATTTTTAATGATAGCTGTTGTTGTTTATTAAATATTTTATATAAATAGAAGTAGTACAGTATTTACTAATAGTATTTAGTATTGGAAAATGGTGTGTGCGTGTTTGTGACGGTGATTTGAGTGTAACGATTCAGTCCACTGAAGGCGAGATGTTTGATGAACCCAAGTGCAGTTTATTGAAACAAAGTGTAATCCAAACATAAATCCAAACAATGACTTGAAACAGACTTGACAATGAAACAGACTTGACTAAGTAACAGACTTGACTCACCAACAGCAGGTTACAACATTAATACACAACAAGAGACAATGGCTACATGAGGGCTACTTATAGTCAACAATGAGGGAACATGACCGACCAATGAGAATCAGGAAACATGACATAACAACCAATGAATAAACAGAACAGAGAACCATATGGCAAGACAAGAACCAATCAGAACATGACAAATACACAGGCAGGATAACATGAGGAAAAGGGAAGCAGGACACAAACAGAAACTATGACTAGACTCCAAAACAAAACCCAAAACCCTACGTTACATTGAGTTAAATTATTGTGCTATTAGATGGCGACAAGAGAATGTTTTATCATTGGAAATCACCCTTAACAGATGACAGGATAGTACGACAAAGATATTGTACTATATATATATATATATATATATATGAGGATGAGGAACTATCTACAACTTAATGAAGTTAAAAAATGCTTTCCCTATTCTCATATTTTCCAGTTTATGTTCCTAAAACTACATCTTTATTATGGTGATGAGGGATTAAACATGCAAAAATCCACTTTGAACAATAAAATGCTTTATTAATCCATAATGAAAGTCTATCTCTCTCTCTATATATGAATGCATCTGTATGCATCTGTATCTGCATTGGATGTAAGCAAAACAGTTTACTTGAATTGATATTAGCATGACAATATGATTCTTCAGAGAAGCCATTATCACTGGAGCCCTTTAAAACACACTTCAATCACTAATAGATAAGCCGTTCTGTTTATACTGGCAATTTTGATATGCAGGACATACCTGCATCCATTAACTCTGCTTCTGACCCAAAATAGATGATATAGTACATCTTAAGAGTGGTGTGACATGAATCAAGACATGAAAATTGATGAGCTCTTGCTTTGATTGCATCCTTGATTGCATGTAAAATGAAAAGATGGAGAAGGAGGTCAGTTTTGCAGGAAAGTCTGTCTTTGTGAGAGTCAGAACAGAAGCTATGTGTGTTTTAATTCAGTTTCCTCTAGAAAAGAAATGCTAATTTCTTTTTTAGCATTAGCATTGCTAATTTTTTTCAGGAGTCAAATTCCCAATGCAACGTGAAGCTAGCGCTTGCCATTAAACGTGCAATGTAATTTCTTTAAGCAGAGTCTTCAAAGGTCTTCTACAAACCTTTCATTGCTCTTCAAAAGTCCTTCAGGCATGATTGCATGCTTTTTAATTTCCGGTGTCGAACCACATCCACTCAAGCACTTAACATATCTGAACCAAAGCGACGGCACACGACACAAGACCTTAATTTCTTTTGTCAAGAGTCGCTGATGGAAGTCCACAGGTTGCAAACACGCAGTAAGAATAAATGGCAGACACTTATACCTGCTGACACACTTATATATCATTTGCCACTGCTGTACAGTACGTGTGAAATAAAACAACAGCACTACAGCTTTACTTAAAGTGACAGCCTTCATTTTTCTTTAATCAATGTGAATATAAAGTTTAAAAGGAAAGCTAAAAAAAAATAAGGCAAAATTTACTGCATGTATATATATATATATATATATATATATAAGGTTTCAACAAATGTCTAAGATTCATACAGCATATAAAACAAGATGTTTTTAAGAAAAATCACTGTAGTGACCTTCATCATGTACCATGAAAAAAATTATATAAAATTATATATATATATATATATATATATATATATATATACACGGTTGTATTACATATAAATAAATAATTTATATAAAACTCACCTTTCCCAGTATAGAGACTGGCAAATAAATAAATAAATAGTAATAAAAACAAAGAAACATATATAATACAACAGTGTATATATATATATATATATATATATATATATACATATTATACCATATATTGCAGTTAAATAAATAAAATATACTGGTCATGATCATGGTCAAAATAATACTAAAGAATAATATAAATAATAATATAAAAATAAAAATATAATAGAACTGTGTAATTTATATGATTTAAATATTTATAATACACATATTATACAACATATCCTGAATATCCAGAATATTTCATACAGTGAAGTCAGCATTTACTGTATATATGCTTTTTCCTGTCAATTTTGCTGTCCTGTGCCAGCAAAATAAATAAATAAATAAATAAATGTGTGTGTGTATGCACGTATATATGTACCAAAAAGTAATAAGCAAATAAGTAAAATATAAAGCAATTTGTACAGAAATTGTAACTTAAAATGTATATAATAATACAATAATACGTAACACTACTTATGTGTTAATAAATGTAATAATATGTGAAATTTACAAAATCTTTGACAGAATCCTGCTATGCTGATGTTTTGGTGCTGTATGAATAAAAGTCCCTACATCAATGTTTCCCTTATAAGACTGCCCTCAAATGTATGCTCAAGATTCATCTGGAATGCTTATAAATTTACAAATAAATGATTTGAGTCAGGAGAGGAACTGATTATCTATACTTGCCAGAGCTGCTTTCCCTATTCAAATCTCAATGTAACGCATCCAACGCTTATGCACCCAATCTGTGCAATACACGCTTACATCCATCACGCATTAGAAAAGCTCTGTTTCCAAAATTATTCAAATAACTTGGCAAGAGAAGGAGACCTTGCACAGTGGATCAAAGAGTACGAAGAGAGATCATAGGGTTTTTTCCTTCCATTATTACACAATACAACAGACGACGCTACTTTCAAAGAGTATGGTTCCTTTCAACTCAACATTTCTGCAATACAGCGCAACAATGACCACCTACTTTTTTACAGCAGTCTTGGTCCTGGAAATAGTTTTCCCATTCATTTTCTCCATAGGGGTTTGAAATAATTCTTCAGTAAAGAGTTCTAGTCATGAACCAAACCAACCAGCTCTGAGATGAATCACACCATTGCACACTTTGATTAAAAGCAAAAAAAGAATATGAAAATTGAAAGAAAATGATTCAACAATGTGTTATAATGTTAACATTATACTACAAGGAATACATTACACGATTCAATACAACTTTTGTATTCAAAACCATAAAATGAGGGTATAATATAAAACTAATGACTATTAAACATTGATTACACCACCCTGCATCATATTTGCTGAGTAAAATCCAATACTCGTTTCTTACTAATTAATTGGGATTCTGACTTAAAAAATAGTGCAGTTTTTTCTCTATTACATCACACTGTCTGACAAAATATTATGTGCATTTTATAGCATTTTTGCTTTTGAACACCATTTGGGTGAAGATGTCGTATCATCTTTTAAAACTGCCACAAAGAGATGATTCCTGTCTTCCTCTCAGCCAGATTACAAATATTTTGACAATTTTGACATTTAGGAATGATTTTCCAGACATTATTTTGTCTAATCCTGATTTCAGTTAGAATTATGGCCAGTGACAGATGAAAATGCAAACAAGACCAAAACATTTTTTGATATTACATTGAGTATTTGAACATATTTTCCACTCCATTGTAAGCTAATGATACATTTTGACTACTACTCTGAAACTTTAAAGATTTGACTGCTTTTATTATTTTGATAAGTCCACTAAAGTTTAAATTTATATATCACTGATATATAAATGTGCTGTAGATAATCACAGCGTGCTGATATACAGCCATATTTCACAGAAACAAGTAAGATATAATGTTTATACAACAGCTTGACGGCACAAATACAAAAGAAACAACAACAGAGTGTCTTTAAAAACCCTCTTTTGTGCAGAACTACTTCCTTCCACCGCAGATTCAAATCTCAAGCTGACAGTTTAACTGCTGAGTCCAAGCCTTTGGTACTAATTAAAAAAATGTCACTTTTAAACTAGTAATGAAGGAATGTGTAGTTGCTTCATTGTATTACTGTATTGAAAGCTCACTGTATTATACAGAGTATTATGAGAGGGAAAAGGATTAAGCGAGTGTGATTACCTGCATCTGATACAGCATTCATTCTTCAGCTCAATCTCATATTCACAATTACATTAGTTTGAATGTGTGCAGAGGAAAGCGACATATATATATATATATATATATATATATATATATATGTCATAAACCAAAGTTATTTTCAATTTCAACAACAGCTTGACGTTAGCGAACAAATGCACTGACCAGCAAAATCACCTTTAACAGATGAAAGGATATTAACGGTAGGACAAAGATAACGCTTTCCTCAGCAGATATGCAAACTAATGTTTATTTTGAACATGAGACCAATCTGAAGAATGAATGCTGTATCAGATGCAGGTAATCATACTCGCCCAGTCCATCTCTCTCTTTCATAATACTCTACATAATACAGTGAGCTTTTAATAGAGTAATACAATAAGCTTTCAATGAAGCAACTCAACAATCCTTCGTTACTATTAGTTAGTAACGGAGGCTTGGACTCAGCTGTTAAACTGTCAACTTTAGATTTGAATTTGGGGTGGAATAAAGTAGTTCTACACAAAAGAAGGCCGTATATACAGCCACATCTCACATCTATGAGTGTGATATACTGCATATATATATATATATATATATATATGTATATATATATTTATATATATATATATGTAACACAATTAATGCAGGGGTGGGGTTTGGCCACCCCACTTACAAGTGTTGAAAAAATGTGTTTATTTTGATGTGCAGATTGTCTTTACGAGCACATCAATTGGGAGACTTTTCAGACTCGCGCTCCAACTTCACTTCAGCACCAAATGCAAGTCAAACAAGCATGAAAACAGTACCGGTGATGAGGAGCTTTAGTAGAACAGTGAACTGCGGTCAAATAAGATGGTGTCAGACCGTATGTCTGTAAAAACTAATTTACTTGTCCTGTCAGCCGTTATACTGTGCTCGTAGCACATACTTCTTCAAGTGCATGCCCAAATGTGCCGGTACGCGCTGTAGGCCTATATTAAAGCGCTGTATCATATTCAAACTAAAATTAAACTGCAAGTATGCAATGTTGTAGTTATGTTGTCAGTTAAGACATACTTTTACAAAGAAAGGCGATTAAAATAGTGCAAGTATTTATTATTTATGAATCACATTTAAAGCAGTGTCAGAGCCGCATCAGCTTCAGAAGTGGCAGCTTTTAAAGTAACAGCAGCCAAAATATCCTAATAACCTGCTGCTGTGAAGATTTACAAACTTCTGTAATTTTAAGCTTTATCTTTATATAATTTAGAATTTTATATAATTTAGTGATTGATAACTTTAGGCTATATTTTCTTGATGGAGGGCACAGGTAGCTAGCCTATATGACATTTATTATAATAAATTTATGTGAAGATTGTTTCAAGTTAGAAGTTATTTTTCAAAGTCTAATAAATGTTAAAGTGATAGCTCTCAATTATACTGTAATGTTGAATGGTTATATTCAATGGTGAAATATTCATTGGTTGGAATCAGTGATACTTACCTTCAGTCATAAAAAAATGGCATTAAAAACATATACATGCTTTATGTTGTTTCTACATTAATTTAAAGCATGGATGTGAAATTATTGCAATATAAAAGCATAATTCAAAACTTTAATGTCAGGTAGAATAGTTTATTATTTTTTTTAAATCAATTGACACCACTAATTGTGTGTGTGTGTGTGTGTGTGTGTGTGTGTGTGTATGTATATAGTTGTTCAGCATCCGTTTCTATGAAGAAAATGAGAAGAAATCAGTTTCTATAAAGAAAAAAAAATAGATCTCCACTATGACCCTGCTGTTGCACTCAATGCACTGTACTGACATCTCTCTGATGTCTCTGTCTCTCCTGCACGTTTTCTGTCTCAATTTATCCTCCAGCAAATGAGTGGCAGTTGTACTTTCTGTTTCCTTTTTTTCTCCCCGACGTTATCTTTCCTTCCTCTCACCACTTCCATTATTATCTTTCAAATTTAATAAACATCTCTCGACATAAATGGACGCATATCTCTGTGGCTTCATCTATCGCCTGGCAACCGGGATTCTCGTGGCGCAGACCGCATGCAGCCATCACACTTTTTAGTTCGAAAGAAAAAGACATTCTTGTCCAACACTCGGTTAATTGCCTCTCTCTGGGAGATTTATTGATAAGGAAATGCGGTTGAAATAATGTGCTGCTATCATGTGCTGCAGATCGTATTTACATTAAACTAACAATTATCACCATTGTGCAATTATAATGATACTAACAAGATATTGCGCATGCATATCATGCATTTGTGTCCCACCATGGCTATACAAAAACAATTCACAGTCATGCAGCGCGGGGGATAACAGTCTTGTAGTTATGAAAGCAGGGCAGAGGGCTAAATAGAGTGGGTTGTACATGTTCCAGCCATTATCATGAAGGCACTTATCAGTGTACTTTCAAATGTCGAAAGATTTGGTTTCTGAAATTACAGCGTGAGAGTCATTCATATGGAAATGACATTCCTTTCCTCTTTTGTCACCCCCTGTTTTCATGCTGAGTTGATATGTGGATATTCCAAGTCATACCTTTTTTTCATAGCCATATGGTGCACTATGAAAAAGAGTAAGCCTATTAGTTTTCTTTCTTGCCTTTTTTTACTAAGTGCTTGTAAAGCTTTCTTGCCCAGTGTAAATTACTGTATTATTGCTGTTGTTGTCATCATCATGAATATGCATTAAAAAGTGGTCTATTTTTAAGAAACCTATGGTCTTCCAGCTGTTAAATAAGAACTATGGGTAGTAAAATGCTGTAATGGTAAAACATTACCGACATATTAAGTCATTGCAATTTTGCTAAAGGGCTCTTTATTCAACAGGACCGCTGATGTGATCTTTGCAATATAGAGCCTTGATTATGTCATGAGTCATGGCGTGTAGTCTAGCATTCACCACGTAATTGATCTACAAGTGCTGTTCCAGATCAGTAATCTAACATGCTAATTAGCCAGCAATACTTTATTAAGATTCAAGGAATGCTTTTAAAACACTGTGGTACATAAAACACACACACAGAATAAACCAAAACATGTTTATTGAACTACAGCTAGCAAATGCATTTCTGCAACCAAATGTTACATTCTGAAACTTTTTTAATAGAAACTTTCACTTACAACTATTGTTGGCTGTTTAGAATGAACTCCAGTGAACTTGAAAGTAGGGGTGCCCTCGACTAAAGATTTTTTTCTGGTCGACTAGTAGTCGTTCATTTTAAGCATTAGTCGACTATTAGTAGCACGTTTATTAATAAACCACATAAATCATAAGAATGAGCCTTTAATTGCCTACATAGCCTAATAAGCGCTCAAGCGCACACACAAAAAAAAACCTTGCCACAGCACACCGGCAGATATAATAATTATGAATGTGTCTGGGAAAAACAGCAAGGAAACCGCAATAAATCTTACAGTGAATGTGAGTAAAAAACAACTTTATATTTTAAGATGTATTTGTCTCTTCAACCCCGTTAGTCTCAACCCCATCACACCTACATTTTTTTCTAATTATTTTTTACATTTAAAAGTTATAATGTTTGTTGAACTCAGTCTGAAATGTTTAGAGCAATCATAAGAATACTGATTTTAGTTTAAATTATGAAGTTAAGCCACTTCTTTGATCAAAAATGATGAGGGTGCTGTCACAAAAAAGTTCCATTTCAAGCTTTAGTATGGCAAAAGTGTAAGATTTAATGTAACTTTTGTATTTGCAAATACTGAATTAGTTTGAGGGACATCTGATTAATAGGAAAATGTTAATTTCATTACAAATTCATTTTCTAATCATATTCCGAGAGCTCCCATGGTGTCCATAACGTGCTTAAAGATAAAATGATGATCAATAATAATAGGGATTTGATGCCTGAGGTGGGAAAATATGGAGTAAATGTCATTAATGTTGTGGGGTGTTCAAAAAAGTACTACATTTTGGAAAAAAAATAAATAAATAAATAAAAAAGTCCAAATCGTACTGGTTTCGTGGAATGACTCACTGACACAAAGTTCAAATGATTTGCAACGGTTCCTTTGTCTCATCCAGTGTTAGACAGCCTCAGGCTGTTACGGCTGGTGTCCTATGAATCAATCTTACTTTAAGAACAAAAACATGACAAATGTTTTTATATACACTACCAGTCAAAAGTTTGGACACAACTTCTCATTTAAAGTTTCTTATGCTTATCAAGGCTGTTTTCACTTGATCAAAAATACACACACACACAAAAAAACTAAAACTAAAAATAATATTGTGAAATATTATTACGATGTAAATCTATGTTTTTCTATATTAATATACATTCAAATTTAATTTATATCTGTAATTAAAGTTGAATTTCCAGAATCATTACTCCAGTCTTCAGTATCACATGATCCTTCAAAAATCATTCTAATATACTGATTTATTGTCAGTGCTGGAAACATACTTTTTTTCAGGATTTTTTGATCAATAAAAGGTTGAAAAAGAAGAGCATTTACTTAAAATAGAAAGGTTTTCTTACAATATACACTACTGTTCAAAAGTTTGGGGTCAGTAAATTTGTATTCTTTCTTTTTTTGAAAGAACTTAATTAATTATTATTATTAACTTTTATTCACCAAGGATGTGTTAAATTAATAAAAAAGTGATAGCATAGATTTACATTGTTAGAAAACATTATATTTTGAACTAATTGTGTGTGTGTTTTTTACTTGTTATTCATCAAAGAATCCTGAAAAAAGAATCACAGGTTGCAAAAAAAATATTTGGCAGCACAACTGTGTCCAACATTGATAATTCTAATAATAAATCAGCATATTCGAATGATTTCTGAAGGATCACGTGACACTTAAGACTGGAGTAACAGCAGATGAAAATTCAGCTTTGCATCACAGGAATAAATTGTATTGTAAAGTATATTAAAATAAAAACCATTATTTTATATTGTAATAACATTTTGCAATATTACTTTTTTCTGTATTTTTGATCAAATAAATGCAGCCTTGATGAGAATAAGAGACTTCTTTAAAAAACATTAAATGAGAGGGTGTGTCCAAACTTTTGACTGGTAGTGTATAACATCAGAACAATATTTGAGTTGTGGTAACAGTAGTATAAGCAGAATAACTGACTCTGGTCTGTTGAATTATTAGAAAGCGCACACTTGAGGTGTAATGTGGGCATTATTTTATAATAATTTAACTGCCTGTCGTCAATTATTCCTTACTTGAAGGGGACCTATTATGCCCCTTTTTACAAGATGTAAAATAAGTCCCTGATGTCCCCAGAATGTGTATGTGAAGTTTAAGCTCAAAATACCCAACAGATAATTTTTATATACTTTAAGTGTATAAACCAAAACTCACCGTTTTTGTGTTTGTCCCTTTAAATGCAAATAAACTGGTGCCCCCGGCCCCTTTTCAAAAGAGGGCGGAGCTTCAAGAGCTGGTAAAAACAAAATAGGACAATCTCATGCACTGAAAATGTTAGAAACTCTTAGTAGTGGTGTCCAGCTTTATATGTTCTGACTGTATAATGACATAGCTGGCATAGCTCATGATGTCATCGCGTATTATCACAAACTTTATAAGTTTCACTTGTGATTATAAGCTTAACAAATATAAGCAATCAACTTCACAATGCTTTCATACGCAATTTTTAACTACCACATTCTTATTTACAATTACGAAAACAGGCTCAAACAATGGTAGCTTTAGCAACATTTGCCTTACAGAGCGCCAAGAAGTTCTTTCAGAAAGGCAATTTGGAAAACAAACGCATGATACTTGCTTTGTCTGAAGCGGATATTTGTGCACAAAGCGTTGGTATTGATCCCTAAACATATAAGGGACTTTACTGCTTTTTTTCAGGACATTTCCTTTCAAACTGAAATGTAACCACATTGTTCTCAGATGGAGGGAACATGTAATGCAGTCAAACCATCCCTAAGTTCTGATATCTAGAGAACATGATCTTCTCTATTTTTTTGGTCTGTTTTATCATCTGCCAAGTGCAAAACCATAAATTAGTTTGCTTAGAAAACAAACAGTAAATCTTTCCTAAACCAGCTACATAATTTGTGGCATCATTCATGTTTGTACCACTTAAGTTTAATATTTTGAAAAACACCTTACCCATATGAGCAGTAATAGTGTTTGAAATACTAATGCTTGCCTTAGCAAGCGCCGCTAATGATTAAAAATTAAGTCTCGAGTCGCCTCCGAGTTAAAAGAACATCTGGCACGCTAACTCTAAAAGCATTATTAAATCAAATGGAATAAAAACCGAACCTTCCCCTCAACAAATGTTTTAACACTTTAACAAAATAAACAGCGGCGGGTTGTTCCCATAGCGCAGGTAAATGGCCTATTACATATTTTTTTCATGCACAAAAAGGCAGTTTTTTTTATCAATTCAAAGATTCTGCTAAAACCCACCACAAATAGACCCAATTTGCCTCTAATAATGAGAGTAAAAGCATCTCCACCTGAAGCCAGTCATTTCCTGGATAATTGTACATCAACATAATCATGCGCTTTGTGCACGCAGATCACTCTTATGCTATTCACAGCCCTCTCTCTTAGGACTCCTCTGCAAAAAAAAAAAACTCTTTTGAGCCATATTACTAGCTCTTGACTCAATACGCCTGACGGTTTTCCTTTAGAAGCATGATTGATGCCAAAACAATACTTGGTCTTGACAGAAATGATCGGTTTGATACATTGATTGATTACCGTGAAAAGAAACAATAGCTGCTCTCAGAAAATAATATCTTTGTGGCCCAGAAAACAGGTTGATATGTGTGTGTTAAGGGGGCGACAGCCAATTTTTCTTGCGTTAGTCCCTCTAACGCCATGGCAACACGGAAAGGTGATTAGAGAGTGCCTTTCTTTGATATCCCTTTCGTATGTATCTACGAAAACTATAGCTACATCCCTGCTTTACATTCTTCGCCATTTGTACTTGAGGGACCTTATGAAGGGTAACTAGAGTCGTAGCTCAAGAACACATTCCAAAGTATCAATATTCTTCACGAAAACTGCCGTTTCAGCCCAATTTTGTGAAATGTAATGGACTTTCACAGTCTCGCTAACAGCTTGATGCAGTATAAAGACTAAATTTAGCGAAGAAAATGGATATTTATGGGAGGGGCTGCTTCTCTTTCTCTTGACTGACTTGTGTAATGGGCACTTTACAATGGTTCTGCCTTGAGAGTCTCTCTTGGAAACCTAAAAAAACGACTTTTATGTAACTCAAGCAAGTGTATGGATTGTGTTCGCGGCACACACAAAGGGATCTATTGTGACACACACACTTCAGGTAACAAGCACAAAGAACTGTAATTTCATCGGCTGATTACAGATGGTAATTAAGACACTGATCCTGCAATTATTCTCAGGCAGATATTGCATGCCTTGAATACTGTTCTTTATGAAACGCATCCGACTCTAGAGGCTGATCGGATGAGCCATGTTGTAAAATAGCCCATAAACACACATCTGTGACGCATGTTGCTTCTTTCAGACACCAATAAGATTAAGTGGAGAGCAAATGGAGATTGTTCCACAGTTATCCTGCTTCTCAGATGTTTCTTCAGTTGAGATTTGCCAAGATATTAAAGTCTGCAGGTTGCAATATGAGCTCAAATGCGTCTAATCAGATTCTTCAAGACCAAATGATCTGAGCTATTCAAATTCTTTTTTAGCTTTGTATTCTGTTTTTGCTTTTTATTTCTCCTCAGTAGCTTTAGAAACTTAAAGAGACAGTTCAACCAAAACTTAAAATTCTGTCATCATATTCTCACCTCTTATGTCATTTCAAAACTTTTATGATTTTCTTTGTTCTCTGAAACATAAAAGAAGATATTTTGAATGGTAACCAAACTTATTTTGATCATATGGAGAAATGGAAAGTGGAATTATCTGGTTATGAACATTTTTTAAAATATTGTGTGTTTTACAGAAGAAATAAAATGCATACAGCTTTGAAATGACACGTGGATGAGTAAATCATGACATAATTTAAATTTAAATTAAAAATAAAAACTGAGAACTGTAAAGGAACCCCAAAAGGGACATGATGATGGGAAAAAAAAAAAAAAAAAAAAAAAAAAAACTAGAAGAAAAAAGATATGCGATTTTAATGCTTTTGTTTGTTTCCAAAACTGTTGCATTTCCCCAAAAAACTTAACTTTGTGAAAGTAAGCAAAAGCATTTAAAAACTAATATATATATATATATATATATATATATATATATATATATATATATATATATATATATATATATATATATTATATACACAGTGGGTACGGAAAGTATTCAGACCCCCTTAAATTTTTCACTCTTTGTTATATTGCAGCCATTGGCTAAAATCATTTAAGTTAATTTTTTTCCTCATTAATGTACACACAGCACCCCATATTCACAGAAAAACACACAATTGTTGACATTTTTGCACATTTATTAAAAAAGAAAAACTGAAATATCACATGGTCCTAAGTATTCAGACCCTTTGCTCAGTATTTAGTAGAAGCACCCTTTTGAACTAATACAGCCATAAGTCTTTTTGGGAAAGATGCAACAAGTTTTTCACACCTGGATTTGGGGATCCTCTGCCATTCCTCCTTGCAGATCCTCTCCAGTTCTGTCAGGTTGGATGGTAAACGTTGGTGGACAGCCATTTTCAGGTCTCTCCAGAGATGCTCAATTGGGTTTAAGTCAGGGCTCTGGCTGGGCCATTCAAGAACAGTCACAGAGTTGTTGTGAAGCCACTCCTTCATTATTTTAGCTGTGTGCTTAGGGTCATTGTCTTGTTTGAAGGTGAACCTTCGGCCCAGTCTGAGGTCCTGAGCACTCTGGAGAAGGTTTTCGTCCAGGATATCCCTGTACTTGGCCGCATTCATCTTTCTCTCGATTGCAACCAGTCATCCTGTCCCTGCTGAAAAAGCTGAAAAACACCCCCACAGCATGATGCTGCCACCACCATGCTTCACTGTTGGGACTGTATTGGACAGGTGATGAGCAGTGCCTGGTTTTCTCCACACATACAGCTTAGAATTAAGGCCAAAAAGTTCCATCTTGGTCTCATCAGACCAGAGAATCTTATTTCTCACCATCTTGGAGTCCTTCAGGTGTTTTTTCATGTGTCTTGCACTGAGGAGAGGCTTCCGTCGGGCCACTCTGCCATAAAGCCCCGACTGGTGGAGGGCTGCAGTGATGGTTGACTTTCTACAACTTTCTTCCATCTCCCGACTGCATCTCTGGAGCTCAGCCACAGTGATATTTGGGTTCTTCTTTACCTCTCTCACCAAGGCTCTTCTCCCCCGATAGTTCAGTTTGGCCGGACGGCCAGCTCTAGGAAGGGTTCTGGTCGTCCCAAACGTCTTCCATTTAAGGATTATGGAGGCCACTGTGCTCTTAAGAACCTTAAGTGCAGCAGAAATTGTTTTTGTAACCTTGGCCAAATCTGTGCCTTGCCACAATTCTGTCTCTGAGCTCTTCAGGCAGTTCCTTTGACCTCATGATTCTCATTTGCTCTGACATGCACTGTGAGATGTAAGGTCTTATATAGACAGGTGTGTGGCTTTCCTAATCAAGTCCAATCAGTATAATCAAACACAGCTGGACTCAAATGAAGGTGTAGAACCATCTCAAGGATGATCAGAAGAAATGGACAGCACCTGAGTTAAATATATGAGTGCCACAGCAAAGGGTCTGAATACTTAGGACCATGTGATATTTCAGTTTTTCTTTTTTAATAAATCTGGAAAAATGTCAACAATTGTGTGTTTTTCTGTCAATATGGGGTGCTGTGTGTACATTAATGAGGAAAAAAAAAGAACATAAATGATTTTAGCAAATGGCTGCAATATAACAAAGAGTGAAAAATTTAAGGGGGTCTGAATACTTTCCGTACCCACTGTATATATATATATATATATATATATATATAAAGATAAGCAAAGTTCTTACAGGTTTGGAATGTCATGAGGGTGAGTAATTTACGTCAGAATTTTCATTTTTGGGTGAACTATCCCTTCAAAGATTTCAATAATATGAATAATTTGAATAATATCGGTCTTTAAATGCAAGATATTTAAAGTCATAATTAACCCTTTGGGGTCTGAGGGTGTTTTGGGACCCTTTAGAACTTTTTACATTATTTTTTATCAGGGCTGGACACCTCATCTGAATTATATATGAATGCTACCTTTGGCTGTTATATTGATAGCAACCGTGAACATTCTAAATTACTTACCAGAAAAACAATTGATTATTATTATTATTATTATTATTGAAAAATACCATTACATTTTAAACACATTTTATCTTTTATTAAATTACAGCACTGAAGGCTGAACATTATTTACCACAGTCCACTTCAGATCATAGCACACGCCGGCCCCTAACCGTAGCATATCACTGTGACATACAGTCTTCAGTGGCTTATTGCGTATTTTCTTTGGTGAGGAGTCAGTATTCTCAGAGCACTGGTTTTATCATTGATCAATTATTAATCACCCCAAGGTAAATATTGAAGAAATTCTAGAGATGCTTGACATGTCGGTGTAAACCAGTGTCAATTTACTACTATTCTGCCCGGGAATGAAAAAACAAACATACACGCATACACATATAATAAATAAGAAATATAAATAATACAAAATAATAAAATAAAAATAATAATTTGATCAAATTTTGAATAATCATTTACAGGGGATATAATGCCCTAGTCAAGAATTAAGTTTCTAACATAATATATATATATATATATATATATATACTAAAATGTAATATTTGTGAATAAACAATATCAACAGGCACAAATGTATATTTTTTGGAGCACTTGGTGTTACGTTTACCTTTAATTGAAGTTTTAATGGTGTAACACAATCTATTTATTTATTTATTTATGGCACACCTAGTCTAAGTAATTCACACACGGTTGGTACAGCTGGCCCCTGTTGCCTTAATATGAAGGCGGCTAGAGAAACAGCTGCAGAAATCAAACCGTCAGAGTGATGTTTTGTATTTTGTGCAGGGAGGGGGTCATCTTCTCTCTGTGTTATCAACAGCATGACACAAACACCTCTGCCTTGCCTCTAAATAAATATCTAGACAGACAGCTGTGTCAGGAGATGAGTAACTACACATTCTCTCTATGAAACACTATCACTCACTGGCACAATTGGGTTTTCCACCCTGCTTCAGCCTTTTCATGCAGTGACCTCTCACGTCTGCAGCAATCTTGTACATGCACCTGCAAATGCAACAGCACATTTGCTATTATGGTCTTTATGAAGTGCTTTGATTACTATGAATGCTCATTGTTCACTGCATACTGTATCCCTTGCAAAGCATGCCTTGTAATGAATGTATCAATCAGTAACCGCACTTGCAACTCATTTGTGATTTCAGAAATAATAATAATAAAAGAAAAAAAAATGCTCTTAGCATCTAATTACACTTCAGCTTCTACACCATCAATGACAAAGTCATTTTATAGTATAAAAAGATTATAGTGGCCCATTATGACCTTCTCGGCTTCTTTCAGAGAATTAAGAGTCTTTGATTAAGGTACTTAAAAATGGAATTTTATAACTTCTTTACAGAAAGGTAAAGGTCTTTATATAATAACACATTTGCATTTTGAATGTGTCACAAACAAACCTTTATCTATGGTGGTAAAGAATAAGAGTTATTTTTATTTATTTATTTATTTATTTTCAAACAGATGCCTTGAAGAAAATATAAAAATGTGACAAGCAAATAACACTGACTTTTGTGAGTACAGTACATTCTGTATTAAGCCTAAAGGAAGGAAAGAATGTGTGCACTAAATTAATCAGTATTTTTGTCTTTTCTTGTAAAAACTATATTTTAGAAACTCAGTCATGTAGGATACGTTTTTTTTTTATGTACAAAAAGTAAGTTTATTTCAATTTAAGTAATTAAAATTTTGTTACATTAAAGTTTAAAAGAATAGTTAATCTAAATTGAAAATTTGCTGAAATTTAAATCACACTCAGGCCATTCAAGATGTAAATGTTTGTTTTTTTCATCATAACAGATTTAAAGAAATTTAGCATTGCATAAGTTGCTCACCAATAGATTCTCTGTAGTGATTGGGTGTCATCAGAATGAGAATCTACCTGATAAAAAAACACAATAATCCACAAGTAATCCACATGACTCTAGTCCATCAGTTAACATCTTGTCAGTGAATAGAAAAGCTGCATGTTTGTAAGAAACAAATCCATCAGTTCATAATTCATAATAAACTTCCTCTAGTGGTCGCCGTGATTTTGCCAAGTAAGACATGTTCCTGGATCAGCATCTTTTGTTGATCCTGGATCAACATTACTTTCCAAAAATATAGACTTAATCCAATCCCTACCCCTAAACCTAACCCTACCCATATTTTTTCCCCCTAAAACCAGAGGGAAATGATACCTGATTAACAAGGGTGCAGAAGCACTGAATCCTGATCAGAAGCCTAAAACTGACATTTCCTGAAAAGTTATTCCTCAATTCTGATTGGTTGAATGGAATGTTGTTCCGGAATCAACAAGGATGTTGATCCAGGAGCATGTTGTACTTGGTGAAATCACACTCACCTTGATGGTCTACATATTTCTATCCTGATTCAGACAAGATGTCTTTTTCACAGAAGAAGGCAATATTATGGACAGAGGACTCATTTTGTAGCTGAAAGCAATGGTTTGAAGTTTAAAAAGTCCTAATTTACAAGACATGAATTGATTGACTGGAGTCATGTGGATTACCATGATGTTTTTATCAGTTGTTTGGAATCTCAATCTGATGGCACCCATTCACTGCAGAGGATCCATTTGTGAGCAAGTGATGTAATGTTAAATTTCTCTAAATCTACTTCGATGAAGATGCAAAGATTCGATCGTCACCATGGCAAAATTTTCAGATTTTTTTTTGCTCGATTAGAACCAAACCAGTGCAGGAAGATTCTCCGAAGAGTGAATATCAATAATTATAAAAAAGTTGAACTTTTGACTCAAATGGACGCCAAAACATTAGAAAGGAGCATGGCCGCCTTCACAAAATGGCTATAACTTTTGAACGGAATGAGATATCTTAGCCAAACTCACAAAACGTATGTAAGAGCTGAATCTGAGGTCACAAGTTGCAGAGCTTGGCGCTATAAGAGGGGAAAAAAAAACATAAAAATTGCTTTTACTATGCAGCTGTTTGTCCTATCAACATGAAACATGCACGGTCTTGGCCCAAAGTGCCACAAGTGTCTATAAGGACATTTTTGAATCTAAAAACTCATTTGTGTCATCCCATCTCAACATGGCCACCATTGGCCAATGGATTTTGAGCACCTATTATGTTAAGGTTAACACAGGTCAATATGAGGGAAACTGTGGGCCTGTTTGGCTAATGGGGGGTCGATATCCCATTTTTCAAGTGTGTAAACAATTGTATATTGTGCGGTTTGTCACACATATACACAATCCCCATACCATGTGATAGGCCTCCTAATTCAGAACAACTTTGCCTCTGGAACCACTGCTGTCAATCAAACCATTTGTTAAATGATTGAGAAGATGTAAAAAAAAATACTTTTGCAAACTAGTCCTAGGTTTTTTGCTCAGTCTGAAGAAAAAATAAAAAATAAAAATAAAAACGCTGCAGTACAATGTTCTGGACTCTCTTGGTCAATAGTTATCAACAAAAATATTAAAATTTACCATTTGGGAAGCTATTACGGGGTCATTTAGAAAAGGGGCCTGTCCAAAAGCCTATAAAGTCTAAAGAAAAACTCAAAACTTCATGAAACCTGGTGAGCATATGCAGTGATTTTTAAACAAGCATGCAAAGTTTTAGGGAGAATGGATCACAGCTAGCACTATAACAGCCATAAACATAACCCCCCCCCCCCCCCAAAAAAAACAAACAAACAAACAAACAAAAAAAACCATCATATTTCTGTGATACATTACCTGGATTTAACAACAATGCTTTTTTAATCATTGATTTAGGTGGTTACAGGATTGCTAAAAATATGTCATGTCTTTTTTTCACATGTGCTCAAATGCCTTAAAGCAAGTTGCTAATGAAGTAAGAAATATCGATTTAAATCAAGATAATTCCTAAATTCAAGAAAGTTTTACAGTGCACCAACCAAACAAACTCTCAACATCACACTGACTCGGTTCAACGCCAAAAGCTGTGAAAGTGCTGTAAAACTGGACATCACTGAAATGAGATCTATCAAACCAACACAGCTCCTGTTAACCTTAGATGCCCTCTATAAAACAAACATAAATGCCATGGGAACGAGATACCGCTGTTCACTATTGATGATATACTTCCCTGCGCAGAGTTAAAGCATCATGTCGTAATAGATATAAATACGTCTAAAGATAAATCTTACATTTTAGTCTGTATGGATGCAAAGCTCTTTAGAAGATGTGGAATATACTGCACAAGTCTAATTAATGATATTTTATGTTACTTTCAAGGTGTCCTTTCTGAAACTCGAAAGCTTCAGTTCCAATTCATTGCAAGCAAATATGGAAAATATCAACCAATGCATTTTGAAAAGTTTCACTTTTGAGTAAAATGATGTTTTAGGGTGAGTTGTTCCTTTTAACTGTTCAGCAAAAAGAAACATTGATTCATTTTCTCAACATTAGTCAAGAAGCAAAGAGAATCAAAAGCAATTAGCTTTTTTTTTGGCTTTATATTTTAAGCTCTGCTCATTCAAATGACAGCGAGCACTGTAAGAATGATAAATAAGTGTTATTGATACAGCTTGTGATACAAAGTGAAGCAGATGAATCACGCTGTTTGGCTCTATCGTTTCCTTTGCGATATCTCAGGGAGAAATAGATTGGAATCTGGGATTCACGCAAAGCTCTCCACTGTCACAGTGCCTTCACTTTAAAAGACACCACCAGCTTTGAAGTTAACAAGTTTACACTGAAAACAGTATGTTGCAAAAAAACTTCAGCGATAACAAAAGAAGGAATTTCACCCCTTTTATCTGCTACTGAAGTGAAGAAGTCTTTAGGTCAGTTTATCTTTTTATTTCAGTTTTTTTTTTTCTTTCTTTAAATAACTAACATCAAAGCGGAAACAAACCTAGCAAAGGCAATTTTCACCAATGAAATTGAAATATTACATTTCAATGTAATATTCTTTGAAAAGTTGAACCTTGAAGGAAATGAAGCACAATTACACATGCAGCTGTAAAGGTGAGTAATATTAGATTGATTGTAATAGCAGGATGTGCCAGAGTTCGACAATTAGATTTCTGACGTGTGGATTTTCAGAGCAACATAAAATAACCATGTGCCTCAGAGGTTAAATTGCCGGTGCAATTGCAGGTCCATTGGTCACCAAAACCGGAAATTATTTGAGGTGTCAAGGGGAACGGTCTCATACATAATGGCAGCTCATGCTAAACGTGAACAAACTGTATTGGCAAGGAGCAAAAACAATCGTAAGCAACGGGCAGATGGCCACATAGATGTGCTAATTGGTTGTTACCAAAAAAATGTACAGCTTTGAAAAATTACCATAGAATTGAAACAGGATGATTATCCACTCTGAACAAAACAGCTCCACAAAGCTGTAATTTATGGCAGAACTGACATTTGAAAACCTCTATATCTCAAAACCATCAAATAAACACAAATAATCTGCTGCGAGCTGCACAAAACCTAGACATTTAGACAAAGTATTCCAGTTGGTGTAGTTTTCAAACTTTCTTGTTAGCTTTACATCAAGAAACATGCTTTTAGTGCAAAACGTCATTGCCAACTGTTGCACATGGGTGCCATTAGTTTGTATTGCTTTGAATGCTTATATTACTGCCAAGGAATATGAACCCATTTTGCAGGCTAGCAGCACCCTATTGTGAAACATATACTCCACTGATGTTCCCATATATTAGAATTATAATAGCAATAAATCCATTATGGCAAGTTTTGGAGTCATTTGGCAAAGTAGTTTTCACATTTTGAATAGAACACCTCCTGTGTGCATTTTAAGGTTTTCATACACATACAAAACATAGTTTGTTTTGCAGATGAAACAATATACTTGTTGTTTTGTGGTACATGAGACCAGTTGCGTTTCCTTCAAGGAGCCAAGAGAGACAGTGCCTTCTCAAACCACTGGATGAGAAAAAAAAAACAAAAAAAAACTTGTTTTCCACAAATAAAACAACAACATTACAAACCATAACATTAACGTGTGTAAATCAATTGTTTTTCTAAAGAAACATTGTCCAATGGCGGCAGGTAAAGTTACAGCGGGAGTCTGCATCTCTCTTGCCTCCCCTGAGTCCATTGAGTTTTAACAGACTCCTTAAAGCATGCAATGAGTTTGATGGGGGGTAATTGAAAATAAATGGGGGAAAGTCACGTGAGATCCATCGCAGTATGATTGGATATGACTAGTTATGTTTGACTGTGATTGTTTTATTCGATTAATCCTGTCTCTTGTGTTTGTGCGCATTCTGCATTCGCGAATCAGTCTGAATGAACAATATAATGGCGTTAATGGGAAGACTAATTAGAAAAGTAAGTAAAAAATTCACACATTTAGATATAACCACGTTGCAACGTCTAAATAATACTGCCAATTGCATGAAAACATGACCTGTGGGTGAGTTTTTGGGTGAAATTTGACTGTCTGTGACCAGTATTTACTGAGCTTTGATGACTGATGATCTGGGTTTGGACCTCAATGTTTTTCAAAGTATCGTCTTTTGTATTCTACAGAAGAAAGAATGTCATACAGGTTTGGAACGACATGAAGCTGAGTAACTGATGACAGAATTTTTTATTTTCCTTTGGGTGAGCTATCCCTTTAACCCTTTAACTGTCACTCCCTTCTTTTAACATAGACGTGAAAATGCACTATCCAAACTTAATTTTTTTTTTTTAATAATTCATGAATGAAAACATTTTGTAATATGATTTTGATGTACATTTTCCATGGTATTGCAATGTCTGATTTTAAAATGGTTTTCAAAGGATGAATTTTGAGATTTTAAGTTACTGATATATAATTTCCTATGATTTCTAAAGCGTGATAGAGAAAAAGGCTTTTTGTGATAAAGGCCAGAACTCCTGTTATGACGTAGATTTTTTGAGGTCATAAATTAATCTATTACTTTTCCTACATAATTTGTAACACAAAACAGTGGTCAAATATCTATTTAGAAGTCTTAGACCTTTCCATATAGTTTGTCATGATTAGATTAGGATTTATTTGTAATATGGTGAAGTAAATCTAGGCATCCCGCTGACAGGACGGTGAAAGACCCCATAGGGTTAAATGTTCTATTCACCTTTTTCTTCAGTAACCGATGAGCGCAGACAATGTGGATTATAACTAAATCTAAAGGAATTCCTGTGAAGCAATGTCTGGTCCTGTATGCCTTGCATAACATTAAACAACGACAAAAGAAAACTAGCATGATATTTAAGCAAAACAAAACAAAACAAAAAATACACATGTCAAAAGTTTTCACCCATGCACTTCCTACTGGAGCATCAGTGAGCATTTGAACCTTCTGTAATAGGGTCCCTCAGTGTGAAAAGATGGACCTCAAAATAAAGATCTGAGTCATTTTTGGAAATAAGGGAACAACTATCACTCAACAAAAAACACAGCTGTGGATCATTCAGGTAACAACACAGCATTAATAATCAAGTTTATGTAAACTTCTAAACAGGGTCATTATTTTCTCTTGTGGACCATATAGAAATGTATTTTATGTGAAATGTTATATTCAGGTGAGTACTAAATAAAAAAATAACATTCATTTTATATAATCCCTCTTATTTTGGTAAAATAATTAACGTTTTGCAGATTCTGAAAGGTGTATGTAAATTTTTACTTCATCTGTATGACAGGTGAGTTAAATAGGCGGTCAAAAAGACAGTCATTGTGACACTGTAAAGAGATGAAACTGACGCCATGTGCTATTTAAAACTATTTTCATAGGTTTATGGTTATATTTTTGGCTCTGAAAATATGTGACCCTGGACCACAAAACCAGTCATAAGTGTCAGTTTTTCAAAATTGAGATTTATTCATCATCTGAAGTAAATAAAATAATTGAGAAAATTGCCTTTAAAGTTGTCCAAAGGAAGTTCTGAGCAATGCATATTACTTGTCAAAAATTAAGTTTTGATATATTTGCGGTATGAAATTTACAAAATATCTTCATGGAACGTGGTCTTTACTTAATATCCTAATGATTTGTGCCATAAAAAATCAATAATTTTGACCCTTACAATGTATGTTTGGCTATTGCTACAAATATACCCCAGAGACTTATTATTATTATTATTATTATTTTTAAATAGGCTCATTTTCCAACTCCCCTAGAGTTAAACAGATGAGTTTTACTGTTTTTGAATCCATTCAGCCGATCTCCGGGTCTGCCGGTAGCACTTATAGCATAGCTTAGCATAAATCATTGAATCTGATTAGACCATTAGCATCTCGTTCAAAAATGACCAAATATTATCGTTAGTTTTCCTATTTAAAACTTGACTCTTCTGTGGTTACATCGTGTACTAAGACCGACAGAAAATGAAAAGCTGCGATTTTCCAGGCTGATATAGACAGAAACTATACTCTTATTCTGGCATAATAATAAGGGAACTTTGCTGCCATACCATGGGTGCAGCAGGTGCAATGATATTATGCAGCTCCTGAAAATAGTCCCCATATATTCAGGTACTGCATAATATCATCGCGCCTGCTGCACACATGGTACAGCAGTAAAGTTCCTTGATTATTATGCCGGAATGAAAGTATAGTTCCTATCCATATCAGCTTGGAAAATCACAACTTTTCATTTTCTGTTGGTCTTTGTACACAATGTAACTACAGAAGAGTTTTAAATAGGAAAAATATTGAAACAAGATGCTAATGGTCTAATCTGATTCAATGATTTATGCTAAACTATGCTAAAAGTGCTAACAGCAGACCCAGAGATCGGCTGAATGGATTCAAAAACTCATCTGTTTAACTCTAGGGGAGTTGGAAAATGAGCCAATTTTATTTATTTATTTATTTTAAAGTGGAGTGTTCCTTTAAGACTGGTTTTGTGGTCCAAGGTCACATATGTTAATTTGATTAGACACTAGAGACCGGAAATGTAAAGCATCGTTCCTCTCATATTTAAAGTTATTATGATGGACATGGTGAAGTTGTTGAGAAGTGGTAGCATCTTCTTGAAGGAAATTGCTCTCTCAAACAGTAGCCCCTCAATGTCTTTTTTATTTTTTTTTTCCAATAATTCATCTGAGGAGAAGAGATCTCTTCTCTCGGTGCTTGAGACTCCTCTTCAGACAGCCGACAACATCTATGACCAATGGTGCAAGGGACTGTAGCCTCCCTATGGCCGTCCGCATGCTGCGTTGGTGATTATTTTTTTTCCCTGAGTCATTAGACCCCTACCAGTGAAGTCCATGCCCTGCTGGGACCAATGTGTCTTGATAAATTTGCCCTATTATGCTGATAAATTAGTCCATCTCCAGAGTGTTCAGGGTCTCTCTGCAGCTGTGACTGGGGGCAATGCTTCTGTCATTACACTCTTTTAAATGTCATTCTATTATCTTCCCTGAGCACACACAAAAAAAAAAAAAAATGAGACAAGAGACAGAATTAAGACGAGAGTGTGAGAGTGGATTCCATCTTAGCTGTGTTGCTTTCACATTAAATCCAAATAGTCAAATTTGAATTTGTTAAAGAGACAATTCACCCAAAAATGAAAATTCTGTCATTAATTACTCACCCTCATGTCCTTCCAAACCTGTAAGCATCCGTAAGAACTTTGTTCATCTTCAGAACACAAATTAAGATATGTTTGCAACACAACCATTATAGAAGTACAGGGGTTGGACAATGAAACTGAAACAGTGGCCAATATAGTGTTGGAGGTTTCATGGCTATATTTGCGCAGCCTGGTGGCCAATCTTCACTTATTGCACATTCCACCAGTAAGAGCAAAGTGTGAAGGTTGACTATGTGCACCCAATGGTTCAGACATTGTACCCTAAAGGTGGTGCTATGTATAAGGATGATAATGCACTAATACACACAGCAAGACTGGTGACAGAGAAGTTTGATGAACATGAAAGTAAAGTTGAACATCTCCCATGGCTTGCACAGTCACCAGATCTGAATATTATTGAGGCACTTTGGCATGTTTTGGAGGAACGAGTCAGGAAACGTTTTCCTACACCAGAATCACATAGTGACTTGGCCATTGTTCTATAAAAGAAATGGCTCAAAATCCCTCTGGCTACTGTGCATGACATGTATTTGTCAATCCCAAAACGAAATGATGCTGTATTGGCCACAAAACGAGGCCCAACACCATAATAATTGTGGTCTAAAACCAAGAGTTTCAGTTTCATTGTCCAACCCCTGTATATACATATATATATATATATATATATATATATATAACTTTTTTCACCTAGATGAATGTTAACCTCTGGATAAAACAACAAAAAGGTGTTTATTCAGTAGAACAGCCTGATTTTACACATAATGTATTTGAAATTTTAGCTGTGGAGTAATGGCCTGTTTACCTCGACAAAAGCAGCGGATCATTGATATTCTGATGTCCTCTTTTATATATATCAAAAGTGAGAGTGGCTCCACCTGTATTGTTATTGCATCTGTTTGAAATCATAATCCATTATGTAGAATGTTAAGAGCTCATGCTGGTAGGAATAAAGAAAGGCTGCATTATTTACCACAGCAAATTCTCCAGGGATACTACGAACAGCCTGTTTACTTTAGGTAAACATTGTTGTGTGTTGTGAGGAGAGAGAAAAAATAACCCCTAACAACAGTAGAAAACTTTCCCAGAATGCTTTCATGTGTGTGCAACTCCTACTCCTCACCACTATTAAAGTTCACAAAAAGGTCATTTTGGCTTTCAAACACCCTCTTCTGCTGCTGCTCCGGGCTGTAAATGAAGCTTCTCCATCCTGCTTTGTCTGGAAAACCATTATGAAGTTTAACAACTATGTATGTTTCTAACAGAAAATCGGTAACGGGGCATCAAAAAATGTTGGCCTCTGGATTCCTCCTTGACAGTGTCTGTTTTCCCAGTCATTCGCTATCAGATGGCCTCTATTACACAAAACCTTTAGAAGAACCTGGCAACGATGCAGCTTTAAAGGGCACGAGCGAAAACACACGCAGAATAATTATGAAGCCGCTGACCTCTTGCTCATGCAGCAAGCGCCATTGGCAAACATCTGTAGCGGAGAAAATGGGTGAGTGAGTTTAGTATTTCTGCAGTGTTTCAGCTATTGGATTCTACAGCTTTACTTAAGGGGAGCCTGATTTGAGGCTGTATCCATTTATCGATACCTCTTTAAGGATTTAAGTTGCATTAAAATGCAAGAGTTTAAAGCCTCAGTTACTTTCTTGGACATGCAAACAAAAACACCTTTTTGGAAGAAAAAGTAGCTACAGTGTTTATAGGAGCATTGCAGTAGCAAATCGGTGTAGCTTTTTTCAGTTATTTTGTCCATCAAGCAGCAATGTGTTTTTTGTCACACTTTGATGCTTTACCGCCATGCAAACTGGGATAGTAATGAAATGTGCTCACCTAGAATAGGTCATCTGGAAAAGGCCCAAATGATGCACTTGATGTGGACTTGCAGTCAGACGCTCGCCGCTCGTGGCTCCCAATTTGTCGTTTTATGAATCAGAAGGGTGCTCACACACACCCCATTTGAGTTCACTATACACAATGCATGTGCACATTTTTGTTTGATTTTTTTTTCATTTAGGTCAGTTAAAGGAATAGTTCATACAAAAAGTCACTCACCCTTATGTCATTAAGATGTAGGTGACTTTTCTTCTGTAGAACAGTAAAAACAGATTTAGCTAAAACCGTGGTCCTTGGTGATCCATAAAATACAAATCAGCAGCTTATGTGAACTGATTCCTTCTGACAGTTTGTTTCAGTTAACTGGTTCAGTGCATTTACATAATCATTGACACAAATTTCCATTTTTGGGTGAACTATACCTTTAAATTAAGCATTTCAGAGATACATAGATTCATATAAACCCTTCCATTTTTATTATTTTTTTTTCTCTCAGTGATCAGCACTCCTTTCATTGAGTGACAAAATCTGCTCATTGAGATGGTTCATTTAAATTAAAATACTAATTTTTGTTCTGGTTGTATAAATTTGCATGTGTACTCCTTACAAAATTTGATTCATTTGAGTGAATCTGTTCATTTAGATGAAAGCAGATCTAACGAAAGATTTAAATAAAAGTCTTTTTTTTCTTCTGTGTACTCCTTTCATAGAGATGCAAAATATGATTCATTTGAATGAGTCTGATCATTTAGGTGGTTCATTTAAATTAAAGATTCATATAAACCCTTCTTTTTTTATCAGTGATCAGCACTATGTTTTCTATTTGGTTGTATACATTTATATGAATTTGATTCATTTGAGTTCATTTAAATAAGGTTCTTCAAAAAAGATTTTAAGATTCATTTAAACTGCTCTGTATTCTTTTTAATAGATGTGATCATTTTCTCCTTGCTTGCGTGCCCCTCTCATAAGGTTGGTAAAGCTGATTTATTTGAGTCAGTCTGTTCATTTGCATGAAGTAGTTCAAAAAGACCCTTGGATTCATCTAAATCCATCCATCTGCTTTTGTAAATAGTCATCACTACGTATTTGCATGTGTGACACACTCATAGACTTGGGAAATCTGAATCATTTGAGTGAACCTGTTCATTCAGATTCATTTTGGTTCATTTACATGAAATAATTAAAAAAATTCATAGATTACTTTAAACCCCTCAGTCTTTTTTTCCCCCTTTTTTTTTTAAACAGTTATCACTATGGGACAATAGGGAACTCATTCATTTGAGGCAGTCTTTTTCTTTTAATAGATTTTCATTTAAATGAACTGACTTAAAAAAAAATCACATTTTTGCTTGTATTACAGTATGTAGTGTAACTCAGTGCATTTGAAATGGGTAGCTCAGAAGCAGTTTCAAAAGTAGTTTCAAAGAGGCTTCCCCCACTTCAGCATAAGTCACTGGTCTCATATGGAAACATGAAATGATAACATTTATTGTAGCGCTGATTGAGCTAATCGAGCAAAGAAGAAGAAATACTCGACTTTATAAGCAGCTTAAAGCTTCTCTCGGGCCCAGTTCATGTTTAAATGTCCCAGCGGGGTGCCTAACCTTTCAGCTGAAGAGGTTTTCCACTGGACTTTTTTTGGTCTTGTAAGCCGGACATTAAATGTCTCATCCCACCATTTCAGCACAGGGCAGATGAGGACATCTAGAATGACAGCTTTCTTCTTTGAAGGGGACAGGAAATGAAGGAGGGAACAAGAGAACAGTGTCCTGACCTCTGATACCATATCACTTTTGCACCAATTCAAAAAAGGATTTAAAAGACCTGGCCCACCATGGAAAATTCGGGGACATTTTGTGATGCGGGAAATTGCTGGCAAAAAATTGCAGTTTCAAAATTGCAGCTCAAATGAAGCCCTTGCTTGTCTACCCCTTTCACAGAGTTATGAAATCTGAGTGAATCTATTTAGATGGTTCATTTAAATTCAGTGCTTCAAAAAAGATTTGAACTATTCCATATTCCCTTTTATACACTTGAGAAATCTGCAAAACATAAATTTTATTTTGCCAAAATAGGAGGGATCGTACAAAATGCATGTTATTGTTTATTTAGTACTGACCTGAATAAGATATTTCACATAAAATATGTTTACATATAGTCTACAAGAGAACATAATAGTTTAATTTATAAAAATTCAAAAGTTCAAGATTCTTAATACTGTGTTGTTACCTGAATGATCCACAGCTGTGTTTTTTTGTTTAGTGATCATTGTTTATGAGTCCCTTGTTTGTCCTGAACAGTTAAACTGCCTGTTGTTCTTCAGAAAAATCTTTCAGGTCCCACAAATTCTTTGGTTTTTCAGCATTTTTGTGTATTTGAATCCTTTCCAACAATGACTATATGATTTTAAGATTCATATTTTGACACTGAGGACAACTGAGGGACTCATATGCAACAATTACAGAAGGTTCAAACACTCACTGATGCTCCAGAAGGAAAAAAAAAAAAAAAAAACATGCATTGAGAGACGGGGAAAAGAAAAAAGAAAAGATATGTAGGCAAAAATAAGAAAAATCTACACATCTCTATTCGGTTCAAAAGTTTTCACCCCCGGCTCTTAATGCATTGTGTTTCCTTCTGAAACATCAGTGAGTGTTTAAATCTGCTGTAATAGTTGAATATGAGTACCTCAGTTGTCCTTAGTGTGAAAAGATGGATCTCAAAATCATACAGTCATTGTTTTTCTTCTTGGTGAAATATAATTTTTCTTCAAAGGCTATGGTTTGAATGTTTATCATTTTACATTTAATCTATTATGTTATATATTCAGATTCAGTTTTCTGAGTCGGTTCTGTTCAAATCAGTTCAATAAGCTCAGAAGTTTCTGATAAAAGTTATAATATCAGATTGAATAAATGTGTAGCAGTTTAAATAAACATATTTCATTCATTGATAGTTAATGCGTTCATTTTGAAATCTCTTGTTTTTCCAAAAACAAACATGCATACATACAAATGACATTCAAATTGAAATAAATAAATAAATAAATAAAAAATCAAAAGGACTGTCCTGTACATTAGATCGTTAAATTACTTTATTTCTGATCTCATCATCAAAATTTTTACAAAACATTTTTTTTCTGACAATAATATACTCAAAGAAGAGCCACATTTTTGCATTTGGAGCAGGTCTTCACAAAACTGTTTTCAATCTGCGTACAGATGAAAACAAAAGAAAACAACAGCAAACTAACAGAAGGGTTATAACAATGCATATTTACATCCCACAGAAAAAACAATAACCCATAGCCTGAGACCAGGCAAAGCCAGAGAAACATGATTTTCATGGAAGTTAATGGGCCTACAGAGGATGTAGTGGAAGGTTAAAACACAGGGGGAGAATACAAATGAGAGACAATATTGCTTTTCATTGTGTTTTTGCCCTATGTAATCCATTAATAGATTGGTTGAGGGAAATGAATCAGAACCAAAAAGCCAAAATTTGCTTGAATCATTAGTTTGAGTTCTCCATAAATCATCTCGGCCAGATCGTTGATATCTACACAATTAGCAGTTATGTCATGGCTATTTCTATAGCTCTGTATTTAGATTCAAAGGATGGTGGTTGAGCTCTCATCTGAGCATTGGTTTCATTCCTAAAAAGCGGCTCTGCTTTACAAATGGAACAAAACATCCGACTCAAAATGTTATGCTGAGAAACCTTGAACATGCTGGATGGGTTTGCAGACATCCAGCTAACAGACGTCATTTTAACAAAAGCGTTGATACATCAAGGCTTCAGGTAACAGTGAAAACGGATACATGGGAGCTACTGCGACAAGTAGGCTTACTGTATACCAGTCAAAATATGAATCAAACGTCTGTCTATATCAGATGCTTTTTTCCTGACACTCAAAAGCGCTAGAGCGATAACCGCAACTCAGAATCAGTGTGAAATACATAAAGCAAGTAAGCTTTAGTCAGAGTCGATGCAATACTGAAGCGGTCACGAACAAAAACAAGGCTGTTTGAGATGGATGTACAGTCAGTCCAAGTTCTGTCAGTCATTCTGATATATTTCCAGAAATTTTCAATGAAAAAAAGACTCAAGAAAACACGGGCTCATGAAAAATAAATGATCTCAGACCAGTAGGACACAGACTGTACTTCCATCAACCCAATCTTGTTTGCATTTTCTCAGTGTAATTTTTGTAATTTCCTGTTCGTTGAGTATAATACATTCAGGTCGGAGTGAGTTTTGTCCAACAGAGCTGCATTATGACCAATTTTATATTAGTAATGAATGCCTTTTTTAGCGTTTCAGAGGAAATTGTGTGTCTGTTCCAAAACCTAGCGCGCTGCCTACGTAGGCAGCATTTTTTTATAACGCATTATTGGCATGTTCCCCATTTAAAGCTTTCCAAAAGGTAGGCAGCATGATTAAGCTGCCTTCTAAAATACCTACTTTTAACCATTTAAATTTAAAATGGCAGATTCACATGCATTCTTTACACAGTTAAAACAATTCAAATAACGTTTTGAATAACTGAAAAAACAGTTGATTATGAATACAGTTTTACACATATTTTATACTTGGTTTATATAAATGTGCCCCAGAAATCTGATTCATTTGATGATTCACTTAAATTAAATGTCTCGAAAAGTTTTAGATTCATTTAAACCCTTCCATTTTCTTTTTATTTTGTGATATATACAATTTGCTTGTGTGCTTTTATCATAGAGTTTGGGAATCTGATCCATTCATGTAAATCGGTTGTAGTTTCATCCAAACCCTTCCATCTTTTTATAGTAATAAGTATGTTTTCTAAAGTACTAGGAATTAACATAGAGTCTGGAATTCTGATTCATTTGAGTGAATCTGTTCATTTAGATTCACTTAAATGTAATGGATAAAAAAATAATAATAATAATAAAAAAAAAAAATAGATTCATTAAAACCTTTTGTGATCACTTTTGTTTTTACTTGGTTATATAAATTTTTTCTGTGCTTATTTGGGAATCTGATTCATTTATGTGAATCTTTTACTTTAGATAGATAATTTAAATTAACTGGATTTTATTTAAATTCTTCCATCTTTTTTATTTATCACTATGTTTTCTACTTTGTTATATGGAATTGCTTCTCTTCCCCTCTCATAGGGTTAAGAAATCTGATTAATTTGAGTGAATCTGCTCATTCATATGATTCACTTAAATTGTGTGATTTGGAATTTACCCAAGAGTCGGGAATTATGATTCATTTAAGTGACTCTGTTCACTCAGATGGTTCACTTCCATGACATGACTCAAAAAATGTAATATATTCATTTAAAACCTCCCCATCTCTTTTTATTTTGTGATCATTATGTTTTTTTTTTTTTTTTTTTTACTTGGTTATATAGTCAATTTGCTTGTGCGGTCATATCATAGAGTTGGGATATCTGATTTATGCAAATCTGTTAATTCAGATGGATAATTTAAATAAACTGGTTAAAAAAGACTTGTAGATTTCATTAAATATTTCCATCTTTTTTATTTTAAATAGCAATTACTGCATTTTCTACTTGGTTATATGGATTTGCTTCTGCTCCCCTCTCATAGAACTAAGAAATCTGATTTATTGGAGTGAATGATTTGATTCAGATGGTTCATTTAAATTAATTGTGTCCTTAAAAAAATGTGTAGATTCATCCAAACTCTTCCATTTTTTATATAGTAAGTCTGTATGTTTTCTACAGCACTTGGAATCTACACAAAGTCTGGAATTATGGTTCATTTGTAAATCTGTTCATTCAGACGATTCACTTGTATCAAATGCCCCAAAAAGTTTAATAGACTGATTTAAACCATTTTCTTTTTATCTTGTGATCACAATGTTTTACTTGGTTGTATAAATTTGCTTGTGTGCTCATATCATAGAGTTGGAGAATCTGATTCATTTATGTAAATCTGTTCATTTAAATAAACTGGTTTAAAAAAGACTTGCAGATTTATTTAAATCCTTCCATTTTCTTTATGTTAAATAGTGATCACTGTTTTCTACTTGGTTCTATGGATTCTTTCTTTCTTTTTTATAGCAATAAGTATGTTTCCTTCAGTTGGGAGTCAGGAATTCTGATTCATGTGAATCTGTGCAAACTGATTCATTTGAGAGAAAGATTTTGTTCGGATGGTCATTTAAATGAATCGTGTGCTTCAAAAAAAAAAGTGTCAGTAATTCTGATTCATTTAAGGGAATCTGTTCATTCAGATGATTCACTTAAATGAACTTGTTCAATAAAGATTCAGGATTGTGTTAGTATTAAATTACTATTTTACCCCAAATTAGTGCGCTACGTGTTTTTATTTACTAAAATATCATGCTGTTAGCTTAGCAGCATGATAACACTTGTGTAAACTGTGGCTGTTTCTATGTAGCCCATTCCAAATCAGTCACTTTTGTTGATTCATGATGGTTACGATGCTGTCTACGTAGGTGGCGAGGCAGCTCGCTAGATTTTGGAACAGAACCTTTGGCTCTTTGACTTAATTTCCACCCGGCCGTTGTGTCCAACATTCACTTGCTAAACTGTGACACTTGATGTCGAGATAGTTTGCAGGCTGGAGCTCTGGTTGAATGTGGCAGATTTAGTAGACAGAGAATAAGTATGGTGACAGAGCCAAGTCCACAATAGCAGCAGATGTTAGCCCCATGGGCCAACCCCCGCACACTGACAACAGCACTACCTCTCAGCCATGTGCAAGCCTGGAGATAAGCGAAGGGTTTTTTCTCCTCCAATTTCTGCACAGATGAGCAGATGCATGTGTTTGTGTGTGCGCGTGTGTCGGATACAGCTCCTTTCACCAAGACTTTTGCCCCAATATTTATATGGCAGCGCGGCAGAGAAGAAAACGGCCAGTGAGCTGAAATTCTCTTTTTTCTCTCAGGCCTCTTCCTGTCCTTCTGGATATTTGCATTAGACACTCATTTAAGAGTCAACACAGAAATATAAAAGTCTTCTCTGTTCCTTTAAATCCTACCCTTGAGGGAAAATGTGTTCCCAGAAGACACTGGGGCCCAAATCACAAGGGGAAATAGAAACGCTCAAAACAAACAAACGGGAGAGGGGAAACTCAGTGAAGCTTTTTTTTTTTTTTTCTTTTCCTTTTGAAGCTTTAATTTTGCTTTTATTTGAATGAACTATATTGGTCTATTCTTTGTCTGGAAAGTGCTCTCTGAAAATTAGTGAATTATGCCTACTTCTGTTAGAGAACATCCTTTGCGGACACAGACAAATTAATTGGAAATTTGCATTTAGCTTGTTCGTTCTCCACAGCTTAATAGCACCTGCTTGGATATTTCCAGGAACAACTCATGGAAGTGTTTTGCTTTGTAAACATGAACACAGGTTTGATTTAACCCTCCTTATGTCGCAAGAAACTGTGCCCACCTATGATCCTTGAGCCAAATTGAAAACTGATTGCACTCAAATCCATTAATAATTCATAAATTCTTGATTAGGGATATTCACATTAAGGATAAAGTGTGTGTGTGTGTGTGTGTGTGTTTTCTGGTCCTTAAGTGTATATGATTAGAGATTTGAATAAAAACAATTTGTGTAAAAAGGAGAATTTTAGTTTTAATCTCCATTTTGATGATCATCAAAAATCAATGCATTATAGAATATGCAAGGCACTACATAATATTTTTGGATTAAATATCATCCTGAAATAAACAGTTCATAAATTTGCAGCCTGTACAATTTCCAAAAGAGTTTCTTATGCTGATCAAGGCTGCATTTATTTGATCACAATACAGTAAAACAGAAATATTTTGAAATATTTGTAACATTTTAAATAACTGTTTATTATTTTAATATATTTTAAAATGTAATTTATTTCTGTGATGCAAATCTGAATTTTCAGCATCATTACTTAAGTCTTCAGTGTCACATGATCTTTCAGAAATCATTTTAGTACAGTTGAAGTCAAAAGTTTACATACACCTTGCAGAATCTACAAAGTCTAAATCCTTTACCAAAACTGCCTGCTACTTATTAAGAACAGTCCTTCAGATCCCACAGATTATTATTATTATTATTTTTTTCATGATTTTTGTGTATTTGAACCCTTTCCAAAAATGACTGTATGGTTTTGAAGTCATATGCAACTATTACAGAAGGTTCAAATGCTCACTGATGCTTCAGAAGGAAACACACTGCATTAAGAGATGGGGGTGAAAACTTTTGAACAGAATGAAGATGTATACATTTTTCTTGCCTAAATATCATTTTTTAATTATTATTATTATTATTATTATTTAGTACTGCCTTTCAGAGGGTACAGAAGATACTTGAAGATATATATTTCCCAGAAAAGAAGAAAAAAAAAAAAAAGGCTCTTAATGCATTGTGTTTCCTTCTAAAGCATCAGTGAGCATTTGAACCTTCTCTAATATTTGCATATGAGTCCCTCAGTTTTCCTCAGTGTGAAAAGATGGATCTCAAAAACATATTGTCATTGTTGGAAAGGGTTCAAATACACAAAAATGCTGAAAACCAAACAATTTGTGGGACCTGATTTTTCTGAAGAACAGCGGGCAGTTTAACTGTTCAGGACAAACAAAGGACTCATTAACAACTATCTCTAAATCATTTTTTAAAAAAATCATTCCCGTAACAACACAATATTAAAAATATGTAAACTCTTGAACAGGATCATTTTTATAAATTCAAATATTATTTTCTCTTGACTATATGTAAACGTCTTTTATGTGAAATATCTTATTCAGGTTGGTACTAAAAAAATAACATGCATTTTGTATGATCCCTCTTATTTTGGTAAAATAATTACTATTTTGCAGATTCTGCAAGGTGTATGTCAACTTTTTTTGCTGAAACATTTATTTATTACTGATGTCGATGTTCCTCAGGACTCTTTGATGAATATAAACATTACAAATTTCTTTACTGTTATTTTTTATTGATTTATTCCATCCTTTCTAAAAAAAAAAAAAAAAGTACAAATCTGACTATAGATGGTTTTTTTTTTGGTTATTATTTTTTTTTTTTTTTCATAGTTATTTTTATCAAAGCAACTATTATTTTTTTTTAGCATTTCCAGATTTCAATACCCACAAATGTTCATATTTATAATGTATTGTTTTGACCAAAAATGAACAAGACAAAAGGAGGGTTAAAAACGTAAACGGCAAGATGTGAATGACAAGCGAAGAGAAGATGCAGGGGCGTCCTCAGCCTTACGTAAATGACCGTAAAGCAGCAAATTGTCAGAATAATGGAAAGAGACAGTTACATAAGGCGCCACGATTTGGCGACTTTGTGGAGGAGGAGAACCGTTGCTTTGAATGACGGTTTAAGAGCTCAGATTATCTAGTCAAGGTAACTCATCCAAATAGATGATAGGATCGGATACTTTCATACGCATTTCTCATTTATTTTAAAGCATAAAAATGATGAAATTTTGCAGTTCTGAATAAATTAGTATACATTAAGTATTTTATCCAGACTGACCAAGCAGACATAATTAGGATTAAATATTCTAGTTTCCCCTCAAACAACCGTCTGACTTTGCCTTTTCAAATTCAGGACACAGAAAGTAGTATGGATTTTCTGCAACGCTGCCATTGAGCTAATGCCTTGCTGTAAGGAGCGTTTTATGAGGTTGTAAAGTTCTTGCGACTTACTCAGAATTGAAATGCGGTGGGCAGGTAACCCTATTAGCATTTACTTAACAACATCAAGCCTATACTTGATACATCATGCATGAAGCCTCGGAGCAAAGTACAAGCCACTTTCATTGAACAAGTAGATATTGTTTTGCCTGGGTGTCTCAAAAATACAAACTGAGGAGAAAGAGAGAGAGAGAGGATCACAACGGTTAGGGCACATAGCAGAATCAAAGTATATATGACATTAAATGAGCATTGATATCAATCTTTCGATTTCCAAACAGTAAAGTGATACGAAGAAAATGAAAATCTATGATGCTAATGAGATGAAGAACCGAATGAGACGGCAGATAGAAAAATATCAATCTTTCAAACGAGGGGTCATATCAAGTCTCTCTAGAAGCGTGTTCTTTGATCAGGGTGCGCGTTTAAACAGCTGAGGCTTCTGTCTTTTTCACAAAACTTGTGTCGAAAGAAGCAAAACAATATGTTTCTTTATACTCTCTATTTACAAGATAAACATACGAAGGTAACTGGTGCCGGAAACCGTCAGGACACGTTTCAAAATGTCTTTGATCGTCTTGACAGCGTCACTTCTCTCGCAGAGATTGAGACATGACAGTGTGAAATCCGTTTCTTACCTCACCAGCACATTTCCTGTGACGTCATTGCGTTTTATCCATCCAATGTGTCTGTTATAAACATGCCAGAGTAGAGTTCTGGAGCAGTTATTGTGGCTCCTGAGGAGACGGGTCCCAGAGGCCTTGAACAGGTTGAAATTTGCAATATCCACACTGACCGTTGGTGAGGTACCATGTCCACATTCATTGTGTGAAGTCCAAACGCACAGGCACACAGGGTGAAATAAAAAAAGAAAAAATCTGTGTTTACAGGCAATAATTCTATATTCTCATGTAAGTCTTTTGAGGGTTGAAAGAAAGAAAAACCAAACAAAACATCTACACGACCAGTCAATGGCTTGTAACGCCAGAGAGAAAATGCTCTGCTGAACTACAGTGAGTGAAACAGCAAACTGAGACTAATGCAGAATCAGTAAAATGTGACTAATGAATGACTACAGAAGTCTACTAGACTACTAATAGTCCAATGCTCAATGAAAAAAAACACAAAGGAGCATCTGGTCTGCCTTAATTTTAACACAAACTAAAAATGAACAGGCCCTCGAATGCGCATGGGAGACCGGAGGCTATTGTAACACTTATTCAGCACATGCTTAGTAGAGATCACTTTCCGCCTGAGGAAAAGCATGATCATTTGACTTTGTGAGAAATAACATTGATTTTTTGTTCTTCTGTTGTCTAAAATTGTACCTTTGAATAAACTGGTAAGTAAAAAATGTAATCTATATTATTTGGAAACCTTTTTTCCATCACAAAAATCTTTAAAAGTAATGAAATAAAATTAAATATATGTAATATATATAAAATACAACATTTTTATTTTTATTAATTTATTATATAATATATATAATAATTTATTTTAATAATAGAGTTGAGGTCAAAAGTTTACATACACCTTACACATTAAGTGTTGGGGTTGAAAACATTTGAACAGAATGAAGATAAATTTGTCTTATTTTGCCCAAATATCTTTTTTTTTTTTTTTTTAATTTAGTACTGCCCTTCAGAAGCTACAGAGGATGTTTCCCAAAAGACAAACTAATTTAAATTTACCCTGATCTTTAAATTCAAAAGGTTTTCACCCCCCGGCAACGCAGGATGTTTCCCAAATGCCAAATGATTTAAAAGTTAACCTGATCTTTTAATTTTTACAGTTTTCACCCCCGGCTCTTAATGCATTTTTGTTGTGTTTGAACCTTCTGTAATAGTTGCATATGAGTCCCTCAGTTGTCCTCAGTGTGGAATCTCAAAATTTATCTCAAAATCATACGGTTATTGTTGGAAAGGGTTTAAATATGCTGAACATTTACAAAAATGCTGAAAAACCAAAGAATTTGTGGGACCTGAAGGACTTTTCTGAAGAACAGCAGGCAAATAAATAATAAAAATAAAACACAGCTATGGATCATTCAGGTAACAACAGTATTAAGAATCAAGTGTATATAAACTTTTGAACATGGTCATTTTTAAAAATTCAACTATTCTTTTCACTGGACTATATGTAAATTCAGGTCAGTACTAAATAAAAAAAATACCATGCATTTTGTATGATCCCTCCTATTTTGGTCAAATAATTTATATTTTGCAGATTTTCCAAAGTGTATGTAAACTTTTGCCACTTAAGAGAGTTGTTTCATGACAGATAAAAGATGTTTTATTATCTAAAAGTGAAAATGATTCAGTAATAGCACTACATATTAAATCAATAATGCTATTATTTTGATATGCACTCTTATTGGAGATACAATAGGCTAAATAACATGGTTTCCCCAGTCACTGTTATAATCAAACCAATAACACTCTGACTACTTGTATTAAATTCAGTGTAATGACACTATTACTGCTGGCACATATATCCGTCTCTTACATCATAAGTAAGCATGGACTGTAGATGGTAGTCTTGAGTTTTATAGGAAAATTGCTATTACAATTGTCTCCGGTCTCCCATACATCTTTCTGTTATAGCCAATTATAGCAACTTCATCCATGTAGCTACTTTGTTGAGTGACATCTGGAGTCAGAAAATCTCTTGGTAGCACTTCATGGCCTGAGGTGACTGACCACCTCTTTCTGAACTCAGCTGAGGAAAATATTGGTTCGATACAACTGGAGGCTCTTATTAGAGTTTCTAGCTTTTGAAAATGGGTTGTTTTGGCCAAAAACATGTTTTACGCAAGCATGTAAATGTGTTCACTTATAGCCAAGCTCCATTTCACACATTGTCATCTGGCAAAAACTCAAGTATTTTAGCATTCTCAGTTGTTCCATTTAGGTCAACTACTGTCAAGGCATAGCAACAGTTTGAAGAAAATATTGCTGAGCAAGTTGACGTATAGCTAGTCACCTCAATAATAACACATTTGTTACAACATACTTGCGAAGAAGGTGTTTCCGCCACTGTATGGTAACTCCATGCTAACCGAGTGTGGGACGTTTGCTCCGCCCGCTTAGGATTCTTCCCTCTTGAAGCTGAAGTGTGTAATTTTTTGGCTTTTTAGCGAAACACAGAGACAAAAAGGTTTTAGTATGAACAAGCGATTGATTTAGCAGACACATGTAAACACTGTGGCACTATCAAAACATTGTTTGTTTGTTAAACACTTTGACAAGCCAACATAGCAACACTGGCTCAACCAATGGTCTACGCTTGGGGGCGTGGCTTTCAGTTTGCCTGAACAATAGCAGATAAGGGAAACCTTTTCGAAAACAGTCATTATTTTTCCCACCACTGCGCCCATGAAATTACACACTTCAGCTTTTAAACTTAAAACACACATACACACTCACAAGCAAACACACATACACTACCTAGTCAACATGTAGCCTAGTCAAGATGTTTTTCACACAGAATCAGTCGTAAACTCTGGCGGCCCACACATTACAGTATGCGTTAGACACATACCAAATAGTTTGATTACATTTTGAAAAGAAACGCAAGCTATATGTACATCTAAAGAAGCTTGATCTTTGGTACATGTGCACGCTGAAAGACCTTGCTCTGTGAAACTTCATTTCGACTTTAATGAATGCTTTTTTTAATACTCAAGAGATCCTCCATCTGACATGCTCATGTCTGGACAGATCTGTCTTTTTAATCAAATAATGACAGCATTTATGAGTGCTCCCTGGCAACTAAATGAAAATAACAGCGAGAGGCCTTTGAGCTCCGGTGAACATTAATTTGTTTCTTTTCATTCTCTCGTTCTCACACTCTCTCCCTCGTCACAAAAAAAAAAAGAAAAAAAACCTTGTTTATTGCACATTCCAATTCATTCTTCACTCAGCATGGGAGAATCACCATTATCTACTCCTCAGAGAAGGCGTCCTGTAGCGTCGGTACAGAGCGAGGGCTGAATGAAACCAAAGCCGCGTTTAACGTCTCATGCATGTTGCATTGGATTTCAATTTGCCATTGAGCAGAACGGGGACAACAAAACGTGTGATTCGGAACAAAGAAAAGATGGAAAAAGACGAATGGAATCCCATTTTCCAGGATACACTACACTCCACAATGGAAGTGTACCGTATGCCAGATCCTCGTGTCCTCCAGCGACGTTGTGGGAATGTTTTTCACTTCTCTATATTCGCGAGAAACATTAGCGCACAGTTTTCGGACGCACCGCTGCGTTAATGCCGGCAGAATGTGGATTGCCGCACGGGCACGGCCCCTTTTTTCGAAATTACCCATCATGCCTTGCTTTGAGAGCGGGGGCCGTTAGCGTCTAAAAGTGAGGGTGCTGGTGGAACGTTCTGTTGTTGGATAGTTAATGGAGCGTTCTGTGGTGGGGTAGGGGATGCTGGGCCCCTCCACGGGGGTTCTCTGGCTGGGCGGGGAGCAGGGTCCCGCGGTGCCCGTGTTGATAGTGGGCACTGCTGGAAGGGCCACAGTCTGGATGGTGCTCCTCTCACGGGGGGGAAGCTCCTCCAGCCCCTCCAGGGTTTGCGGCGGACCTTCGTAGCTCATGTTGAGCCGCAGGGGTTGATGGGCCTGGCAGTAGTCCACTATGGGCTGCTCGTACCTGTAGAAGGTCAGAGTGCTCATCTGGTGAGGGACCTGTGGGGGGTAAAGTAGAGAGAGAGAAAGAATGAGTTGGAGATCTCTAATTAGAATAATTAAATCATTAACAGTCATTAAATCGTCATTAAAAGGATAGTTCATACAAAAATGAATATTTTGTAATTAATCGTTCAACCTCAAGTCAGGTTAGACCTTTCTGTTTTCCGTAGGACATAAAAAGAAAATTCTGATGATTGTGAATAGCAATTAAAGGTGTCTAGAGGATTCAAGCTTCACAAAAGCTCAAAAGCAGCATAACATAGCAAAAAGTGGTCCATTTGACTAAAACCCTTCTAAAAAAAGAATTTTAGAAGACAAACACTTTTAGTTTTCAAAATGTATACTTCATTTTCTATTTTAGAAGTTGTTATTCACTGATAATCTTCTCCAGAGAGCTGTTAGCCTGTGCAACTTGTTAAAGTGGAATTTTAAAACATATTAAGTCATATTTTTCAATGAATCACTCAGACTGGAATTGAATGAATTTTTGTTTACAAAGATCTGTTTCAAAATAATAATTTGCTCATGAATTCAACATTGCTACTTCTCTCATGAAGAATTTTTACTGAATTAATCATTCAGAATGTAACTGCATCACTGTTTCATTTAAAAGATCTGATCCAAAACAATGATTTGTTCATAAATCAGACATTACTATTTTGCTTTTCTAATTAAGATTTTTCACTGAATTAATCATTTAGTTTTGAACTGAATTAAAGTTTCATTGAAATCAAATTCAAAAGAACGATTTGTTCACAAATCAGACATTTCTATTTCTATCATTAAAAATTTCCAGTAAATGAATTATTCAGACTGGAACTCAACTGTAAAGTTCTGATTCAGAAAATTAGTTTGTTCATAAATCTAACATTGCTACTTCTTTCATTAAAAAATTTTATTGAATTAATAATTCAGATTAAAACTTAATTAACGTTCAAAAGAATAATGAAGAATTTTCAGTGAATGAATCATTCAGACTGGAACTGAATTAAAGATTTATTGAAATCTGATTCAAAAGAATGATTTGTTTACAAATCTGTAAATAACGGTGAATCATCAGGGAATAATGACTTAATAATGACTGAATTAATTAATTATTAAAAAAAGATTGTTTTGTTCACGAATCAGACATTTCCTTGTGTCTCGTTAAGAATTTTTAGTAAATGAATCAGACTGGAACTGAATTAAAGCTGTATTTAAATCAGATTCAAATTAATGATTTGCTCACAAATCTGTGAATAATGACTAAATAATGAATTAATGATTTATTACAAAATATATCTTTTGAAAGAATGCTTTGTTCATGATTCAGACATGTCTATGACTCTAATTAAGTATTTTCAGCAAATGAATCATTTATGCTGGTACTCAATTAATAATTTATTGTAAAGATCTGATTCACAAGAATAATTTGTTCATGAATCAGACATTGTTATGTCTCTCATTAATAATTTTCACTGAATGAATCACTCAGACTAAACTGAATCACTGTTTTATTTAAAAATATCTAATTCAAAAGAATGCTACTTCTCTAATGAAGACTTTTCAGTGAATGAATCAATCAGACTGGAACTGAATTAAAGCTGCATTGAAATAAGATTCAAAAGAATGGTTTGTTCACAAATCTGCGAATAAGAGATTTTTTTCAGTGAATAATGACTTAATGACTGAATTAATGATTTATTACAACATATCTCTTTTGAAAGAATGATTAGTTCATGAATCAGACATTTCTATGACACTAATTAAGTATTTTCAGTAAATGAATCATTCAGACTGGTACTCAATTAATAACTGATTGTAAAGATTGATTCAAAAGAATGATTTGTACATGAATCAGACATTGTTATGTCTCTCATTAAGAATTGTCACTGAATGTATCACTCAGACTAAACTGAATCACTGTTTCATTTAAAAGATCTAATTCAAAAGAATGATTTGTTCACAAATTGGAAATGGCTACTTCTCTAATGAAGGCTTTTCAGTGAATGAATCATTCAGACTGGAACTGAATTAAAGTTACACTGAAATCAGATTCAAAAGAATGTGAATAACAGTGAATTTTCAGTGAATAATGACTTACATGTTTTTATTTCATCACACAAAGCTATTGTATCACTCTGAATATTGCACGTGAGTCATATGCTCTACTTTTATTATGCTTTTTTGTCATTTTGGAGCTTGACAGCCCATGTCCTCATTCTTTTTACTATATGGGGAAAAATTCACCTATAGTATTGAGTTCCAAGTTCGAATAAAGTCATACAGTTGGATTGACATGAAGCAGAGTAAATAATGACATTTATCATTTTTTGGGTGAACTATCCCTTTAATTAGAGTAATTAAACCACCCCCTCACCACAAGAGTCATTAAATAGTCATAAAATATCTCCGATAATGATTCTACCACCAAGAGACATGCACACACACAGAGTTCATTCCAACATCCCTCATTCCCACATCGTTCTCAGCCCACTCGCGACTTCCTCTTTAAGCTCTGCTTCCGTCTGCATTTAGAAGCTGCCTCGTGGCGCTGCGTTTTCAAAGAGGCACCGCGCTGGTAGGGGTAATAGCTTTTTACACCGAGTGCAAACCCAGCATCTGTCTTGCTTCCCAGTGTGTGTGCTGTGCTCGCTGGTGACTCATTCTGTGTATACACAAGAGGCAGAACACACACTTACACACACACACAGACACACACACACAGACACACACACACAGACACACACACACACACACACACACACACACACACACACACACACACACACGAACCCCCGCACAGACTGCTGCAGCTATTCCTATGATAAGTGACACAAGCAAATATGCCTTTCCTTTTCATGCCGTGACTCCGGGAGAGTCACTGTGGAGAAACATGCCACATGTGGCTGCCTCATGTGTATGGCAAAAACTTTGAAAAAAAATTGTATTTTTCCAGAAAACTGCAAAAATACTGATCATTAAAACAAGTTCTTTAAAAAGTACTTTATAAATTTGTTTTCAGAGGACATATCATGATTTATTGCAAGTTTTATTCTCATTTTAAACACAAGTCCAGCAAAATTTCAATGCAGTTTATGGAATAGTTCTTCTAAAAATCAGTGATTGAATCTTTCTTTAGAGCTTTTCAATGAACCAATGCATAAACTAATATAAACTATTACTGTATTATACTATTTTTTACAGTACTTCTTTACTTTTGTTAATATTAGTTAAAAATTTATTTTAGTTCACAGTGCATTAACTTTTAACAGATACAAAGATTGATCTTAAAATTGTATGTAAATGTAGTAAATATTAAACTATAAAACCAAGAATAATAAATGTTGTAGAAGTGTTGTTCAGTCTTAGTTCATGTTAATACATTTACTTAACTATTGTTAACAAATGAAACATTGTGAAGTGAGCAAACCAATTTATCCAATTCACAAACTGAACAACTGGTTTATGAATCAAACTCACTATTAACATAATTTGGTTCTGTTCCGCACAAAAGTGAATCATATTACTCCAGGAGACTTGAAATATAGCATATTATTATTTATTCACAGCCACAGTCACTATAAACTGACTTCATATGGAAAAGAATCAATATATCTAATATTTAGTTTCCGAGAAGAAAGACTAAAATAAGAATGACTCAGATTTTAAACTTATTTGAACTTTCTCAATCAATCAATCAATCAATCAATGATGTAAAGCATTAGTGAACCAATTTATCCAATTCACAAACTGAACAACTGGTTTATGAATCAAACTGATTCGTTCATAGGGAGTTCAACTCCCTAATAACAAAATTTGATTCTGTTCCTCACAAAAGTGAATCATATGATTTCAGGAGACTTGAAATATAGCATATTATTATTTATTCACAGCCACAGTCACTATAAACTGCCTTCATATGGAAAAGAATCAAAATATCTAATATTTAGTTTCAGAGAAGAAAGACTAAAATAAGAATAACTCAGATTTTAAACTTATTTGAACTTTCTCAATCAATCAAACAATCAATCATTCAAAGATGTAAAGCATTAGTGAACCAATTTATCCAATTCACAATCTGAACAACTGGTTTATGAATCAAACTGATTCGTTCATAGGGAGTTCTCCCTAATAACATAATTTGATTCTGTTCCTCACAAAAGTGAATCATATGATTTCAGGAGACTTGAAATATAGCATATTATTATTTTATTCTCAGCCACAGTCACTATGAACTTTGTATGGAAAAGAATCAAAATACCTAATATTTAGTTCCAGAGACTGAAGACTAAATAAGGAAGACTGTGATTAGGATTTTTTAGCTGAAGAGTCCCAATCAATCAATTAATCAGTCAATTAATGATGTAAAGTGTTAGCAAACCAATTTATCCAATTCACAGACTGAACAGCTGGTAAATGAATCAAACTGATTCATTCATTGTGAGTTCAACTTACTAACAACTTAATTTGGTTTTGTTCCTTACAAAAGTGCATTATATGACTTTAGGAGACTTGAAATATAGCATAGTATTATTTATTCACAGCCACAGTCACTATAAATTGCCTTCAAAAAATTAAATAAAATAATCAATCAATGATGTAAAATGCTAGCAAACCAATTTATTCAGAAACTGAACAATCTGTTAATGAATCAAACTGATTTGTTCATAGGGAGTTAAACTCACTAATAACATAATTTGGTTCTGTTCCTCACAAAAGTGACTTCAGGAGACTTTATTCACAGCCATAGTCACTATAAACTGCCTTCATATGGAAAATAATCAAAATATCTAATATTTAGTTCCGGAGAAGGATGACTAAATAAGGAAAACTCAAATTTGGAATTTTTTGTTTAACTGTTGAATCAATCAAAAAATCAATGATGTAAAGTGTTATCAAACCAGTTTTTTTCACAAACAGAACAACAAACACTTAAGATGACATGCTAACATCTTAATTTGGTTCTGTTCCTCACAAACTATATAAGACTTGAAACATAGCATATTATTATTTTATTCACAGCCGCAGTCACTATATACTTATTTCATATGGAAAAGAAATATCTAATATTTAGTTCTAGAGAAGGAAGGCTAACTTTAAACTAACTTTTTTAGTCTCAATCAATCAATAAATCATGTAAAGTGTTTATCCAAACAAATTTATCCAATTCACAAACTGAACAATTGGTAAATTAATCAAACTGATTCTTAATTTGGTTCTGTTCCTCACAAAAGTGAATCATATGACTTATTTTAATCACAGACACTAGAAAACTGCCTTTACATGGAAAACAAATCTAAATATCTATCAATCAGCCAATCAATCAATCAATGTAAAGCCCTAGAGAACCAATTTTTCCAATTCATAAACTGAACAATTGGTTAATGAATCAAACTGATTGATTCATAGGGAGTTCAACTCACATAAGTGAATCATATGACTTCACTAGACTTGAAATATAGCATATCATTATTTTATTCACAGCCATAGTCATTATAAACTTTTAGTTGAACTGTTGATTCAAACAATCAATCAATCAACTTACACTGTATTCTATGTAGTCTCACTATCCAACACAACTTTGCTTTTTTTCAAGGATTTCATACTGTACATTATTTCCAGAAACAAGACCAAAAAAAAAAAAAAAAACTGATTAAAAAGGTATTTTTTGCAGTGTTCTCTTCCGTCACACCATCACACACATGAAAACACATTGACAAAGCATGCTGAAACGAGTCGCCACAGCGAACAACCAGAGTTCATTGCTTTTAAAGGAGCGAATTAGTGAACGCTTAGAGATAGTGAAGAGCGACCCGAGCGCGATTACCGTCACCGAGCACTAAGTGAACATTAGTGACAAGAGAGCTCTGCCGGTGTGACAGACGAAGAGGTTTTACAAAGAGACTCCTGACAGGAAGCAAAATAAATAAACAACGTCAAATGCAGGGCCGACTCTCAAGTGATAATGAGATGCGTTGTGTCAGCGGCTTGGGTTTAAAGCTCTTTGTATGCCACAATTAATCCACTTCCCCATATTCCCCTGAGCAGAGCGAAAGGCTTTTTGCATGGGCACCAGCAGAATGCACAGCTACTTAAAAAACTGCTTTACTTAGAGTGTCATGGGATTTGTTAAGAGGAAATGGATAGTCATATACTATAGGGTCACTACAAGGGATGCCAAAAGTACTAAAGCCGACACTAAAATGCCAAAAGCGATTTTATACACCGACATGCCTGTTTATATGCATGTGAAAGCACTTACTTATCGAGATACGGCAATGCGGCAAAGCATGCGAATAATAAACTCGGGTATAAAAACAAACTGATCTGTGCTTTAGGTCTTAATGCAGTTTAATAGACCTGTTGCTGCCTGTTATGTTTTTTTTTAACATTAAATGCTTATTGATGATGGCTGGATAGCTTTAAGTCTCTACAATCAAACAGGAACACAAAATCAGGCTTAAGGAAAACAAAATAATTAATTTACACATTTTAATTACAGGCCTGGCTTTCATTTAAACTCTAACAACATCCAATATTAATGCATTGTATCTAATAATCATGCACTGAAGACTGTGCCAATAATTTAAATAGTTCATTTTCCATTTGATTACTTGAATACATGATTCTGCTTTTACATAAAACTTTAAGCACTGTTGACTTCATTTGTTCTGTTGCGTCTAATTGATTCTGTTGACTGGTTACTTAATTACTTGGATTGCATGATGCAATGTTTATTTAATTGAGAAATGCTGAAAACAGATAATAGTTTTGTTAAAAAAAGAATGATTAGTTATTGGTTATCGGCTGATTATGATAATTATAAAATTTGCCTTACACAGTATATCAGTCCGGTTGACAACATCAATCACAAAGAAGCAGCAATCATACAAACACACAGGAAGAGAGTGTGAGCTGTGCTATTATGTGATGGCAGAAGATCTTTTTGTATTTTATGAGTCATCTGTGTGTTTTAGGACACAGGTGGGTTAAACCTTCAGTCTATGAGGACCCTCATAAACATCAAAAGGTGCCAGAGTGAAAAGAGAGGAGCGCTTGCCAAAATCCAAACCGTTGCCCCAGGTGGCTTGGAAAAATAGAAAATAAATGAGAAAGAGGGAGGATCATTGTTGTCAAAATGAAAGAAGCTTTCAAACTATGTTTTTCTTCTTCTACAATCTGCCACATATATTCGGATCCACAATAATCCATATATTTAATTAGATATTATGTAACTTTAAAATGCTAAAATGACATTTTAAATATATACATGTTGTTGCCAAGTAGATCTATAATGGTTAATGCAAAAAAAATAAAAATAAAAAAATAATAATAATAATAATAAAAACAAGTAAAATACAGTAAAAATCTAGTAAAAATAAAAATAATAATGACATTTTCTAGATTCTAACAATAAATGAACACAACAAAGAATCGTAAATTATTTAAAAAATATACAAATTGTTTAAAATTCATACTAATTCCATTTAGAATGTATATATTTTTATGTATATTTACCAAATAACAAACAGCAATATTTATTTACATTTTATATATTTTATTATACAGTTAAAGTCAAAAGTTTACATACACCATGGAAAATCTGCAAAATGTTACTTATTTTACCAAAATAACAGGGATCATACAAAATGCATGTTTTTTTTTTTTTGGTTTTTTTTTTTTTTAGTACTGACCTGAGTAGGATATTTCACATAAAAGATGTTTACATATAGTCCACAAGAGAAAATAATAGTTGAATTTATAAAAATGACCCTGTTCAAAAGTTTAGATTTACTTGATTCCTAATACTAGGTTATTACTTGAATGATCTACAGACGTAGTTTGCTCACCTGTCTATTAGATGTCTTTAAGATGTTTATGATTTAGAATGTATGTAAAATTGCCAGACGTTTGTACACAGCAGATGCTTTCCAGATCAAGAGAACTTGCAGACGTATGTGTGCTATCTGGGTCACTAATGCTTTAGAAAGAAACAGCCGGGGGTGAACACTTTTGAACAGAATGAAGATGTGTACTTTTTTTTGTTTTTGTTTTGTTTTTTTACATTTACATTTACATTTACATTTGTATTTGTTTTATTTATTTTATTTATTTTATTTTATTTTTATTTTTTTATCTTCTCAGAAGCTACAGAAGATACTTACATCTTTCCCAGAAGATAAAATAAGTTCAGTATACCCTGAATATTCAAATTTCAAAAGTTTTCAACCCATGGCTCAAAATGGATGGACCTCAAAATCATACAGTCATTGTTGGAAAGGATTTAAATACACAAAAATGCTGAAAAACCAAATAATCTGTGGGACCTGAAGGATTTTTCAGAAGAACAGTGGGTAATTGAACTGTTCAGGACAAACAAGGGACTCATAAAGCTTTGAATCATTCAGGTAACAACACAGTATTAAAAATCAAGTGTATGTAACCTTTTGAACTGGGTGATTTTTATAAATTCAACTATTATTTTGGTCAAATAATTAACATTTTGCTGATTCTGCAAGGTGTATGTAAACTTTTGACTTTAACTGTATGTAAGCTACATATATTTTATATACTACCCTTGAATACTCTGAGATTGGTGCCATTTTTGTTTTTGAAAGAAGTCTTTTATGCTCACAAACCAACATTTAATTTGAATAAAATTATAAAAAAGTAAAAAAGTAGTATTGTGAAATATAATAGCAGTTTATATCAACTTTTCTTTTTTCAAAATGTAATTTATTCCTGTGATGCAAAGCTGAAGTTTCAGTACCATTGCTCTACAGTGTCCCATTATCTTTCAGACATCATTCTACTATAAAATATAAAGAAACATTTATTATAATCAATGTTGAACACAGTTCTGCTGCTTCATTTTTTTTTTTTTATTAAAATTGTTTGATTCTTTGGAAGAACAGCTTTTAAAATCATTATTATTTTTTAACAGTGTAAAAATCTTTATTGTCATTTTCGATAAATTTGATGCAAATAATAATAATAATAATAATAATAATAATAATAATAATAATAATAAATGACCCCATGCTTTTGAACAGTAAAAAGTTGTACATATTTATACATATTTATACACAATGTTTGGATATTTTCTAAGTGAAAATTTTCATTCTGATTACAAAGGCAATCTATTTTGTTTTATATGGAATAGCATACACAAATTAAGATTCATTAAGTAAGTAAATGGTCAATTTACAGTTTCTGTTGACTGTATCTATTCTGATGAAGTGGCAAGGTTACATTGTGCTGAGTTCCAGTGTGTGTCAGAGGTAAAGAGCGATCAACTGAGAAGGCAAATATTTATTCCAGGATGTTTGTGCTACCGTTAAGAGACATATAAATGACAAACAGGGTGAATCCTGTATATTGAGGCAAACGTAGGTTCACTGTGAGTTAAACCGTTCTAATAAGCACTTAGTGATACTGCAGTATTACTCCTGTCTCCTTTACTCTCTCCTGCTCAAATTATCTCCATTAAGCTACATTTACGTATTGTAGACACTCAGTGGATTAGCACACACACTTCTCTCTCATGCCTACTCCTTTCTTCAGCCACTCCCAACTGATCTTCAGTGAAGTTGCATTGATTAATTAATATATTAACTACTAACTGTTTCAGTGAATTCAGAACAGTGAAGGGACATAAATCTAACCCTAACGTGTGTGTGTGTGTGTGTGTGTGTGTGTGTGTGAGAGAGAGAGAGAGAGAGAGAGAGAGAGAGAAAGAAAGGGTGTGTGACAATTCATAACTGCACCTTTCAGCATGGCAAAGTGATAGACGTGGACCTTAGTCAGGGTAGACACTATATTTAATTTAACACGAATGAAAAACGGCTGTGAGGGACAGACGTGCGGTCCGTTTAATGGCTTTCACTGTCTTAAAGGAACAGTTCAGCCAGAGTGGGTGCCATGAACAGACTTGTGTGTTAAAGGCATTGTTGAATACACCTCTTCTAAAATGAGCATGTTTTAATTACTGCATTGACATTTTTTTTAGAAAGTTAAAAATATAAGGGTGGCACAACTGATAACATAATGAAAAAAAAAGCCTCATTAAAAGGATAAAATGTTGTTAAGCAGCTTTTATTATTATTTCATAGGGAAAAAAACCCTGTCATACAAAAACATACTGAACAATAAAATAAAACTACCATTCAAAACTTTGGGGTCTGTAAGATGTTTTAATATTTTGAATGTGTTTTTAAAAATACTATTACAACTTAAATTGAATACATTTTCTATTTTAATATAATAGAATTTAAAATCCTTTTTGAATTCTTCAGAATTCTACATTTGAAAGCTGAATACAGCTATTCTTAAAATTAATTTAGAAAGTCAAAAATAGAGTGACACAACTTTCCTGATATTACTGTCATGAACTGTGCCGTTATGGCTCCCTCCTTCACCCCTTGAGGGAGCCTTCATTACACTATGGACCATCTTTCACTACATTTCCCATAATCCCCTGTTGTCACCTTTCACCTTAGTCGGCCATCTTAGTTCACATTCTCTCTGTATAAATAGACGGGTTCACTCACTGTTTGGTTGCGAAGTTTTGAATAGTTTATACTGTCAATTCCGAGCGTTATTTCCTGGTTGCCCTCCCATTGCCGAGCTCCTTTGTTCCTGGTTCCCGTGACTGTTCTCCGCCCGCCTTTCAACCCCTTGCCCGCCCCTTGGATTACCCTGCTCGCTGGCGGCCCCAGACCTTCACGCTCGGATACTGACGCTTCTTTGTTTTGTCCTACGTTGCCTATGATTGTTCCTGCCTGACCCTGTTTGTACGACTACGAGTTCTGTTAATAAAGCTAGCACTTGGATCCACCTGTCCACGTCCCGTCCTTGTTACAATTATAATGAAGAAAATAGCCTCATTAAAAAGGATGCAACTTTGTTAAGCAGTTTGACATCAGCTTTTATTATTATTTCATAGGGGAAAAAAGTCATACAAAAGCAAACAGAAAAATAAAATAATAAAATATAATTAAAAAACATTTGGGGTTTTCTATTTGAATATATTTTAAAATCTTTTTTAATCCTTTAGAATCCTAAAAACATTTATTATTGTAATTACTGTTTTTTTTTTTATGGAATATGTGGTGCTTTTTTTTGTGTTAATCAAATTTCTTTGAAAACTAAAACTTCTGTAACATTATAAATGTCTTTACCGTCACATTTAATGTGTCCTTGCTATATCAAATATATAAAAATTACTAAAGTACTACTTTATTTAAAAAAAAAAAAAAATCCTACTTATATTTAATTACATTTTTAATTGAAAACAATTTTTTTCTTTGACATTGTCATTGACCCTTATATTTCACCAGACATTTTGGCATTTTTTCAGCTTTTTCATAGTACACTAGTTAAACTTTTTATTTTTGGTCATGTACTGTGTGACACATCATCAGTCGTCTGTTACAGCTTGAAAACAATCCCATAATGCCTTTGGATGAGGTTTAAATACTTTCTATTCAGCGTCTGTCACGAATCTCCTGTTCTGTTCTGTTCCCGGTCTCTGGTGCTTTTATGTGGAGTGGTACATATTGTGATGTTTCTTAACTCACTGTCTCCTGCACCATTACCCAGATGACAACAGCGCGGCCAACTACAGTGAAACGCTGGGCTGTTTGTCCATTACGTGCGACTGTGACAGCAGGGCCTCATCAGTATGTGAGGGACACGGTGTCTTTGCCACTCCTGTTTATTCAGAGCTTAACAGGGAATTCTTGTGCCCTGGCCACTAGTTATGCAAATAAGCATGCTCGTGTAGCATATTAAAGCCATACAGTCAAGCTAACACTTTGATTTGTTGCACGCTGCTGGCCTAAGAACCGTGCCAACTAGCTGACAGCGATGGCTAATAGATTGCTCGCCAAGCTTCGTAAGGAATCTATAGGAATCATTTTCCCCAACGTTCAGGCCAAAACCTTTCTATTACCAGAAACATTACTGCAGTGCGTTTGCAGTGCATTCATGCAGGGGAAAATTCATTGCAACAATGTATTTACCATGTCTAAGAGGCTAAACAAGGCGAAAGACATTCACCATCTGCATGCATGAGTCATCCTGCTATAGCTAAGCGTGCAAAGTATGGAATCCGCTAGATCTTTAGTTAATAAGGTGACAAGTACGATAAGCAATATTAAATCTCTCAGGCACAGCGTGAATGTAATGGGAAAATGCAAAAGTACAAGAGAGAGGATGTTCAGACACACTGCACGGTTACGATTGTGTTGCAGATGTTACAAGATTTAAACAGGGGGCTTATCTCAAAACGAATGGCCTGTTATTATTTATTTGGAGTGTCTATTTACACTAAATGCAGATAGCCTTGTTGGGAGAGGAGATTTACACTAAGTCCGCCCACCAATGTGAGATTGGGTTAGACAACATTACAAAAGACACCTGATAAACAATAGCTCCAGTGGTGAAGGTAAAGCGTGTAGCAGTAACTTTCTGGTGCGATCGACCCGAGTTTGAATCCGCCTTTTGCTAAACTTTGCTAAAAGGCGTTTATTTTCAATTAAGTAAAAGGAAATTATCAAAAAACATTAAAAAAAAAGTGCCCCAGAGGTGTTTATCGGTTAGGGTTAAGGGTAGGTGTGGGGAAGACTTTATTGACCCAATGCATGGCACATTTATATTCATAATTTGAATACAAATTATAATTTACACTCAATACGTTATTATGGCGAACTGTTTTATAATGTACTACAATATTGTGCCACTTGCATTAAATAGCATCTAACTAACATTATTGCAAATAAAATATGCTATTTTCACTTAGTGTAAACAGCATCTAGCAATATTTGCAGTTAGTGCAAATAACCACTGTTCTGTACTCTGATTAAAAAAAAAAAAAAAAACAATGATTACACAGCTCTCACCATAAGCCTGTTTCCACCACTGAAAAAAATAAAAAAAGGTAATTGTAACTTTTTATCTCACAGTTCTGACTTTTTTTCTTAGAATTCCATGATACAAACTCATAATTCTGACTTTTTTCTTCAGAATTGCGTGATATAAGCTCACAATTTATGAAATCAGAATTGTGAGGCAAAACTTGCAATTCTGAAATATAAAGTCAGAATTTTGAGATATAAACTTACAAATGTGTTTTTTTTTTTCTCAGAATTGTGAGTTTATATCTTACAATTCTGACTCTATAACACACAATTGCATGTTTTTACGTCAGAATTATGATATAAACTCCTTTTTTGTCCCTTAAAATTGAACTTTATTATTCGCAGTTGTATATCTCACACTTGTCACTTGTCTGAATTGCGAAGAACAAAAAAAATAATTGTGAGATATAAACTCGAGGACGTAAGAATTTTATATCACATATTGCTGAGAAAAAAGTCGGATTGTGAGCTTATATCTCTCAAATCTGAATTTATAACTTGCAACTATCAGTTTATATAAAGCAATTCTGAGTAAAAAAGTCAGAATTGTGAGATAAGAAGTTGCAATAACAGTTTTTGTATTTTTTATTCAGTAATAAGTAAATAAATGAAAAAGTAAGTATGTAAATAAATAAATTAAAACCCCTTTTGTAAAATAAAATAACCCCTTTTGCAATATATGAAGCCATTTTATGACGGTATGTTTGTCCACCCCAGAAGGTTAGTTGTGTCTATATCTATATACACACACTGCCACTCAAAAGTTTGGGATTAATAAGATTTATTTGATAAAAATACAGAAAAAAAGTACTATTATGAAATAGTATTGCAATTCAAAATTTAGTTTTTATTTTTTAACCCTCTGGGACATCTCTTTGGTTTCATATGGATTACTTTATCACAGAAAATTTGTTTTCGATAAGACTTGCTTCGTTTAAAAGTAGAAGCTTCCAATAGATATTTCTCTCATGTCTCTTTGTCGAGTATTTGGCAAATTTTGCTGAGTTTCAGTTAATTTTCAATGAGATCACGAAGACCAAGGTGGCAGACAGCGCACCCTTTTTGTTTTCTTTATTTTACAAAAGAACGCTTTGTTGTTATTATGTGTGTATACAAAAAAAAGTAAACCCTTTACAAATTAGATTGATGTATTGCTCTGTATTGATCTGTACAATCAAAACTGACCAAGTAATTAAAGTTCCTAGATGGACATTCAAAAAAAAAAAAAAAAAAAAAAAAAAACATGCAACAAAACGTACCAGCGCGTTTGTCATCCTCAGAGGGTTAATATACTTTAAAATATAATTTACTGAATTTTCATCAGTCATTATTCCAGCCTTCAGTGTCACATGATCCTTCAGAAATCATTCTAATATACTGATTTATTACATTTATTACCAATGTTGGAAACAGTTGTGCTACTTAACATTTTTTTGGAACCTGTGATAAAAGTATCACAGGTTCCAAAAAAAATTTAAGTTTCAGGATTCTTTGATGAATAAAATGTTAAAAAGAACAGCATTTATTAAAAAAAAAAATCTTTTCTAACAATATAAGTCTTATAATATAACACATCCTAGCTGTATAAAAGTATTTCTTTCAAAAAGAGGAAAAAAAGGGAAAAAAATGAACGACCCCAATCTTTGAACAAGGTGTTTATTGTTACAAAAGTTTTCAAGTTTAATTTTAATAAACACTGTTTTTTTTTTTTTTTTTTTTTTAATGTTTTATTCATCAAATAATCCTGAAAAAAGTATTGCAGGTCCCTCCCCAAAAATTAAGCAGCACAACTGTTTTTAACATTGATAATAAATCAGCATATTATAATGTTTTCTGAAGGATCATGTGACACTGAATACTGGAGTAATGATTCTGAAAATTCAGCTTCACATCACAGGAATACATTAATTTTAAAGTATATTAATAATAGAAAAAACAGCAAAATGATATTATATTCTATGACACTTGAATGCTAGATGCAAAGACTAAAGGTAAAATTTTCTGAATGTGAACTTATCATGGAATGTCTTGATGTTTCTCACACAAGCCATACAGATTGCTTTTATGGTGCAACAGGTGTTTAGTTTATTTACAACAGGTGTTTTTTGGGGGAAATTGAGAGCATCTAGACACTTTAAACTACTGTAAGGCAAGAAACTGTTAGTTTTTGTTCTATGGCAAACATGAGGGACAGAAAATAACAACATAATTGCCATTTCTGGTGAACTATCCCTTTTAGTTTGTTTACCAAAGCAGCAAACAGACACCAGGGCAGGATGCACAGTTACAAATTATCTTCACAATGGTTTGGCAGAAGTATTTTTGTCACTGTCAAGAGAGTTTAAATCATCCCTGATAGGGCTTAAAAGTGTTCGCATGCATGTGCTTGTGAGTGTTGCATCAGGGTGCGTGAAAATTTAATGTGTCTGTGCTGTGTAGAGGAAGATGACACAGATGTTGCACGGGGAGCATGTGTGACACTAAAGACACCAGACACACTTTCAATGAAGTAGAACACATGTCTGAGGGCGAGTTCGTCTGAGCAGCATGAAATCTAAACGAGCGGGAGGGGGAGAACATGTTTAAGAGAGAAAAGGGAATTTGCAGCTGAAGTAACCATGACAAGTGTTTGCTTTCCATTTATATAACAGATGAAACCATTCATTATCTGTCAGAAAACCAAAAGCTTATCTGCATTTATCCAGTAAAGGTCTGTGCACTGATCTTTGGGAAATGTTGGCATACAGTGGCATTTTTAGAGGAATAGTTCACCCAAAAATGTTAAACAGTTTGATGTTTAAACATCTTGATTGATTTGTTTATTACAAACATGCAGCTTTTGGCTTCGCAGGATATTAATTGATGGACTGGAGTTGTTTGGATTACTTGTGGTGTCTTTATCAGCTGTTTTGACTCTTATTCTGATGGCACCCATTCTCTGCAGAGGACTTGGTGAGCAAGTGATGTATTGCTTAATGTCTCCAAATCTATTTCAATGAAGAAACGTCGCTTTAAGAAAGACTGAAGTCTCAGCTGATTGGACACAAGCTTTGAACCCTTAATCAAATTTTGTGTTGATGACACCAAAGAAGTGACAAGATCTGACACATCTAGGACCATCTCCATTTCTTCTGTGGCAATGTGCCATCTCCCATCATCCATTGAAAAGGTAAGCTACATCTGCACGCCCAAAACTGCTGTGTCCATCCGTCTGAATCTACTTTCATTTTCACTGTGTCTAGCTGATGAACATTTCCAAAAAGTAAAAAGGATTTTTGGCTCTGTGGCATCCGCCCCTGTCAACTTTTAATCAGGGATATTGAAAAGGAGTGTGTGAACGGGCCTTTTTAAGCCGGGGCTAATCAGACATGCCTCCTTGAACTGGACCGAAGCCAGGCCTGTGTGAAGACCTCGCTCTGTCTCTGCCTTTGTTTCTTTTCCTTCTACTTTCTCTCTCCCGTCTGATTTCATTTCAGAGAGGCAGATTATCTGAAATGAGGCATTCTATCTGGAAAAGAGCACTCAGGATAAGCCTTTACTGAAGATGCTTCTGTTTGAAAAGGATCGATGCGGATTGTCTCTCCCTCCTGTGCATCTAAGTCTGGGATTTCTGCTTTAAGGTGCTCTTGAGAAAGAAATACAAAGAATTTACTGCTCTTTGGTAAATGGACAAATCCCTAATTCTAATAAATGGAGCTGTAGACAACAGGTTCTGCTCTGCCGCCCAATCTTCTTGGAAAACCCATGTGTCTATTTAGTATGCTTCTCTCCACCTCTACTCTAGTGTCAGCCACAGACGGTACGCCCACAACCTGTTTGCTGACTGTCTGATGCAAATTGCACGCAAAAATGGCAGGAAACCACTAATTGTGAAAACTCACCCTCATGTCATACCTTTTTTTAATCTTCAGAACAAAACTGAAGATATTTTTGTTGATAAATAGTCCATGTGACATCAGTGGTTCAACCATGATATTATGAAGCTATGAGGATACTTTTTGTGCGCAAAGAAAAAAAAAAACTTTATTCAACAATTTCTTCTCTTCCCTGTCAGTTGTCACTGCATTCACAATAATATTCTCGTAGCTTCATAACATTACGGTTGAAACACTGATGTCACATGGACTATTTTATCAATGTCCTTACTACCTTTCTGGGTCTTGAACATGTCAGTTGTGTTGCTGTCTATTCAGAGTCAGAAAGCTCTCGGATTTGATCAAAAACATCTTAATTTGTGTTGTGAAGGAAAATGAAGGTCTTACAGGTTTTGAACGACATGAGGGTGAGTAATTAATGACAGAATTTTCATTTTTGTGTGAACTATCCCTTTAAGATGAAAATGCTTAGCAACAGCTAAGCAGTAAGTTTTCACCACATTAACAACAACATGCATCATGGTACTCTTGTGAATGCCGAAGACTGACACAAAAGAGAAGAAGTTGTTAACTTAAGTCATTGTGTTTGTTTTCTTTGCACAAAAAAATGGATTCTCGTAGCTTCATAACATTACGACTGAAACACTGATGTAACATGGACTATCACCCTAAGTGAGCTTGTCCAAAGTGTGAATGTTTTGTGTTAGCACCATTGTTATCTGGCACGCCCTTAATAATCGTGGGCATGAAATTGACCAGAGCTGCACAGGTTGTTTCTGGGATCCTCTTCCATTCCTCTATAATGACATCACAGAGCTGCTGGACATTAGAAACATGGTTCTTCTTTCTAGACCATGATGCTACCAGCACCATGCTTGACTGTAGGCAAGACACAGTTTTCTTGGTACTCCTCACCAGGGCATTGCTCACACATGCTGGACACCATCTGAGCCAAACACATTGATCTTATAGTCTCATCAGACCACAGGACATGGTTCCAGTAATTCATGCTCTTGGACAAGTTGTCTTCAGCAAACTGTTTGCGGGCTTTATTGTGAGCCAGCTTCAGATGAGGCTTCCTTCTGGGACGACGCCTATGCAAATCGACTTGCTGCAGTGTGGGGCATATGGTCTGAGAAATGACAAGCTAATCTTCTACTTCTGCAACCTTTAAAGTAATGTTTTTTGAAGCCAGGTTCTGCACCTGACACACAGAACGAGCACTCAACTTTGTTGATCGACCTTTGCAAGGCCTGTTCCGTATGGAACCCATCCTGGAAAACCTCTTTATGACCCTGACCACGGTAGTGCAACTCTGTTGTAATTCAAGGTGTAACTGAACCTCTAATAGCACCAAATTTTAACTGCTCTAATACAAGATACACAACTTTGTATTGTCCTGTCAAGCAGACAAAAACATCAACATGATGAATATGACATGTGGCTTTGCATGGTTAAACATACTGCTGTTATCACTTGGGGTGTACTTTTGTTGCCAGCTATTTTGGCAATAATGGCTGTATGTTGAGTTATTTTCAGAAGACAGTAAATCTATACTGCTATACAAACTGCACATTGACTAGTCTAAAATATATCCAAATGTCATTTCTATAGTTTTGTCTCTTGAGAAGGTTTTGGTTTCTGAAATGTGAGGGGTGTACGGTAACACTTTAGAATAGGAAAACATATTGACTATTAACTACGACTTTTCCCTCAATAAATTCATAATTTGCTGCTTATTAACAGTTAGTAAGGTAGCTGTTAAGTTTGGGTATTGGGTAGGATTAGGGATGTACAATAAGGTCATGTAGAATAAGGCATTAATATGTGCTTAATTAGTACTAATAAATGGCTAATATTCTAGTAACATACATGCTAATAAGCAACTAGTTAAGAAACCATAAAATAAAGTGTTACCGGGTGTACTCACTTTTGTGAGATACTGTATATTTCAGGTGCTTTCAGTGTATTTTAATCAATTTTTAATTCCTATTTTCAACTCTTAAAATGTTATCACACTCTCACAATAATCCAGAAGTAATCCAAGAGTAATTTGCAAGAAGTAATTCACATGACTTCACTTGATCAATTCATGTCTTGTGAAGTAAAAAGCTGCATGTTTGTAAGAAACAAATCAATATATATATATATTTGTGATATTTTTGTCAGACATCCCATTCACTTCAGAGGATCCATTAGTGAAAAGTGATGTAATGTTAAATTTCTACAAATCTGTTCTGATGAACAAACTCATCATCTTGGTGACCTGAGGGTCAGTACATGTGCAGCAAATGTTAATTTTCGGCTAAATGTTATTTTGGTCATTATAGGCAGCTGAGCAAATTTGAAGTAAAACACTTATGAAGCACAAAATAATGAATGAAACAGCAAAAAACAAACAAACAAAAAAAAACATTCAACAATTACCATCAAACCATTGTTATCACCACAATAAAAGACACAATTAACAAATTATGTAACTACACTAGACTTTACTCTTGTGGAGGGTCAGAAAGCTCTTGGATTTAATTAAAAATATCTTAATTTGTGTTCTGAAGATAAACGGCGGTCTTACAGGTTTGGAACAACATGAGGATAGTAATTAAAGTAAAAAAGTAATTAAAGACATAATTTTTATTACATTTTAAAATAAAATGTTTTAGGTGCTCTCAGAGTACTTTCAACTCGCTTAAATGATATCGTAAAAGTAATCCAAATAAGTAATCCATTAGTAATCCACACTCCAGTTGATCAATTAATGTCTTGTGAAGTAAAAAGCTGCATGTTTTTACAAAACAAATCAATAACTAATTGAATTATTATGATGTTTTTCAGAAATGTGCAGGTAGCCATTCACTGCAAAGACTCCATTGGTGAAAAGTGATGTAATGATACATTTATTCAAATCATTTTCGATGAACAAACTCATTCTTGGATAGCCTGAGGGTGAAAAATTTAATTTTTGGGTGAACTTTCTTTTACTCATTATAGGCAACTGAGCACATTTTGACAAGTAAAACACTTGATGAAGCACAAAATTATAAAAGAACTAGCAAAAATGTAAAATAATACCATTCATTAATTAGACATAATTAATACATGTTATAACCATTCAAACCTGTAACCTTAATTTGTGTTCTGAAGATGAACAAAGGTCTTACAGGTTTGAAACAACATGAGGGTGAGTAATTAATGGCAGATTTTTCATGTTTGTGTGAGCTATCCCTTTAAATGTATATTAATCAGGTTATAGAGTTTACTTGTTTATCCAGCAGCTAAAGCAAAAAGTTTGTTTGGGAAGGCAAAATTCACACAAATTATATAACACCGAGCCCTGGATTCCCCATCTATATTTAATTTGATAAATTTGACAATACTTTTTGCTTTTAGCACAGTAGTAATGTAATTTACCATCAGGTTATATACCAGCCATTAGAAAAACCTCTCTGATACCATATAAACAATATCATTTGCGCCACAGACACACATATACGCACCTTCAATTTTCTAAATCAGCCCACTTTCATTTACAGATTACCAAGCTGCAAAGGGTTGGGGAGGTGTACAACTGATATGTAATTATATTCTGGTGTAATATCTCTCCCGCTCTCCTTGCCTGGTGTGTGATTACATTAGCAGAGAGCTGCAGTGCTGTTCTGCTCTGCCTGCTGTGGTGGTGTCGGTGGGTTTGTTACCTTCAACATGTGCTGGCGCACTCGTTCATGCCGCGTCTAGACCACTAATCTAAATTAAAACGATAACAACAACTTATTTGGCAGTAATTAAGATAGATTTTACAGTATAAAATTAATGAAGGGGCGTATGTTTTCATCTGCAGGAATAATTAACCTGAGGCAGGAATGAGGAGAAAAAACACCTTGCAAGCCAGTCTATGGAAACAGCGAAATGCCATATTGCTTGCTACACATAGCATGACAGTATATGATTGGGCTATGGACAATTTTTAGATTTAAAGTAATGGAAAAACTCACAATGTAGTAATATTTAAGAAAATAATGATTTTTATGATTTTGATGGGGAAAAGACTGATATGTTCTCAGAATTGCAAGTTTATATCTCACAATTCTGACTTAATAACTCGCAATTGCTTTATAAAGTCAGAATTGCACAGTATAAACCCACAATTTTGAGAAACAAGTCACAATTGCGAAATATAAACAATTATGGGAAAAAGAAGTCAGAATTGTGAGTTTATGTCTCGCATTTCTGAGTTTATATAATGCGATTTTGAGAAAAAAATAACTCACAATTGCTTTATAAAGTCAGAACTGCACAATATAAACTCACAATTTTGAGAAATAAGTCACAACTGTGAAATATAAACTCACAATTCTGGGAAAAAAGTCAGAATTGTGAGTTTATGTCTTGCAATTCTGAGTTTGTAACTCGTAATTGCGAGTTTATATCATGCGATTTTGAGAAAAAAAGCATTTGAGAAAAATATGAGTTTATTTATCAGAATTGCAGGTTTATATCTCGCAATTCTGGCTTTTTAAACTCGCAATTACTATTTTTTTTTTATTGTTCTAAAACTGTTGACTGGTAGTGTATATCAATGATAGTTCTTGGAGGCAGCCAGTCAGTTATATCTCAGAATTGTGTTTATGTCTCACAATTCTAACTTTGTAACTCGCAATTGCGAGTTTATAACTCACAATTCTCAGAAAAGAAGTCAGAATTGTGAGTTTATTTCTTAGAATTTTGAGGGGGAAAAGACTGTGTTCTCAGAATTGCAAGTTTATATCTCATAATTCTGGCTTAACTCACAATTGCTTTATAAAGTCAAAATTGCACAATATAAACTCGTAATTTCAAGAAATAAGTCACAACTGCGAAATATAAACCTACAATTCTGGGGAAAAAAGTCAGAATTGTGAGTTTATGTCTCGCAACTTGAGTTTGTAACTTGCAATTGCGAGTTTATATCATGTGATTTTGAGAAAAAAATCTTTGAGAAAAAATTGAGTTTATTTCTCAGAATTGCAGGTTTATATCTCGCAATTCTGACTTTTTTTTAACTCGCAATTACTATTTTTTCTCTTCAAAAACTGTTGAATAATAGTGTATATTAGTGATAGTTCTTGGAGGCAGCCAGTCATTTATGTTCAAAAACACAACAATGTATGTATGAAAACCTGTTTTTGCCACTGAATGAAAATTGAAATAAGACTATTGCGACTTTTTATTTCACAATTTTGATTTTTTTTTTTTTTTTCTTAGAACTGCGTTCTGAATAAAAACTCAATTCAGGGGAACAAGTCAGAATTGTGAGTTTATATCTTGCAATTCTGATTTTGTAACTCGCAATTGCAAGTTTATATATCACAATTCAGAACTGTAAGTTTAATTCTCCGAATTTTGAGGGGAAAGAGATTGATATGTCATATCTCGTAATCGCTTTTTTTTTTTTCTCACTGTTCAAAAACTCTTGTATGGTAGTGTATATTAGTGATAGTTCTTGGAGGCAGCCATTCATTTATGCTCAAAAACACAAAGATACAAAAGTCATTTGACTATCAAGAATTTTTATGTAATATCTCATAATTTGCATAAAAATATCTAGATGGGAACATTTAGACATTTTCATTAAGGTAAAAGCTTTTTAAAAAGCCCACATTTAATATAAATGGAGTTAATAGTGCTGCATTGACTTTTCATTTTAATATGTACAATTAATTACGCAAAATTATATATAAAAAAAAAAAAAATAAAATAAAATAAGCATGCCCAATGACCTGCAAAAATGACAAGTGGCTCAAAAAATAAAATAAGATACACATACATGGAAGAGTAAACAAGCATTGCCATTTCTGACTTAGCGTACACTAGATTATCTCCCCTTTAGATTCTGAACTTTGCCATCTGACATTTGAGCTCATATTTGTGTGTATAAACCACATCACTGTATATGGATTCAGATGTCTGGTGGTACAGTTTGTGTTGAATGTTTGGATCAATAGTGCTAATACAGACATACCAACTCATACTGCCTCTTACACTGAGCTCCTTATCAAAGCGGAGGCTGCACTGCTTTGATCTGATGCTCAGTGAAGAAGCGATAAGACAGGACATCCAGGCAACAGACCTTGACCTCAAGCTTATGGTGAGCAGATTGTGCATTAGCAACCGTAAACATTTCACAAACGTACACCATTGAAATCACAGCGTTTATTCGCTGAAAAATAAAGTGAAACCTAATTTTCACTTGCATTCTAATCCTCATTTTCAGATTTCTGGCTCATCACCTCTTAAAATACTGCCAGTGATACTTTGAGCTGTTAAACAGTTACCGAGGAAATGTCACATCCATTTTCTCGAGATCAGGTCGAGAAAGTAGATTTTGAGTGGATTGCCTTTTAGCAGATTGAACTTTTCTTCCTTTTTTGTTTGGAAACTACTACCTTTGGAGGCCTGGCTTCTGAAAGGCAGACGAGAAGTGGCAAAAAAACATGTAATTTAAAGAAACAGTTCACCCAAAAATAATAATAATAAAAATGCTGAAAATGTACTCCCTTCCAGGCCATCCAAGATGTAAAAAAGTTTGGTTTTCATCAGAGCAAATTTGGAAAAATGTAACATTACATCATTTGCTCACCAATGAATCCATTGCAGTGAATGGGTGCCGTAAGAATGAGAGCCCAAATCCATCAATTAATGTCTTGTAAAGTGAAAAGCTGCATGTTTGTATGAAACAAATCCATCATAAAGACATTTTTATACTTTAAACTGCTGCTAGCAGTTAAAATATAGAGCCTTCTATTCAAAATATTGCTTTCTCCAGTGAAAAAGTCTGAATCAGAAGAGAAATATGCACAGATACAGCACCTTTTACAAGCAAAAATTTGATTTTTATGTGACACAACAACAGGGAATTGACTTTTTCACTAGAGGAAGCATTATTATGGATTATAGAATCATATTCTGATGAAGCTTTTCACTTCAGAAGATATTAATTGATGAGCTGGAGTCGTCTGGATTATTGTGATGTTTTTATCAGCTGTTTTGACTCTCATTCTGACGGCACCCATTCAGTGCAGAGGATCCATTGGTGAGCAAGTGACATAAGGCTAAATTTCTCCAATCACAAGTGGAATAATCCTTAATTCTATCTATTATCATTAAAATAGTCATTACAGTCTGAATCTGTTGGTGAAAAAAAATGATACATTATGGATTAGAAGCTTTCTGAGATAAATAGCTTTGGACAGACATGTAACTGCATTATTAAAGCTCCAGTGGGAAAGATGTGACACTTCCACAACTGCCGCAACAAATCCAGAGAGGTGCATTAAGAATGCATGTGTGAGTATTAAGTATGTAGAAGTGCATTAAGAATGTATTATGTATGTTTACGTTTCAAATCGATAACATCTGAGCTTCACCGGTGCGTGCCGGGGTGAGTGAGGGTGTGTTTATCTCTCTTACGTCCTACTGTATTTACTCCAATGACACTCCAATTGTCCCTCGGTACTGTTTTAAAAAGGTCATGTAACAACTATAGTAAGATGTTCACAAACACCCTTGTGTATGGTTGTCTATTTGTGACTGCAGCTCTGCAGATAGTCAACGAATAAAAACTCAGAGTCAGCAAAGTGCTACAAAGTAGAAAATCTTGTCAAATCTAAATGTAAAACTTGCTTCTCACCTCGGGGACCACAGAATGTGGTTTTCTATTGTACACTAGTGCTTCACATCCATCTAAATTTCCTGATAATTTACTCACTCCCATGTCATCCAAGATTTCCGTTTCTTTCATACTTCAGAAAAATAAATTAAGGTTTTTTGAGGAAAACATTCCAGGATTTTTCTCCATATAGTGGACTTAAATGGCAATCAACGTGTTGAAGGTTTAAATTGCAGTTTCTATGCAGCTTCACATAATCCCAGACAAGAAATAAGGGTCTTGTCTAGTGAAACAATCTGCCATACTTTTTAACCACAAATGCTCACTTTGGACTTTATGCATTATGTAATCACATTGGAATCACATGGTGTTTACAAAGCGAATATGCAAAGAAACTCAAAGGGCCTTTACAGAAAAGGTAAAACATCCCTACCCTACCTTTTAAAACCGAAGTACACAGATGAAGAACTAAACACACGTTCCAACGTAATTACGTAATGCGTGAAGTCCTAAACATGCATCACAGAGCTAATGCAAAATGAGCATTTGTGGTTAAAAAGTATATACATTTTTATTTTTTTAAGAAAAATCTAAATCATTTCGCTAGATGAGACCTTTAGTCCTCACCTGGGATCGTGTAGAGCCCTTTGAAGCTGCTTTGAAACTGCAATTTGGACCTTCAACCCATTGGTCCCCATTGAAGTTCACTGTATGAAGAAAAATCCTGGAATATTTTCCTTAATTTCTTTACGACTGAAGAAATAAAGACATAGACATCTTGGATGACATGGGGGTCAACGAGCAATACTTCTACAGAATTTATTAGTCTTAATTAATTTTATTTAACAAATCAATAAATGCTGCAAAAAACAGTACATATTGCTTGTTGTCAGGAAAGAAAACAGCTAGGAAATTCAACATTTTCTCAATTAACATGCATGGAAAAATGCAATCCATTTTGCAAAGTCAATTTCAAACCCCCTCCCAAGCACAAAAGTGAAGTTCTTTTTTAAGTAAGAAAAGCAAAGCTCATACAATGCCTACGACTAAGACCGCATCTTGGGAGAAAATGACTCAATGACAGCAATTCCCGCTGCTGATCTGTCATTCCTCAGTGGTTTATTTAAAAAGTGACGCTCAAGCACAGCAGGGGTCCGGCGCTATTGAGAGATGAATAGAAGGTTGAGTAACCCTCAGAGCTGCAATTACCCTAAACACTAGATGGTCTTTTTCCCTTTAACCTCATTGTGACACTTCATAGAAAGCGTGAGCTGTCTTATGCATGCCTATAACACATCGAACATCAGCAGGCTCTCATCAAACTTTAATAACTACTGCTGATAACTGGTTTCCTGACTACTCCAAAGACGTCCTGCTGGCTTGTCCTCTTGTGACTTTCGTCTTGCAAACCTTCTGACCCTAAAATGTGGCTTTATCCTGGTGTGAGGAAAAAAAAATCTTTTTTTTCCAAGACAGGCTGTGAAAAATAGTTCATTGCCTGAAATGGTGGAGAATGTGGTGCTGTCTTTGATGGTGTGCTCTACAGTTCCAGAGCAGAACGCTCAACGATACTCCCACCACTTCTTTCTCAGCCTCCGAATTGCTCTTTGGCCCTGTGTGCCGAAAGTAAGAGTCTCTACAGAGGTGTTCTGATTTCAGAACAGCGTGCCCTGGCTAGCCCTCCTGTCACATCAAATCTCTTCCTGATCTTGGTGGATGTGCTTGGAGAGAGATGGGTAAATATTGGGCCTAGGCTTGGATTAAGCTGGCCAGATATACCATCACATTACAGATGGTGGGTTTAGGTTGCGAGATTTACCCAGAGCTCACATCAGAATGTGTTATGGGTAATGGTACAGTTGCAGTGAGTGGAAAAAAATGCTTTAGCCAAAACTTAAAGATTGCAAGATTTACACCATGATTTACTCACACTCAGGCCATCCTAAGTGTATATGACTTTCTTTTTTCAGACGAATACAATCAGAGTTGTATTAAAAAATGTCCTGGCACTTCCAAGCTTTATAATGGCAGTATATGGTAAAAAAAGGCTGCCCCTAATAGTCAACTACCCATTATTCGGCGAGAAGAGGCTTGGTTGACCAAAATTTTATTAGTCGCTTAGTTGCAGTAAAAGAAAATTCCACATGGAAAGTCATCAAATCTGTGACGGACAGATCATTAACGACTGGTCTATGTGGTAATATAGTACATCGGGCAGGACATCCAAACGCTTAGCTATCATTCATCAACCTCAAATATGTTTTTTCATATTTATCTGAAATATGGAAATATTTGCAACTTTACATGGCTTTACATCGCTCAATCTAGTGTTAACCTAGTAAAAACAAATGTGGAAGTGACAAATGACAAATTGAAGTGTCTGTGCGGAGTGTGGAAGTTGAACTTTAGTGCACTCATTGCGTGACAGATAGAGGCAGCGGTGAGGTCACTTGCTCTTAAAATACTTTTGTTGGCCATACAGATAAAAGTAATATATCTTTTGAATACGTAAACACTATGTTTTTTGTGTGCACTCAGTGAACAATGAAACAATGGAACATTGCGCTTTTGTAAAATAATTAGGCTAAAGCAAACTGCCAACTATCATCTCGGTTTCTGTGAACTTGAGCGAAAAACTTTGAAACCCTGTATACTTATATAATATATAATGTATACTTGCCTTACAGACATGAAAATATATCTGTAGAGAGTGAAATGTCTACTTTTAAATGAACCAATTTGAATAGAAAACATATTCTCAGATTATGTAATCCGTATGAAACATGCATACAGGTGCATCACTACTGCGGAGATGATGAGTTAGTGTTGCCGACTTCATCTCTTAAGCCGAAAAAAAGAAAGCAGCAGCTTTTTTTGCATGAGCTTGAGTGCTTATTAGGCTATGTTTGCAATTAAAGGCTCATTATTATGATTTATATGGTTTATTAATAAATGTGCAACTAATAGCTGACTAATGCTTAAAGTGAACGACTAAAAATCTTTAGTCGAGGGTAGCCCTAGAAGAGATAAAGTACAGTTCAAATGTTTTCAAATCATTGTTGAAGATTAAATATTAATAATTAAAAAAATCCAATGACTTTTCCAGATCTATAATTAGAAATAACAAATTCCCTGATATTCCCATGTTTTTCATGAGTGTGGCAGCCCAATATCTATGTGCTATCTCATTATTTTACCCTTTGTTCTACATCCATTTCTCATTCTTTCTTACTTTCCCTGTCCATCTCTCTTCCTCCTTCCCCAATTTCTCTCTCTATTACGCCCACAAATAGCAGCTGAAAAGGTCTGGCACTTGTTCAGAATCCCAATGATCACCCTTCCCAAAAATGTCAATGGATGGAAATCAGGCAACGTCACCAGACTGAGGATTGAAGCGTGGCATTATGGCCGACCGAAAAGCTCTGGCTGTGTGTGGAGGGAGGGGGGTTCTTTTGCCACTCTAGCTCAGTCAGAGGCCTGGTGAAGGGTATAAATCAGCAGTTAAAAGTGAGGTGCCTCCGGCTGATTGGTGTATAATTGAGTGTCTTTTCCGGACATTTCTCAAGGCTCTGGCTCTGATCATTTTAATTTTGCGGTGTGACTCAGGGTTCTGGCCTAATCAGAAGAATCTGTGCCCTGTGAGATTTGCACACCAGAGCCAGTGTGGCTGAATGGTGTTTAATATAAGAGAGTTGGTTTATAAAGTCAAAAAGGGAAATGAAATTATGCTGCAGAGAATTAAATTCATATCTGGAGTACTCGACTACTAATATGCACCCACAACTTTGGGTTTTCATGGGCAGCTGGAAAAGTTACAGGTCTAAAAAAAGAGCGTGATACAGTTTGGCAGTACTTTTAAAGGTCCAGCATAGTTTAGTTTTTAAATATTATGATATTTTATGAGACATTAATATGCAAATAGCAACGGGATTCTATTTTTGGAAACTTTACAAACCTTAAGACATCCAAAATGTAAATATGTTTGTTTCTTACTCTGAACATATTTGGATACATTTAGCATTACATCACTTGCTCACCAGTGGATCCACTGCAGTGAATGGGTGCCGTCTCAATAAGAGTCCAAACAGATGGTAAATACATCATAATAATCCACACCACTCCACTCCATCAAACAACTTTTTTCACTGGAGAAAGCAATATTATGGGTAGAGGAAGCATTGATTTGACGTAAAAAAATATCTTAATGATGGATTTGTTTATTACAAACACAAGACATTAACCAATGGACTGGAGTGGAATGGATTTTTGGATAATTGTGATGTTTTTATCAGCTGTTTGGACTCTCATTATGACAACACTCATTCAATGCAGGGGATCCATTGGTGATCAAATGATGTAATGCTAATTTGTATTTGTTGATATACTTTCTTAAGATGCATACATATTATTTAATAGCCTTTAATGGCAATTTAATAGGACAGATTGAATTCAATGCTATAGATAGGTCTGGAAGACCAGAACTGGTGCCGTTGTTTTACTTTGACGGCAACCTCAGTGCTGATGAGTGATTGGGTCGGGGTAGATTCCACTGAAATATCTCTCTGCATCTCTTTGTTTCAACATCATATCATCCATCATTCTCAGGTGCCACCTCTCCTGCCCCTTTCCATCACCTTCATCCTTCCTGTTCCACTGTTTCCATAGTGATGTGTGCTTGTGCCCATAATGACTAAGTATCTCTCAAAGAGGCTGCGGGGACTGGCAGGAACCCCTCTAATTTCTCTCGGCCCTTTTCTTTTCTTTCTACCACTCTTGTCACGTTGATGCAAGCTCACCTTTTAAGAACAGTCTGCAGAGAACACAAAAGCGTCTGAAAATGCAAAGCGCACACGGTGTCTGAAGACGAGAGTATAATGTCACCGTGTCCCTTGTGTATGTTAGTCACATCAAAACAAAACGGTAAAAATAAACGGGTTTAAGAGTAATAGAAATAGAGGTTTCAAAATGGTACGTTTAAACAATTTCCTGATAATTTACTCATCTCCATGTCATCGAAAATGTTCAACTGAAAAAGAAATTATGTTTTTTTGAGGAAAACATTCCAGGATTTTTCTCCATAGGGTGGACTTTAATGGAAACCAGTGGGTTGAAGGTGCTATTTTAATGCAGCTTCAAAGGGCTCTATGTCAGGGGTTCTCACACTTTTTTTGATCGCGCCCCCCTTTATACCTATAAAATTTTTTTATTTCTTTTATTTTTCTGCTGATGGCCCGCGCCCCCCTGCAATATTCGTGCGCGGGATTTTGAAGCTGGAGGAGAAAATGAGATGGAGTTTTTTTGCGCTACCCTACCTTTTTGAACCAAACTAACCATGCATGACCTTTCCAATGTAATTACATAATGCGTTAAGTCATGGACCCGCATAGCAGAGCTAGTGCAAGATGAGCATTTGTGGTTAAAAAGAATATATATGCTCTCTCTCTCTCTCTCTTTTTTTTTTTTTTTTTTTTTTTTTGTTAGATAAGACCCATATTTCTCAGCTGGGATCATGTAGAGCCCTTTGAAGCTGCACTAAAACTGTAATTTGTACCTTCAACCCTTTGATCCCCACTGAAGTTCACTATATACAGAAAAATCCAGAAATATTTCCCTCAAAAAACTTAATTTATTTGCGAATGAAGAAAGAAAGACGTAAATTATCAGGATGTTTTTTTTTTATTATTATTATGGAAGTTTAACTAAAACTAACACTATTGAAACATTTTTGTTAATTCAAATACATTTGAAACTAAAAAAATATATATATAAATAAATCTTACTTGGAAAACTAAATGAAAATTTGAAATTTTGCCTTGGCAACTGAGTTGAAGTCATTAAGTATTAAATAAATAAAAACTAAAATGAAACTAAAACCAATATATATATGTTATTTATATATAATAAAAATGACAAATACTCAACAAAATTATAAACAGTTAAATTAAAATGAAAAAGGTAATCAAAAATATTACTAATACTATACAAATTATATATATATATATATATATATATATATATATAAATAACACTGTCTGGAACACAAAATGAGACCAAATTCAGATTTTTTCAAGAAGACTTTTTAAAAAGAAGAAAGGTTATATGGACTACATTTATGATGGATTTATGGTGTTTTTTTAGAGCTTGACAGCTCCTGTCATTACTTTTACTCTATGGAAAAGAGCAGCAGGAACATTCTTCTAAACTTCACATTTTGTGTTTTACAAAAAAGACAGGTTTGGATCAACATGAAAGCAAGTCAATGCTCAATTTTGGATGATCTATTCCTCCAAGAAATGCAGAGAAACACAGACTTCTTGGAAGTAACCTGATGGAATAAGACAGACACAGTAAGGGAGCGCGCAGGGGAGAGAAAACCAGGACTGCTACAGCTGCTAAAGCAGAAGAAAATAGTTTTTTCGCCCAAGAAAACAGAGGGGGAGGCTAGCAGAGACGGAGAGCCATAGCAAGACCGATCCAGAGGAAGAAGGTGGAGGGGGGAGACGAATGCAGAAGAGCATTGAGCCGTGGCCTGTGTAGCAGCATGTAGGCACTCGTTACTGATGTGGCAGAAAATATGTGCCGACAGGAAACGAGGATGCCAGCTGTCCCTCGATTATGACATTACCGCGCAAGAATGGGCGACAGCAAAATCATATATGACTCACAGACGATGAATAATAGAGGCAAGAACCATGACCTTCTGGCCCCGCATTAGGGGCCACATACAGATTCCCAGCCTCCCAATGCTAGGCCAACACTGCATATAAACAATGGCACTAAACCACCATGAGAGGCTTGAGGGATTGCATTGACACTCAATAATTAATAGCAATTAAAATGAGTGTCTGTGCATGCAAAAATCACAGCTGGAAGAGCTGAAAGCAATGCCTGCAGCAAAAAAGCTTGTTTTTTTCCCTGCCAGCAACCGCGCAAACATCCAAACAACAGCATCGGTGTGTGGGCAGCAAACATTATTATGCGGACATTCCATTAGTTTTTCAGAATAAGTGACCTTGCCTTTAGAATCTACTGGTGCAGAACAGTAGGGAAGTGAGAGAAGTCTAAAACAAGCATCGTACACAAGCGTACAGCCTATATTCACATATGAATACTGCATTAATATAAATGCATACTAGAGATGTGCAGATTGCTCGATCTGACTCCTCAGGTACTTAACTGCAAAATCAACCGAGCGCCTAAGAATTCGGCTGGACAACTGGCCATTTCATTGCAGTGTGAGTGTTGCATTTTTAAAATGTGATGTTAAGTTAAAAATAGTTGGACCTTTTTTTTTTTAAGTGGTCAATCAAATATTATGGGTGGCCCTGTAAGTACAGTAAGTATTGTGAGGAAGAGATTATCATACAGTATGTGCATAGTTATTCCACCACCTCCATGGGGGGATCAGCCGTTGTGTTTATACAAAGAGCTGTGGACTCCTTTTTTAAATGCATTGTAATCCGCTTCCTGCAGCGGACGCGGTTGCGGTAATGTGGTTACATATGGGAATTACCATTAGACGTCAAAGAACCGGCTATGTCCTTGGTACTTGTCAACTTAGCAGTCACACTATTTTCGAGTCCGAAAGTTATGTCGAAAACACTAGCGTGGGGCGAGAAATGTGGCCCGGCGAGCAACCGCTGCGATGCGGTCTGCATGCCGGAATGTGCATGCTGCTAGTTTGGTCCCCTCAGGGACATAATCTCCAGAGAATAATGTTCAGCATATGAGACAGGGGAGAGCCATCAAGACTTAGCCATGTGGCCCACGGCACTGGAGATCATGCATATTTCATGGAAATGGCAAAAACAGACAGTAAGGGCCGCTAGGTCTCTCTGTGGTGCTCTTGAATGACAGCGGTGTGCTTTGGGCCGAGGATTGGTGGGTCATGTTTGGTAAGCAATATTTGAAAGTAGCATAACAGACTTCTTAAATGGCTTTCTAAAGGTATTTTAGAGAAACCTATGAATATCTGAACTCTAAACATGAATATCGTAAAAAGAAATGCATTTGTAGAATGGCGGTTGTCCGTAATGCAATTTCAGATAACACGCAAAATAAATAACCTACCAAAAATGCTTCCAGTGCAGTGTTAAATAGACTACTGTAATGATCACTTTATATTATGAGTCAAGTCCCTCTCTTTCTCACATATTCTCACCCCCACACACTCACTATGACATCAATAAATGCAAAAGACTGAAGAGATTCAGAATCCCTCTAAGATCTTCTCTTATGTTTTATCCATGCTGGAGTAATTGCCACAGCTGGTTTCAACCTCCTCTTCCATCCTTCTGAAGAGCCCTAATGACTTCATATCACGTAAGTAAAGTAAAACATTGATGGTTCATGCGTGCTCTGCATCCTTCATATCTAAATAAATTGCATGCGTGGTAACACTCCTACATCTGTGGCATAGTTCTTTGCACCTGCTATGAAACTGCTAATTGGTAGATCACATGTCTCCAGTACACTGTCTCAAAGAGCCCACCCCCTTGTTTCTATAATATTCTGGTGCAGAGATATGGCTGGGGGCCCCAGGGGCCCGTGATCACTGCCCTAAATGAAACAAAACATCTACTAGGGATGTGCCTGAATGCGAATACCGTGTTCAGAAAGAAAATAATATATGAATAAATATGAGGAAAAAAATATATTTCAATGGTTTCTCTAGCAATTATATCATTGAGTACTTACAGTTGTGCTCAAAAGTTTACACACCCCTTGCAGAATCTGCAAAATGTTAATTCTTTTAGCAAAATAAGAAGGATTATACAAAATGGATGTTATTTTTTATTTAGTACTGACCTGAATAAGATATTTTACATAAAAAACATTTACATATAGTCCACAAGAGAAAACAATAGTTGAATTTATAAAAAAAAGTTCAAAAGTTTACATACCCTTGATTCTTAATACTGTGTTGTTACCTGATTTTTTGTTTAGTGATAGTTGTCCCTTGTTTGTCCTGAACAGTTAAACTGTCTGCTGTTCATCAGAAAAATCCTTCAGCTCCCACAAATTCTTTGGTTTTCTTTTGGTTTTCCAGCATTTTTTGTAATTGCATATGAGTCCCTCAGTCGTCCTCAGTGTGAAAAGACGGATCTCAATCTCAGTCATTGTTGGAAAGGGTTCAATTACAAAAAGCTGAAGGATTTTTCTGATGAATAGCAGACAGTTTAACTGTTCAAGACAAACAAGGGACTCATGAACAGCCATCGCTAAAAAAAAAAAAAAAAACAGCTGTGGGTCATTCAGGTAACAACACAGCATTAAGAATCAAGGGTATGTAAACTTTTGAACAGGGTCATTTTTTATACATTCAACTATTGTTTTCTTTTGTGGACTATATGTACATGTCTTTTATGTAAAATATCTTATTCAGGTCAGTACTAAATAAAAAAATAACATACATTTTATATTATCTTGATTTAGGTTTTCAGCCATTTAAACAGCTCTGTTGGTTGCAAATGGTTACTAGCCTGTTCTGGCTAGTAACTAGACAGTTACTAGGATGTCGAGTCAAAAGAGCCCACCCTTGAGTTGCTATGGCATTCTATTCCTGAGATATAATCTTTCATTTCAGCATAAATCTTTGGGATTTTTTTTTTTCATCTGCGAGGCAAAACTGTGATGTGGACTGCTTAGAACCATAATAGCACAATAAGCTGCATGATTTGAGGTTTCATATCCAGGAATGTATGTGCCAAATGTTTCATCTAGAAGAAGAAAAATTATATGCCTTAAGGAGTTTTAAAAAATGTTTCCTAAACTCTCTTCCACACAGGTAGTCATTGCCCAAACTTAGGCCTTTGGTTGAGCCAATGTTGCTGAGTCGGGTCACTCAAACAATCACAGTTATGCTGAAAGCCCCACAGAGCCAGATTCCACCCTTTGGGAAATCAGCCTACAAATAGCTTACTTATATTTGTCTCTCTCTGCACATTAAGCTTGAATAGGAAAAAGTATTTTAACACCGAAAAAACGGCATCAGCTTGGCTCTCTCTTATTCCTGCTATCGCACTGTAGAGCTGGTTGGGGTTATGTGGACTTAGGCATCAACTCACTTTTAAGATTTATGATTACACAAATGTGTGTACCCAAAGCGCAATGCCTTTAAACTGTAAACAAAGTCTAAGTTGCGATGGAAATGCTCGGCAGTTTGTTTAAGGCCATCTGCTGAGAGCTTTGCTTTTGCTGTGTGTTGGATTTAAAGCTTTTCAAACGGGCTCAGAGATGATACTCCTGCCACAGCGGTTTTAATCTCAGTCATGGCACTGTCTCGATGTCCTCTGTCTCGTGTGCTCGGCGGTGTCGAATATAAGAGAGAGGTGCACTGGTTGTTTATTCAGCAAGGTAAGAAATGGTGCACTTTTATTCCTGGAATCTTCAAGAGCTTTGACTAGGCTTCGGTAATGGATCCTTCCATATAGGTGAGGCAGCAATCAGAAAAAGCAAGAAACGGATTGAGAGGGGAAAATAGAAGATGAGGCGGAGGCAGGAAAGAAATAAAAGAGACACGGAAATTCTCATTGACATCTGAATAGACTGCAACGGCGTTTCAGAGGCTTAGAGCGTGCAAAAGCTGAAGAGCCAGTGAATAAAAATATCATGTCAAGACGCCAGAGAAGAGAAGATGCACAGAGACATCGATAGATAGACCGAGAAGGGGGGCAGAAAGAAAATCACCACTAGACCCAGTGGTGATTTTCAATCCCCCCTTGTCATCGCGAGTGGGTGTAAAGTTCAGCCTCCTCACAAATTGGACGGGGGAATTTGTTCTCCCTTGACATTCTCTGCGGAGGTGTCACACAGAGGAGCTGGCCGCCTGCTCTTTGGAGGGAGATGACAGGGGCATTGTCAGGCCAGGAAACACGGGCCCCACTCCCCCTGCGCTATCTGTTGTACATCACAACACGGGGGCAGCTTTTTGAATGCCGGAGCTTGCTTCGAAACAGCAGGGTGGAGAGGGAAACGATGTAGGCACTCAAACGGACTCTCGTGAGAGGCTGTTTTGGGATCGGCAGATAAAGAGGTTGTAGATCACGGGGTGTTTGGGGGAATAAGGTGAACGTTCGTCTTAATTACCTCCCTGACATCTCGCAGCTGTCCGTGATGTTTGCAAGATACCTGAAAACGCGGATGATGAATCCCTGCGAGGGTTAGGAATGTCTGAAGACAGAGGGATCCTGTCTCGCGCTGTACCAATCTCTTCATCAACCACATCATCATTTCTCACACTCAGCTTGCGATGGTGGCCACTTGGGAGATGGTAGGAAACTACCCACCCCGCCCCATCCGACACAATTTCGCATGCTTCGCAAAATAAACTCTGCTCCATCTGGGGAAATAGACATAGACACCTTCCAAATTAACTGCGACAAAAAGAGCTAGGCATGATCCCTCGATGTTTCCAGCTTATCATGGAATGTCTGGTCATTAGCAGATTTGCCAGTTAACACAAATGTGTAGGCTTCTCCCAAAGGAACACATCAAAGTCCGATATTTTTTGCATACTGCTGCTTTTCAGCAGCAAAACCAAATAAAACTGACTTGATTACTGCACGCTGCTGAAACCAACAAGTATAATATCGGGAAAAAGCTGCTTGTTAGAATACATATCGATCTGAATGGTAGTTGCATAACTGGTGCAAGACCCAAGAAGTACACAATTTGAAATCTGCCATCTTTACTCATGGTACCACATAACTTTTTAACAATTCCTTCAGTCCTATACTGTGATGGTTCAGTTCTACCATTATCCCCACCGTTTACATGAGGTGTGTCAAATCCTGCTCTTGGAGGCAAACGTCCTGCAGAATTTGGCTACGACCAGCTGTAACACACTTGCCTGAAAATTTCAGTCCTACAGCTGAGTTTAGCTCCAGCTAGTCTGGAAGTTTCTAGCATGCCTTGTAATACCTTGATTAGCTGGTTGAGGTGTTTAATTAGGGTTGCAGCTAAACTCTGCAGGTCACCGGCCCTCCACAACCAAGTTTGAAGCCCCCTGATCTAGTGAGTCTTAAGACCTTGATTAGCTGGTTCATGTGTGTCTAATTAGGGTTAAAGGAACACTCCACTTTTTTTGAAAATAGGCTCATATTCCAACTCCCCTAGAGTTAAACAGATGAGTTTTACAGTTTTTGAATCAATTCAGCTGATCTCCGGATCTGCCGGTAGTACTTTTAGCATATCTTAGCATAAATCATTGAATCTGATTAGACCATTAGCATCTCGTTCAAAAATAACCGAAAATTTTCAAAATGCTTCCTATTTAAAACTTGACTCTTCTGTAGTTACAAGGTGTACTAAGACCGGCAGAAAATGAAAAGTTGCGATTTTCCAGGCTGATATGGATAGGAACTATACCCTTATTCCATATCAGCTTGGAAAATTGCAACTTTTCAGTTTCTGTCGGTCTTTGTACATGATGTAACTACAGAAGAGTCAAGTTTTAAATAGGAAAAATTTTGAAAATATTTTGTCATTTTTGAACGAGAAGCTAATGGTCTAATCTGATTCCGACCCGGAGATTGGCTGATGGATTCAAAAATGGTACAACTTATCTGTTTAACTCTAGGGGAGTTGGAAAATGAGCCTGTTTTCAAAAAAGTGGAGTGTTCCTTTAAATCTAAACTCCATGGGACAGCTGTGTTCAGATGCGTTTGATTAGAGCTACAGCTAAACTGCAGTGGAAAGTCACCCTCCAGTAGCAGGATTTGACAGTCCTGAGGTGCACAGTACATTTGATCAATTCATTCATACGGGCTATATTAATGAGCCAAACCTTAACCACTTGGCTGAAACAAGAGTTCAGAATATGTAGCTGTCCTTGGTCCTGAAACTACTGCAGTTTAATAATTGAGCTGTACTGAACCGAGCGCAGCAGGTAACTGTCCAGGGTCCTGAAAAGAAGTTCACTACACATCTGTCCAGCATCCCAGCCAGCTGTCTGAACTCAGCTGACACAATGCAGGGCTCATATGAGAATCAGTGTCAGTAGGTTGGCACAACAAAACAGAGAACAAAGAGAACATGGGCAGCAGACGCACCATGTCGAGACGTCATGCGACCGGATTATAGGCGGAGTGACACTGCAGAAGCCCTAATCCTTATCTGGGAGATTAGGAAAACATGACACTGTGCTCATCAAATCCTTTTAATCATCCAAATGCTCTGGTCTCCTCAAATTCACAAAAATATGGCCAAATGGAAGGAGAAATGAATCTGTCTGGAAGTTACTGTCTGGCCCACATTGCCTCAGCACTCTTACAAAACATGCCTTAAAATTAAGCATAAGGCCATGCAATGCAGTTGTCTGCGTTAGGCTAAGAAGAAGATATTTTCTAGTGGTGTTATTGATTCGTTTGAGTTAATCCTATCAAACAATATTAGTGTCTTGCTCAGAAGTCTGACAAAAGAAGAATGTTTCCTCCTCAGGCACCAAAAGTGGTACAAAAAAGAAGAACTGTACGTGCACAGAAAAGTCCTAAGAGGTTTCTAGGCAAGGTTTTGGATGAGATTTTAATGGAGCAATAGTAGAGGAAGTCATGTAAAATTAAGTGCCAGGACAAGACAAACGAGTTCTTGTGAACCTAGTGTTCTTGGTTTTCTGTCTAATTCTGTCGCTGGGATGTTTCACGACTTTAGGAACAATGGCTACGTTCAGAATACGGTTAGCATTTATGTTTTAATGTTATAAATGAGAGTGGCGACTGCATTTTAGAACTGAAGTGACTCCATTTCATCCTAGAGTGGAGAAATGAGTTGTGTGTCACTCAAAGGTTTTTGATCCAGTTGCTGTTTTTAGCATGGAGCTTCTCCCACGATTTTGTGGTCTGTGCATGACCTAAATGCTGCGCTCTGGCTTTATAAACTAGAAAAAAAAACTACTGACAGTTAAATATAATTTGACATGATCTTGCACCTCAATTAAACTTTTTTCAGATGTTTCAAAAACTAGGGTCTAAGGACCCCTATGGGGCCACAAGAGGGTGCTAATAAGTCCAAAGTAAAAAAGTAAATAAATTTGACCTAATTATGGTTTCATTCCACATTTTAAAACTCAATTGATAACCATAGTTTTAATAAATACTTACCAGATTTTGCACATACTATAAAATTTTATTATGTGACCTGGACCACAAAACAGTCATAAGACTTTCTATTGACGTATGGTTTGTTAGGATAGGACAATATTTTGGTGAGATCGCCTGTGAAGCTGTCCAAATGAAGTTCTTAGCAATGCATATTACTAATAAAAAAATACGTTTTGATATATTCACAATAGGAAAATTAAAATATCTTTATGGTACATGATATTTATTGGCTATTACTACAAATATATCCATGCTACTTTTAAGAAGGTTTTGTGTCACATATTTGCGTTTTAAAAAGCATATATACCAATTCTGATCCCTGGTTCTTACTAAAACAAACCAACCAAGTAGAAAACACAACACCAAGGTATGAAGCAATAGTGGCTACAAAGCTAAAATCATATATGATACATGTGTTTGTGAGCACACATTTATTACAACAATGCCCCAAGGCAGAAGACACATGCTGCACCTGTACTGCTGTCATGTGGAATTGTGTGATGGTACTCAAATTAAGTCATTACTACAGGCATACTTCCTTTTCCCTGATGTCACGTATAGCAACCACAGAGAATTCCGCTCTCAGCCAATTCTATGTACACGGGCTCATTCTCATGCAAACATAAACACATGCACACTCCAGAGTCCTCATGGGACTTTCCCAGAATCTTAAAACTCAATCTTTCATTTGATCTGCTCTACCGTGGTTTTAAACAAACACATTTCATATATCTGCACTGGGATGTGCAAAACCTGACTAGATAAGGCATTCCGGAATGACTGGTTGACCCAGCTGACAAAACACCCTGTATAATTAATCATTTTCCTATGCATCATTTAAATAGAATGTGTTGCGTTCAAAAACAGTGTAGGTCCTTGCCCACCGCATCCAAAATTTTCATATGCGTTTTTTCACTTTTTTTCTCATATTCATCATCCTTTTCTATCAAAATGCTTGCTAAATGCGAAAACACAAAAACCCAAACCTGATCTGAATTTTTTATGATGGACAAAAGTTTCAGCAGTGTGCAAATTTGATTGGCAGGGTTGACATTGAGGTTGTATTTATTTTTTAACATGCTACATTTTTGGACAAAATTCCAGATTTAGTGTGCAATGACCTTAAAATAAACACAATGGAAAGTCAAATAATGCAAGGTGGTCTGTTTGTTTAATACAAACACACAGCTTTTCACTTCTGAAGGTGTTAATTTATGAACTGGAGTCATGTGGATTACTTGTGGATTATTGTGATGCTTGCATTAATAGTTTGAACACCAAGCACAATAGTTTTAGCATCTGATACCATCAACATACCATAGTACCACCATGTCAAAAGTTATATACAGTTGAAGACAAAATTATTAGCCCTTATAAAATATTTCAGTATTTTTCAAATAACTCCCAAGTGTTGTTTGACAGAAAGACAATTTTATCAACAGAGCATTTTTAAACATAATACTTTATTCAGGAAGCTTTTAGGGTTTGTAATACAAATAGAAACAAATGTATAACGAAAACATTTAAAAAGTCTACTGTTCAAAATTATTAACCTTCTGATGTTAATAGTCAATAGTGTATCCCTTTTGCTTGATAACAGCTTTTAGTCATTTGCTGTAGTTCTCAACAAGTTTCAAGCATGTCTCCTGAGGAATGACAGCCCATTCTTCCTTAGCAAATCTCTCAAGCTCCTCCAGATTTGTTGGTTTTCTGGCACAAACTCTGGACTTTAGTGTGCCCCACACATTTTCTATTGGATTTCTTCTTTCAAAATCTTCTTATAGTCTTCCTTTCTCATGTTTCCTTCAAGCCTGATGAGATTCCCAGTTCCAAACGCATTGAAACATCCCCACAGCATTATACTCCCACCACCATGTTTCACTGTGGGAACGCTGTTCTTGGGGTTGAATGCCTCTCCCTTCTTTCTCCAAACATAGGCAACATCTCTATGGCCAAAAAGCTTTAGTTTTGTCTCATCTGACCAAAGGCCACGCTTCCAGTATTCATCACATTCCCCCAGGTTGTCCTTAGCAAACTTCATTCTAGCTTGGAGGTGTCTCTTCTTCAGAAGTGGAATCTTTCTTGGTCGGCAACCTTGCAGTTCATTCCTGTGCAGGGCTCTAGTGCTGTCTTCATTGAGACATCAATTCCAGACTTGGCTAGGTCATTCACTATTGTCTTAGCAGTTGTTCTTGGGTCTTTAGAAACCTCTCTCACTAGTTTTCTTTCCAAACTTTTTGAAATCTTTGGCTTCCTGTCTCTGCTCGCTTGTTCTCCACTGTGTTGGTCTCTTTAAACTTCTTGATAATGCATCTCACTGCAGTTCTTGACACTTGAAAACGCTTTGATAAACGTGTGTATCCTTCTCCATCTTTATGAGCATTAACAATTCTTTCTCTTAAGTCCAAACAAGTTTCTTTTGTCTTTGCCATGATGACAGTGCATATTATTTTACTAGTTGTTTCGCAAGATACTAATTTAAAACAATTTAAAGGCTTAACTAGGTTAATTAGGTTAATCAGGCAAATTTGGTTAATTTGGTAAGTCAGCAGTGGTTTGTTCTATAGCTAATCAAACTAATAATTTCTTAAGCGGGCTAATAATACTGACCTTAACAGTTTTTTATTTATTTATTTTTTAATTATTTTATTCAAGCAACTATAAGAAATCAGACTTTCTCTAGAAGAAAAAAATAATGTGAAATAATGTGAAAACATTCCCTTGCTTTGATAAACATCACTTGGGAAATATTCTATAAAAAAAAAAAAAAAACGTCAAATTTCACAGGGGGGCTAATAATTTTGTCTTCAGCTTTGCCCACTGTTAGTATGCTAACTAAACCAACATTAGCTAAAAAAAAATAAAATAAATAACAAAGGAAACAAACTGCTCTGCCTCCCTAATCAACTGCTCTGTTGAACTCTGATGACTTAACCATGGTGACTCATCTCTAGTAGATGAGCTTTTTGGCAAAAATCCACTCTACCCATACCCAGCAGGCAACTAGCTGCCTGAACTCTCTCACACATCCAACAAAGAATCATTCAGCGCTGCTAACTCTGTCACCATGAAAACATTCTCACAAGAAAGCCTTTCCCCCTGAATTTATTCAGAAATCAGGGAACATGTCCGTACGCACAGGCGCTGTGATAAACTGCCCAATTCCACTATCGGCAAGTCTACAGCAGAAAGCCGTGCCTCCAGTGTGTTGTAATTGTGATTCTTGTTTCAGAGTGTGAGCCTTCAGGCTGCACTTTTGGTTTATTCATGAGTTGGGTTTGAGGATGGGAGTGGTGGAGAAGAATCTTTAATTTTACTATCAGCCCGGGCCTGGCAGATCTATGTGAAGAAGCCTCTAATTAAAGTCAAAAGGAACATCGACCGTTTTCTAATGGAATAATTCAGATGAGCCATGTTTGTCCATGCCAGTCTCTCATCCTCCATTCTCATTCATTAGAATGCATTACACTTGTGTGATTTCTGGCAGCCTGTATTTGCTTCAAGATCACAAGCCAGTGTTGCCGTCAAAGAGAATTGCGCTCGCTCTCTCTCCCTCTCAAGCGTGCCTGCCAGTTGGTGCAGGAAGCGACCCGATGAGGAAAGCGAGGGATTATGTTAACCCTGTGAGGCCTGACATATGAAATAATAGTTGGAAAAACCAAATTCTTTTGTAAACGGAACAGTTTAATGAACTCTTAGTCAAAGTAATAATTAAAAAGTTTGAATGCGTTTTTGTTGAGTATTATATTGGATACATCAGGCTTTTATGGCTCATATAATACAATGTAGGAGAATATGGAGCTCAAACGCAAAAGAAAAAACACATCAGTACAATGTCAGAAATTATTTTTTCCATTAAGGGGCAATATTTTTAATATTCATGAAGGCATTTTAAACTATTGTCAATAACAATAAGGTGTTTAAAACTGTATCTAAATTATACAAGTAAAAAAAAAACAAACACATTATTGCTTTTTATATTGTAATAATGACTATTAATATCAGTATAGAAAACAATGTAAAAATCGTTTTGTTTTGTGTCTATTTTGGGCACGTCACATTGTGGCATGTCAGTCCATAAGTGCCTCTGATTGGCCAATGCTTTCCTGAGACAAAAACACATTTCGCTGCACAAAACAGCATGTAAAAGCAATATGATGCAGTGTGAGTGAATCTAAATGTAGGCTAATTTTGTGAATTGAAACTTTTCATTCATTTTCACATTCATGATCGGGACCACAAAACCAGTCATAAGGGTCATTCTTTTGTAATTGAGATTTATACATCATCTGAAAGCTGAATAAATAAGCTTTCTATTGATGTATGGTTTGTTAAGGTGAGACACTGCAGGCAAAAACAGTTTTTTTAGTCTCCTGTCAAATTTGAGATTTTGGGCTTTTTGGTTTTTCATAAAGTGTGTTTTCACACACTGTTAAGTGTTTCTTTTATAGCACTTTATCTATTTGTGTCAATAGTATTTTCTGAATTATGGAGTGACAAAATTACATACCCAAAATTCCCTCTGAAAAACATTTGACTCTAATATGCCAAAAAAAATGAATCAAGAATTTTGAAACTTTACCAGTGTTTAGATTTTTGTACTAGAAATGTATGCAAATTAGTGCATATTTCAATAAATAATAAGTAATAAGGAATCAATCAACTGGGTAAGTAAGGTGATAACTATTAGTTTTTTTTGTTTGTTTTTTTACCCTATTCACCTGCAGTGTCTCGCCTTAAGATTGGACAATATTTGGCCGAGTCTGAAAACTAAAATCTGAAGGTGCGTTCACACCAGACATGAATGGAGTGTTAAGAGCGAATGATTTACGTGTTAAGTCAATGCAAAGATGCGATGCACATCCTGTGACGCGAATGATACTGTGTGAATTGAGCGTTTCGGGTGTTTGACGCGCGATTCGCACAAGTTGAAAAATCTGAACTTTTATTCGCGCCGCATTAACCAATCAGGAGCTTGCTCTGGTAGTGACATGATTAAAGCGTAGCAAGTGGAGGCAGAAATCCGAAACAACAATGGAGGACAAAATCATCGTCGCTGTATGTGGACAACCGGAGGGAAATCCTCCCACCAACACGGGACAACAGGTCATCAAATTGGGACAGACTCAGTCAGAAGGACCGCTGAAAGCGGCCGTCATCCAAATTTTTATATATTTACATAAAATAAAAACAATAATTTTGACCCATACTGTAATGAAGAGTCAACTGGCTTGGGATCCATGTGCGACTTTATTGAACAGTACTCACAAACAAACAGGCGGGGGTCGATAGACAGTGTCAAACACAATGTAAGCAAGACAGAATCGTAGTCAGAGTCCAGGCAAAGGGGTCGAGGCAGGCAGCGATCAAACAATAGAGTAATCTGAATAACAGGCAGGGTCAAGAAGGCAGGCAGCAAGCAATCACAAGAGTAGTAACAAACCAGGTCAGCAACAGAATAACAATACAGAGAAAAATGCTTAGAAATGTTAGCCATGGCAAAAAAGACTTTGCGAGGAAGTGAGCATGATTGTGAGCTAGTACTCCGGTGACGGTTCCCTCTGGTGTTGATCGGAGGGAGCCACAGAGGCCGGATTTGTGACACATACATTGTATAAAATGCTACTTTTGACTGGTTATGTAGTCTAGGGTCACATTTAATTTTAATCACAAGCAACAATACATTGTTTATTTGTGCAGGGGCATTTTTTGCCTCTCTGTTTTGAATTTATGGATATGCTTTTTTTGTTCCTTTTGCTGGCATATTTTCCAACCCTGCGTTATTAATTTTAATATGATTTTTCTAAAACATGATGTACGGATAATAAAGTAAACCTAAGCTGCCACAGTCTAGCAAGTGTTCATCTTGAAATAGTAATATAACAGTTATTTTTGCATTTTAATAAAAATCTGCAAAGATTTCACAGCAAAAAAACACATGAACCACAACCTGAAGATGGATGTTATTAAAGTGATATCAAAAGGCATTTCACTTGCCAAAAAAAGTATAAACTATCAGTCTGTTGATAGAAGGCATGTAGAAGATTGTGTACAACAGGTGTTTTTGAACATATTGATAATTTAAAGGAATAGTTCACCCAAAAATGAAAATTTCCCCATGATTTACTTACCCTCAAGCCATCCAAGGTGTATATGACTTTCTCCTTCCAGACGAACACAGTCGAGTTGATTTAAAATTAGAGTTTATAATTTATAGTAATTTTAAAAACAGAAGTATTTTTGTTATAAAAACCCATGGATCCTCTTCAGAAGACATGTGTTAACACCCTGGAGGCGTATGGGTTAGTTTTACGCCGGATATATGCATTTTTTGGAGCTTTAAAATATCAGCCACTACTTACAAAGCTTGGAAGAGCTAGGATACATTTTAAAACAACTCCGACTGTGTTCGTCTGGAAGGTGAAAGTCATATACACCTAGGATGGCTTGAGGGTAAGTAAATCATAGGAAAATTTTCATTTTTGTGTGAACTATTCCTTTAAATTTAATACAGTATAGGCTATATAGGGTTAAGCAGAGGCTGAAAGTAAGCACAGTTGGCTTCGCGCAGCATTGCTGGATCGGGGCCGAGGAAACCACAGGTAGCACAGGCATGGAAACCACACCACACACCAGGCATAAAGCCATCAATAGTTTCACAGAATACAGGTGTGAATATTAGACGAGAACATGGCAGTAATATACTGTAAAAATGGCACAATAAAAGACTAAGTGCACTTGTGAATGTGGCCACTTTTGTGTTATTAAGAAGGTTTTCAACCAGTTTTTATATCTTGACAGCCAAATTATGTCATTTGCGATTGCAGTGAATAAACTACTAACCATCGACCAAAAATAAATCAGGCTAATCTGATTAGTACCACCTGAGGGCAAATTATATTGAAACACTGTCTATATTAAAATAACAGAAGTAATCATGAGGCAATTAAACTATCATTAACTTTCAAATAAATATTTATCCACATTAAATATATAACAGTTTGGTCAACTAACTTGTGTGGTTCCTGCAATCCATTAGCACAGTTACATGCCAAATGGCTTTTAAGTACCATTTCAAAGCTTGTGGAAAAACCTAAATAGGAACTCAGTAGCAGCGAGACCTAAATTCGCAGCACTTTGAGGAGGATGTCACGCCACGTGGTTCCTTTGCGGATTGTGAGCGAGTTCCACTAAGCCTTGGAGACAGATGCCTCTCTAGTTCCCACTCACTTCCCTCTTTGCCTAGCGTAGATGTTCACCCAATGTTTTTTTTCTGAAGACACACTGTCAACATAACGACATGACAAGGATTCATGAAGCCTGACGGAAACGTTATCAAATATGCATTAAATCTCACGACTCACGACGCGAAGTCCCTCACAACATTTGTGGAAGTGAGCCACATTGAGTGAGTCATGCGTGGATTGTTGGCGTTACGGGACATTGGGGAGATATACTGTATTATTCCAAAAAAAAAAAAAAAAGTTATTTTGCTCTTGGTGTACATTTGCTCAAGTGATCAATCAGAATCTCTTGAGACCGTTTCTGAATTTCAGATTTAGCACAGCTACATCCTTATTTTCATTAACACCTAGCTAAACCCGCTAATGAGATTCTTTAACCTGTGCCTAATTAGGCATCGGTAAGGACAGCGGGAGTCGATGTGGGATTTAATCTCCAAGGATTTTGCTTTGATCATCCCTTAACCCAGAGCACAGCCCTGGGGGCCTGGTTTTAGCCCACCAGCGCGGCCGTCCAGGGTGAGAATCACAGCGGGAAGGGTCGAAAGTCTAGAGGACTGTGGTTGGGGATGAAAGTCAGGATTGGGAATACAAAGGCGAAACGAAGGACTTTGCTATTAGGAAAGGTAAGTCTATTTACAGCAACGCTGTCAGGGGAGGAAGAGAGAGAACAAGGGAGTGAAAAAAAAGACAGCTTCGGGAAACATTTCCCCTGATTGAGAAAGAAACAAGGTGAAACAAACAAACTAAGCACATGAAATGCAGTGAGAAGAGCTTCAAAGCCTGCAGGTTGATTTAGCAATTAAGTTCATTAGCATACGGATGACTTAAGTACGTGGCTTTAAAACACAAAGGCATCTTGTCGAAAAACACCACAGGATTATACTCAGAAATAAATCATACATGACAGTGATACTGTTCGGTAACACTAGATACAATGTTCATTATACTAAATACTCCCACGTGCCGTATCTCTCCATACATCCCTTAGAACGTAGCGCCTGAGCTAGCGTTTCATGTCAGAGAGTGTGAAAACACATAGGCTGTCTCTAATGGTTTCCTTTCGTATTTTTCTGTTTTCTGCGCTTATGCTAAAAACTGAGATGCTTAGTCAAATCACTGAGGCTTGAAGAGCAGAGAGGGCTAAATTATTTACACTCAAATGAGGGCAACGCTGACGACTTGTACGTTGTAAACAAAAGAGCCGGGACATTTACTGCAGTTATTTACCCCTAAAACTTAAGCCAGTTAATGAAGTCCACTCAAAAACGACAAGCTAAAGTAGCAGCTAGCATAAACAAGCTCTTAATAAAGAACAACAGCAGCAAAATGTTCTGCTGTTGATAAAGTTAAGGCCATGCCTTACAGTGCCTGTATATATAAAAAGTACTGCAGTAGCTGTAAATTACTATAACTTTCTTTTTTGGTTTAAAAGTAGTAAATTACAAGAACAACTAAATCCACCAAAATGGTAGACAGACAGAGCAAATTGTTGATTATACAAGATGTCAGCCAACACCATAATGTTGTGAAAAAGTTAATGTAATATTGTGTTTTTTGTTCTGTTCTTATTAGCATATCATGGTGTTAGCATAACAACATGCTAATGTTAAACTGCTGAATTTGAACCATTTGAACAGTTGCTTTGAAAGTGTTTATTATGTGTTTAATATTTATTAGTGTATCATGTTGTTAGCGTAGCAACATGCTAATGTTGAACTTTATTGAAATCAATTTAAAATTGAATCTCCCTTTCATTTTGTGCTGGAGACAGGGAACTCCAAATCTGAACAATGTCAACAAAGTGTTCTGCTGTTGTTAAAGTTAAAGTTCATGCATTATGACAAGTACTATAGTAAAAAAAATAACTGTATGTATCCTGGTGGAAAAGTAGTGGATTCAAGGAAAAAAAAAAAAATCTGTCCAAAACGGGAGATAAAATGAGCAAAATGTTGATTACAAACCATTTACTTCATCAGGCAGCACCAAAAAGTTCTGAACAAAGTTAAATCAAACTAAAAATGAAAAAGTGTGAAAAGTGTGTTCAATTAACATGCAGCATAGCAGCATGTTAATGTTAAACTCTATTGAAATCAATGGTTGGAGGTGTGTTATTTGAACAGTTGCTGCCTAGTTAGGGAACTCCCGACAATTTCAATGAAGTGTTCAGCTTTTATTAAAGCTAAGGTCATGTCTTAGAGTCCCTTACAATAAGTACAGTAAAAATAACTGTAACTATATATTCTGGTGGAAGAGTAGTGGATGCTAATGTTAAACTTCAGGTCATTTTGTGTTGGAGAAGCTCCATTTGAACAGCTCTTATGAAAATTAACCATGGTTTTACTACAAATAAGACCAACAACAACAAAACAACAACAACAAAAATACTACTAGTTTTACAACTCGTTAAACTATGGTTAGTGCAGCATTTGAAAATAAACTGAAAACTGAACCTCCAGTTAATTTTTGTGTTGGAGGTGTGCCATTTGAACAGTTGCTGCCAATGTAGGGAACAATTTCAACAAAGTGTTCTGCTGTTGTTAAAACCAAGCTTGTGCCTTGGAGTCCCTTACAAAAAGTACTACAGTAAAAATAACTGTAACTATGTATTCTGGTGGAAAACTAGTGGATTCATGGAAAAACCAAATCTGTCCAAAAAAGAGATACAATGAGGCAACACCAGAAAAGCTATAAACAAAGTTAAATCAAACTAAACGTCCTATTTAACACAAAAATGTGTTTTAATACATGTTAATGTATCATGGTGTTAGCATAGCAACACGCTAACATTAAACTAAACTGAGAATCAATTAAAGGCCATCAACTTCATCAGGCAACACCGAAAGCATATACACAAAGTTAAATCAAACTCTACTGTAACACAAAAATGTCTTTACTAAGTGTTTTAATACGTGTTCAAGTATCATGGTGTTAGCATAGCAACATGCTAATTTTAAACTCTATTGAAATCCATTGGGAATCAAATCTCCTGTTTATTTTGTGTTGGAGATGCACCATTTGAACTGCTGCTGCCGTAGAGAACTCTGGAGGTCATGCCTTAGAGTCCCTAACAAAAAGTACTACAGTAAAAATAACTAAAAAAACAACCAAATCTGTCCAAAATGGAAGTCATTTGCTTAATCAGGTATTGTATCATAGCATTAGCATAACAACATGCTAACAGTGACTACTGAAACCAATTTAGAATCAAATCTTCTCCCTGTTGAAAAAAAAAAAAGGTTCTAAGGTAGTTTATGCTGGTCCTAAGATGGTCTTGAACAGGAGGGACCAGCATAAACAATTTTAGGACCAGCTTAAACCAGCTAAAACCAGTATGCCAGCATCAAAACCTACCTAACCAGCATATGCTGTATTTTTCAACAGGGCTGCTTGTTTTGTATTGGAGATGTGCCATTTTAACAGTTGCTGCCTATGTAGGGCACTCCAAATCTGTCATTTTGGTGCCACACAAGGACAGAAAGGATGCTACATTAGTAGCAGACAACTAGGAAGCTCACTAGGTTTTGAAACAGAGCCAATGTTTTCAAAATTTGTGTGTACCATAGTTAGTTTTATAGAAGAATAGTTGATCTCCCCATCGATCGACATGGCTGTGCTGCAAGAACTGCGGTAAATTTTCAGATATAAACGGGGCTTTGCTGTGCCTAATGTTTTGTGTCATAAATCAATGCTAAATGGCTAGCTTCGTTTGATAATTTGAGCTCTTGGCGTGCGGTGCAGCAGGCTGTATTTGACAGCTGCATATTCTGACTCCAAAGTCTGTTTTGCCCGGGTTTCTTGAAAGAGATGTTACTCCCCGCGCTCAGCGGGGGGACGATTTTATTTGGCACCAGACAAAGTATTATCCAAATGTACCTATCTACATCAGATAACCTAGCAGCTTCAGTCTGTCTCTGGATTTTTCCAGTTCAATTTCCGTGCAGGAAGTCCTCAGAGACGGCAAATTATACAGTCCATAGCAACACAGGTGCAAGCTGGCTGATATACTGAACAAAGCAGCAAGGCCACCCAGCATCATCTCCGGGGAGGGAGGGAGGAAGCAGATAAAAATGAAAATCCAGACATTTACTTGTGGATTAAAAGATTAGATGGGCAATGCAACAATGTATATGAGCCATATGATGACATATAGTGACATAAAAAAAATGGCATTGACTGCAGTCAGGTTTTTTTTTTGTAACCAGAGATAGTTGCTCACCCACATATTCAAGGGCGCAAGCATACACACTAGCGAAAATGGCAAACTGATAGACATGGTTTTCTCTCCGACATGTGTCAATTTTCAAAGGCGCGAAGCGACTTGCGACTGAAACGGGATGCGGCGAGGATCGCTCCATCAAAACAACATAACCTTGATGTCTGCAGTTCAATAGTTCCCGTCTGAGCTACACACACCATTTACTCCACCATCTCGAGCTTCCTGTGGATAAACAGGTGAACGAGAAATGTGTCGACGAAAAATAATCGCGTGGGAGACATGGGAGGAAACAGACAAAGAGAAAACTGACGAAACTTGACAAAACTGACAGAGAGAGGTGACAGACAGACAGAAGATCAATGGGTTTCTGACAGGGCTCTTCTGACGTGACAGCTGCGTTATTAATGCTAATGTGTTAATGATTGTGACATATGCAGTTTTAGATCTGCGGGCAGAAAAGAAATAGATTAAATCTGTGGTGCTGTGAAGGAGTTACATACTGATTTGAGAGACTATGTATTTTCAAAGACGACTAGACTGTGGGTTGTCTGAACCAGGGTTTTTCAGACATTTTAATTCTAAAGCCTCCTAAACATAATTACCTTGCAAAGGTAAAATTCTGCCTATATATTTTCATGTATAAAAGATATCTACTACAAATGTTTTATGCTCACTAAGGGTGCATTCATTTTCATTCATAAAAAATACTTTTAATATAATTTTTAATAACTTTTCATCAGCCATTATTTCAGTCTTTAGTGTCAATTGATCCTCCAGAAATCATGCTAATATGCTGACTTATATATAAAATACTGTGAAAAGTATTAAGTATATAGTATTAAAACAGTAATAATTAAACATTTTACTTTTATTTGTCACAGTGGTAAAGCCACATCCAATATAAATTTAACACCTACTCTTTACTTAAAGTAAAATTCCTCAGATAACATGTTATTTATTTATTTTTATTTTATTTTATTTTTTTATTTTTATTTTTTATTTTTTCCTACAAGACAGTTCTTTGCCCAACATTAAAAATGATTTTTCAGTTTAAATTTATTTATAGAGCACTTTTAACTTAAAATAAAATAAAATCTGCCTAACCCCAATCTGGAAAATTACACATGATGATGATGATGATGATGATGATAATAATAATAATAATAATAATAATAATAATAATAATAATAATAATAATAATAATAAAGATAATATATTATTTATTAATATTTTTTGTATTTTTTTTCCTACAGAGAACATTATTTAATTCAAATCCAATATAAATTTTTACACTTAATATTTACTTAAAGTATTTTTTTTTATTTACTTTATATATATATATATATATATATATATATATATATATATATATATATAGTATTAGTATTAATTAGTAATAATATTAAATAACAGTAATACTTAAATATTTTGCTTTTATTTGTCACTGTGGTAAAGCCAAATCCAATATAAATGTAACACTTAATATTTACTTAAAATATTTATGTAAAATTCTCCAGACAATATTCTTTATTTAAGAATTTTTTATATTTTTTTCTACAAAAAAGTTCTGCCCAATGTTAAAGATAATTGTTCAGTTATTTTTTTTTATAGAGCACCTTATAATTAACCATAAAATCAGTGAGTGATAAACACTTATGCTAAATATAAAAACAACATGCTGTTTATAAAACTGTCATTTTGTATGTGATATTGTTAAAATGTTGTTTCAGTGTTGCCTTTGAAATATTTTTAACTATTTTGTCATCTTAATAACACAAGAGACATGATACAACAACCAAAATATTGGCCACTGACAGCATGCAAAACAACTTCAAAATCCATCTCTGAGTCAGTTTGTCTAAATTCATTCTCTGCTGCTGAAAAAAAAAAAAAAACTACAGCTAAAATTAAAAAAGCTTACCTCAACAACTAGTTGACCACGCTAACCCTGTTCTATGTTAAAAATTGCCAGAAAATAATTATCCTCCCTAACATTTGTAACTACAGTTGGTTGTATTACGAATCACCACTCATTGACCACTTCATTAGTTCACTTTTCTAATACTCTGTCTAACGCGTCTAGTGCTTTGTAACACTGTGTGATATTCAACTGCAGACGGCTATGACAAGATAGCAGAATGAGGCTATAAAACGGTGCACATGGTCAGCAGCAATACCCAGGTATGCTGTGACATTTAAACAATGTTCAACTGGTGTTAAGGGCCTAATGCGTGCCAAGAAAATATTTCCCACATCATTACACCAACACTAAGAGCCTGGACTGTTGACACAGGGCCTGATGGATGCATTGATTCACATCATTTCTCAAATTCTGACCAAAGCCTACATTTTCTTGTTTTTAAGTGACAGAGGTACAACCTGGTCATTTGCTGTTGCAGCTCATCATCTTAGGTTTGATTCAAGAGATTCTCTTCTGTAAAGCATGTTGTAAAGCTTGCTTACTGCTGCCTTCCTGTCAGCTTGAAGCAGGCTGGCCATTCTCCTCTGACCTCTCTCATTACCGAGGCTTTTTCGCCCACAGAACTGCCGCTCACTGGATGCTTTTTGTTGTTCGCAACATTCTCTGCAATCCCTAGAGACTGCTGTGCATGAAAAATCCCCGGAGATCAGCAGTTCCTGAGACAGCGAGATCACATTTTGTCCCAATTCTGATGTTTAGTTTGAACAATAACTGAGGCACTTGATCACATGTACACTCTAGTCACCTCTAGCTTCCTGTAAATTGAACTCTGGCATTTTTAGAAATGGTTACTAGGCAGATGTCACTATAAAGTCTGAAAGCTTGAAAAAATATGTTCAACAAATTTTAATCAACAATAACTATTCTTGTTATAGGCGTGAACTGTAAATCACTGACTCAACTGATTCAATAAAAACAATGACTCACTTATAGCATAAAAAAGGCATTTTTTTAAGTATAGCTGTTTTTTCATCCAAAGTGGAATATCGCATAAAACATTTGTGTATAAGCACTGTTTCCATCCAATGAGTCAAAGAAAACAAAATCGTCACTTCCTGATGAAGTAGGAGAAGCCAATAATTTTCATATATAATAAATTACTTGTGCTTCAGAATGAGCAGACAAAACACAATAAATGCGGTCATTGCTTTCGGATGTGGATGCCTGCTATTTGGGAATGCAGTCGTGTAAGACAGTTCAACAGTTGAAATATTTTGACTTTATTCTCGAAACATTTCGACTTTATTCTCAAAACATTTCGACTTTATTCTTGAAACATTTCAACTTTATTCTCGAAACATTTCGACTTTATTCTCAAAACATTTCGACTTTATTCTTGAAATATTTCGACTTTATTCTCAAAACATTTCGACTTTATTCTCAAAACATTTCGACTTTATTTTCAAAAATTTCGACTTTATTCTCAAAACATTTCGACTTTATTCTCAAAACATTTCGACTTTATTCTCAAAACATTTTGACTTTATACTCAAAACATTTCTACTTTATTCTCAAGGTTTCGACTTTATACTCGAAACATTTCGACTTTATTCTCAAAACATTTCGACTTTATTTTCAAAAATTTCGACTTTATTCTCAAAACATTTCGACTTTATTCTCGAAACATTTCGACTTTATTCTCAAAACATTTCGACTTTATTCTTGAAACATTTCAACTTTATTCTCGAAACATTTCGACTTTATTCTCAAAACATTTCGACTTTATTCTTGAAATATTTCGACTTTATTCTCAAAACATTTCGACTTTATTCTCAAAACATTTCGACTTTATTTTCAAAAATTTCGACTTTATTCTCAAAACATTTCGACTTTATTCTCAAAACATTTCGACTTTATTCTCAAAACATTTTGACTTTATTCTTGAAACTTTTTGACTTTATTCTCAAAACATTTTGACTTTATACTCAAAACATTTCTACTTTATTCTCAAGGTTTCGACTTTATACTCGAAACATTTCGACTTTATTCTCAAAACATTTAGACTTTATTCTCAAAACATTTTGACTTTTTCTCGAGGTTTCAACTTTATTCTCAAAACATTTCGACTTCATTATCAAGGTTTTGACTTCATACTCGTAACATTTTGACTTTATACTTGAAACATTACGATGTTATTCTTGAAACATTTTGACTTTATTCTCAAGATTTCGACTTTATTCTCAAAATACTTTGACTTTTTTCTGAAAACATTTAGACTTTATTCTTGAAACATTTAAACTTTATTCTCGATACATTTATACTTTATTCTCATAATTTCTAATTTATTCTCAAAATATTACAACTTTAATCTTGTAATTTTAGAATATATATTTTTATTTTTTATCATGGCACTAAAACGAACGTTGTACGTTTCTGATGCAATACTTCAAAATGTGCAAAAAAACAGGGTGATGGAAACACAGCTAATGTTAGCTGCAGAAAGTGTCACCAAATGAATCAGTAAATGAATCTGTACTAATCTTTTTGCTAAACTGACTCAAAGAATCAAATTCACTGAGATTTTTTAAAAATGATGAAATAGTACCTGTGGGAACTTTTTCGCAAGTACATATCACTGCAGTTTCCAACAGAAATGAACACTAGAGGCAGTAAAGGCAGTTTTCATACAGAGTTATGAACACAGCTCTATGTTTTTTGCTTTCCAGATGTAACATGCTTGCTCGGTATCTCAGCCAGGATGGAATTGGACTTGGATGCAAATCCTGTGAAAAACATGACTCACAATGAAAGAACTAAAAGATGAGAGAACGATTGTGTTTTCATGTCACATTCACTTTTGTTCATACTATCAGGCAGGTTTAGGTGTAGTGCAGTTTGTACGTTATTTTAAAATGCCACAGAGCATTAGATTTATAGCACCACTTGTTTCAAGACAGACATTTCAAGTCAGAACTGCAGTGACACATACAAATTGAACGTCACATAAAACATATGACTTGTACGTTCATCTGTTCCTAGGTAAAACACCAAACACACTTTTAGTGCTACTTCACATCAGATATGTCACAAAACGTACATAGCGTTATGTATTTCACGTCATGCGAAAACGTTCCCACAGGTACGTTTTTGTAATGAAATCAGGTTGCCATTTTCACATACTGATAAAGTATGATACTGTATGTTGATTAGAAACTTGCATTAACAAGCAGGTTCCTGAATGTATACACATTCATCAGAAACTCAACAAGAACCATCTTACCGAGACCCCAGAAGGCAGACACAGGAATATAGTCCGGCCAACATCCACTCCACTTCTGCTTGAGTTATTACAGCCATTTTAGGCCTTTAAAACCCCTCAGTCAGCTACAGCTACCGAACAGGATTAAAGAGGTATTAGATATCCCCAGGAACTACAGATTTAACCTTTAATTTGAGTTTAGAAATGATATCTAGCAATTATTTAAATTTGCCTTCCATTAATTACACAAAAAAACCAAGGGGTGCAGTGACATTTGCACTCGCTTCCTCCAGTACCTGCCCACCGATGCATTAGATACAAAGAGTCATGGCTGTTTCTTCAAGGCTATGGGTATCATAAAATAATATATGCATATGAATCCCTCTGACTTTTATTAAAGGGATAGTTCATCCAAAAATAAAAATTCTGTCTGCTTACCCTCACGTCGTTCCAAACCCGCAAGACATCGTTCATCTTCGGAAAATAAAAAATAAATTAAGATATTTTTGATGAAATCCAAATGATTTGTGAGCCTGCATAGAGAGCAACAAAAACTGACATGTTCAAGGTCCAGAAAGGTAGTAAGGACATCATTAAAATAGTCCATGTGACGTCAGTGGTTCAACTGTAATGTTATGAAGCTACAAGAATAATTTCTGTGTGCAAAGACAACAAAAACAACAGCTTTATTCAACAATTTCTTCTCTTCTGTGTCAGTTTTTGACAAGCGTTCACAAGAGTAACACTACAGGACCAGCCGTTCTGACATAGAACATCGATCTCTCTTAGTTCATTGTCTATATATTCTGGTTTGAATAAGTAAGTCATTCTCTCTGTTGAAATCCTCAGACATGTTTTATGTCCAGTGTGCATCATCTTCTGCCTGTACTCTTGTGAATGAGACCCAGAAGAGAAGAAATTGATGAATAAAGTTGTTATTTTTGTTTTCTTTGTGCACAAAAAGTATTCTCGTAGCTTCATAACATTAAGTTTGAACCATTTATCTCACATGGACTGTTTTATTGACGTCTTTAGTCAGAAAGCTCACGGATTACATCAAAAATATCTCAATTTTTGTTCTGAAGATGAACAAAGGTCTTACAGGTTTGGAACGACAAGAGGGTGAGAAATTAATGACAGAATTTGTATTTTTGGTTAAACTATCCCTTCTGTCAGTAGTTTAAAAAGTAGTATTCACACTTAGAGATTTTGCATGCAACGGCATCTTCAAGCGAAAAATACTTGGGTTCAGACGACAGTTGTTTCCGATACAGAAATGATGAATCGGTGAAACGTAAATGTTAGAGAATATTTTCTAAATACGACGGCCTGACACAAACCCTGTAGCAGCAAAACTGTCAGTAGTCTAAAAAATATTGCTTCTTCAGTGTAGCGCTTTGTTGTTCAGGCTCAAAGCCAGAGTTGCGATTTTGACTAAGAACCACCTCAGGTGTAAGAAAAGTTTGCAACATACATCTAACCCATTTTTCAGATAAAAGGACATATGTCAAATCCAAGAACGACAGATAAATTATTCTGTATCTGACGAAACCAGACTGTCACACTTGTTAGGGGACTACATCTAGCAAACAAAATTCTAATAGTGGATGGGATATAAAGAGGGTATTTATCTTCAGATCGCACCTAACGCTTTCCGCGGGGTGCTGCTTCGCTCAAAGAGCAAAGATAAAGAAATGGAAACTCATCTTTGTCATTTTCAGTCTCAGTTAACTGAATCGTTAGCGGGGGGCCACCAAATCGAAGATAGTGCGGCATTCTAGCTGCGGGTAACCCCTGCAGAGCTCAGATTTATCTTCTGACTGTCTGCCAGAGCTTTAGAGGCGAAGAAAAGGCCATCAGAGGGATTTTTTTTTCCTCAGCTCAGCCGTCTGAAACGTGGGGTTGTGGGACCCGTCTCGGACAGCCTCAGAAACCAGTCTGCGTCCTGGGGAGGAAGCTCTCTGGGGAGGCCGCTCTAGGGGAGCGTGGGGAAATGTAGCCGGAGACGGAGTCAATCTGCTGTCAGCCTGCCAAACACAGGACAACGAGACAGGCAGGAGAAAGGAGACATTACCGGTCCTCGGGGAGACTTTTCAGAAGCTGGGCTGGTGCAGGTGGATGTGGCAGAACAAATGGCAAAGGTTGTGTTTTGAATGGTAAGTCACAACAGAGCATTCTGCGGCTCTGAAGGACAAGGGCGCGCTTTGACTGGATCCTTTCCAAATAACTGTCGGCGGGGTTTTTTTTTTTTTTTTTCATGGAGGGTGACATCTTTTGGACACAGTCCCTGCAGCTACAAACGTCAAATTCCCTTTTTTTTTGTCCCAGTGTGCGCTCTCTATGATGCACTGTCAGGTCAAGCTGTCGATGCTGGGAGACCTCGTCAGATCCGTGCTCTCGCTTGAATGATCTGAACCTGTAAAAACTATTGATTCCTCGCTCGAGGTTATGTTGTATTTAAAAAGTGCCTCGGTTTTAGTAGCCCCGACAGCCTGCATTCAAAGCGAGGTGTGTAATTTTTACGACACTAGGGGCACCAAACAGAAGTTCACCAAACAGACTGTGAAAAAGGACGACAAAAAGGTGATTAAAGTGGTGAAAAACTTTGATGACCATTTATAGGACATCACCTCTACACTGTAACAACAACAACCAAAAAACTTTTCTAAATAAAATAATATAATTATACAAGAAAATATTATTTCATTCTTTATTACACATTTTCATACTATTATTACACGTCATGTTTATATATTTATATATACATTACCAGTCAAGATTTTTTTTTAAATATTATTTAAATAAGTCTCTTTTGCTAACAAAGCTTGCATTTATTTGATCCAAAGCACAGCAAAAACAGGAACGTTTTGAAATATTTATACTATTTAAAATAACTGTTTTCTATTTGAGTGTGTTTTAAAATGTAATTTATTCCTGTGATCAAAGCTAAATTTTCTGCATCATTGCTCCATTCTTCAGTGTCACAACATCCTTCAGAAATCATTCTAATATGCTGATTTGCTGTTTAAGTAACATTTATTGTTTTTATTATTATTATTATTATTAATACTACTATTTAAAACATTTTTTTTTGTTTGTTTTCAGGATTATTTGATGAGCAGAAAAATCCAAAGATCAGCATTTAATAAAAAATGAAATAAAAAAGTTTTTGTGACAATATACACTGGGAAAGAATAGAAATTATTACTTTTATTAGCAAGGATGGTTTAAATTGATCAAAAGTGATCTGAAAAAAATAAAAAAATAAAAATAAATAAAAAAATTAAGGATTTTTATTTTAGAAAAATGTTGTTCTTCTTAACTTTCTATTCATCAAAGAAACCTGAAAAAAATTCTACTCAGCTGTTTCCAGGTTTTTTCAGGTTTCTTTGATGAATAGAAAGTTCAGAAGAACAGCAAATATCTGAAACAGAAATCTTTTGTAACATTACAAATGTCTTTATCATCACTTCTGATCAATTTAAAGCATCCTGGCTAAATAAAAGTATTAAATCTATAATTTATTTCCCCCCAAAAAGAGACTTCTTTAAAAAAAAAAAAAAAAAAAATACACACACATTAAAAATCTCACTGTTCAATAACTTGACTGGTAGTGTGTATATATAAAATATTACTATTCTATTTTACTACAATTCTATTTTGTAAAAAATAACAACAACAATATAGAAACTTATGTAAGTTATGCGGTGTGACAAACATGAAACATGGAGAAATAAAAAATCAAATCACAAAAAAACCCTGCTGACCCTCATGGCTTTGTGAAAGTCTCTTAAATGACAGATCATTTAAGTGACTTCAAAAGTAAGTTCAGAAAAATATCTTAAACTTTTTTAATTACTAATTCTTATCTAAAAATATATTTTTTAAAACTTGAAAAAATAATTTTTTAACACCAAAAAAAAAAAACCCATCAAGATTATGCATACAAGTACGTTTCAAGGTATAAGAAAAATGTTACATTTTATTACTAAAATATATAAATATATTACTTTTTAATTGATGATTACACCTTATGACATTTTTCAGCAGCAGCAAAGTCAGTGTTTACACTTTCCAGAGGAATCAACCTATGAACTGTTTACTTCTAATTGTCTCTTCACATTTAGCTGGAAAATATAGCCTCAACAACATAAAACATTAAGTACCACGCACAGAAGCAAGCAAGGTCATGCGCGTTAATTGCAGCCAATAAAGCAAGAACAAAGTATTTCTTGCTTCCAGACATTGAGGTGAATGTATCTTGGTGTACCTTACAAAATGTTCCACTTAAAGGTGAGTCGAATCTTTACTCTTGGTCTCTCTGCCCTACTTAGAGCCTGTGTTATCGGTCTTCATAACCCAAACCGAATGCCTTTGTAGCACTCTGCTAAATTCACCTTTCTCTTGAGGCTCTGTGTCTTTCCTGTTTTTTTCCCCCCACTTTAAAAGAAATCATTTCCATTTGTCTCTTCTTATGTCTATCCGTTTCCCCGGTATGTAAATGACTGTCCTAGATAAAAGTGTAAAGCACCTACTGCTGTATTCGCAGGGATTATACGTCTAATCTCAACACTTCATCATATCATTTTCAATGGTACGGCTCATAAAAGCCATAGCAGCCCACGACGTGAGAACATGGAAAAAAATACACCAAACCTCTGTAAGTGTCCTCAAAAGAAACAGGCTCCTGAGAATGTGGAGGTGTGAATTATTGATAAGCGGTGATGAGAATTGGAAGGAATTTTTGCGAATTCTGGTTCCGATTTAGATTCCAGTTGGTTTTAGTACTTCAGAAAAAGAAATACGTGCAAACACAAAATGCAGCTCTTATTACATTTACAGCCCTCAGCAGTCTGATGACACATGTTCAGATCATTTAAGATTTTCAGGGTGTTTTCATGGTTTTCAGAAGCAGTCCAATGCAAACGCAATCCAATAACTGGCTCTGACCACACTAAGATTTGTACGAATTTTTGAAGATGTCGGTAACACTTTATAATAACTACACACTATGAACCATTAGTCAAGCATTAGTAAATAGTCAATTCATCATTTATAAATCATTATCTCTGTTAATAGACAGTAGTAAGCAGTTTATAAATGCAGATATAAAATGCTTTGTTCTTGATTTTTAAACATATCTATAATGTGTTTAATAATTGTATTTTCACTTTATTAATGATCAATTTATCATTTCTAAATTAAGTATTACATTATTTACAAACCAGTTATTTAACTATCATCAATGGTTCATAAGATCATTTAGAAAGTGTAAGTAAATGATTAGTAAACTATTTAAATGTATATTTATACATATTATTTAGAAATATAGTAATAGTATGTTAATAAATGCTTTATTAACACATTCCTACTGTAATTAATGATTCATTCAGGTAGTTATAAAACATTTAGCAGTTGTCAGTTAACTGATTGTGTGAGCTCATCTAAAGTGAAGACTATTTATGCCTTTAAGCTTTTACAAAGGATATTTAAAGAATATATAAGAAAAAAAAAAGCAAGAATGTAAATATAAACAAAAAGCTAAAATAGAAAATCAAATACTGTATATTTAACAAACGATTAAAAAAAATATATATATATATTTATATCAGATTTCAGAGGCTCAGGTTTATGTTACTGCTAAGTCTGGAGGTCTAAGCAATAACAAGTGTTCGGTTGTACAGTCTTGTTTTTTGCATCATGAAATAAATATTTCTATGTTCCGTATCACTCTGTTGTTTGTTTCCTTTTTCTGTTTAGAAGATAGCTGAGCCTTTAAATCTGCTTTGTAAAAGTTTTACGAGGCATAAATAGCCTTCACTTTAGATACGCTCACAAAAATAGATAACTGACAACTACTAAATGTTTTATACCTACCTGAATTAATCATGAATTACAGTAAAAATATGTGTTAATAAAGTATTGATTAACACACTGAGTAACTATTAGTGTATGTTTAAGTAATATTTGAAGAACTCTTTTTCAAAATGCGATAAACACCATTTATTTTTATTTTTTTAAATGAGTTATTGCCAACATCAGAATTGTATCTGGTCCGTATTGAAAAGTCCATTATTAATTTTACACAAAATGCAACATCCGCAGTGTTATTCTGTCATGTTTTCTCCCTCTTCTCTGCAAAATGCGATAGATCCGCTCAACCAATCACAGCACACCATTACACGTATTTTAAACAGTAAACAAAATTTGTAAATGAGATATTGTTTAATACAACAGTGAAATAAACAAGAAGGTAATATTAAATTACTTACGTTGTCTGACCAATTTTGCTCCATTTCTTTGTGAAAAATAGTTTGAAACCAAGTCACAAAACAGCGCTGCGCATCTCCATTCAAACACAGCTGTGTTTTTTTATGAATGAATGTGCGTTTTTACACTAATCTAGTGAGTCAATTTTCCATTCATAAAGACATGCTTTGTTCCTCAATGAATCAGCTGTTCGAACAAATCAAATTAATATGATTCAGTAATTAAATAAGTGACTTGACGCCACCTACTGGCTTGTAGTTTCATTTTTAAAGTATATTTTCAGTGTTTTAAATCATTTAATACTTCTATATTCAAATTTTAATATTTAAAACATTAGTCTCAACATGAATTTCTGAAGTCTAAAGTAGCATTAACACCTAAAAACTCTTAAAATGACATTCCGTGACACAAAAACAGTATTAGTATTAGTGTTTTACATTATAAACCTATGGAGTAGACCGTGTTTTCAAAAAAGTCCTGAGCGTTTTTTTAAACGCCACCATCGGCGTCTTTTTCTGCAGCTCAGAGTGTCTTTTCAAGTTGAAAAAAGTTCAACTTTTCTGAAATGAACGCCCAACGTAAAGCACCTTTTTGACAGCTGACCAATGACAAGCTTGTAGCGAGACCTGTCGTTTCCATAACAACAAGAACAACAAGACAAATGGAAAAGGTGCAGGTAGATTGACTTTGATTTATTTTTTTGAACCGACATTCTCCTCCTTGTTAACTTCCAAAACAGAAAGGAAGTGACGTGGGAGAGAGAGAGAGAGGGGGGGACGGGATCGGGAAAGGTCTGCGAGCTGGGACTCGAAAAAGGGACCTTTCCTGATCCTGTCCTCCTCTCTCTCTCTCTCCCACTTCGCTTCCTGTTTAAATACTGTCCTATCAAATAAAAGGCAAAAATGCCAAAAAATGAAAATAAAAAAGCCAACGTAAGACTGAGCTTCCGCTTTTCTCAACATTTCTCACATTCATATCGTTCCAGCTGTTGTAATAGCAACAAAAGACGCCCTCAACTGCAACGCTGGCAGATTTTTTTTTACTAAAAAAGTGCCCTTGTCAACTTTTTCTTGTCCAATGCCAAAATATGGCCTTATTTATGAAAATATAGTGGATTTGGGAGTCCGCCATGACACCGCTGTGAGAAAAACCACAAACGGAGGGATACAAATAGTGAAATGGTTGAAGTTCCAATATAATATCATACTCATCTCAGCCAATCAGATTCAAGGACCAGAAAGAACTGTTGTGCACACACACACACACACACACACACACACACTACAAACATACTGTAAAAACTGTATAGTCAAGTACTGGTCAAGTTATGATTCATTAAAAAGAACTGCATATGAACTGCAATTTTCTTGGGATATGGTTGTACTGTGTGTTACTGAATTGAAAAAAAAGGCTCAGAAAAAAGAGTATGGGTATGTAAGTCGTTCTGCTCACACATTGTCATGAAAATACTTTAAATTCCTCTTCTTTTTTTTTAATGGAACCGTTTCTGAATAAGAAATGATTCTTGGTTCCAGCCTCATTTATAAGTAGACTCGCCCTAGTTATGCTATGAAATTCATAATATAGACATTGTCTTATTAAAAGGAGAGGACTACGCTGCAGGGACACACATAGTATGACCCACGGGACAAAATCTGCCCCACCACACGGTTATCAGTGTCAGTTTACCACAATCCAGACTTTTTTTTTTTTTTTCATCATTCACTTGCGAGTGAATGATGCAACAACAAATCAAAACTCTCCCGTTATAATGAACAAAGTTGTCTGCACTAGAGAGTTTGATGACTGTAACAAGTCTACACTGCAAACTAGAGGACAGTGTCAAAACTAGATGCATGTGTCCAATATTACCAATGAAGCTGACTACACTTACTCACCCTGAGGTTATCAAATATGTAGATGAGTTTGTTTCTTTACAGGAATAGATTTGGAGAAATTTAGCATTACATCACTTGCTCATCAATGAATGCTTTGCAGTGAATGGGTGCCATCAGAGTGTCCAAACAGCTGATAAAACATCACAGTAATCCACACCACTCCAGTCCATCAATTAATGTGTTTGTAAAAAAAAAACAAAATCATTAAGATGTTTTAAACTTCAATCTATTGCTGTCTCCAAATCTGTTCTGATGAAGAAACAAACTCATCTACATCTTGGATGTCCTAAGCATGAGGTGACAAAAAAGTGGCCCCTGAGCTGTGTCATTTGAATATCCCTGCGTTACAGTCTAGATCCACATGGTTTCAAAATCTTCTGAAATCTTTTTTTAGTAGCATTGTGCTAGTGCACTTTATCTTTAACTACCCTCATTATCTTTCCTCAAAGCACAAGTTTAATCCGCTAGGAAGAGAACTTAGATTTCTTCTCCTTTTATGACTAATTAAACCCAGGATGTGCTATGCCGTTTCAATCTGCACCTTGCAACCTTATTAGCCACAAAGCTAAAACTTGTTTGCTAGAGTGACTCAGGAGTACACACTTTACACCGACTTACAAGACCTGTTAGCAACAGGCAAGGAAGGTTAACAGCTTACATGTCCAAGAGAGCCTGCTCTTGGACCATTAGGCATCAGCATCACTACTCTTTTGCTAAATTAAGACTGCCGCAAAATACAGCACTAAATGGCTATGTATACGATGAATGTGAATGCTAATTTACAGCTTCTTACAGAGATCCCTTGTGAAATAATCTTTAGCTTAAAGAAAAGTGTAATCCTCTGGGGTTAACCAAATTACTCTTTTTTTTATTTTTAACATATAGATAAAAGAAATACATCAGTCAAATCTAACAACAAATGCTGTGCTTTTGTAAAATGAAGAAAACAAACAGGGTGCGCTTTCTGCCGTCTCTGTCTCTGTGAACAACTTTCTGAAACGCGTCACCAAAAATTAACCAAAACTCAGCAAATACTTGACACACAGACATGATAAATATATCTAGAGAAAGAATAACAAAGTCATACAGTAAGTCATATTGAAAACAAATATTCTCTGATAAAGTAATCCGTATGAAACCAACGCGAGGAAAGTCACACCTGACTATAACTTGCAAACCAACATAAACACCACATATGTTGATAGTGGAATCAAATATGTAAGTAAAAAACAAACTAATTATACAGCCATTTATTATCAACAGCATTTATTATAGCCTAAATTAATTAATTAACATGTTTGACGTAATTTCATATAATTCACTTTGGAATATAAGTTCCAGCATAGTTCCGATGATTAGAAAGAAAGAAAGAAAGAAAGAAAGAAAGAATTAAAATAATCATAATTAAATAATTAAAACATGCCTTACAAAAATTATGGTACTTATGGAAAAATACACTTTAAAATAATTTATACTGAATATATATATACACTTTTATTTTTTATGTGATTAATCTGTCAAATCAATTAATTGTGATTAATCACGTTCAGAATGATCTTAATTTAAGAAATATATTTTGTTTGGGATGCAATTAATCACAATTAACTGATTTGACAGCACTAGCTGGAATAAAGCTTTATTTATTTATTTATTTATTTATTTATTCATTCGGACCACCTTAAGTAGGAATTTAGTACATCTTTATGTAATTATGTAATTCATGTAATTAACTTCATAATTACTTATATTGTCTTTAATTAGGTCAAAATGTACTGCTGAAAGTACTGACAAACATTTATGGCAAACTACAATACACTTTAATGCCATTTCTATTGAAACTTGTATGTAATTTATTTAAATTTATTTGTAACTACACATTTGTAGCAATATTAAATTTCAAATATATTTAAAAACATATACATTTAAAATACATTAAATGTAATATTGAATAACATACAGCTAAAATTATAATCAGTACTCTGCATGTTCTCTCGAATTTTGGTCAAGAATCAAAATGTGTATTTTGTTACAGAATATTATTAAAACGATAATTTAAAAAGTACTTTAAAGCAAAACTATTAATATGACTTTATGATTTTAAGTGTGTTAAGAAACATAACATCTACTCTTTATGTAATCTCCTTATCTCCTCATGTAAACTCACTTAAGTGGCCTTTTATTTTCCTTAGTTTATGTTATCTGTAAATTGAGGCTATTTTAAAATAAAGTACTCTACAAGTGAACATTCAGTACAATTAAGCATACATTGTGCTTGTTAGCAAGCACACCCAAACATTTATTTTGTGAACACAGCCTTGCCATTCCCCACCCCTTGTATTGCCTTAGCGTTAGCATTCTCCACACAAGTGTTTCTTAGCAGTCAGCAGCATTTACAGCCATTGACCGGGCCGCACCATTTGATCAGCGGTTAATGACACTTAACGCAATCGCTTCAAGACAAATCCAGTGCTGTTTCGAGCAGAACAGATGTTTTGGCAAAGCGATCTCACGGTTTAATTAGCCATTGATACTAAGTGCATTAGCGGTGAGAAACGTCACAGCTTGAGATACGGCTGTCGTGCTGCACGTGCTAACGCTAATAGGGACCAGGACTGACGGTGTGGTGATAGCAGAAGACAATCGATGGCTCTTCCAAGCGGCTGAATGGAAGACATCGACACTGAGGAGTGTTTTTGTTGGGAGCTGCTTAAGGAGGGTGTTTTATGGCACCTAACATCTGGAGCTCGGGCAGATGTGCATGTGACAAACAGGAGGACGCCTTAATAGGTCTCTCTAGGTGAAAGTCATTACTGGCCATTACACAGTCGACTGAGAATGATATCCACGGTGTTCTGATGAGCTTAATAACTTAATTAAACGCTTTGATTGATAATACAAGCATATACTGTCATCAAGCTGTGATTATAAGAGCAGAATGTAAGATTAGCTTATGTAATTTGCAGCCCCCCCCCAACACACCTCCCCTTACTCACCAGCAATTATTCAAAATCACTCATTAAGCTTGATTGTTATGCATAAGTTATAAAACAAGGATTTGTGTTTGAAAGTGTTGTACTTGTACATGAAGTCATTCAAAGTCACAAGGTAAGTATTTACTTAGACAAACTGAAAGCGTTGTGAAAGTGATTTGAAAAAAAAAAAAAATGAAGGCGGGGTTTAATATTTCAAATTGGTGTTACTTGATTAAAGGTTAAAATGACAAAAATGCATAGCCAAAGGAAAAAAAATACATAAAGAAAGAGCAATTCTCATTTGTGTTTTTTTTTTCTTCAGCAAAATAAATCATAATTTGCCCATGCTTTAATTCCAAAAGTTATCTTTAAGGGACTACATACTGGAGTCTGCTTTTAAAAGACCAATCCTCTAAAATCAGTTTTCAATCACACTGTTATCTAGTAACATACTTTTAGTAAATGTATACAATCAATCAATACATTATTGAAAACATGGTTAATGTTTAGCACATTATATAATAGTAAAATAAAAATAATAACAATAACAATAACAATAATAATAATAATAATAATTATTATTATTATTATTATTATTACTACTACTACTCAACACTAATAATGACACAAAACATAATTAATATTGGTATTAATATTAAATGTTTTGCTAATAAATACACAACAACAATTATATGCTTTTAAAACAGCAATAATCATCATCATCATCATCATCATGTTTTACTAATAAGTGCATACTAACATTAAAAATAAACAATAGCAAATTATTTATAGTACATAATAGTAAAAGTTTTGTTATTATTATTAGTAGTAGTAGTAGTAATATGTTTTACTAATCAGTACACAACAACATTGAGATATTCTAAAAAACAATAGTAGGTTGTTTATTTATAGTAAATAATAATACAATTATTATTATTAGTAGTAGTAGTAGTAGTTGTAGTAACAATAATCCAATAATATATTTTAGTAATAAGTATACAACAACTTTAAGAAGCTATTTTTTAAAAAATAAGTAATAGTAAATTGTAAAATAGTAGAATTATTATTAGTAGTGACAGTAGTAGAAGTAGTAGTAGTAGTAATAATTCAATGTTTTATTAATAAGTATACATACATGCAACATTAAAAAGCTATTCTCAAAAATAAATGATTATTATTATAGTAGTTTATTATTAAATTATAAATATTATTATTATTATTATTATTATTATTATTATTATTACTACTACTAATAAGTATACAACATTAATAAGATATTCTTAAAAATAAACAATAGTAAATTGTATTATAGTACACATATTATTATTATTATTATTATTATTATTACTAGCAGCAGCGTAGTAGTAGTAATAATAATAATAATAATAAAAAAAATACAATAAAATAATAATAATAATAATAATCATTCAATATTAGGGCTGGGTATCGATTCAGATGTCTCGATTCGATTCAGTTCTTGATTTTTTGATTACATTCTGTGAATATAGTTTTAATATAAATGCTATTGATATAAAAATAAATAAATAAATAACAGTCAACATTAGTTTACATGGTGAATTAATAAAAAGAAATTAAGAGCCACAGGCCTGTATTTTAAACCTATTATTTTATATAGGGTCCTTTTTTAAATAATAATAAAATATAGGGTCCTATAAAATGTACATCTTAATTTTTCTGGCAATAAAGGTATAAAACATTAATTTAATTTATCCTGACCAAACGAACATTAAACCCTTTTATTTTGGGCCAGACAAAGTGCTGCACAACAATGTTTACTGTAAATAGTGTATATCTGACAATTTTTTAATGTTAAACTATACTTTTATTTTGACGGGTTTCTATAATATGATGGCAGCTTTCTCAAATGTAACGGTGAAATGCTAACAAAGTGACTCTCACCTGGAGATGATATTGTGTGTGTATATATAGTCGTATAGAGAGATGACAGAAGCTGAAAACACCACAAACATCATCCGCAGTTTAGTGTGTGTAGAAAACAATACAGTGCGTCACACCATCCGACATTCATTCATTCATTGCGGATATAGCGCTTTTATGCATGATGTCAAATGCTTCTCCAGATTTGTAGTATTACTATAGCATTTCACCTGAGCATTGCAAATCACACAAATTCCTTTGTTCTTGGTTCAATAGTTTCTCCACCATACGCACAGAATGAATGACATGCTTTCTGTTGGGTGACATCTAGTGGAGAAGACCAATGATAAGATTCACATTAATCAGATCATGTTTTAAATGTCTGCTAAAATAAAAATTGGAAAAGATCGATTCGCTGCTTTTGAGAATCAATATCGAATCGACGTCGCTTAAAAAAAACGATTAATCAAAAAATCTATTTTTTTGCCCAGCCCTATTCAATACTATGCTTTATTAAGAAGTATAAAACAACATTAACAGGCTATTCATAAAAAAAACAATAATAGTAAGTTTTATAATAGCAAAATTATCATTAATAGTAGTAGTAGTAGTAGTAATAGTAGTAGTAATAATAATAATAATAATAATTCAATAATATGTTTTACTACTACTGCTTAGTATACTACTACTATTACTACTACTAATAAATTAAATATTTTACAGACAGATCAGAATACTGACCCTTCATTTTAAAGCATGCAGCATATAAATCTTACATGTTTTTTTTTTTTGTTTTTTTTTCATATAGCAATACTGATTAATTGTGCAGCCCTAACTGTGCTTATTTCCAGCCGGTCTCACACAAGGCAACAAGATTGGCTCTCATCCACCAGTGGTGGTTCAGCCACCTGGCCTCCGCCAGCTCCAAAGTACCTCATCAAGCTTGCTATAGCCCCAGCTGAGGCAGCGTTTAACCTTAAAGACACTTGTATCTGTTCCCCCAGTGCCACCCTCTCCTCTCACACCTCGACCCACCTGCCTCGGCTATCCGAAATGTCAGGTCACAGGCCACCGACTGCCTGTGAGCTCTCCGGTCTCAAACGACACTCACACACAACCCCTCCCAACCGCCAGACGATCCACTGACCGTAGCGTGGTAAAAATGACCTTTCAAAGCTGGTCTGAGACTGGACTTTTTTTTTAATAGCGCCAATGATCTGAGATTTTCGGAGAGTGGCTTGATCAGCGCAGGAGGGCAATTCTCACCACAACCTCCTGAAGTGGTTGTTTTTCAAGTTTCATCTGCCCTAAGGCTGGTAACTCTAGCTGATATAAAGGGCTACATCCTATTAAATGACACCCGAAATGAATTTCCAGTTAGAGGTTATTGTTGCGTGTAACGGGCCCCAAGCTGCCGAGCTTTAAAGGCGTTTAACAGGGTTTAACGGTTCTCTGTGTTGACGAAAGAAAGCAGCATATCGGAATTGTATTAAAGATGATACGTCAGACTCTTCATACGGTCGTAAACACCCACAGAAGATTCGGCGGTCATAAAAAAGGACATAAAACGTGGCCGGAGCTCATAATCTTAAGCTTTTTGCAGTAAGGAGCATCAAACATGCAACTTTATATTCGCACTCCAAACAGATAATGCTTCTAATTAAAAATTGCACATTTTCTGCATATAATTAAAGGAGGTTTGTCACAAGGAAGAATGGTGCACTAAAAAGTTAACAATGAGGGAAAGAAATGGAATTGAAAGTGGTAAACGCCTAAGGGGTACAGCTGACGCATGCTGGGAATGACGAAGGGACTTTGGGAGGCTGGAAAAAAAGATGCAACAATTAAGGGAAAAAAATAAAAACATGTATTTGCAAGCAAAAAGCTCCTGAGTAATCAGTGCAAAGCAACAGAAACAGTTAAAAAAAAAAAAACACTTACTTTGAAAAGGGATACATCAAAACATGTTGACACAAATTAATTTACACAAATTTCAATTTTGTTTTAAGACAATGAAGTTTACTTTAGAACCAATACGATCCTTCCACTATTGTTTATAGTAATAATAAAAATAATAATAATAATATAAAATAATAATAATAAAAATCTTATTAGCATGATGTGAAAAATGTCAGTAAAATACTGCCACAATGCATAATAATAATAATAATAATAATAATAATAAAAGCAATATTGCTTGTAGAAAATAAAAAATATTTTGCAACCAGTAAGATTCTTTACAAATGTATTTTATCATAATGTAAAAACATTAATTACATATATTTATATCACACTTATATTTCTATTGAGAGTCATTATTCAGAATTATTATTATTATTATTATTATTATTATTATCAATTTTAATTGTAAATTGTTTAAATATACCACTTTAATGAGAATAGTTGTTCATAATACTAAGCAAAAAAAATTCACAATGTAAAATAAATAAATAAATACTACTACTACTACTAATAATAATAAATCCTTATTAGTCTAAAAAAAATGGCTTAATTTTCTCAAAAATAAAAAAGTACCATTAAGGTCCTCCCCCATTTGCATTTATGTAGTAGTAGTAGTAGTAGTAGTAGTAATAATAATAATAATAATAATAATAATAATAATAAACTCATTTTCATTAACATGATACAATATTTGAATTATATATTACTAAAAAATGAAGTATCTACTAACTCCATTTACGCAGATGAAAAGCACATTACATTCGAAAAAAATTATAATTAAAAAACACAATTAAAGCTCCAGATATATCACATTAATGAGCCTAATTTTAAGAAAAATGCATAAGCAGTTCTTATTAGTCTTTAAAAAAATCCATTTAAAGGGATAGTTCACCCAAAAATGAAGATTCCCCCATGATTTACTCACCCTCAAGCCATATATATATTTTTTTTCCTTTCAGATGAATACAATCAGAGTTATATTTAAAAATGTCCTTGGTCTTTCAAGCTTTATAATGGCAGTGAATGGGTGTTGAGATTTTACAGTTCAAAAACCATAATATAAATGGCTCCGGGGGGTTAATAAAGACCTGAAATGAATCGCTATCCATATCCAAATATCCATATTTAAAACCATATAAAACCTAATCTCTAATTCTGTTAACTGTCATACAGGTGTTTATGAGAGAATGTATCAAAAAGAATAACGTCATATACACCTAGGATGGCTTGAGAGTGAGTAAATCATGGAGTAATTTTCATTTTTGGGTGAACTATCCCTTTAAGGCTGAAATATGTTTTTTTTTTTTGTTTTTTTTAAGAGTCCAGAATTAAATTTGGGCCTGTGTGACACAAAAATCAAGTAATACACTTGCCTCTTTGTGTCTGAAACCCTATCGGAAAACAATTCGTTATTACGGTGTCTGCGCACATGATTACAGTATCACTGTATTACCCAGCTAATAGACCGATTTGTGGGGCAGAACCTTGCGCAAATCACTCAGGGCCGCATTTCAGAGCGAGCCACTGAAGCCCTGTTCTGTATTTCCATAATGGCTCTTGTGGGTTGTGTGTGAGGTGACAGATTAAAGGCAAAGAGAGTCAGGGGTATAATATCGGGTAAAAGCAAGGCTGCCGAGTGTATTTTTGATGTGGAGCCCATTGTGGCAAGTGCTATTGTGTGAGGCCGTGAAAGTGTGTGTGCTGTGGACGCGGAGCGTGTGGGCGTTAGGTTGTGTGTTTGATGTGAAGGTAAAAAGCCTGATTGTGTTTTCTCTGTCCCCGAGGAAGTGACAGGGCTGTATTGTAATTCCACTCTCATTTCCTGCACCATGGCGACCGCAACTCTGTCACTCAAGCGCATGAGAGAATGGCTCTGCCAATCAATCAGGCTTCCATTACGCACTACCTCCTTTTCAAACCTGCTCTTTTTCTCCTGTACCACTTTAGCATAACTAAATTTGAGCTCTTTGTCATTGGCGACCATGGATCGTGATTGGTGTGGTAAGTGAAAACAACGAGATATGGAGAAGAGCAGGTGCTGCGCTACTCAGCGGATTTGACCATGTGGTGACCGCAACAGAGAACAACAGAGAACGTCTTCTTGCCTTGTTAAAGGCACAGCTATTCATTTCTCACCCGCAAGTTGTTCCAAACCATTAAGACTTTGTTCGTCTTCGAAACACAATTCGAATTCATTTTTGGGTGAACTATCCCTTTAGAACCAGGCAATATGATGATATTTATGGATCTACGTAACCATTTACAGTCATAGCCAAAAATATTGGCATCCTTGCAATTCTGTCAGAAAATGCAGCTCTTCTCTCAGAAAATTGTTGCAGTTTCAAATGTTTTGGTACTCACATGTTTATTATTTTGCTTGCATTGGCACAACATTAAAAAAAAAAAAAAATCTGATACAATTCCACACTGAACCCAAAAAATGCACTGGACAAAATTATTGGCACCCTTAACTTAATATTTGGTAGTATTCCCTTTGGAATACTACCATTCCTGTAACCATGAATGAGTTTGTTACACCTCTCTACTGGAATTTTGAGCCCCAGGACATTCAGATTTGCAGGATGCCTTCTCACAACTGCTGTTTTGAGATCTCTCCACAGGTGTTCTATGGGATTCAGATCTAGACTCATTGCTGGGCATTTCAGAACTCTCCAGCACTTTCTAAGTAACCATTTCTATGTGCTTTTTGAAGTGTGTTTTGGGTCATTGTCCAGCTGGAAGACCCATGACCTCTGGTGGAGACGCAGCTTTCTGAAACTGGCCACTACGTTGCGCCCCAAAATTCTTTGGTAATCATCAGATTTCATGATACTGTTCACACAGTCAAGGCATCTAGTGCCAGAAGCAACAAAGCAACCCCAAAACATCTTTGAACCTCCACCATGTTTGACTGTAGGGACTGTGTTCTTTTCTTTAAAGGCCTAATTTCATTTTCTTTAAACAGTGCCATGATGTCCTTTACCAAAAAGCTCTACTTTTGTCTCATCTGTCCACAGTACGTTCACCCAGAAGGATTGTGGTTTTGTCACATAAGTTTTGGAAAACTCCAGTCTTGCTTTTTTATGCCTTTGTGTCAGCAGTGGTGTCCTACCATAGTGTCCCTTTTCATTCAGATGGCGACGGATAGTGCGAGCTGACACTGTTGTACCCTGTGTCTGCAGATCAGCTTGAATTTGTTTGGAAGTTAATCTGGGTTCTTTATCCACCATTCGAACAATCCTTCATTGTAATTTTCCATTCATTTTGCTCTTCCGTCCAAGTCCAGGGAGGTTAGCTACAGTGCCATGGGCTGTAAACCTCTTGATGATATTGTGCACAGTGGACACAGGAACATTGAGATCTCTGGAGATGAACTTGTAGCCTTGAGATTGTCCATGTTTTTCCACATTTTTTTTTTTCTCTCAAATCCACCGACAACTCTTTATTTTCTCCATGCTCAATATGACACACAACACAAAGGCTGAGTCAACTTTTCTCGCTTTTAACTGGTGTTTACAATATTGCCCACACCTGTTACTTGCCTCAGGTGTGCCTAAATACAAATTACAGGAGCATCACATGCTTGAAAAGCAATTATTTCTTACAATTTTTGCAAGATGCCAATAATTTTGTTTGAGTTGAAAACAATTTGCATGTGAATACCAAAACATTTGCAATTAGAACAGTTTTCTGAAAGTGTTGCACTTTTGGCCATGACTGTATATCATAATTACAAATGTTTCGCTTACAATTGCGACCTTATTTTTCATAATTACGACTCATATTTGTGACTTTTTTGTAATTAATGACTTCTTTTCTCTAAACTCTTTACAGAAGTGGTTACAAATGTATATATGAAATTACAATTATGAGGAAAAGCCACAGTCGTGAGTTCTAACCTTTCATTGGTGACTTAATATCTCACCATTGAGACTCTCATTACTGTACATTTATATCTCAGAATTGTGGCATTTTACATTCTCACAATTCACTGTTCACAAAAAAATGCCCTCTTTTGAATTTGTTTGGAAGTTAATCTGGGTTCTTTATCCACCATTCAAACAATTTTTCATTAATTTTGTTCTTCTGTCCACGTCCAGGGAGGTTAGCTACAGTGCTGTAAACCTCTTGATGATATTACACACAGTGGACACAGGAACATTAAGATATCTGGAGATGGACTTGTAGCCTTGAGATTGTCCATGTTTTTCAAAAAATGTTTTCCTCTCAAATCCACAGGCAAATCCCAGACTTTATTTTCTCCATGCTCAATATGACACACAACACAAAGGCTGAGTCAACTTTTCTCAGTTTTAACTGGTTGCAATTGTGTTTACAATATTGCCCACACCTTTTACTTGCCACAGGTGTGTCCACATACAAATAACAGGAGCATCATGCTTGAAAAGCAATTTTTTTTTACAATTTTGACAAGGTGCCAATAGTTTTGTCCAGTCCAAAACAATACGCATGTGAATACCAAAACATTTGCAATTAGAACAATTTTCTGAGAGAAGTGTTGCACTTTTGGCCATGACTGTATATCATAATTACAAATGTTTAGCTCACAATTGCGACCTCATTTTTCATAATTACGACACTTTGTGACTTTTTTGTAATTAATGACTTCTTTTCTCTAAACTCTTTTACAGAAGTGGTTACGAATGTATATATGAAGTTACAATTATGAGGAAACTTAATGACTTAATATCTCACCATAGAGACTCTCATTACTGCACATTTATATCTCAGACATGTGACATTTTACATTCTCACAATTCACTGTTCACAAAAACCCGCTCTCTTTTGAATTTGTTTGGAAGTTAATCTGGGTTCTTTATCTACCATTCGAACAATCCTTTGTTGTAATTTTTCATTAATTTTGCTCTATTGTCCATATCCAGGGAGGTTAGCTACAGTGCTGTAAACCTCTTGATGATATTGCACACAGTGGACACAGGAACATTAAGCTCTCTGGAGATGGACTTGTAGCCTTGAGATTGTCCATGTTTTTCCACAGACAACTTTTTATTTTCTCCATGTTCAGTGTGACACACAAAACAAAGGTTGAGTCAACTTTTCTGGTTGCAAGTGTGATTACTATATTGCCCACACCTTTTACTTGCCACTGGTGTGTCTAAATACAAATTACCGAAGCATCACACGCTTGAAAAGCAATTATTTCCTACAATTTTGATAAGGTGCCAATAATTTTGGTGCCAATAATTTTTGCAAAGAGGAAACTGACAACAAGCCGACAGACAAGACAGAGCTGGTATGAAACAAGGTCTCAGCTTAAAATGTTGTTATTTTTTAAAGAAATTCAAAATTGAAGAGTTCAGATGCAAAAGCCTCTAAATCCATCTGATATCTTTTTTTTTAAAAATGCATTTTTATCAGACTCCGATGTATAGGTTTCTATGTAAGTCCTGGTACTTCTAATTGGGCTGAGGGTGGCATTTTAGTGAGTTTGAAGTAAAAGTATTTGATGGATGTATAATATGTGTCGAGAGCTTTTAGCTGGTTTTGCATCTGAACTCTTCAATTTTCTAAGTATACTGTATGTTTTACATCGCCTAAAGCCTTCAGAAGGCCTGGAACAAAGTAGGGGAATATAGAAAATTATCAGCTTGCATAACCTCATCTTCCATCTGACCAACAGAAAGCGAAAATAATAATAACAAATAAAAAAAAAATATGCCCATCTATGCATTTAGACTTTGAGCTGAAGACAGGACATTTTAGTCTGAAAGTGTCTACTAGGGAAATAAATATATACGAAGGTGTGACAGCCCTATAAATTGAGCCTCCAACTCTTCAGTCATACAAATATGACAGATATGCACAACTTACTCTCTATAATTGGTAACTCACAGCTCACCTTTCCCTCTAGAGATGTGCGCATGAAAAGAAAGAATTGAGTGTTCCAGAAAGAAACAGATGGGAATGTGACACTAAAAGGGGTAAATGCAAGACAGACCACAATGAGATGAAACCGTGATGTAAAAAGAAACTATGACAGGGGGTTAAGCACTCCAGATCTGTTGTGTGACATTCAAACGGAGCGGAACATTACATTTTTTTCTTTTCCATTTCCAACAAAGACAAAAGTACAAAACAACACTCAGCCATGTTGAGTGGGAGCAGGAGAGAAGCAAGGAAAATTAGAAGCAATAGTCTGCCTTGAATCTGTCAGTTGGTCTAATTTTTTACGCCGCACCTTGACAAAGACTACTGCATTACGCAAAATGGATTTCGTGACACTTTAAGACAACTGAAATTACTCCAAGCTGTGACATTTAATACTCCCCCCGTTGTCTTATAAGACATATTCTTTTTTAGAGTAAATATCCTCTTTAACCCCCTGCGTTCAACATAATAACAAAGTGAGCTGAAAGACACAAACTCTAATGACTTTGAAAATACTTCATCATATATTTTGTATGGCACTACATGGCCTTCGTACATACAGATACACCATGCTCAAGAAATAGGTGGTCTAACTCTTAAATAAATACATACATACACGCATACATGCATACATACGTACATACATATATAATATTGTATGGGCTGTTTTATTTTATTTTTTAAGTATTTTTAAATAAATTCATGATAAATAAATAAATAAATAACATTGCATAAACTGTTTTTTTATATATATTTTAAACAAACAAACAAGCAAACAAATAATATTGAATGAGCAGTTTTATTTTTATTTTAAATAATTTTGAAATAAACAAATAAATAAATAATATTACATGAACTGTTTATTTTTCTTTTAAATAGTTTTAAATAAATAACTATGAAAATATTGCATGAGCTGTTTTATTTTTTCTTTTAAACATTTTCAAATTAATGAATGAATAAATAATATGAAAACATGAAAATATTGCTTTATTTATATCTAAATAAATGCACAATATTGCATGAGCTGTTTTATTTTTCTTTTCAATAAATAAATGTTACATAAACTACTTTCTTTTAAATATTTTAAACAAACAAACAGATTGCATGAGCTGTTTTATATTTCCTTTTAAATATTTTCAAATTAATTAATTAATAAATAATATAAAAACTTATTGATACTTATAAATAAATGCATAATATTGCATGAGCTGTTTTATGTTTCTTTTCAATAAATAAATGTTACATAAACTGTTTTTTTATATTTTAAACAAACAAACAAACAGATAGGGCATGAGCTGTTTTATTTCTCTTTTAAATAAACAATTAAACAAATAAGATAATATGATAATGACAATATGAAAACATGAAAATATTGCTTTATTTATATCTAAATAATCACACAATATTGCATGAGCTGTTTTATTTTTCCTTTCAATAAATAAATGTTACATAAACTGTTTTGTTTTTTTATTTTAAATATTTTAAACAAACAAACAGATAGATAGATAGATAGATAGATAGATAGATAGATAGATAGATAGATAGATAGATAGATAGATAGATAGATAGATAAATAGATAGATATACAGACAGACAGACAGATAGATAGATAGATAGATAGATAGATAGATAGATAGATAGATAGATAGATAGATAGATAGATAGATAGATAGATAGATAGATAGATAGATAGATAGATAGATAGATAGATAGACAAATAGACAGATAGATAGATAGATAGATAGATAGATAGATTGCATGGGCTGTTTTATTTTTCTTTCAAATATGTTTAAATAAATAAATAAATAGCTTTGCATGAGCTGTTTTTTTCCAAATTAATGAATGACTAAATATGAAAATATTGCAAGCTGCTTTAATTTTATTTTTAAATATTTTAAAATAAATATTGCATTTGCTGTTTTATTTTTTCTTTTAAATATTTTCGAATGAATGAATAAAATAAATAAATAATGACAATATGAAAATATTGCTATTTTATGTTTTATTTGAAATGTTTAAATATATAAACAAACAAATAAATATTGCATTAACTTTTTATTGTTTTATTTTAAATATTTTCAAATGAATGAATAAATAAATAAATACATACAAATACTGCATGAGCTGTTTTATTAGTTTTCTTTTAAATAAATAAATACATGCATAAATTGGTATCAACTGTTTCACTTTTTTTAAGGTTACGTTTACAGTTTTAGCAATCCTATTAAATGTCTAAAAAAACATCTCTAATATCTCTAAAAGGAGTTCAAAAACTGTATGTGTGATTTCATGATATTCAAATGATAAACAGTAAATAAATACTGAGCTTACATACAACATTTACACAATTAACAAACAATTCAATACAACAGAGTTCCAAATTGAGTGTAAATTAAGCTGTCTTCTCAGTAGGGCTGGTATGCAATGATAAACGTATATTTTCAATATATTAAAAACAAATGTACAACAAAAGAAAATATCAATATGTTTAAAAGTAGCTAACTCAAAAAGTACACTAAACACCCACTAAGAAGATATAAATAAAGATATAAATAAACCACAATAAACAGTAAATGAGGTTTCTGTGTCGTTCCCACGTCTTCAGGGTATTTCAAAAGAAGGATATCTCCGAAAAAAATATCAAATGTAATGAATGTCCTTTAAAAAAAGTTAATGATATTCCTCTATCCCACACTAAGTAGGCTTTAGGCTAGTCATACAAACTGAGGGTGACATTTGCAGAGGTAGGCTATATATGCTAATAAAATGTCAGGTCTCTCTGACAGCGTTTTAAGTAGTTCCTGACACATTTCGATGCCCCTCTCCAATCCGCACTGCAGTGTTGACTTACATCAAGGTTTGATCGTGTTTTCAAAGCAGCGGGTCACAGAGGCTATTTTCACAATAGATGCAGTGCAGATTTAGCCCTCAGCTATTCACTACCAACCTACAAAATGGCTTCTGCTCTTTTGTAAAGAAGCTATACTGGGGTCACAGGCAGACATGCTGTGGAAACCCAGCATCAGCTCTGAGGTTAAGTGCCTCACTTAAGGGTACTGGACCACCGGACACGGAACGGACATCACAACTTATGACCTTCAGCGAGTGAGTTAACATCCACTACTCCATGGGGGAGATTCAGTGACCCTTGTCTGCTCCACTACCTGGCACTTTCCACAAATAGGGCCTAAGATATGAAGTCATTTCCTTTTTTTTATTATTAAAGAGCAAAACTGTCAATGAAAGAAGGTGTTTAACCTCAGAAGGTCAAACTAATTGACTGACCGACTGAATGAATGAACAAATTAAGATTGTGTGTGCCATTTTATTTTTTCTTTAACGTTTTTTTTTTCTTGGAATAATTTCTGTTAATTAATAGGGAAGTAAATTAAAAAAAGTTTAATTATTTAATTGTTTATTTATTGCTAAGGAGGAAGTTATTTCATAATGAGGTTTACAATTTTAGCAACCCTGTTAAATGGCACAATGTCAAATTTTTAGTCTTTAATGTCTCTAAAAAAGAGTTTAAAATGTATATTTGATGGGTTTTATGATTTTCAAATAATAAACAATAAATAAACACTGAAATTTTACAAAATTAACAACTACATAAAAGTCGACTCTTAGCAGGGCTTGTATGCAATATTGATGAAATTATATTCCCTATAAATTATATCTAAGAAACAATAATAAACTTATATTTTCTGTAAATTGACTTTGTGAAAAATAACAATAATAAATTGGGGAAAAAATAAAGTAAGAAAAGTAAGAAAAATAAGGTAAGGTACCAGCGTTGAAAATAAAATAAAATAAAATAAAATAAAATAAAATAAAATAAAATAAAATAAAATAAAATAAAACAAAATAAAATAAAATTGTCACTACCTTTTTAAGCATATCCAGTGGCACATAAATAAAACAAATAAATAAAAAAAAAAACAATACATAAACACTGAAATTACATAAGCGAATAAGGAGTATTCAAATAAAGAGTAAATTCTCAGTAGCGCTTGTATGCAATATTGATTAACTTTTATTTCCTCTAAAAAAATATATATATATATATATATAAGGAAGAAGGAAAAAAGTTTGGTATCACAATTTAAAGACTGAGGCTGGAAATAAATAAATAAATAAAATAAAATAATACACAATAATACACTACGTTTTTAAGCATTTCCAGTGAAACCTAAATTTATATATTACATAAAAGAGGGTTGTAAACTGAGATTATATAGGGCTTGTATGTAATATTGATATATGTTTTATTTGTCATTATCAATTATATATGAAAAAACTATAATAATAAATTTGAGGGGAAAAAATAAAAAGGAAGAAAAATAAAAGTGTAGTACCAGGACTGGCTGAATGAATGAATGAATAAATAAATAAATAAATAAATAAATAAATAAATAAATAAAGGCACAAGATTAAAATTTGTAAAAAAGGAAAACAGTATAACATTATTATTTAATACTACAGTACATATTCAAGCATTTCCTGTGGAACAAAAACAAAAACACCATGTTTTTAATAAGAAAGTAAGCCATACAGTTTTGGAACAACATGAGGGTGAGAGGCTAATTTTTAAGTAAGCGGCCCCTTTAAGACCTTGTCGCTGCGTCCCTCTCAGCCTCGTTTTTTGCATCACAGTAGATACGCTATCTGCTCCGAACAGCGGCTCTCAACGGCTGGCTTCTGTGTTGCATTGTCTCTAGATTTCCCAATGTGAAAATGTGTTGAATAGGCCTGACATAGATGGAAACATGCAGACATAGAGTATCATAAAGTCTCTGTCCCTGCGAGTCTCCCAGATATGTTTTTCCTTCTGTTAACATTGTACCGGTGGAGACTCTCATTAATCAAAAATGATTGGCCAGTTAAAAACACTTTGTGCTGTCCTCTCCCTGCAGAGCACTACATCCAAACCTGCCTCTCTTTCAGTTGCTCTCTGTGCCAGAATGAAACTGCTGGCACTAAACACACACAGGTCCATAAGGGACAAGCAATCGATCGCTCTGAGTCAGCTCTGTCCACTTTAATTCATTAAAACCCCCCTGTCAATGCCCTTTGGGTAATTCCAGTAATGTGAAAGAACTTGGGAGCGCCTGTGTATGCACACGCATAGGGTACACAGGGCAGCTCTTACTATATACAGCTTTCCATGAAGGAAGAAAGCTGCAAATCGATTAAACCTTTTCAATGGAATTATTAACTTTATTCATTCTTGGCAATTAATCGCAGAAATCAATAAGTAAATTATTAATTCCGAAGCAGTGGATTATTCTTGCCATTATTTGTGCAATTTTGTTATTTTTAAATAATAAACAATTTATAAATTCTAGTGCTCTCAAACGATTAATCGTGATTAATCGCATCCAAAAAGTTTTTGTTTACATAATATATGTGTGTATACTGTGTATATTTATTATGTATATATAAATATACACACATACAGTATATATTTTGAAAATATTTACATGTATATATTTATATTCATATAATCGATATTATATATAAATATTTTAGTATATAAACAACATATTTTTTTTAAATAAATACATGCATGTGTGTGTATTTATACATATACATAATAAATACACAGCACACACAGAAATATTATGCAAACATAATTTTCATTAACAGCAGTTTTACTGAATTAACAAAAAAAGTTTTATTAGCCTACATTTATAAGCCTAAATATGGCTGTTTAACTATTACACATTTTAAATGGAATTTCTAACATTATATGGCATTTAATTAATGACAATTAATTACATATGCATATATTGATAATTAAAGAAATGTAATTTATTATTATTCTTGTGCAAGTATATTTGTGCAATTTTTTGAGTTTGAAATGATAATCAATGATCTTAAATTAGGCTGTTAATATTTTTCAATTGAATTATTAACATTATAATAGTAATGTATGTAATAAATACATATGTAATATTTAATAAAATGCCATTAGTTAAAGAAAAAAAATATATATATATTATATATATATATATATATATATATATATATATATATATTAATTTAATATGAATTAAAAGTAATTTCAAAATATTTTTATTATCATTATTTTTTTGCAATTTCACACAAATCATTAAGCAATTCCCAATTTTCAAATGATAAACAATTATACAACATTTATGAAAATAATTATTTTTTTAAAGTAAATTATTTTTTGCTAATTAAGCTATTAATCATTTAAAAACATTTTAAATGTTTAACATTATATGGCAATTCCTTAATGACAATGATTTTTCTATAATTCGACGATAATGGTCTACGAATAATCAAAGAAAAGAAATGAAAATAACTCCATAGCAGTTAATTATCTTACCATTATCACTCAGGAAAGGAAATGTCATTTTTATTTTAATAAAACAATCTGGATATTTGGCTTCATTGTATCAGACTCCAGGAAAAAGAATTAATGCGAAAACATTTCAAATGGCCACATTAGGCAGTCGTGCACTTCCGCAAGCCGTCTTTATCGGATGTTGAGTAGCTTTAGTTAGGCGAGGCAAGACATCAGAACACAGTGAGGCATGAGCACCACTCTCAAGCTATTACGAGTCTGAGTTAAAGGAGCGGAGGACAGAACATACAGCGACAAAACTGCACTCGCGATACGCGCACAATCACATTCCACACTTGTCAACTTAAAAGGTCACCATATTAGTGTGGGCCCCGCATCCATGCTGGTGGCTCATTTCCAATGCACTGTTCGTTCCAACGCACTCGATGGGGAGAAGTAGCATGGAAAATAATTGGATGCGTATTTTGATGAATTCATGAGACGAAAAATAATCTCCATCTTTAGTTTGACATTAAAAACCGCTGTTTCATGCAACGGCTGAAGTGGAACCAAGTCTGAAATGAGAATTACAGGCTAGTAGGAACAGCACAATCTGACAAGGCCCAGAACAACTATTTGTTGAAGCACTTTATCATAAATATGGAAAATTTCACACTAAATATTAGTGGACAGGAACATATAAGTTTTTTTCCATCATGAGTTTTTGCTCTGGCTTGACTATTAACTCACCCAAGGTTTCGTGCAATATCAGTTTTTCACACATGACTTCAAGTTTGTGTTTGGATTTCTACGTTATGAAAAAAAGAATCATTTTTAGACAGCTCATTTTGCGCATATGTGCTCTCACTTCATCTTCAAGTCAGAGGTTAGCGAGCTGTTGCAGAGAAATTTCGAGTTCAGGTTGGGATCGGACTTCAAATTTAAACCGGTTAACTCGTGGGTCACAAGTTTTTGTTTACAGTGCAGACTCAAACTTCAAATTGATGCCTTTTGCAGACCTCTATCATACAGCTCTTCTAATAAATTCACATACCTCTGGCAGAATCTGTGAGATACGCTTATAAGAGAGAAAGACCATTAAAAATGGCATTTTGCTTATTTAGTGTAGCCTTTAAAGGAATAGTTCACTCAAAAATGAAAATTTCCCCATGATTTACTTACCCTCAAGCCATTCCATGTATATGACTTTGTGTATATGACTTTCTCCTTCTAGACGAACACAGTCGGAGTTGTTTTAAAATTTATCCAAGCTTTATAATGTTGGTGGATATTATGAAGCTCCAAAAAGTGCATATATCCGTTGTAAAACTGATCCATACACCTCCGGGGGGTCAAGACATGTCCTCTGAAGTAGATCCATGGGTTTTTATAACTAAAAAATTATATTTTTAAAATTATAAACTTAAATCACTGAATTCCGGCTTACATCATACATCATGTCAAGTCAACAAAGAAGCTGGATCTCGACTAAAGAGAACGCGCATATGCCGTTGCTGGAAGTCGATTTGAGTTTATAATTTAAAAAATAAAAAATATTTTTGTTATAAAATCCCATGGATCTGCTTCAGAAGACGTGTTAACCCCCCAGAGGCATATGGGCTCATTTTATGACGAATAAATGCACTTTTTGGAGCTTCGAAATATCAGTTCGCCACCATTATAATGCTTGGAAGAGCCAGGACAAATTTTAAAACAACTCCGACTGTGTTTGTCTGGAAGGAGAAAGTCATATACACCTAGGATGGCTTGAGGGTAAGTAAATCATGGCAAAATTTTCATTTTTGGGTGAACTATTCCTTTAAGCTATTTGACAACAGATACATTCCAAAAGTTTACACACCCTTAGTACTTAAAGAATTAGTTCACTCCAGAGTTAAAATCAGTGTTGTATAAAGTACCTAAAAGCCATACTTAAGTAAAAGTACAGATATCTTACCAGAAAACGACTTTGATAGAAGTTAAAGTCACCGTTTAGAATATTACTTAAGTTAAAGTCATAAAGTATGTGATACTTATTGTACTTAAGTACAAAAAGTATTTGTTTTATAGTCAACATACTTGTATTGAAAGTAAAAGTACAAGAAAATGCAAAAAAGAAAATAAGCTAATGAATATATAGCAAATGTTCATACACAGCTTGAGTAGCAAAACTGTGTTCTGTTTGAACTCTTTCTTCCATTTTGTATTTTTGGGTAAGAATAAGAAGCACTTCATCAGGTATATTGTCTTTCATTCCAACATAAGAAAACATTTCTGGAATCTGCATTTGAAGCATATTAATGCATTTAAACGGCAGTTGCAGATTCATTAATAAGCGTAATGTTTAGTTAAAACGTTGAATACTGATATTTGAAATAATTTAAGACATGAAAATGAGTTGAAATGTGAAATTTAGAATTTTTGAGTTACTGAGATTCAACCAATTCATTCAAATGGCTGAATCATTCATTAAAAAGCATCTGATTGTGTTAATGAGCGAATCACTGAATCATTTTGATCAACCAATTCGTTCAAAACGCTGATTCATTTAATAAGTAAATACCGTCCATTGCTCAGAGATGCAAAACAGTGCTGTGATCTTTGTTTGGAACTATTTTCGTTGGCAAAATTGAGCAAAAACAAGCTATATTATGTCTAAAATGTAAGTCACTTAATTGATTTACTGATTTTGTATAAAATTATTATTAAATGTGTTATCATGCTAAAAACAGTACTCTTTGTGGGATATAGATCAAGTTAATTAGATCAAATTATAGAAATATAAAATACAGAAGCTTTTTGTCACCTACAAGTTAGAAAGCCTGGAATTTTTTAGTTTTAATAGACTAATAAATCGACGTGTGTGCAATCTGAGTGTGATTTGGTGATATAGCCTACTTGATAATGTCAGATCGCACGTCATTACAACAAAACTTACCACATAAGATATACTGCATATCGCACACCCCAGGCTCCACTTGAGTGGAAAATGAATCATCTTTTTTTCATTGATCCCCATTGAATTCCACTATATGGAGAAAATCCTGGAATGTTTTCCTCAAAAACTTCTTTTTGGATAAAAAAGAAAGACATGAAAATCATGTATCAGGAAATTTTAATTTAAGAGAGAACTCATCCTTTAAAATATCAACATCTTACAGATTCTGCAAAGGGAAGTAAGCTTGAGGCAAAAAAAAAATAAAAAATAAAATGATGTATACTTAAGCAATACATCCATACGCTCTTATCAAGATACTGAATTATGGGAATAGTTCACCAGTGCATATTATAGATGATGTAGCAGAAAAAAAATAATAATAATTTGACTCCCACAAACTCATTTTCTACCAACACAAAAACCACACACCAACTTTCCAGAAATGGAAAAGAGTGATGGTTTGAAGGCTTCTTTTTGGACAGAAACAGCATTAGGATTCTGGCGAAGACTGTTCCTTGTAGCAGCCTTTGCCAGCCACTTAATTTGCCGTTTATAGTTTCACCATGGCAGTAATTTAATCTGTAGCCCGCAGAATATTTCTGCCAACGCTGATGTGTGTGTGGCGATGTGAGAGGATGTGTCGTGCACATCCTTAAAGCAATAATTCACTCGAAAATGGAAATTCATCGTTCATCGTTTACTCGCCCGACTGTCATTTCAAACCTGTATGAGTTTCTTTCTTCTGTGAAATACAAAAGAAGACAATCTGAAGACTGTTATCCATGTTATTTGAAGACTGTAGCATTCAGTCTTCAAAAAAAGATGAAAAGACACCATAGAAATGTCATATAAATGGCCCATGTGACTCATGCAGCATATAAGTTTTACCAGTGTTTAAAACCAGTGCAGGTTTGATAAAAGTACATTTAACACTTTAAATACCATTTTAAGGTTAAAAAAAGAAAACATTATTAACAGTATTAGGAACACTTTGTAAATACAGTCTTTATTACATTTTAAATAATTTTAGCAACATAAATTGCTTTAGGCTTTTAGAATATAGAAATTGCTTTATTGTACTTCTGATCACAATTCAAAAACGCGATGTTCTTCCTCAGCATTTTTGCCTTGTTTTCCAATACGAATGTCAAAGATTCTTAAATCAAGACACATTTCATTGAGAAGCAAAATGAGATACAAAGATGAGACATAAGATATAAAGTCTTGTTTTCTGTGGATCTGATTCCAATACAGAAGTTTATGATTAAAACAAGAAGTATATACACTTAATTTTGTAAGTTAGTTTTTCTTACTTTTGCATCTCAAGCAAATGTATCTTGATTTAAGGATGTCTGGAAATGTTGGAAAACATAAATAATGAGGGAGACATTCATTTTTCACAATGCATGCTAGATTTAATAACACAACTTTATGAATTTAAGACTTATTGGTTTAAGACTTTTTAAGGCTGTGTTCTGTGGAAAGGTGAATTGAGACTTCTTAAAGGAACACTCCACTTTATTTGAAAATAGGCTCATTTTCCAACTCCCCTGGTGTTAAACAGATGAGTTTTACTGTTTTTGAATCCATTCAGCCGATCTCCAAATCTGCCGTTAGCACTTTTAGCATAGCTTAGCATAAATCACCGAATCAGATTAGATCATTAGCCTCTCGTTCAAAAATGACCAAAGATTATTGATATTTTTCCTAATTAAAACTTTATGCTAAGCTACGCTAATAGTGCTACCGGCAGACCCAGAGATCGGCTGAATGGATTCAAACACAGTAAAACTCATGTTTAACTCTATGGGCAGTTGGAAAATTAGCCTATTTTCAAAACAATGTGGAGTGTTCCTTTAAGACACATAGAAACCCTATTTATGAAGTCAATCAATAGATTTGTGACAGAAAAGCACCAAAATGATAAATAACGACTTAAATTCAGTCTCAAATTGACTACTTTTCTTATGCATTCGTATCAGTTTTGTAACATCATGAAAAAACGCTTAAAAACAGTCTTCAAATGGTCTAGTTTTGTGTTCTGTGAAAGAAAGTAACGTGAGAAAATGATGACTGGATTTTTGGGTGTACTATCCCTTTAAGAAATGTTTAAAAAGCATTGATGCTAGGGAGTTTACGTGTATGTGAACAGCCTAAACAGTCGATGTACGTGCGCATTAACATTTTTTGTGGGCGAGGATGTGTCTTTTCGATGTGTCTGTGTGTGTTTGTGGTTGTTTTACCCACTAGCCTCGTGGGATGAAGCAGCGGTATTCAGATCCTCTTATTTAGATGCAAGTCCTAGCGTGGTTGAACAGTGCTGGGAGATGGAGCGAGGTGGGAGGGAAATGTGGGGGGATTGGCCGTCCTTGTCTCCAGTCTCCTGCCCTCTGGGCTTCCCAGGACCTAACGAACCCTCTCCAAAGGCATAAACAGTAATAATAATAATAATAATAACCTTCACAGCATTACAACAAAGTAAACACCACTAATGTCCTCTTTTTTAAAGGAAATCTCTTTAAACTACTCTTCTTCTACTCTTATTATTCACATCCTTGCAGTTGAATGAATCATAGACATGGAATGAAAAATTTCTTCATCAACATATATCGAGTTGCCCAGAGAGCTGTATCTTTATCTTCGCAAATATTCCCAATGACCTTCAACTGGGTATTATTCTTTCCCAGACAATCATTATTCACTCACAGGTCAACGGGAGTCCATTACGAGCAGTAGACGTCACACTTACATGCTCATTTATCTTAATCGGACATGTTCCTGCATGCATGGCACATCTTATGCATTTTAAAAATGATGTTTATTTTACGATCCTTTTGGGCTGATTCAACAAAGCCTACTAGAGCAAAGAGAACCACTTTCCCACTTACATATCCCGAAGTGTCGTAAGGTTCACCCCTGCAATTGGCTGTTCCCAGAGGTCTCTTCAATTGTATACGCTCTCACTAAACCTCCCTCAGTGGTAGCAAATGTCTGGATTTTAAGGAAAAATTACAGCCTTTGAGAATTCCACTCTGCCTATTGCCTCGATGTTGCAGGCAGGAGCCTTGTGCTAAACAGACAACAGACAGAAATTTTGCCACCAGAAAGCGACGGTAAAACAACATAGCTGTCACCAAATGTACAAAGACGATCTGCGAAGTATGGCACATTAAAGCGACCCATCAGTCACAACAAAATGGCTGCTTTTCAAGAGCTTCATGACAAATTTACAAGTCAGCTGGCTTGAGTCTGGAAGACCAAAGATCTCCAGCAGATCTAAGGCTACATCTGAATAAGTGATTTAAGCATTACAGTCGTGCTTTCAATCTCTTTGTCACTGTGTCATGAGATCAGAGCCTCACCGTCTCCCCTCATCTCATCCGCCGACTTCAACTGTCCGCGCCACTCGAAGAAAAGCGCGCCTGAACTTCAGAGCTTAATGAACATGTCGGAATTCAATGAATTCTAATTTGCCTGTACTTTCGAAAGAGCTCGGGAAAAAAAGGGGAGGAAATTTATTAGAGAGAAAATTGAAAAGGGGGCCCTCTCTTGCTGCTTGATTTCCTGCACACGTTCCAAGAGGGGCTGAAAAGCAATTAGCTCTCCGGCTATGATAGTAAATGAGAGGTATGAATGCCCAGGATGGATAGCTTTCCAGGAATGAAAATTCTGCAGTGGGAAGGATTATGTTAAACAGTCCATACCCCCAAAAATCAAGGTAGCACGGTGCTTGAGCGAATGCTCTGCTAAACGTAATCCTCCCCGGAGCCCAATTTTCTTGCCACGTGTATTGATTATTTGAAAAGGATGAAAGGAAACAAGATTTACAGAGAGCATGCTTTATAGATAAATGCATCAGCGGTGAGTAACCCGTTGAACTTCAACAATATGAGCTAGAAGAAGAAATCCCTTCAAAAAACGCTGCGAGTGAAGGTGGTAAATGAGAGGTGTTTTGCTGTCACAACCTTTGCAAACCAATTTGTTTTGGCAGTCTTTAGCAAAGGAGCTAAATTGCACCGTTCGCACTGCTTTGCATTGTTGTGTCGGAAGGCACGCTTGCATAGAGATGCTCTCTCTGCTAAACACTTAATTAGAAGCCAGGCTGCCGCACGCTGCCCCGAGTCTGTCCAGCCTCTGGCTCTTCCCTGCCAATCAACAGGAAATGGACTGCACCTATATGTCAATCTTCCAGGGAGTCTCTATGGTTTTCCAGCAAGAACTCGGCGTGAGATGTGTCAGGTTTTCAGTTTTAGAGATGGTGATGCAACACGTTAACCACGGCTCCATAAGGGAGAATGGGAGAGTGTTGTAACATGGTGTGAGTTGTAACAATGTCAGTTTAACCAATTAAAGCTAGGGTGGAGAGAAATAATCATGTATGACCACCAGCCTCCTGAGATGATGGAAGATATATATTTTAGATATAACATCCACATGTGTATTATATCTACAGGTCTCTCTTACTAGTGACTAATATACAAGACATATATAGCGCCAACTATTTTAGTCTAATTTTTATCTATGAGCAACTCATAACATAAACAATAAAGAATGTCATTAACTCTTAATTAAGCCTGTAGCATTGTGAGCTTTTAATGAATAAATGAAAAGACACATACATTTATATTTCACCATGTGGTGACCAATGCCCCTAATGTAATTACACACTAAGACAAGTCTGTAAAAATATAATATGGCAATAAATTGAATGAACAAATATAAAAAGTAAAATCCATGCAAATGCCAAACCAAGTTTTTACCAAAGTTGTTTTACTAAACTTGATAGCACAGATGTCAACACTTGGTGGTTCAAATACCCATGTGAGGTCTCTCTTAATGTTTTTAAAGCATTTTTTATTTTATTTTTAGCGCATGATTTTCCATAGTCTGGTAAGTGTTATTTTTAGGCTTGTCACATACATAACAGTACATATTCCCCATAAATAGACACATCAAAATTCTCTGTTTGTTGAGTATTATTGCATCTGGTTTGTGCATTTTAATTCGCAGAAATCCTACAAAGTATGTAGTTTCTCAAAAACAGTGTTCTTTTTTGTCACATCCATAACGCATGATTAAATGCCTTTTTTTAAGATAGAAAACTTGTGCATAGACTGATATTATTCTGAGGTTTAGACTCTTATCAACAAGGGTTCATTAAAATATAAACGGATGGTTCGGTATATTGGTAACACATACATTGTCTAAACATTTATATGTCACATCCATAATGCTGGATTTGCCAAATTATGCATTGATTCTATTTAAAACAACTGAAAGGAATTTCTTTCGACTTCAGTCAAGAGCAGTGAGTGATTTTTCTCTTTGTGTTTTTTGTTTTATTAACATTAAAGAGATGAAAAAAAAATGAAAATTCTCTTATCATTTACTCACTCTCAAGTTGTTCTTTCTTCTGCTGAACATAAAAGTTATTTTGAAGAATGTAAGTCACTGTTTGGTTACCCTACTATCAGAGTCAATTGGGACCAGCACTTGTTTGGTTACCCATTCTTCAAATATCTTATTTTGAGTTCAGCACAAGAAAGAAATTAATACAGATTTGGGAGAAAATGATAATGAGAACATGAGAATTTTTAAGTGAGCTATACTTCCAATGATAAGCGGGAGCATGTGTAGTACTATTAGGACCAGATTTACTAAACAGGGCAAATTAGCATGAGAGTGCAATTCCAAAACAGTGCCGATGGGTGTGGAAATCTGCTACCTGGTCGTATGACAAAACGTACCTGGGGGCACTTTTTTGTGGGATGCAAAATACATACCAATAAGTACATATCACTGCAGTTTCCAAAAAAATGAACACTAGAGGCAGACACCTTTTATTCCTTTTCACACAAAGTATGATTTACAAAGTTTGATAAAGCGTAATTTTCACACAGTTACTTGAAGAATATTATATTATGACTTAAAAATAATATTAATATGAAACCTAATGTTGAAAACGAATGTTTTTGAATGTTAGCATGATATATCTAGCTTCATATCTATGGGTTTTCATAAACAATAGTTTTGTTTGGTAGCTCACGCAGTACGAAGATGTACTTGAGAGTTGAAGGCTCTGGTTCGAATCCCGTGTAACTATGTTTCGACAAAAGAGTTCAAATCACTCACAAGGAAGATTCAAATGGCGTCAACAAATGTGTTTTTATAATGTGTATTGCATTTGTTAACACTATCGGGTTGGGTTTGGGTGTAGGGCATATTTCCAACATGACAGAGCATTAATTTTAGCAACAGTCCCCAGGTATTTGAACTTTAAACCGCCGCAATACGTACCTGAAGCAACGTAATACAAACACAGCAATATGTACATATATCAACGTAATAAATACGTACCAGGGTTCACGTTGTTCAACTTGTTTTTTAGCGCCACTCAGTGGACTGTTATTTTTAAAACTGCTGTGAAACGCGCAGTAAGGTGCGTAAAAAGGGTGCTGCTAAAAAGTACCCAGAGGTACGTATTTTTATGAGACTGGGTTGGAAATCTCTGCGGGTGATTTACAGACAACGGTTAAATTATGGAGCAAATACCAGTAATCAGGTGCAGTTTGACAGGCTTTTTAGAGTATGTGTGATTCAGGTGTATGTGCTCAGAAAAAGCCCACATCAGAACACGTGAATTAAACGTTTAACCACCAAGGCTTTAAAGCATGTGCAAATTATGCGAATAAGTGCTGTGTCCCATGAGTGTAACTCTACTGCTCAGTTAACATTAGATGTGAATGTGTGTCGCATTGTACAGTATATTGAGACTGAGAAGCTAAAACAGCAACCAATAGAATGTGCGATATTTCTTCAAAAGCAGATCGTGGAGACATTTTAATCATCTACTGATTAATCAGTAGATTTTGATTGATTATTCAGCTTTTAATAATGGTAATTTTAGATGACCTTTCGGATGTATTTAATCATAAACCCTTTATAATCTATAATAACACTTATTAACAACTTATTTCATATTTTCTTTAAACCTTCTTGTATATTAAGACAGGCACCTGCAATTCCAGCCAAATTTAAGATGTGTGTGAATTTGCATGTGAGCATTATTAATGATCTCCTGTGTTTAATAATAATAATAAAAAAGTCTCTAATTGGCCTGTTTAGCCAAGCCCTCAAAACACTTCTTATTTACTGGTACAGTATTGCATGATTTGTAGATTATATGTAATAGTTTACACTTTGCAAAAAGTTTGCACTTAGTTTTTAAAAGGTAACATTACATTCTTAAGGACTCTACACTTACATTTCTTTTTAGGAGCACTAGTGCTCCTACTTAAAAAATAAATAAGTAAATAAATTAGGAACAGTGACAAATTAACCTTCCCATTATAAGGTGATACTCCTTTCTTAACCTTTGTAATGCCATTTTTGTGGCAAAAAAAAAAAAAAAAGATTTATAAACTATTAAAATAATAAGATACAATCAGGCTGAGTAAGTGTAACAATGAACTGGGCTGAGTCGTGGGGATCCATATGCAAGACTTTATTAAGCAAACTCATAGTCGACAAGCGGGATAAATGACAGCAGACAGGTACAACACAGGAGATCCAAAAGAGCAAACGATATTCCAGGCAGATAGTCGAGGCGGGCGGCGATCAAAGGGATAGTCCAGAAACAAACGAGGGTCGAAAGGCAGGCAGAGAACAATCACAGGGGCCAGGGAGCAAGGGGGGTCAACACGGGAAAACAAACACGGAAAAACGCTCAGAAATGCCAGTTAAACTAAACAAGACTTCGCGAATGGCAGTGCGTGAGAATGGCTTTTATACAGTGGGTGAAGGGGTGTAATGACTGTCAGGTGTGTGCAGGTGAAGGCAAGATGGCCGACCGGGGTGAGAGGTGAGAGGACACAGGAAGTTCATAAGAGGGGGTTATGGGAAATGTAGTGAATTAACAGGAGTGAGTAAAAGTCTATAGTGAAATGAAGGCTCCCTCTGATGGTGAAGAGAGGGAGCCACAACGGCACAGTTCATAACAGTAAGTTACCAATCAAATTAAGTCAGCATCAAGAATTCATCTTTGCATGGTACAGAAGAGTTTAAATGTAGAATTTTGGAATATTTACAGATTTTTGGACATGACTCAGAGGTGGAATTAATGCATTTCATAATAACAATGTTATTTTAAATATATAGTTTTGAAAACAGAAATAATTTAAATAATTTAAATGACTCAATTTAAACTTAAAAAAAAAAAAACTGAAACCACCAGTAGGTGGCAGTAAGTCAAAGTCTTTGTGACTAAATAATTCATTAAATTGATTCATTTAAAAGCACCGTTTCATTCATAAATGAAACAGCTCTGTGTCAAATGCGCAGCGGTTCAACTGTGGAACTATTTTTGTTGATGAAATAGAGCACAATCAGAAAACAGTGTTCCTAAAATGTTAGTCACTTAATATTAACTTTAGTATAAAATCAAAAATGTATTAAACTGCAAACTTTCTTTATTATCATTAAAACTTGCATTTTAATTCATAAAGCTCTCTACACTGTACACTGAATCTATTATTTACATCATCTCTACATTTTGTTTGTTATAATGAATGGCAAAAATTACAGTCAGCTCTCACGATCTGTGCTGTGAGGAGCAGGACGCACAGCGATAGAGAAGCATTCCTACTGGCTGAAGTCTGTTATGGCAAAAGACGGCTTTGCGCCGCAAGCTATAGACACAAATATCTCGCTACAGTTTTAGCTTATATTGTGCTGTTTATATGCAGAACTGGGATCATTTTCGTAGTCTTTTGAATGGGTGAATATAGAAATTACATTAATTTACAAAAAAGCCTAACCAGTTGGAAGTAAAACGCTGTGTTTACTCTGAAGCACTTTGTGTCTTTTTCTCTTGAATTGCATGCATCTGAATTACAGTCTTGTGCTACAGCGCCACACTGGTCAAACTGTATTATTAGTCTCTTTACATTGCGTCATATGAGTTCAAATGACTACTCTACAACAAAAATATAATGTCAACTAATCATTTCAGCCCTACTGGCCACAGTTTAAATTAACATAATTAACTGTTTAATTTAATTTAATTAAGCAGAAAATGTACTAGTAATTTTATAATTAACATCATATGTTTTGCAGATTTTTCTTTATTCTAGTTTTTATTTTTAAAACAAATGCTGTACACAAACCAAAAACATGAAAAAAATATGGATTTATTTATTTTTGTTTGCATTTGTCAAGAACTGCAACAAAATAAAAGTAATCTAAAACATGATTTTCAAACTCTATGATACTGACCTCCATAATGAATGTAAACCATCATATGTGCTCCATTAAAACTGTACACAAACAGACTGCATCTTTAATTGGATAAACTCAGATCATATACAGTATGGCCACAGAAACTATTTTGCAATTTCCCTGCAGCTTTTAAAGAGACTATCAGATGTCTTCAAGTCATTAATTACTTCCAGGCAATCGACAATAATTATGAGCTCCCCGCTGCATACTCTCCAAAGCTTATATAAAGCCCTGGTCATCATGCCATACGAAAACACATGACTGCACTCTCACACACACACTCAGGCTTGCTGCTCTAACTAACCTTCCTCCTCCTGGTGGTTTATAGCATTTAAAGGAGGTGACAAGATGACACTGAACTCTGCCATCATATATCTCCTCATCATACATGTGGGTCACATGAGAGGCCCGACGGAGACGCCCCTGTCATAACCTGAGGCCACTTGCCTTCACTGACTGACAACTTCTCTATCACTCTTCAAGGAGAAAGCACAGAAGGGAATCCAACTAAGCATTCATTTCAGTCATTCAAAGCTTTGTTTACTGGCACAGGCTGTCCGCATTTACTAAAATGGCACAACTGTTTAGTCAATTTACCCCTGAGCGTCACCTAACCAGACAAACGTCAGGCCATTTAACTTTGCATTTACTTTATGTGGAGATCTGAACTTTTTTTCCCAGTAAAAGAGAGAAAGAAAAAAGTGAGCGAGGAAGGGGAAAACAATAGAGAGAGCTGTGTGGTTATGCTGTTGCCTGGTGACTGACTCTATCCAGCTCTCATGGCTCATTGGCCATGTACAAGTACGGCTAAATTTCCCTGCGAAGAGAGAAAGGTGCTAGTCATGCTATTTGCATAAAAAGTGCAGCAGAAAAGCTCTTGCCCGCTTTTCTCGATCCCTTACACCCCCACCCATCACAGTATGTGAGCGCTGCCGAATGGAAGTAGAGTGGGTAGTGATGGAAAGTCATTTCTCCGAATCGGTTCTTTGATACAGTTTCCAAGAATCGGTTCGAGAACAGTTCCAGAAGCTCATGATTTGATACCTGACATCTCAGTGTGACATATTACCTGTTATAAAGCATTGATATAATGTAGACACATACTGCTGTTTATTACAGGCTTATTTCTTATTAATTACTACTGTTATTATATATGTGTTGTGGTACACTCATGAACAAGCATTGAAGACTGACACTGAAGAGAAGAAATTGTTGAATAAAGTTGTTATTTTTGTTTTCTTTCCGGACAAAAAGTATTCTTGTAGCTTTATAACACTGCGGTTAAACCAGTGTCAGCACATGGTCTATTTTATCGATGTCCTTACTATTCTTCTGGGCCTTGAACGTGTCAGTTGCATTGCTGTCTATGCAGGATCCGAAGATGAATGAAGATATTATGGATTTGGAATAATATGAGGGTGAAAAATGTATTTTTGGATGAACTATCCCTTGAACATGTTTCCAGTATGCAAATTTTGTACATTTGTACTATTGAACAATTTTCAGCCCATACCCAGTTCACACCAAATGACTGAAAAGAACCACTTGGACTAGTCTACAAAATCATTTAAAATATGTGACTCAAATGGCTTGGACATAACTGTGAGTGGAAAGCGAAGACATTTTCTCTAAAGCAAAAAGCCTTTTTCCTGCTCCTACACAAGCATAATATGACAGGTGAAATCTTTAAAAAGCATGTCGAGAAAAACAAGTTTCAAAAGTCTCACTATTCAAAATTTCAACCAGCCATTTCCTAAAAATACAGTGTCCCCACAACCATATAGAAATTGAGCAAACATGATTTTACTCCATGCATTTCATGCCTAGATGTTTATGAAAAAAAAAAAAAAAAAAGAATTCCAAGAACTTCACAGTGGGGCGATGATGTGCAAATTCTGAACGCAGAGAGGGAGAAACTCAGAGTGGAACTGGTGCAGAGTAATTACAGAATGTTTTTAGCAACAAATACAACACTCGCACACTACAATACACCTCCTCTAAAAGAGCGTGTTTATCTTAAGCTAATTTCTGAAGCGTCCACAGCATTGAGGTTATTTGTATTCAAGCAAGCTGTGGCGGTTTAAACGTAAACTCTATTAACCCAGCTTAAAGACCATTCAGTAGAGCTCAGATGTACAGAGGGGACTCTTAGACAAACTCAGTGTGGCAAATTAACAGCAACACACACACACAATGTTTGTAGTTGGCATTATATTTAGAGGTAACACTCAACACTTCAGTCTTATTACAATTCCCCATGCATTTGGAAAATAGGCTCCACTACAAAATGCCGAGCTCGATAATGAACTACAGACAAAATGAGTGAATCATTTATGGGAGGTAAGGAAAACATTACGGGTAAATAGATTAACTCAACTCTCCCAAGCAAACAAACAAATGAATACCCCAATCCCTCCCACCCTTCCACCACCACCAAAGCTCTTCAACGGCAGCTTATTTGAGAAGAAGTGAAGGGAATGCTTGGCGTATGGCTCCTGTTTTGTATGGAGCCAAGCCTTGTAAGAGACAGTACAGTAGCTAATTACCAGTTTTGAAAGATTTATGAGCTATTACGGAGCAGGCTCACCGTTCCTTATGCTGTTTGTGCATTTGTAGATTTCTTTATTTATTAAAAGGGGGAAATTAAGTGATTAAAAACAAAGGTAATGAAGGCTTTTGTGGCTCTCAGCGTGAGCCAAACGGGGTGCTTAAACTCAGTGGATAAATGGTGCTGTTGGAAGGGAGCTCAATCCTCTCTCTCTCTCTCGGTCTCTCGGTGTGTGGTGAGGGTGCTTAACGCTGGCCAGAGCTTTCGACTGTATGGGGCCATTTATTTCTCTTGGCGTTCAACAAATCACCACTTTAAATCTCAACTGTCATAATGCCATTTACTCAAAATGGGACCGCAACAACACGTAATTCAATCTGACCCCCATGTTAATTCAATAAAGAGCAAGAGTTCAGATGCACAGTTGCTCTGTACTGTTACTATGAGGAACCGTGGTTAGAACAGAAAGTTCTCATAGCTTATTGGATGGAGTGGAATGAGGGCATGTCTTGTGTTGCTGCCAAGCAGAGGCAATCCGACTTGGGATAACCTACAACATAAGTATTTATTTAGTAATAAAACTTAGTAATAAGTAAAAGAAATTTTAGCCTAGAGCCCCCAACACTGCATGTTTTCCATGTCTCCTTAATCAAACACACCTTATTCAGATAATCATCTCATTAGTAGAGACTTCAAGACCTGAAATGGGTGTGTCAGACAAAGGAGAGATGCAAAATGTGCAGTGTTGGGGGGGCTCCAGGAACGTGGTTGAGAACCACTGGCCTAGAGGTATGGTTTAAAGCAGTGGTCTCAAAATCAATTCCTGGAGGGCCGCAGCTCTGCACAGTTTAGCTCCAACCAGCTCCAACTCACACCTGCTTGGAAGTTTGTAGTTACCCTGAAGAGCTGGATTAGCTGGATCAGGTGTGTTTGATTAGGGTTGGAGCTAAACTGTGCAGAGCTGTGGCTCTCCAGGAATTGAGTTTGAGACCAATGGTTTAAAGGCATCTAGTTGGCAATCCTGCTCCTGAAGGGTCACTGTTTTGCAAAGTTTAGCTCCAACCTCAATTAAACACACCTGTACCAGCTAATCAAGCTCTTACTAGGCATACTAGAAACTTCCAGACATTTGTGTTGAGGCAAGTTGGAGCTTAACTCTGCAGGACAGTGGACACCCCTTAAGGCCTAGGACACACTAGATTAATTTCAAATCGTTGTTAAAACCTTTGGAGACCCAGACATGAAGACAGTTCACACACTTGTTGATTGTAGGAACAATTTCACAGTGGCACAATATCTCACAGAAACTTGCGAGAAGAAAAACACATCAAAGTTGTCAGCTGGCTCTCCTGGCACAGGTTCTGTTGTACAGTAAAACAAAAAACAGAAAAGAAAAAGAATATGGGTGACATTCTTTCTCAGTATTTTACTTTTGTGAGAGTCTCAGCTATAGAAGCTTCAGCTATATAAAAAAAAAAAAAAAAAAAAAAAAAAAAAGAAGCTTCAGCTATAGAAGCATGCAACATCTGGTAGGTGACACTTGCTCACTCTCATTGGCTATCATAGGTGTCACATCAGAGGCAGCCCAATCAAGAGTCAATTCAAGTTCTTTTTTGGGGACAAAAACGTTTTTGCTCAACAAAAAGTATTCTTGTAGCTTCACAAACTATGTTCTTGGTTCCTTTCTTGACCTTGACAGAGGTAGACCCTTGCTGTCTATGGAGGGTCAGAGAGCTCTTGGATTTCATCAAAAAATATCTTAATTTGTTTTCCGAAGACGAACAAAGGTCTTACGGGTTTGGAATGACATGAGAATGAGTAATTCATTATAGAATTTTCATTTTTGGGTAAGCTAATTATTTAGAATCAACCTTAAAATCTTTAAGTGTGTGGCTAGCCTAAGGTTTAGATTGGACGCATTTACTAGTGTGCATTTACATATGACGCAGTCTTGCAAAACCAGCAATATAGAACGTAATGGAATTAAATGGAAACCAGACAGTCTTACAACATGTTTTAAAAAGTGAGAATATGTTTAACTTCACATGCTAAAAAAAAGAATGAAGTTGAAAAACTTTCCGGTGAACTACACTTCAGTCTGAATGGGAACAATTCTTCTGTTGCACTGTATCGCGGATGGCTAGGCCCATCACAATGATCCAGAGGGAGGGTGCCAAGAGAGGGCAGGAGTGAGCAGTGACAAAAGACTATGTGAGGAGGGAAACGAGATGGATGGAGGACTGCAGTAATGGGGAACTACAGGGGCTGGCAGAGACAGGTAGAAGAGACGAAAAGTAAATAGGAAGGAGAGGCAGGCATAGGACAGAAGATAGAGTAGGAGGATAAATGGATGGCAAGCAGAAGAGAATGAAAAGACGTCAGGTCAGGGAAATAAATGGCTTCCGGATTGCTTACAGGTGAATTTAAAGAAGGATTAGTTGGTGTGAACATGAAGAAGAGAAAGACACTCTGTTCCAAAACCTAGCGAGCTGCCTCCGCAAGCAGCATTTTAAGGCATCATAAGCATGCTCAAGTTGCGAAGACTCTTCGAAACAGATTAGAAATGCAACTTAACAATACTAAAATCTACTAATACGCATCCCAAACCAGCCACGTTTGAGTGTTTTAACTATGTTGCAAAGAAACTGCCTATGTAGGCAGGAAACAGCAAGACTTTCTAATTTCTGGAATAGAGATAGAGTGTAAAAGAAGTTGCCTAAGGTCCGGCATCAAGAAATGGGGAATAAGGAAGAGCGAAAGAGAGAGGCATGTCCTAACTCTGTCGGGCTCTCTTGGGGAAGGTCTTAAATTACACTCGGATGTGGACAGCTTGTCAATTGCGAGGCCGGGGCCCTGGCTCAAGAGAAACGCTGCATACCCTTCATTAGGTCGCAATATCAGTGGCCGTCTCTAAATCTCAAGACCCTTTATTTATTTATATATGCACTTATTTATGTATTAACTTTTGACCTTATCTTCTTGCTGTGTGATGTGGGCTAGATCCCCTAGGCTTTCTCTTGAATAAGAGATAGCAACAAACCCTGCACTATACTAACCAATAGGGTATAACAGTATGGCAGGTGCTGTGGTTCCTGCTTTTACGACTCTTGATTGCTCATGCGTGCCAACAGATTGAGCAGAATGCATTTGATTTTACCACTCACTATAGCTCTCTTACAAAGCCTACTGTGCTTATTACATCAACTTGATGACTTTGTTTTTGTACTTAAACTTTGTGGTGCCCAAATTTTGACATTCAAAATATGGCTGCTGCAGATGAGAGTGGATAAATCTCTATTTGGATTCTTTCTATGGGCCTTTTGACTGATTTTTCTAATAAAGTTCTACCCTCCTTAAAAGGACACGTACTGTAAGAACCATTATTGACAAACCACTGCTTTGATTACAAATGAAAATAAGAAACCAGTTTCATGGGGCAGAGAGAAGAATGAGATAATTTGGTGAGTTGGATAAATTCCAGCGCCTTTTGAAAAGAGATCACTCAAAGTCAACCGGCAGGTATACATCTCTAGCTGTTCAATAATTTAGCCACATAAAATGTCTTATAAGCCCATTTTGAGTGCTAGTTTTTGAAGGCAAACAAAAGCCCAAGGTTGTGATGATGCAGTTATATATCCAGACACATTAGAAACAGTGACCAAAAACAAAACAAGTGTGAACTGTTAATCCCTGACTGTTACAGCAGAAATAACCACAGTGGGATGTAAATTTTAGGCCATGGAGGCATTTCTGCTTGATCGAGCCCCTGGCAGCAATAATTGTCATTTACATTTGATTTCACACAGCAAGATATACGCTAAGTGTTAACACTAACCAATCGCTAGAAACTCTCCTCCTAACCTGAGGCTAGTCGCCACATTCAATGATTTATTGGAGGACGGTTAATTAGCCTCCTGCGCGGAGATATCTGCAGGCGCTGTCAAGGGGCTGCCCGTCACATTCATCACTACTGATGCCTGTCAATCACAGAGCTGGCGGCTGAGCCCCTAAAGCCCGTAAAGCTCCTGCTGGGCTCACGCCAGCATGACCAGTTTAGAATGAGAGGAGAAGCTGCATGAGGCTGGACCGAGCTGTTCTACAGCTCTGTGATATGAAATCATGAAATAAGCCAGTCACACTCAGTTCTCCTCCGTTTCACCCATTTTCTGGGCTCCTGCTCTTGATGTTACCGCCCAACTGTACCGAATGTCCATCTCCCACTGAGATGAGTTATGTGCGATTCCCTGCTGGCACGAGCCAAACCGCCCCATCACACACTCGATGCACCATAAAGGACACCGAAAGCCCATTTCCACGTAACAAGTTGAGGACTGCAAAAGTATATCAGTGGATGAAGTCCTTAAGAGTTCAACTTTGCATTTTGGGGGTAACTTTTTAGCAAGATGTTTTGGAAGGGTCAAATTTTGAAGAGGACATTATTTCTTAAGGACAATTTCATAAAGTCCATGCTCCCAGATATACTGTCTATATCCACATTCTGTAGCTGTTATCGACTAAACTGTCAGAGAACTCATTCCACACAAGTCCAATAATAATAGAGAACGAATCTGAGCAAACAAAGCATTATTCACTAATCTTTTCAATGGATTAACTAATTTACCCTCCTTTCAAAAAGGTTCATTTACGAATAAAAATAACACAACCTTTTCCTGAACAAAACATACTATATCCATATGACAGTTTTCAAAGAAATAACAAGGATTTGTAAAGCTTAGCTGAAGGGAAATGGTGCTGTGAATCTAAACAGGCTTAGTGAAAGGAGCTGAAAGGTAAGGTACTATACCAGGAGAGCCAATACCCCAAGCCTCATCTCTGTTCTCCATATTTCTGAGCACCCTTCCTCAACAAGAGAGGCTTTGAGCATTCTCCCCCTTCCAGTCAAACCGAATGAGCTGAGGAATAATCGCTCGGTTTGAGCAGGGGAGTTGGGGCTAACCCCTTCAGGCACTGCAGCAGGTGATGGGATGCAGAAGGAAGGGAGGGAAATAGGATTGTACTGTGAGAAAAACAAATAGTGAGGAAAAAAGAAAAGAAAGGTTTGTATTAGTGTTAATTAGAAGGCTGTGCATTACAAAATCATGTTTGGATTGTTAGTCACTGAAAGACGTATCTCTGAACACCTGAACATTTTCAAGCAAAAATCTTCTCATTTGACTCTTATTAACTTACACGGACTCCTTAGATAAAGACTGCCACATGTCATTTGACTCATTGAAGCTTTAATATATTCCTTAGGTAAAGACTGCCATATGAAATTACCAAGGTTGCCCCATCAGTGGAGCAATTTCCACTATGATTTGGTTCTCCACAGTGCATTTGTTGAAGACTGCTTTATTTTGACAAGGATGTTAATGCAGCAGGAATTTATTTATAACTCCGAGAGGGCGTGAGGATGAAGAACGGGGGAATATAGGAAAGGAGATTTATCGGGAGGCTCGTTAGACAAACATCAGATTTCAACCTGTCAAAAGAAGGTAGAGTACACCTCCACAGAACTTGGTGCCCTGGGTCTTCAACTCACCTCACATCTTGGTAATGGGAGTCAGCGGTCATTACGTCTGCTCGATGAGTCATTCTGCTAGACTTTATGCTTCCTGGTTGGTCTCTCTTTTCCAGTGAACTGCTGTTGTTAACATTTCAAGCACTGCTGCTAATATTGACATTTCCTTTAACACTTAAAAAAAAAAAAAAATGATGTAGCACCCCTCCCCTTGAGGTCGATACCAAGATGAGGCTATGGAACAGTGGAGAATATCCCAAAACTCTTAACCTCTCCAAAGGGTTCCTCTTGTCAGATTTGACCTTGCTGCATGCTAGCTGCTGGGGCTTTATTTCTTTGCCTACCCACTATTCAACAGCTCATTATTTCTCTTCCCCGTTGTGAATTAGCTTCCTATGACCAGCCCTGAATGTCTGGACCATCATAAAGGAGACTGCTGGGCCATTTCAGGACGCTTCCAAATCGCCTACAGTGCATTAGCAAACACACAAGGGAAGCACCTGCTGGTCCCACGACTGCATATGTGTCTAGACGCTGCAGCCTTTCGATCAAATGAGTCCGTGGGTATATAATAAAATGACGGAAGAGTCATGTCAGAATTCTGGATTTTTACAGTACTTGTGGATTTACGCAGTTGTGAAATCAGTATGTGGTGACTACAGGAAGTAGTGCACACAAGGATAAAGCTATGGGAGTAAAGTTATCTGTGGCATAATGCACTTCTTCGCCCGCTTCTTCGGCACCTCTCAGCATGTCATCTCAACGTCGCCAATTTCATTCCTCACCCACTGCTTGGTAATTACACCACCCATCAAGACTACGCCAAACCCTGGAATACAAATGCGTATTCTTGATTGTTCTAGACTTATTATGTCTCCATGTTTTCTTCAGGGAAAAGCATAAGCTATCTTACTTTAAGGGATAGTACCTCCTAAAATAAAATTACCCCATGATTTACTCGCCCTCAAGCCATCCCAGATGTATACAACGTTCTTCCTTCAGATGAAAAATACAATCATTTTTATTAAAAAAGGTCCTGGCTCTTCCAAGCTTTATAATGACAGTGAATGGCAGTAGAAAAATTTTAAACAAAAAGTTTGGTTTACTCTTCGTTTATATCGAAATCCTCCAACATTTTTCTTTACAAATCTTTTTGTACTTCTAATTTGTGACCGGTGGTTTGTTTTGCCCTGTCCTCTGTGCTTCTGTGTTCGTCAGTGTTTCTCACCGGTGCTTACACTATGTCTACATCATTCGTTGGAAGGTCCAGTGAGAATATGTTAGTTGCTGGAGAACTAACAGAAGTCAGGTCATTTTTTTTTTTTTTATATATATATATATATATATATATATAACTCCAATTGTATTCGTCTGAATTAAGAAAGTCATATACACCTAGGATGGCTTGAAGGTGGGTAAATCATAAGGTAATTTTCATTTTTGGGTGAGCTATTCCTTTAACTATCCAGCCATCAGTGAAATTATGACCGCTGACAAAAAGCCGGACAATGCTAAAAAGTCCATCCTAATATCTAGTAGGGAGTAGGAAAAATGAGTCTGAAATGGAAATTGGAGCCATCGTCTCTTCACCGACTGTCCATATGGTCCTACCTGCTGGAGATGCCAAGCCCTCATGGGACTCAGCAGCTCAAACAATTTCCATCTCTGATTTCAGACGCAACTTATCCGGAACCAGTTACCTCCAGGGCAATGAGAAACAGCAGGGTTTTTTGAAGTGGGCTGTTTGATATTCAAGGTCCAAAGACCAAACTGTATACCAATTGTCTTGTGTGTTTCTGCTTATAAATGCTACCGTATGTGACATAGAGAGTTCGGGCATTTCACTGTCTCAGCCTTATTTGTTCTCCTGCGAAAAGGCTCCAAAAACAGGGCTTGTCTCTATCTCTCTCTTGCTCAGTGGAGGGGAGCCATTGATAGGCGCGGGAGCAGATGGGGATTGACAGAGCTCCTAGGCAGAAAGCTAATTGAAGGAGACTGGGGAGGACTTTGACGGCACTCAAATGCCAGCAATGATGGGGAAATCAATGAAAGCGTCCAATGTACTACCTCCAACAGAATTCAAGGAACTCTTTGCTAATTTTCACGCAAGTGCAACTGATTTGGTTTTTCTGGTTGTGGCCCCAGAAATAAAACCTAATCCAGATGGCTCATCTGACATTTTCCTAATAGTTTCCTATGTTTAGAAGTAGGGAATTGGACCAACAGCAGTTACTTCTTAAAGCATTCTGTAATCACTCTAATCCACTTCAGGTTTTCTGTTTTGCACTCCTCATTCTCTTTTAACAATTTACTGTAAATTAATGTTAAAGTATCATGAACTAGAAATGAAAAACATTTTTATACATGAACTACTGTTAATTAATTAATGTACAAACACACACAAAATGTTAAAAATAAAATTAACCGAACATAATTAATGTTGTACAAACACTGTTTTATACACCTTTTTGCATTTGTGAGCATTTTAGACACAATATGTATTAAGTAAAATGATCTTTTTTTCATGTGTTTGACACATTAGTGTCCACTTACACACAAAAGGTCCAAAATGCTTCTTGCTGTTGGAATACAGTACATTGTATGAGGAGGGGCTGCAATTTGGGGGGAAACATCTGAGTGGTCAGGGCTGCAGACACTTTGGATGAGCAAGTGGGACAGTGCCACTGTAACCTTGAGCCACAACGACATCCACCTATAAATAATAACAGATATCAGCACATCATTCATTTGCCATGTGTAAGTGAGTCACTCTCAAAAACTGTTGCAGGTCAAACAAGTGGCTAGTCACAGGCAATTGATGTGTTGCGTGACTCAGCAGCAAAGCCAGCCTGGCTTTCATTTTACAGATGGCAAGAGACAGAGGATAAAGTGGAGAACCTTCAGATCTAAAGTGGGAGAGGATAGTGCAGGCTGGAAAGTCCACTAAACAGTTCCCTCAGACTGTGTGGCAGAGCTATATTTGTGATTAATTTTTCCTTCTGCTGCAGACAGGTACCTGATCTGTGTCCTAGATCATGATTTTTTTAACCATTAACCCAATATGTGATGAACAGCTATATATATTTAACTTGTACTGCATAAAATGAGGCCTTTTATTTGGTAAAAAAAATTCAGGTTTTTAAAAATATGCCTGAGGTACACTTCAAAAAACATTGATGAGAAAGTACTTATATTTTTATCAAGCTTTTAAAAAAACTTGCCCATGAAACTCTTAGGGGTGTCTTCAACTTTGGCTTTTGAAGAAATTCAACATCTATAGAGAGGCACAGCGCTGATTATGACTTGATTCTCCCCCAGCCTTTTTGATGCCAAGCCATCGATAGCCGCCACCTGATTTCAGGCAGTTAAAGTGCATCTAAATTGTAAATGAAACAAAGGAAAACACAATGATGTACACAGTATGGGTAACACAGGGCACTAAGCAAACACGATACAAAATTCATAAGCTGGAAGGCGTCAAGGTGGCCAGAAAAAAAAAACATTTTTGACCACAGCTGTGTGTTTGTGTTTCCATGACGACCGGAACTAGCAAAACCCACGCTATTGTTTTGAGACTATTCAGCCTACATTGTAATATGTTTGTTTTTTCTGCCATCCTCATCTATTTATATTGCTCCAATTAATCTCTACTATCTTGTTGACTACAAAACACTCAAAGTGTTTCATCAAATCTTACAAAACTTACAAATCTTTCCTAGTATTAAATATTCTCTAAATCATTTTTCACAGAAGTTTTGTGTTGTACCAAAGCCAAAACTAATTAAAGAAACATCTGGAAAATACTTACTTTCTATCAAGTTGACAGTGCATTTTTTTCTACCCACAATAAAGATGTACAAACTTGAAGATAACTATGACAATCTTTTCATATATTCTCTTTTTCTCATATTTCCATTTACTGCTCCCTTCGCAAACCGACTTTGAAAACCCTGCTCTAAATAACACAGAAAAAATTGTGACCATTAACTTGCACATCTCTCTTGATGTTCAAAGGCTTTGTTTCAGATGCAAAACGCAAGCGTACACAAGATAGAAAGCCCACAAAATACGACTCCCTCACAAAAACAACTGCGTCAAGAATTTGAGATAAGCACAAGCCCTTGTTGCCTCTTTTTTTCCTCCTTCTCGAAAAATATCATCTCTCTCTCAGAGTGAGGCAGAGTAGTGGGTGGTTTGGGTAGCATCTGACTTATCTGACACAGCCAGAGATAGCCCGAAGGGTGCTATGCTAAAGAGGCATATCCAAAAATTGGTGCTTGAATCAAGCAGTGCGGTAGGAGGTGATAGTACCCTCGCATCAAACTAAAACAAAGCTTACCTATTCAGGGAGAAAACACCTCTTGTTTGAGAACACGGTACAGCAAGAACACAAACAACAGTGATTATGTGCGAAGGAATGCAATATGAAAATCAAACAGAGAGCATCTTGTATGTGGCGGTCCCATGAGAAAACAGAGATCGCGGGAGCTAGCATACAGGGGTTCCTCTATGATCATGGAGGGGTATGTTCGAATTACAGATGGAGAGCAGGGGGCTCTTGAGGATGTGAGGGGCATAGGCAAAGTAAATCATAAGTGGATCATTTCATTTGGGACGGTCGCAGGCGCCAGTGTTGAAAGGAGTGTTTACCACTCCGCAGCCCCTCGATGGAGGTATTAAGGAGCCCCACTTTAAAAAATAGGCCATCTGTAGAGCGCCAGCTACTTCACTAGAAAAAGAGCCAGAGCTGGTTTAGATCACCACGATCTAAAAATTCACATCTGAAGATTCTCTGCTTTTTCAGAGGTGCAGCAAAAATAATTACCTAGTACATTTTGCATGAAAACCCTAAAGGGGGTTCTAGAGAGGCTCGATGGTAAGTATGTCGTTCCTCAGTTGATGACTGCTGTGGTACCCATGAGCAAGGCACTTAACAACTATAAGCTCCAGATGTGCTGCAATATAGATGAATTTACGTTTCGCCGCACCGGTTGTGCCCAAAAGCAAAAGCAGCTGACTAGTCAGCCAAAGACTGTGTCCGAAAGCTTTGGCACTGCCCTATCAGGCAATGACATGGCTTTGTGCATGAAGGAACCTTATGAAACTGATTTCGGACAGACTTCTAAAACAGCGTAATGGTTTAATGAACTACAACAATACAGAGAGCTTTGATGATAACTAAGTGAATAATTATTAATTGCCACAAAACTAATTTCTCACTAGAACATTACTGTGGGATATCAAAGGCAGCCAACCACCCGGGTCCTACTCGCACCCGCTCCGAGTCTCAAACCCGGGTCTCCGGCATGGAAGGCGGGCACACTAACAAGGAGGCTAAAGACTGCAGGCCCTAGTGTCAGCCGCTAGTGCACCTCTTGAGATCAGGAGAGTGAGGTTTTAACCTACACAGCACCTACCACAGGCCTCCGTCACACTCACCCCGCAAACCTCACTCCCATCCGGGTCACGGCACCAATGCAACCCTTCCACCCAGATCCTACTCGCACCCGCTCCGAGCGGGTCTCGAAACCGGGTCTTGGGCATGGGAGGCGGGCGCACTAACACCTACTACTAGCCTACATCTACATGTCTTTCTTCAGCCAAAGAGAAATACAATTAAAATATAGCTGCAAACAGCTATTACTGGGTTCAAGCGTTTTAAATCATTTAAGCACATATGAAAAAAGATATTGGTTATTATTTAGTAAGCCTGTCACCACCTAAATCAATGATTTACAAAGTATTTTGGGCAAATACAGGTAATTTGCCATAGAAATATGCTTTGTATGACTATTAATAGCACCAACTGTGGTCCAATCTCCTTTAAACTTTGCATACTTGTTTAGAATCAACTGTTGCATGTGCTCACCAGGTTTCGTGAAGTTTTGAGTTTTCCTTTAGGCTTTAGGCTTTATAGAATTATATAATATTTTGGGTACATTTGCAGGCCCCTATTTTACACAATGCTGTTATAGCTTTACAAAGGGTAAATTTCAACATTTTTTATAATAATTATTGACCTAGAGAGTCAAAGTAAGGATTCCATGGACATAAGACACTTGAGCCTGCGACTGATGGTTTAAGAGTTATGAGCCTTGAAGTAGCCTAAACTCTGCAGGACAGTGGCCCTCCAGGACTGAGTTTGGACACCCCTGCCATAGACCATTTCTGACGGTCCAAAATCCATATGTAGGCAGCTGCACAGCAATCCATATGACTCCAGGTGACAAATAGAATATTTTATTCTTTTGACCAACTGAATGTGGACAGTTGTAAAAAATGTTATAAATTGCAACTGAAATAACACTGTTAAATTAACCAAATTTTATTTGGTAATAAATTGACTGAAGCTTAATATTTAGGGACATCATCCTAAAAATAACGAAGATGTTAAAAAAGCAAGACCTGCTGGAGATAGTAATGGTTTAGAATGCTACAGCTAATGAAAATAAAATTCAAAATTGCATCTAGGGCTAAAGAATTGCAAGTGCCAGCGAAATTGTACATCAGGATGGCACTATACTTCGAATAGTTCACAATGAGACCCGTGAGACCTTCAAGACACTGAGGCCCAGTCACAGGGAATAGTCATTACCTGCAAAACCACACTTGGTTATCTCACCATTCTGACAGGAGGCAGGCTTTAGTCCCAGGGCTCAGTTAAGTGCATGCTCCCAACAGGCCTTGGCGGCAGACAAGATATCGCAGACATTGAAATGATGCATGAAGGATTATATGGCCGCCAAACAACACTTCCAGTGATGGGTTAGACATGTCAACCTCCCACTCTGTCCAGGGACAATGTTTTTCGACCTCATTGCCATTGAGATTGCTCTCTGAGCACTTCTCTTGATACGAAGCCGTCCTAGTTTTGCTCAGAATAAGCGTTCCTTATGAGCTCGCTCTCTTGCGAGTATCTTTCCTAGGACATGTAAAATGCACAAGATGAACCCTGAAGGCCAATTAAAATTGTAGTTGTCATAACTTGGTAAAATATAGAGGTGAACGATTTATTGTTTTTGCTGATTCATTTGTACTTATAGAAGCTATCAGATACTTACAAAAATGCTGACAGGGTTTTTCTTTTTGTTAAGAAAATCCAAATACAAATAATAACTGACTTTTCATAAGAATTTCCTGTGCCTTAATATGTCTTTATTAAAATTACATCAATATATTTGGGGTTGTTTGTAGGGAAAGTTGTTTTTTTTTTTTTTTCTGGTCATTCCGGTTGTGCAAATTTTTGGTCACACAAAGTACACAGTGGGTGATTTTATAAAACTATTAACCAGTTAATTTAAAATTGGCTTTTTTTCACCCACTTAACTGTATTAGAAACACCCAATAGGATGAAGTTCTTGTAAAAACTGAATTCTGGCAATTATACCCACTTGACAAGCTGTCCATCAAAAACATTTCTAAACCATTGGGGTATGAATTTCTGAGACACGACTTAAAAGGTCAATTCCCACATCACCTCTCCTTACACAATGAAGGCTTTACCATCCTTGTTTCATTTCCTCAACCTTCCTGAATCTGCCCTCTCCAAAGATAAAAAAGAACGGGTCACGATAAAAGAACCAAAGAGAAATGTGGCGACTGCCCTGGTCGTGAGGGAGGTGAGATGACCTTGATACGCAAATAGACCTTCTTAAAAAGAGAAGGGGAAAAAAGGAAAGTCGCTAAAGATATTTATCATACAGTGGGCCATTGGCAGGAAAGTAGATGGGTTCTGCTTCATTTAATTATCATCATCTATTAGAAATTATCTTTCAATTTTCCCACAGCCGGTAGGCTAAAGGTTTTAAAGGAGGTTCAAAGGACTGCTCTTAAAAAGAAAGAAAGTCATAGCAGTTTGGAACGACATGAAGAGATGACAAGATTTTAATTTTGGGTGAACTACCAATTCAAGCACAATGAATCTCTGACTGAAAAAGGAATAAACAGCCATTTAAGCTGACAACACCCTTTCTTACGTACGTGTGTGCTGTGTGGAGTCTCGACATTTGAGGTTCTGCTAATTCTACCCTTGCGTCGCTGCACTGTAATCATAATCAGCGGTATTCTTCTAAGCTTCTGAATGAGAAACATGCTCTAGCCCACCATGCACCATGTTCTCGAGAGGTGAGAGCCTCATGTGCCTACTGGGCCAAATGCCTGCTCAAGCCATGACATGATCCTAATCGACATGAGCACGCGGGAGGGCTCCAGCCCAGGGCTGAGGGCCAGACACGGAACACAATGACCAGCTCTCCCGTTCCGCCGTCTCCGAGCGCCTTACAAACAATGCCCGGTCAGGAAAACAAGCCCTCGATATCAGTCCACAGCTGTGCTTTTGTCTCTCTCTCCATCCGTCAGAGACACACCACGCAAGCTTAGACACCTACGCCGTCGCCTCTGCTGCCCTCTGCGACGGAGAGAGCTTGTTTATCACACCGAAGCATATTGCCGATGTCCTCGCAAGGCGAGGGGGAGAGCGAGAGAGAGACAGGAAGATAGAGAGATGGACACAAGAAAAGGGAACGAAAGAGAAACAGAACAAATAGAGGCTGTGAAAAAGATGAATAGAGAAAGAGACGCAAATAAAGCAAGAGAGAAAGGACACAGTAAAAACCCTGAGATACAGAGCAGGAGAGAGAGGAACGGAGTGAACGCATTGGAAAGCACATAATGGAGGGGACAGAGGCTAATTAAGGAAGGCCGGATTAATTAGGCTTTCAGTCTGCCTGCCTCTCATTCTCCCACTGTGTTTCCTGCCAGTGCCACCCTCCATCCCCTCATAAAACATGCCGCATTGTTGTTGGACGGATTTTAAGGCTCCAGTATTTGGAATGTACATAAGTCTCTAATTTCCAGTGGGAATGTAACTTGGTTAGCTGTGTAGGCAAATACAAGGTAAGGCTGGGTGTAATGATGGTACTGTATATAATGTGCGATGGGATAAATGTGTTAAACATGCTATATCGCAGTATCCGCAACGTAATTAAAAAAACTTGACACCAAGCGGAAAATTATATAGCCTGAGGCAGCAAGATTTGTGTGTCGCTCCATGAGGTAGTTGGTGATTCCAACCTTATAGCATCTAACTATTTCAAAATAAATTAATTCATTTAAAGATGCAGAGATATTAAATTCTGTCTCATATTGAAAAACTGACAATTACTATTTAACTGATAAATTACCCATTCTGTAGTAATTCTATAATATTTTGTATGAAATTATAGTTAAACATGGAAAAAAAGACACCTAAATCTAAAACCAGTCATGTACAGTTCAGTTAAAATCGTTTTTGATTTAATATTAAAAGAAGAAACATAAGAAAATGGCTCCTTTTTAAAAAAAAATCCAGAAAAACGAAAAACAATTCTGCTTGATTTCTCATTTTTCTAAACTCTAAGTCATGTATTTTACCATGAAAGATAATTTCACATCAAATAATCTTAATGTAGTAGATTGTTAAACTTAGGAGCATTGGTGTTTTGTTTGTGGCATACCCAAGATGTTCAAGGACACTAAGGCTACGTCTACATTAATCCGGATACATTTGAAAACAGAGTTTTCATTTTAAAACGCTCTTCGTCCACACTAGCATTTTCAAGCGTTTTCCAAAAGTTTCTCATCCACACCGAAACGTGGGAAAACATAAAATTCACCTGTGCATGCGTAGAGCCTCCAAAAACTCACTGAGATTATACAGACGGAATAGACATAATAAGTTTTCACGCAATTCTTCTGGCAGGATTGTTTTATTCATGGAAATATCTCATCATTCACTGATGCGTCCATGTTGCGCTCACACACATTGGGTCTAAAAAGCAGCTGCCGTAATGTTTTGCTGCAGGAGTCAGGACAGCAACTGTAAGCAAATTTTCTGTCATCATTTTAGGACTGTATTATGAAGAGTGTACAAGGTAAATCTCTTTAGCAGCAGTGTGACAGTGAATAGCACATAACAGGCACAATTACCAATTATCTATTGGTACAATATGCGTCACATGACTAAATATGTGTAATCGTTTTCAAAAGCCTCCATTTTCACAGTCCACACTACAACATGAAAACGGCGTTTCCAAATTTATCTACTTTGGAGAGCTCAGTGTGGACAGAAGGCCAAAACGGAGAGAAAAATATGTTTTCAAACAAAAACGTATTAGTGTGGACATGGCCTAAAGCAGCGCATTTTGTTGTTTTCCTTATTTTTCAAAGGAATGATTTTTTTTTTTTTTTTTATGTTTTATTTTTTTTTATGGAATTTTTTGTTGTTGTTGTTTTTCTGGAAAAAAATTTAAAAACAAAAAAGGCCATTTTCTAATGTTTCTTCTTTCAATATTAAATAAAAAAAATTAAATAACGAATTATACACAGATTAGTTAAGTATGAAAAATGCATATTCATTTGAAGATTTGCTCAAATTCACATTTAAAGGCACAATATGTAAGATTTTGCTTTAATTAAAATATCCAAAAAACACTAGAATTTGATCCCTTTGTGTTGTGTGTTTTTCCACACTCAATGTTTTATATGAAAATGTAGTACATTCTGATCATAATCTACGTTCCCTAATGTTCCTGTGTTTCTGACTTGCTTGTGTTTTTGTTTTGTTTTATTTCACACAATGTATATGCATTGCGATCGCTATTTCTGTCATATTGATTCCTGATTGTAAAGCATCCTTGAGTTTCTTGAAAGGCGCTATATAAAATAAACATTATTATTATTATTATTATTATTATTATTAGAACAGTGTTATGTATTTTGCTGACTTGTGTACTTACATTATCCCAAATGTTTAAAAGAATGTTTAAATCCAGAAAAATAAGCTATTTTAACTAGTGTAACGGGCTGTGTAATTGCGTCACCTGCATATCACGTCATACACCCTTGATTTTCCGGTTTTATTTTGTAGAAAACATGGAAAGACACTTTAATATGTTATACATTTTATTAGACAGGTGACAAACGCACAGAGTAGCATTATAACAGAACTTTCAACACACTCAAATGTATCTATTATAATAAAACAGTGCTGCCTTTTACCTACATACGTATGACCAGAAGAAGTGGAATCGGTCGACTTTGCCAAAATAAAAGCTCCACTTCTTTCAAGCAGTGTATCGCGCTTGTCCTTCATTAGCAAATGCTTCAGCATCCTTGTTTTGCTTCCACAACTTTCAGTCCCACCATGATTTACACTAAAGTGACCGTAAAACACCTTTAATACATTAGCTCATCCATGGATATGATTTCTGCGTGAGTCCCGATAGATTGCATCAGCTGTGGGGATGAAGACAACAACTCCTATGATTCCACACTCTATAACTGCGTCATCAAACTATGCCTTTGTTCCTTTGTTTGTTTTGAATATGTGCCCTCTAGTGGCAAAAACTCAAATATTGTGCATTTAACAGTGTTAACATTGTTAAAGATTAACTTCAATCCTAATGCAAAAATACATTAAATGAGCACATACAATTAAATATCTAATATTGATTGATATGTTCATAAAAAAAGAAAAATCCAATAAACCAATATGGTACAGATGTACTGCATATTCTTAAATGATATTTCATTTAAATATTCAACCCATTTAAGTTCATCAATATACAAACAAAACCACTACTGTAATGTCTCAAACCATGATATAAAATTTTAGTCATATGTCTGTATATTAATATCGAAAAAAAAAAAAAAGTTGCAGCAATTAAAAACTTATTTTCTTCCTTGTGATTAAATGCTACTGCTACTGTATAGAGTACAGTACAAAACCAATTAAATACAGAAGTTTGCATAGCTGATAGCTAAGACATTTAGCATGAACTGTTGACACTAACTATGTATCAGAGGAATACGTGATGTTTGCTCATATCACAAATCCAGCAAAGCATGCTAAAGATTTGTGGGAGTTTGAATGTGAATGAACCATTGAATTCCTGTCACTTTTCAGCCAAGGGTGCTTGCACTCCACTAGACTGTCATTTACAAAAGCCTCCAAACAACAACTATGTTTTATATAGACGACTTGGACCATCCCCTGTACAATCCAATTAAGAATCAAATCACTCCAACTCTGTTTTTCATAACACTGACTTACAAGAGGCCATCTGGGACACAAAACAACTCTCTCTCACAATCCCAAATACCCCCACCCTACCCAAAAAAACACTCTCGCTTTTCAATGGCACTGTTCTCATGAGGGGCCACTTTTGCAGCGAGAGCCCTCATTGGTTCGGTTCCTCCTCCCTGCTCGATGGAGCAAACCATGAGGACCCTTCAGCCCTGTTCACTATGCAGGATCCTTAGCCAAAAAAGACAGGCACTGATGGGCATAAATATTTATCAGGTGCCAAAGCTTTGCCAACCTGAAGTTACCGGGACAAAAATCAGAAGGGTTGGAGAAAAAGTGCGGTTGGCCGTTTCATGTTGATTGACGTCAAGACTTGCTATCAGAAAGTCATTCTGAGGGAGGGGAAGCTGGAATGCCCTTGCACCAGGCTGCGGGCCCAAGTTTATGGTAATCCCAATAAATTATAATGTACTCTGCAGACATTAAAAAGCATGATTGGTGCTAAATTAAATGGGCTGTGACTCTGAGGTCACAATGAGATGGATATGTTCTTCTAGATTCTCTCGTCGCATCTTTCACTTCTTTTACTATCAGACCAGATTCTTGCCGCTTTCTGCTATGCTCAGTTAGTAATGTCCACGTGCATGGGGTAAGCTGTGCCACTTTATATTTAAACTGTCCTCTAGTCTAAGGTAGAGGTGTAATTAATACTCACGATTGTATTTCAGGATGTATGGTAGCAACTGAAATTAGAACCGCATCTATAATAGAAACAGACAGAGAATCCGACTTCTTAAAAAATTTGAAAAAAGTGGTACATTGTATGTGCATTTTTCTCTAGTTTAGTCCAGTTCTCTATAAGCCCATTCTGAACTGCAAACCAGATTTGTGGTCCAAACGTTAATCTCCAGCAGGCACTTTTGTCTGTTTGGGCATGGGGGGTGGGGGTGAGATTAGTCCATTTTCATTATTTGCTGAGGTCAAAGGTACTGTTCAACACCAATTTGTTAACTAAAATTTGTTGAGTCTAATGATGATTAATGCCCTTGTTGTAGGCCTTTCACTGTTACATGAAGCAAAGTTCTTGTTCTTTTTTTTCTACAAAAGCAATTAGAGCAATTTTAAATCCACAAAACACATCACAGGCTGACAGGTTAAGCTTTTAATGCAAATGTGACAGCAACATAATGTACAATATGACAAAATGTGATGGTACTGGCCTAATTGCTCACAACTAAAAAGAATTAATATTGAATGAGGTGCCTTCAAAAACACGTTTGATTTCAGAGCCTCCGTGACAACGCATATACACACACGATAGCCCCAATGGGCCTGGCAAAGTGGAGCCCTCATTCCGGCACTTATGTGAGTGTTTTATGCTTTATGAGAACGTGTAATGAGGTATAAGCCACAACATAAAGATAGCTGATGGGTTTTGTGACATCTCCCAACAACTGCAGTAATAAATATTAGAAATAGAAGACTCTTTTTAGAAATTTTAAAGTAAATTTTATGATTGCAATAGCAGGGCAAACAATTGTACAGTATGCTATAGCATGATGACCGTTCAGTAAAAGAAAGTTCATCACCTAAATAAATGGATTGAAGGTACACTTCATCAGCAGTTGAGCCTTTATGAGTTCTGACGGTAAAGACCCTCGGTTGATCTAAATCGATCGAAGAAGACATTAGATCTTGGCATTATATTTTACGATGAAAGATGGCCAAATCGTATGTCAGTTTAACAGAGAACCGCTTTCAAGGTGAGGTCAGAGGACAATCCCTCTTAGCAGTCTCTTCCACACCTTTATGCCATTTGTGATTCGCAACAGAAGCGTTGTAAGGCATGAGGAGAACACTGGTTTTCAAGACAGGAGCAATCTGAACTGTGTGTTTGAATCTAGTCTTTTGGCTTGATGTGAAAAGCCCGTAAATCAGGTGCGCGTGTGGAATACCAAATCGCAGGAGAGAGAATAGAACTCATCAATCATGGGTGACGTGCGCTTTGCTGCACGGGAGGGAAGCCAAACCACATTAGTGTTGATGCAGCAATGCTGTGGTATGGAGGACGGCAGGGGAAAAAAGGAGGCAAACAATTCAGAATTATAGACTATTAATGGAAAACATTATGGAAACAGGTCAAGAAAGTGCACTCAATGTGAGGCCTTTTGATGATTATGGACTTGACAGGTTCACCCTAAACTCTGGGGAATCGTTAGCAAGGTATTATTTTGGAATAATAGTCAACGGACAAAATGAGAACTTGACCGTTTAGTCAAGCAATAGGTGGACACCGTAAGACAAAGACAAACTGTTTTCTTTTTCAGTTGTTCTATTTGTGCTGTCAAGACCTATCATCACAATGGCAAAAAGGGACACATGCTGTGCAAGAGACTTGGGGATTTGCACGTAATAATGAAAAAAGTTTGTTCCTTGACCTGGGGAAGTCACAAGAGAAAAACATGCCAATCTGCTGGACTCTGATGTGTCCTCTGATCTCTTAAAAAATGCTTTGAGGTGGCAGATCAGAGAAGGGGCAGGAGCCTGTGTACCGAGGTCAACACTGCTGTCAGGATGTGCTTTTGTTTTCTCACCCACCTTTATAGTCTTCTCTTCCTGTGACCTGATTTGGCATACCTGTTTACCTGTCTAGCATCATGCCAATCGGCCTGCTAGCATGTCTTTCTGCCTTTCTTCCTTCACTCAGGACTGTCTTGCTTGCCACCAGCATATATGCCCTATCATGGCTCCGCCAGAGGCAGTGGCTGCCTCTAATGACACCTTACTGCACTACTGACAGGTTTCTTAGCCTGGAGGACTAAAGGTAGCACCTGCCCATTGGGAAAAGCATGAACATATGTAAATAAGTATACAAACCAGACACAAAACCGGCTCCTTAAACAGTGGCAATTGACCCCAGCTGTCAACACATGCATGTCAGCGGAGTCCCGAGTGACACACTGAGAAAATGAGTATTTTGTAAATTGAAACAGCAGATTGTAGTGAAGTATAAAGGAGGATGATCTAAAATGAGGGAAAGATGATTCAAGAGGGTAGGATGAGTGTGAAGCCAAGATAAGAGGCTAAAAAAATAGGTATGGAGAGATAGACATGGAAGAAGTCAAAAAAGAGCACTTAAAAAGATAAAGTGGGGGTGCCATTAAAGACATTCTCATAGCCCCAGGAAGATCACGAGGAAAAGAAGAGAGAAAATAGAGAGAACCAATGTGTTTCACACTACGCTTTGCAGTGTTTCACACTAACTGAGCAAGGATCAAACAGTGTTGAAAGAACCAATGAGTGTACAGGATTAGAAGGATGGTTAGGAGGTTTTTTCATTAACAGGATGTGTTTGAAGTTCCCTATAGACAAAACAATTTCATTTTGGTTTTGGGAGCATACATATGTTAATCAGGACAAATAAATAATTGTGACACAGCAGCTTATTGAGGAAGTCTGTTATCCTGTGATTACTGTAACTAAAATTTTCAAAGAATCACAAATCTCTTTGGGATAAAAGAACAAGCGAGAGCCTACATGACAGAGCATATTAAAAAACCTTTATATCACCTTCAAGTAGATGCCTTACAGGTAGAAAGAGGTATGGCAGGAAGTCAAAAATGCAATGTCCTACCACACCTCAAAATATAACTGCTCCAAAAAAAAAAAAAATCAACTGGAACAACAGGACTCGTTAAATATGTGTTAACAAATCAATATGTAATTGTAAATTAACACCTCGTCCAAGGTTAAACAAACCACATTATGTGCCAAAAACATGTTGCTCCTAAAATATGCTAGCCAAAACATCCCTTTCATGCAAAAAACAAGGCATCAAAACTGCACAAGAACTGAAGGACTTTCTTAAAAGCATGTTTACCTCGTTTCACACCAATTCCAATGGATTATAAGCTTTTTGGAGCCTTACCTCACATTCTCTGGAGCCAGAGATGGTGTAGGTGCATGGTCCAGTGCCATTGACCAGCACATCCGTGCCCTCGTTGTTATTAGGCTTGTAGTCCACATAGTACTCCTGCAATGGTGTGCTGAGTGTGCGCTCTGTCTCCCGTGACTTTTTCCGACGTTTGCGAGCAGCAGCCGAGTTTTCCTGTAGCTGCTTAACACTGCTTGGATAGCGCTTCCATGAGACATAAATTACCAGAAGGATCATGGCAACCGACAGGAAGAGGGCAACACTTCCTGCCACTATTTTGTGGAATGATACTGGTTCGAAGTCTTGCTCAGGCGGTGGGACAGCGGGCTGAGAAGGTGCTGAAGCGGTAGTACCTTGCAAGGATGTCCCCTGGGCCCTTCTGCTGTCTCCAGATTTAAGAGTCGGAATGAAAGAGCTGGCTGGGGTCTGGGCAAAGGCGACAAAAGGGGTAGAGGGTGCAATTACAGTTGAAGGTGTAGCAGGGGCAACCCTGCAAACTCCATTGGCGTCAACTGCATCCATAACCTTCTCCCCTTGAACTTCTTTGGGTGATGCGCAAATCATATTTATTTCTTTATTTCCACGGAAGGTTCTCAGCCAGGCTACCAGTGGACACACAACTGGTCCACAGTCCCACATGTTTCCTGCCAGACTAATTGCAGTCAGAGAGGTCCAGGCATCCACAGCTTCTTGAGACACATTGACAAGCTTGTTTGAATCCAGGTTAAGCGTCTGGAGATTCGGCATGGCCCGGTAAACCTCTGCATCGATCTCCTGAAGGTCATTTCCAGAAAGGTCTAACTTCTGCAACGATGTCCAGGTCCACGTAAGGCCTTCACTCATGGTCCTAATGCGGTTCCATTGCAGGTAAAGAGCACGTAAGTTATAGAAGCGTGGAAAGTTGAAAAAGTTGATTTTGGAGAACTGGTTATGCTCAATATGCAGCTCAGTAAGCTTCGTCAGGCCAGACATTGAATTGCGAGTGATGCTGCGAAGTCGGTTGTAGCCAAGGTCAAGGAATTCAAGATTACGGCAGTCTTGAAAAAGGCGAGAGGGAAGATTCTTCAGGGAGTTGGAGCGCATGTGCAAGCTGAGTAGCTTGCGCAGTCCCTGGAACTGCCCTGGCTGTAGAGCTTGTAGCTTGTTATAGGAAAGGTCCAGGTTCCTCAAGTTTGGTACCAGGTGAAATGTGGTGTTATGTAGCAGTGTGATTTTGTTGGAGCTTAAGATTAGCTCTTTGAGCCTCCGTATCCCTTGAAAAGCACGTGCATCCACATTGGCAATGTAGTTGTGATCCAGGTACAGCCAAATGAGCTGGTTGAGGCCAACAAATTGGCCAGCCTTCAGGCTTGCTAAGCTGTTATACCTCAGGGACAGGCCCTGACAGCCGCCTGAGAGGTTCTTGGGAACATCACGGAATGCGCTGGACTCACAGTATACAATTTTGCCATCGCATCGACAGCTCCGAGGGCAAGGACGCTCACCAAAGCAAGGGGTGGCAGAGAGCCATGCCTGCATTAGCAGTGGCACCATAAACCAGTGGTGCCTCATGGCAAAGCCTAAAGTGGAAAAAGAAAAAACAAACAGTCAAGAAACTACTTACTTCCTGATAATACAAGTACACCAGTTAATGGGATATTATCTAAATCATGCTAATTAAAGAAGGATTTATTCAATTCAACTTGTATTTAATGTGTATAAGCAGTATTAGACACAATACTGGGCAAAATTTACTCAAACAGCTAGAGAGTTTAAAACACATACAGCATATTTACTCTCCCTGACAGAGTGTTTCTCTCACTTTTTTGGCGCAGATTCAATCATGATCCTATTAGGGCGCTGTGATGCATTACGACGTGTTGAATCGTGAAATGTGCAAAATGATGTGCATCATATTGTGAGGTAGTTGACAATACCCTGCCCTAATTGTTGAGCAGTTTCAAAGCAGAAATTAAGACGACTAATGAGAGAAGAAATATTGTAATTGTTCTGTGATTATAAACCCTTGAAATATTACATTATACAGCAATATGATACCACACAGGACTCAATTAACAGTGGTGATTGTGCAAATCAATCCAGTCATGCCATGTTGTTTAATTCTTCTCTCTGGCAATGGCAAACATGCTATCAAAGCAAGCCATTCCTCCAATAAGCTTGGACATGAGCCCGCTACAGTATGAAAGGAAATGTCCTGAGAGATATGCCTCGGCCATCCTATTAGTCCCTAATTATAATCTAAATGATTGTCAGTCAACCAAATCAGTTATATATGCCTGGCTGTTCAGTGACTCAGCCACCAGCCTTTGTCCATCTTTCCTTAACACACAAAGGAAAACCTAGGTGTTGTTTTTGTCAAAATAAATGGGGGAAGTGGGTGGGTGAAGTGAGGCATTATATCTGCAGTGAGCTCCCGACTAAACATTGGCTCAAGAGGTTAGAGGTCTTGGTAAAATACACATGTTCTTTATGTGAAGGTCTTGGCCAAAGCCTGGACATTTTCCAGTAATGGGATTTTATCATTTGTGCTGCATTTTTCTGGCCTTCATACCTAGACTGTGTTGCTGTAAAAGGGTTTCAGTTCAATCCCCGATGCATAAACGTTTACAAAGCTTGCTAGAAATTACATTCTGAAATGAAGTTCCTAAGGCATTATATGCCTGTATGAGATCTGTATGCGAATCTGGCTATTTACACATTAATACTGTCATAAGAATTCATAAAAGTGGTTATGAAATATCAAAACATACAACTTGAAAGCAAAATGACTGCAGTGCATCTAAACAACATTTTAAAACCATATGCATTGAATAAAATGGTTTAGATGAATCAGTACTATGTTGCAGTAATTCTGCCAGATATTCTCTGAGGTTAAAAAATATTCATAAGGTACTTTATTTATGACTTATCAGAACCAAACATTTGAATGGTCATGAACTTTATTTATGCACCTCCTGTTCGAAATTATAACATACAGTGGCAAGTTGATAATCAGAACTTGTCTGAATAACTGTCTTAATTTTGAAAAGCATATCTATTGTAATTCTATCTTGTACTGTAGAATCTAACAAACTTCTGTTTTGAGTTTTGAAAGTTTTTGCCATCTTTCCTAGGTATTTTCTGATTTATTGCAATGACCTTCTTATATTTCTGCATGTCTGCAGGCTTCAGTGTTTAAGCAATTTTTGGAAGCCATTGATTGTTATTAAACAACCACAAAAAACAAAGCAAAGAGGTGCCGATATCCATGAGGGTACAGTTGCCAACAACTGATGCACAAGCAGGCTGCGGTACAATAATTACGTCACTGGCTCCCATTCATACTAACCAGACAATCAGACTGTATCAGCTTAATGACATTTGCTAATGAAATGATGCTGATAAAGTTAATGATCCAAGTGAAGCCTAATGAAAATTAATTTGTAGCAAACTTGCACTGGCTTATTTTAAATGCAACTACACCTTTTTCTCTCATGGTAAAACGGATTTCGACTCTGCGCAGGCCTACATACCCTTCACAGTGGTGCTCCAAAATTTTGCCAGGTTGGTTATTTTATGTTTGCTGTCAAGATCTCCCACTACAGTGCCGCAAAGCAGCAAGCATAGCTCATCATTTTACGAGCCGTGGAAGGCCATCTTGCTGCACATCGCTAACGAATAACAATCAGAGCAGGTCACGTATCCGTCAAATAGCCCCTGTAAAATGATTGAAAGCACATCTACAATCAAGTACTCTAATGCGGCCATGAGAAGGTCTGCGGCTTACAGTTAATCACAGTGCTTAGTTAAATAATGAGACTTGGAATTATGAGAAACCTGTAAGAAATATAACTAGTATGCATCCTTTAATAAACACAGATTAATATTGTACATATTGATTGTGTCCTCTTTGTTTTCTATCAATACATAAAATCTCTGTGGCTTCGCCTTCTTTTGACGATGAAGAAATAACTCAGTCGCTCAAACAAGCTAATTATGCAAACTGAACAACAATTCATTTAGCGCTCCAGGCATTGTATGCACACTTACGGTGCAAAAAATGTGCACACATACCACTGCACCACATGCAAGTCTGAAATCTACCAAAGATTACCAACTATCTGTGTGCCATCTCCACACTATCAATAATGCACAGACACACTCTGAGAAATTGCCTTGCTGCCAAAAATGAGGTTCAATTAGCATTCCAGTGTTAATCAATGAGTTGGCATCAGTCTGCTCTTTAAATTAGTGAGAGATGAAGAACAGAGATAGGCCGATAATCAGTCTGACCGTTATTTTTTACTAATATTCACACTTTTCAACTTAATTGGTTGTCAGGTCTATGGATGAATGGCACCATTTGGTGGATCACAATTAAAAAGCACCTAACAACAGCATTTATAGGTCACAAATTTTGTATATATATTGTTTGGACACTCAACTTTGTAGATAAGAACCATCCATTCTTAATTGAGAAATGTGTGTCTTAACAATTAGACCTAAACTCTATAGTCCAAATCAGAGATTGAAATGAATTTGCTACCATCTACATGGCAAAACAGCTTTGCATAAATAAAATTGCATAACAGCAATTATGTTGTATAAATATTTATAAAGTAATTTATAAAGTTTTTATAAATACGTTTTACATTTTTTTTTGTACAATTATATACTGACAGCAGTATTAATATTAAATAAAATATTAACGCATAAGGTTTTTTTTTTTTTTTTTTTACTATAGGCATTGATCGTTTGTCACATAAATCAGTTAATCAAACTAATCAGTTATCAGACTCTTAAATATAAAAACAATGCCTATAGGTCGTTAAAACACTGAATAAATGTCCATCGACGGATACACTTGAGCTGTGAGCTGAAGTGAATGCATGGTCGGATTTGAGCAAGAAATATGTGTGATTATCAAATGCACAATAAATCGATGCATGCAAATGAAAGAGAACATCGAATGAACGCATGCATTAATATGCATATATTGTGCTTTATCAGACATGCAATCTCTTAGTTTTACTGCACGGGCACCGTATGAAGACAATTTACATTACGCTGCAAAATGAATAAAACTGCAGGAAATTTCTCTCACATTTATCAACCCATGAAACATCCACCGTGGTTTCCACGTTCACTTAGGACCGAGTAAGAATACGCAAACTTACCCATCACCGCGTCTCAGTCAACTCCTGGCCACAGGTTTTACAGCTTTCTACCGCCCGAGACCCGAGACGGCATGGTACGCGCTCTCTTCAGATGCTTCGGTTCTTCCACGAGCGCCTCCACCGCAGAGCAGGCGCGGGAAATCTTCAGTCTCTCCGGACTGACCACTGACCATATCTTTCAATTCCCCTCAAAACAAAATTCTCATCATAAACATCCACTTGAACAGAAAGAATCCATTTGACATCCTAAAATTACACCTTAAGTCACAAACAGAGCCGAAGACGCGCGATTCCAAATCCAAGTTATCTACCACAAATCAAACTTATGGAAATCCCAGCAATCCCCTTCCGCCTCAGTATATTCCATCGCAGCATACTGCGCAAATACTGTCTTTCCCGAAAGGATGATGCTTACCGTAGATTAATCCGTGTATATTATCAATATATCAATGAGAATTAGGATGTTTAGAAGATTTCAATCCAGTCCAGAATTACTGCACTTACAGAATACTGTTTGGAAGTGTACTCCAGTCCATCGGGAATGTTTCTCCTCTCCTGTACAGTTCCCGACAGTACAGAGATGCAGCAGTATTGTGAGTGGTTAACCACAACCGCCTGTCGCACCATAACTTTGTCAGACAGAATCCGAATGCCCTCTTCTGGCGAACTGACATCTCCAGCAGCAATCTCTTCCCCTCTCATTTCACTCTCACTCGATATTTCCTCTGGAAAACGAGTGGGTGACACAACAAGTCTATTAGCTCGAGTAACGTAAAAGAAGAACAAACAACGATCCAGCTGAAGAGAAAAGTCTGTTTCTCGACCCAACAAGAAATCATAAGGAATTTTCACATATGTTATGTACTGATTGTATGTTCCTTTTTAAGTTGTAGATGCTTTATGCGAAGTAAATGAAACCTGAATTATTTAACTATAATAACTATAAATCGTCTTACGTCGTGAGGTGCGCAATGTTTTGTCAAAATAAAATGTTCGCTCTTTTCAGTTTTACAGCAGATCATTCATATGAGCTGTGTAGCTACTAGATGATTTATCTCTGTACTTTATCGTTCATGTACTGCCACAGAGGATGGTGGGAAATGTAGTTTGTTTACACAGCCAATAAGATAATTAGCATTTAGCAGCCATGGGTTTTCTCATAAATCTGGGTTATGAATTGATTTTTTGGTTTTGATTTGATTTCCACTTTTGACATAACATTAATATACAAGCATACTATAGTCTAAACCATGTTTTAAAGGAATAGTTCCCCCCAAAAAATGAAAATGCTGTCATTAATTACTCACCCTCATGGGTTTTGTTCCAAACCAATAAGACTTTGTTCATCTTCGGAACACATAATATTATTTGATGAAATCCGAGAGCTCTCTAAAGCAAGGCCTAAGAACATCGACAAAATAGTCCATGTGAATTCAGTGGTTCAATTGTAACTTTATGAGAATTACGAGATTTTTTTGTTTGCAAAGAAAACATAAGTAAAAACTTTATTCAACAATTCACAGTCAGCCTAGCGCCATTTTGAAGAGCATCACAATGTATGTGTGCATCACATGGATTATTTTGTCGATGTTCTTGGTACCTTTCTGGGCCTCGAACATGGTAGTACCCTTCTGAATACGATCAAAGGTCTTACAGGTTTGGTACAACATGAGGGTGAGTAATTAATGACAGAACTTTCTTTTTTTTTTTTGGTGAACTAACCCTTTAAATTTTAAGTCGCTAAATAAAGACTATATCTATCACAAAGATAGTCCTGTTTTAATGTCATTAATTATTTCATTAATTATTTCACATTGTTTTTAATTTGAGACAGACTCACCTAAAGACCATGGGTTTGATTGACATTGCTGTTATGAATTGTACAATGTCAGTCTAATCAATTATTATGGGCTCTCACATGGACTGCAATCTGATTGGATGTGGTCGTCCTTGTTGCAAAGGAAACGTTTGAGTGGCACTGCTATTTCCTGCTTCATCATTAGCGCAACCCTGCAATTTCTGTCCATCAAGTGTCCCCTTCAAACTAACAAGCCAGTTAATAAAAGCATTTAACCTCTCAAGGCTGTAAACTGATTGAGCAAAGCCAATTACTGAAAAGGTGACCATATGTATGTTTTAAATTATATAATGTTATATTATGTGAATACCTGAATAAAAGAAATGTAGTTGCCAAGAATGAAAGAGGCTTGTGTTTCTAACATTTCCTGCCTGTCTTAAAAGAGAACAGCTTATCCCTGTGCACTGAATCTCAGCAATTGTACAATTGCCTGGAAATCGAGGCCAGACAGCTGCAGTCTTTAACAACAGTTCAGAAAGAGGTCATGGCAGGAGAAAGTGTGTTCCTGACTACGCCGGTTTATCCACCTCAGGACCACAAATATTTTTTGTGGCTTCTGGTAGATGTTCTCATCACTGCTGCGCTGTTGCTTAAAGGAAAAGTTCACTAAAAAATGAAAAAGTGCTGAAAATGTACTCACCCTCAGGCCATCCATAACATCACTTGCTCACCAATGGATCCTCTGCAGTGAATGGGTGCCGTCAGAATGAGAGTCTAAACAGCTAACAAAAACATGTCAATAAACTACAAGGAATCCACATCACTCCAGTCCAGAAAAACTGTGTTTATAAGAAACAAATCAATTATTGAGACATTTTAATTTTAAAATGTAGTTTTTGGGAAAAAAAAAAAAAAAAAAATCCATAATCAATAATAATGCTTTCTCAGTAATAAAGTCCATCCCCTGTTGTCCTCTCTCACTTTTTGGAACTGTTTTAGACTGATTTTGCTTGTAAACATTGCTTAATACGTGCATATTTCTTTCCTGATTCAAATTAGATGGCTTTTTTACTGGTGAAAGCAATATTATGGATAGTCTAGAGTAGTATTTTAGCCAAAATCAATGGTTTGATATTAAAAATGTCTTAATGATGGATTTGTTTATTCAAAACCCACAGCCTTTCACTTTACAGTGTTAACTGATGGACTGAAGTTGTGTGGATGACTTCTGTTGTTTAGACTCTCATTCTGACGGCACCCATTCACTGCAGAGGATCCACTGGTGATCAAGGGATGTAATGCTAAATATTCCAAGTAAGAAACTCACCTTGAAGTCAAAAGTTTACATACTGTACACCTTACAGAATCTACAAAATGGTAATTATTTTACCAAAATAAGAGGGATCATACAAAATACATGATATATATATATATATATATATATATATATATATATATATTTTCAAATATCTTATTCAGGTATTTGTATCGACCTGAATAAGATATTTCACATAAAATACATATAGTCCACAAGAAAAAATAATAGTTGAATTTCTAAAAACGTTCTGTAAACGCTTTTATGTGAAATATCTTATTCAGGTCGATATAGAATGAACAAGATTCTGCAAGGTGTATGTAAACTTTTGACCTCAACTGTACATTTTAGATGGCCTGATGGTGAGTAAATGTTTTTGGGTGAACTATTCCTTTAAGTTTTCTGAATGTTGGCTATATAAATAATAGAGTGCTCTGGGTGGTTGTTAGGTCTCTATGATGTTCTGGCACCAATATATTGTGGTTTCAATGTAATTCCATAGAAGTTTTTTTGCCAGGTTTTTTCGCCCAGCAAGCAAAAATGGAATTTATTAATTTGCATACATTTTTATGAACACTAAAAACTTCCTCTGATCAGTTGTTGAGCTAGCTGTCATTCCATAAGTAGGTATAATTGTCAGTCAGTTTCGAGCTGCTGCCGTGAATATTACCTGAGGCTGAGGGTTCTTCCTGGCCTCAGCAGTTTTTCAGAAATTGAGCTTGACACCTCGGTCTGTAATGCAAAAACATCATTCCCTGGAACTCTTACTTACATACCTACTGGACTCCAATTTGGCTGATGGGCCGCTCCTTGGCCAGGGTTCAACGAGCAGAGACAATCCTGCTGACAGCGGTGAAACAATTAATGCCCTGTGAAGTTATGATGCTGGCAGCTGCCCTTGTCCCATGTAGTGCTTTCACTCTGGTGACAGTGCTATCTTTCTTTTCACATGCTGACATTATAGTTAGATATCTGTCCGGGTTTACATCACAAGGAGGAGGAAACATCAAGCTAAATACAGGGCTTCTGTGATAATCAAGTGTTATTACCATTTTAAAGTATTGACTTAATGTCCAAGAAAACCAATATACTGTACTCTGGAATAACAAGTACAATTGTGCAATAGTGGCAGTGTTTTTTACTATTAACACACACACACACAGACACACATTTCTTGATCATTATATATATATATATATATATATATATATATACTGCTATACAAGCTGAACACTGACTAATCTCAAATATTTCCACGTTTTATTTCTATAGTATTGTCCCTTGAGAAGATACACTAAAATGGTTGCTAAAATGTGAGGGGTGTACTCACTTTTGTAAGATACTGTATATACATACTATCGCTCAAAAGTTTGGGATCAGTGAGATTTTTAATGTTTTTTAAATAAGTTTTTTATGCTTATTAAGGCTGCATTTGATTCATAAATATAGAAAAAAACAGTAATATTGCAAAATGTTATTACAATATAAAAAAATGTTTTTTTTTTGTTTGTTTTTTTTATGTTTTATTTATAAAATTATTAATTTCTTTAAAAATATATGTTAAAAAAATGTACTGACCCTGAATATTTTTAACAGTACTGTACATTCTTAGAAAACCTTTCTATTTTAAATATACATTTTATTGATTAAAGAATCCTGACAAAAGTATCACAGGTTCCAAAAAATATTAAGCAGCACAACTGTTTTCAAGATTGATAATAAATCAGAATATTAGAATGATTTCTGAAAGATCATGTGACAATTAAGGTTGGGGTAATGATGCTGAAAATTCAGCTTTGTTCACAGGAATAAATAAAATTTGAATGTATATTAAAATATAAAAACATTCTTTTATATTGTAAGAATATTTCATAATATGAATATTTCACAGCCTTGATGAGCATAAGAAATGTTTTTAAAAAACATCCAAAATTGTACTGATCCTAAACTTTTCAACTGCATATCAGAACATTAGATCAGATTTTAACACAGGTCCTGAAAGTTGACTTGAAAGTATACTTCGTCAATTATCAGCAGTTTATTTGATGATGAAATTACTCTCCATCTGTGACTATAAGGTGTCAGTGTCTGCCCTGACTTATTCAAAGAACAGGGATCTATCAAAGTCTGATCAGGATTGTGGAAGTGTATTATGGTACAAACAAAAGAGAGACCTCAGAAAAAGAGTTATTGTTTCTCATCAGGCTGGAAAAGGTTACAAAGCAATCTCTAAAGAGTTTGGACTCCACAAATCCACAGTCAGACAGCTTGTGTACAAATGGAGGAAATTCAAGACCACTCTTACACTCCCCAAGATCACTCCAAAAGCAAGACGTGTAATAGTCTGTGAGGTTGCAAAGAACCCCAGGGTAACTTCTAAGCAAATAAAGGCCTTTCTCACACTGACTAATGTTAATGTTCATGAGTCCACCATCAGTAGAACATTGAACAACCATGGAGGAGTTGCAAGGAGAAAGGAGAAAGGAGAAAGCCGCAACTTTGCTGCCCGTGTTTGCTAAAGAGAAATATTTTGTGGACGTATGAAACCAAAATATAACCTTTTGGTTTAAATGAGAAGCGTTAGGATTGGAGAAAGGAAAATGCTGCATTCCAGCATAAGAACCTAACCCCATCTATGAAACATGGTGGTGGTATTATCATGGCTTGAGCTTGTTTTGCTGCATCTGAGCAAAGATGACTTGATGGAACAATGAATTCTGAATTATACCAGCAAATCCTGAAGGAAAATGTTGGGACATCTGTTTATGAACTGAATCTCGAGAGAAAATGGGTCATGCAGCAAGACAATCACTCAACGCACACAAGTCGTTCCACCAAAGAATGGTTAAAGAAGAACAAAGATAATATCAGGCTATATAATATTAATATTATGTTTATATTAATTATTATTGTACAGTGTATAGATAAAAAGTACATAAAACACTAGAAATCCTAGCCCATTATTCTTTGCAGAACTGCTTCAAGTATAAGATCTTCTAAAATTAACTTCCCTGCTTCAGCCCTGCGGGTCTGAACATTGACTAAACTACTCTAAAACTTGCATTTTTGTTTCCTTTCAGCCATTCAGATCTGCAATTGCTTCTATGTTTTGATTTGTTGTCTGGCTGCATCACCCAGTTACATTTAAGCTTCAGCTTACGCACAGATGGATGGATATTCTCCTTAAGAATCGCCTGGTGTACAGCAGAACTTATGCTTCCTGCAGTGATGACAAGTCATCTAGTTCCCAAGGCAGCAACACATCCACACAGAATCAAGCTGTCACTATACGCATGTTTCACTATAGATATGATATTCCTGCAGTAAAATGCTGTATTAGCTGTACTCATCTATTCATAGTATATATTTTTTTCAGCATTCATCCAAGGATCATCCAGGTGCAAACATGAGATGAGCTTTGATGTTCCTCTTGGCAAGCAGTGGTGTTCGCCTTGCTACTAGCTTCTTATTGTTCTCTTTATAAGTCGTGAACGCTGACCTTATAGCTGATGCTAGCGATATCTGCAGCTCTTTAAAAACACATTCTGGGATTTATTTAAAACTTCCCAGAGGAGGTGCAGTAATGCCTTTGGCAGGTTGGCCACTTTTATATGTTCACCACCACTTCGAGCCTCCTCCATCCTCCATTTGAAGGTAATGACTTTCAATTGAGTCCAAGAACCTTTCAAATGAATTCGCAACCCTTTGCAAACTGATATATCACAACAACTTTTTTGAGTGTAGAGCATGAAGCTTTAAGGTGTGCACTTCTCTCTGGTTGAATGGTTCAATATATATGCAATTTAAACTCAACAGAAAGGCCTGCTTGTGTTCAGCCTCCTAAATTTAATTACCAATGAAAAGTTTGTTGATTTATGGGGGCAATTACTTTTTCACAGTTGCCATATGGATAATTGGTGACTTTCAGTGAGGCTAAATTCGTACTTCATAGCATGAGCTGTTCATGGAAATCTCATTGTGTTGGATGATAAATATATATATATATATATATATATATATATATATATACTGTAGAAAACATGGTTTCCCCTACGTTCTCTCGAAGCTGCGTCGGAAACGCTATGGGAACGCCCCCGGCGAGACACCGTCCTGAAGTGTGTATAGAATCAGCCCAATGGAGACATGCCACGTCATGAGCGAGATGACGTAGCGATCCAGGAAGCATAAGAGTGCACCGGCAACACGCTCATTCAGCTTTTTGCTCTTCAGCGAGCGCGTCTGTGTGTGTGTGTGTGTGTCTGCTAGTCAGTCAGAAAACTCTGTTAGAGAAGCAAGACAATATCATGTCAAGTGTAAAAAAAAAAAAAAAAAAAGTGGCGAGCAAACGGCGTTACAGACGTTGTGTTCCTCCCTGCCCTCTCTATCTGGCAGAGGAGAACACACACGCTATGTGCGTCGTTTGTTTGGGTGCGGAGCACGCACAGTCAGCCCTCGAGCGGGCTGACTGTCATGACTGTGAGCTCTCCCGCTCCGCGTGCTCCGCCCCCGCCTGACCGTGTTCGATGAGACCGGTCAGGCTCGCGATCCCGCTGGCAACGGTCCCGCTGCTGCCGAGGCACGGCGTCGGCTGTTGTCATGGGGATCGCACGCGGATTTAGCGGAGGGATCCGAGACGGCTCGTCCTTATCTCGGTTCTCACCCGCTGGATCCGCGGCTCCCTCTCAGGGTTCGGAAGCATGCAGTGCGGTTTCTTCCTCCCAGAGAGAGAGCCTGGGGCTTCATCTATCTTCCTCTGAGGAGGTTGATGTGATAAGCGTCAAAACTGAGGAGATTGTGAACTCGCCCCACAATCCCTTGTGTATGAGGAGCTTGTGGAGGCTGATTTGTGCCAAAAACAAACAAAAAAAAAAAAAAAAAAGCAAATTACATGAATACTATCTGCGTGTTCATTCACAGCCTTCACACCGGGGCCTTCCTTTTCCCCCTGATCTCCACACTGAGGTGTCGAGATTGTGGGAGAATCCTTATTTGTCCTCACTCGTCGGCCCTACTGTTTACATATTCCATATGTTGTGGAGCTGGATGAGTAGAGATATGGGGTGATGCCAGCGGTGGAGCAGACGCTTGCTAGCTATCTCTCCCCGTCTTCAGCATTGTCCCTGAAGGCCCCGAAGCTTCCCACCAAGGCTCTAACCTAACTTCTGCTTTGGTTGAGAATGCTTATATGGCAGCAGGTCGGGCTGGTTTATGTCTGCACACTATGTCAGTGATGTGGGCCAACCATGCTGACCTGCTAAGGGGCCTTAACGAGGCCCCCAGGGTTGCTGAGCGAGAGCAGCCCAGGCCATTAAGCTCCTCATATCACCAGCGTTCCCAGCTGCTGCCCGGCAATGGTACGGCACGGGAATGCTCGTTCCCTCTAAGGAGGGTGCTAGAGGGGATAAATCGGTCACGTCCTGCTGGTTATCCACGTCAGGACACCGAGCTAGAACCTCTAGCAGATGCCAGCCCTGAGGGGCTGGCATTCTCAAGTCAATTGACCCTGAGGGCAGCCCCCCCTCAGGGAGGGATGGTGTACACCTCATTATACGGTGCCCGTTCCTCCACGAGGCCCTCAGGGAGCCTCGCTGATGTCCCTGCCACCCCCGGTGCTTCAGGGCTCAGTAGGTTCCACGGAGTGAGCCGCTCTGTTACCGCCCGGAAAACGGTACGGCACGAGTGTGCTCGTTCCCCCTAAGAGAAGCCAGCCCGAGGGGCTGGTTCCTCCATGCCAGTTAAACACTCTGGCCGCACCAGAGGCCAGCCTCGAGAGGCTGGTTCCCTTAGTAGACTTTCTGGCAGCGTGGAAGCTTCTGCCGAATGTCTCACAGTGGGTCCTGCAGACTGTAGACAGAGGTTACAGAATTCAATTCGGTTCTCGTTCGCCTCGTTTCTCAGGGGTTCTGCCCACACTCGTGGGCCCCCAGCAGGCTCTGGTGATGGAACAAGAAGTAGAGACTCTCTTGAGGAAGGAGGCCATCGAGGTGGTCCCTCCTCTCGAACGAGAGTCCGGGTTCTACATCCGCTACTTCATTGTTCCAGAGAAGGATGGAGGGTTGCGTCCCCTCATAGATCTGCGTCTTTTGAACCGCGCCATCAAGCAGTTTCGGTTCAAGATGCTGACTATAGCTCAGATTGTGAGACAAATCAGGTCTGAGGACTGGTTTTTCACCTTAGATCTGAAGGACGCATTCTTCCATGTCTCCATCCTTCCACAAAACAGGAAGTTCCTGAGGTTTGCTTTCAGGGGCAAAGCTTACCAGTATCGGTTCTTCCTTTCGGCCTATCACTCTCACCCCCCACTTTTACCAAGTGTGTGGATGCTTCCCTGGCTCCTCTGTGACTCCAGGGCATCCGCATACTGAATTACATCGACGACTGGCTCATTCTAGCACAGTCGAGGCAGCAGGCGATTCGGCGTCGAGATGCCGTCCTCGCCCACATGAAAGAGTTGGGGTTAAGACTAAACGCCAAAAAAAAAAAAAAAAAAGAGTGTGCTTTCTCCATTTCAGAGGACCACTTATCTAGGCGTGGTGTGGGATTTCACGACGATGCAGGCACGTCTGTCTCCTGCTCGTATCGAGTCGATCTTCACAGTAGTCGAGAGTGAAAGAAGGCCAGTCACTTACTGTCAAACAGTTTCAGAAACTGTTGGGTCTGATGGCAGCAGCTTCCAACGGGATACCTTTTGGACTGTTGTACATGAGACCCCTGCAGTGGTGGCTCAGGACCAAATGGTTCTCCCTGAGGGGAAACCTGCTTCGCATGATCAAGGTCACGCGGCGATGCTTACGTGCCTTAGACATGGTTCCTGTCTCAAGGCCCAGTGCTGGGGGCTCCTTGTCGTCGCGTAATGCTAACGACGGACGCCTCCCTCACGGGCTGGGGAGCGGTCATGAGTGGCCGCTCTGCCCAAGGTCTGTGGAAGGGCCACCGTCTCATGTGGCACATCTATTGCCTGGAGATGCTGGCCGTGTTCGCAGTCACTCACTGTCAAACAGTTTCAGACACTGTTGGGTCTGATGGCAGCAGCTTCCAACGGGATACCTTTTGGACTGTTGTACATGAGACCCCTGCAGTGGTGGCTCAGGACCAAAGGGTTCTCCCCAAGGGGAAACCCACCTCGCATGATCAAGGTCACGCGGCAATGCTTACGTGCCTTAGACATGTAGAAGAAACCCTGGTTCCTGTCTCAAGGCCCAGTGTTGGGGGCTCCTTGTCGTCGCGTAACGCTAACGACGGACGCCTCCCTCACGGGCTGGGGAGCGGTCATGAGTGGCCGCTCTGCCCAAGGTCTGTGGGAGGGCCACCATCTCATGTGGCACATCAATTGCCTGGAGATGCTGGCCGTGTTTCGAGCACTGAAACATTTCCTCCCAGACCTCAGGGGCCATCGTGTGCTGGTTCGCACGGACAACACATCGGTGGTCTCCTATATCAACCGGCAGGGGGGTCTGCGGTCGCGCCCCCTTTACGGGCTGGCACACCAGATCCTCCTCTGGGCTCAGGGAAAGCTCCTCTCACTGAGAGCAGTTTACATCGCTGGGCATCTCAATCATGGAGCAGACATCCTGTTGAGACAGGGGCTGAGGCCCGGGGAATGGAGACTCCACCCTCAATCGGTGGAGCTCCTATGGAAGGAGTTCGGCCAGGCGGAAGTGGACTTGTTTGCGTCTCGAGAGACGACACACTGCCCGCTCTGGTTCTTCCTCACGCATCCAGCCCCATCGGGGTTGGATGCCATGGTGCAGACGTGGCCGAGGCTACGTCTGTACGCCTTCCCCCCGATTGCTCTGCTCCCGGGAGTTCTGGAGAGAGTACGCCAGGACAGGGTCAGTCTACTTCTGGTAGCTCCGTTCTGGCAGGCCCGAGTATGGTTCTCGGACCTGATGTCCCTTCTAGACGGCTCTCCCTTGGAGATTCTGCTCAGGAGGGACCTCGTCTCTCAGGCAGGGGGCACCATCGTGCACCCTCGCCCGGAGCTGTGGAAGCTGTGGGCGTGGCCTCTGAGGGGGCACACCTTATAGCTTCCGGTCTCTCAGCTGAGGTTGTTGAGACTATTCTCCAGTCCAGAGCTCCCTCCACAAGGAAGCTGTACGCCTTGAAGTGGAGACTCTTCACTTCTTGGTGCGGACAGTGGTTGCAAGGTCCAGTCAACTGCCCGTTTGGTACAGTTCTGGAATTCTTGCAAGACCGCTTCTCCGCCGGGTTGACCCCCGCCACCCTGAAGATATACGTGGCGGCCTTGAGTGCTTACCACGCCTTTCAGGATGGGCAATCTATTGGGGAAAAACCCATTGGTCATTCGCTTCCTTCGTGGCGCGCTGAGGCTGAGGCCTGTGCAGCACAACAAGGTTCCCACCTGGGACCTGGTAGTGGTTCTGGAGGGCCTCTGCGGAGCTCCCTTCAAACCCATTCAGGAGGTTCCAGTCAAGTTCCTGACACTTAAGACTCTGTTCCTCCTCGCCATCTCCTCCCTCAAGCAGGTGGGAGATCTGCAGGCACTTTCTATATCATGCCTGGAGTTCTCTCCGGGCATGGTCAGGGCATTTCTCTACCCCAGGCTGCGGTATGTTCCGAAAGTGCCTGCAGGGGCACCAGGTCCCGTTGCGCTGCAGGCCTTCTGTCCTCCGCCTTTTCAGGAGGCGGGTCGAGAGAGACTGAATCTGTTGTGTCCAGTTCGAGCACTGGACGCATACGTCCACAGAGCTGCCCTGTGGCATAAAGTAGATCAGCTCTTTGTGTGCTTCGGAGGGCCGAGGGTTCTTCGGCCACCAAGCAGACCATAAGTAGGTGGGTGGTTGAGGCCATCTCACTTGCTTATGAGTCCTCGGGTCTCCCTACACCGTTAGGGGTCCGAGTACACTCGACCCGGGGTATGGCGGCCTCCAAGGCCTTTCTCCTGGGGTTGTCCCTGAGCGACATTTGTGATGCGGCGGGCTGGTCCTCTCCGCATACATTTGTCCGCTTTTACAATCTGGACATCCATCTACCCCAGGTGCTCGAGTCCTCGCCTCCTGATGTGCATTACTCACACAGCAGGGGGGGCTCACTCGTATGGCGCAGTTGGTATTCTCGTTCCCATAGCGTTTCCGACGCAGCTTCGAGAGAACGTAGGGGAACGTCTCAGGTTACGTATGTAACCATGGTTCCCCAAGGGAACGAGAAGCTGCGTCTCGTTGCCATACTCCTGGCACCCCTGCACGCGCTCGCTTCGAGGCAAGCTGAATGAGCGTGTTGCCGGTGCACTCTTATGCTTCCTGGATCGCTACGTCATCTCGCTCATGACGTGGCATGTCTCCATTGGGCTGATTCTATACACACTTCAGGACGGTGTCTCGCCGGGGGCGTTCCCATAGCGTTTCCGACGCAGCTTCTCGTTCCCTTGGGGAACCATGGTTACATACGTAACCTGAGACGTTATACTTGGCAATTCAGAATAATTTCACAAATTCGCTTTAATAATCCAGGAAAAATAACCAAGAAAAATACACATCCATCATTCACATAAACATCAAAAAAGGAGTAACTAAGGAGACTAACAAGAAACTCAGGCAGGCAGTGATAATGCAAAGTCTGATTCATTTTCGTTAACCAGCTCTTTTCAGACAGTTCAGCTCAATAAACCGTTTAAGAGAACCGATTCACTGGTTCTTTAAAACTATTTAGGCAAAAAGGTAAGATTTATGTATTTGAATTTCATTTGAGTTACACAGTTTTGACATCAATAAACATACTGTGAATGCATAGTCTTTTTCCAAAATAGCTGTATGTATGCAAATTGTATAACATCCAAGGTACACATTATAATTAGTGTAATATTGACCTATTAAGATTTTGCTTATATCTACATTCCAAATTGTATTTATTTATTTATTTGCTATTTTATTAAACATTTTCTAGGAGGTAAATCAATAACAATGACTTTTTATTTTTATTTTTTTTTAAGTGTAATTTATGAGATTTGTTGTAGTTTTAATCAAATATTTCTTTGTAAAAGTTGATCATACCGATTTCAAAGTTAAGGATTCATTAGTTTGGATATACATTGAACTAAAAACTAACATCCTAGCTGATAATTCAGTAGGGGAGGGAGGGGTAAGATGAGCCATTTTTTTTACTTATGTGGTCCACAAGATAAGGGAAAATGGGGCAGCAGTGCAATGAAAGTATCTAAAGTAATTTCCAAAAGTTTCCTATAATTTTTAATGATCAGAATGTATCTATGACAAAGGGTTCTACAATTATGGCTGTTCCTGGGGCTCAGATTTGCCCCAGGTTGGGGGTAAGTTGACCTGAGTCAGTGGGTAAGATGAACCGTCTGGGTAAAAACTGACCATCTGACTGAATCAGATTCAAACCCACAAAATTTTAAACATAATTTACCTCTTTTTAAAATTAACTTAATAATACAATTTCATTTTACAAACAGTCATATTTCTTTTCTTAAAGGTAGCTTAAATAAAATAAAAACAGCCACATTAAGTTACATTTTCAATTTCAATATCAAAGTTTGCATTTCTAAAACAGTATGTTCCAAAAACAGATTAAAGGGAGTTTGTTGAGCAAAATTGAATAAAAACTGAATTAGAATGAAGAAATAAATGTCACTGAAACTAAACATTTCGGTCAAAAGATTCTTGGCATGGTACCTTTTCTGCAATGTTTAACAGACCATTAGGGACTACAGGTTGAAAGGTATATTTGATTATAATGTGATAAAAAGCATCTTCTGCTTCTCAGAGAATGATTTGGTGCACTTGTACACTGTCATCAAATAAATTACAAATGATGTCTGTATATATGCTAAATTAAACCAGTTGCATAATATCGCATTACAATACCAGTTTATACTTAAGTGATTTAACTTAACTTTAATGCCTTATGGTGGGGTAAGTTAAAGTGTTGGCTCAACTTTCACCACAACATTTGGCTCACTTTGCCCCATAGCTGGCATTTTGGGGGAAAAAAAAGCAAATCTAGCTTACCAGTTCAGGCTAATATTTATCTAAATGATTTGTATGGTTTTATATGTTGCTAAATCACCTATAGCATCATAAATATTTTTAGACCTGGACCTTTTACTTTGACAAGCCAAAAACAGTTTTAAAGTAAATGGATTTCTTCCAATCCTCCAATGTGTTTCTCCTTTTCACAGTCTAGCAGAAATGATGTGTAATTCCAAAATACATGGTCACATCCCAGTAAAAGTGCACAGTTGTCAAGATACAGAGGATGGGTCAACTTACCCACTGGCTCAACTTACCCCACTCTCCACTATACTTTATTTTTGACTAAGCATCCCATGTTTCGTTCGTGACTGCACATTTTCGGTGGTGACAGTGATGTTTTTGTAGCGACCACATTACAGAATTTTAACTTGCAAACTAAAACACTACTAAAACACAAAAAACACTAAAATACAAAAAAAATAAATAAATAAATGCATAACTGTACTAACATGCCAAATTATGTGTCCCCTTTTGACACTACTGATTTCTGTCATGACTGTTTCGGTAGTGACAATTTTATGGGATAACACCCAAAAAAACAAAGATGTCACTGAATTGTCACCAAATGTTTCGATCGTGACTGTTTCAGTAGGGACAGTTTTAGATACTTTTGAACCTTGCTCAAAGACGCTAATCAGCACATGGTTAGCTAGCACAGTTCTGAACAGTGGTACACATATACAATCTAAATGTTAAGGAATAACTCCCAAAAAAGTGTGCTTAATTGCAGAAAAATACTGTTTGGTAGTGACATTCCATAAAGTTACAGATTTTTCTGACTTTTTAACACATTTACCTTAAAATTATAGGACCTATCTACTCAGCATGTGGGAATATTTCCTGATCATAAATGTAGTTAAAATCAGTTTTAGATACACTGTTTTTTCAGTGACATGAACAGGACACATTTTTACATAAACTTTCATAATTTACAAAGAAATTCTAATATATATTATTATTAACTTTACATGTTAAGAATCAGTGAAATGTAGCGGTTAGGGTCGGGACAGCCACCTACCGATTGAAAATACCCAATAAATGATGATTTTATATATATTAAGCTTACTGATATTTCAAATATTATTGTGGGTTTCAATAGATAATAGAAGGATCTTAGTAAACATCTAAGATTTGAATACTTTTTAAATGTGTTTTGTGGTTGTGGATCAGCAGTTTGCATCAATTCTGTAGAATGGCCTATATATTTTTACAAAGAACAATATACAGTATAGATTTTCCCTATATGCTGTAAATAGATCACAGAAGTACCCATACGTCTTTGGTGCTGTTTTAGATAAAAACATTTCTCCCTAGGGTCCAGACCCTTGCACCCCTCTAGAAAATAAGGGTACTTTTGTGCTTGATGGGGAGTCTGTGCCTCAGCCCTGATGAAAGGCTAGAGACATGCAGCAGTGGGTTTCTTCTATTTGTCTTCTTAATAAATCCCTGTTCAAAAATTAAAAGGTTGAGCAATCACCAGGTGGTGATTGTTGCACTTTCGCTAAACCGTGAAATAACGTTAAAGTGGAAGCATCAAATTCGCCAAACTGTGGCAAATAAAATGACAGATGTTTTGTTGGTTTGTTGACAAGACTTGTGAAGTGTGGCGGCAGTTCAGTTCTAGAGCATGTGCATCATTGTGCTTGAGTGTGTTTTATATATGTGTGTGTGTATAGGGGGAACCTTTCCAACCTTTGCCACAAGCTGTGTCCCAATCTGGAGAGCTGTTATCTAAACCGAGAATCATAGGATGCTGGGATTGGATTTACAGGAAAAGGACATATGGATCCTTTTGTAACTTACTACAGAGTGAAAAGCATAGATCAGAGTTACAAATTAACCACCATGGTCTGTAAGACAACAGCAAACAGCAACCTGTCTTTATGTTTGTCTAAAACAATTCAAGGTTGAGATACCTTTTGAAATAAGGTGTTATATTAAAAAATGCAACAAAACATGACAAGAATATTTTTAGTGTGTTCTAGTGTTTGTTGTGTATCTTGTGCATTATTCACAGTATTTTTTTTTTTCTATGTGACCCTAGACCACAAAACCAGTCATAAGGAATACATTTTTTTTTAGATTAATATATAGTAAGCTTTCCATTGATGTATAGTTTGATAGGATAGGACAATATTTGGCTGAGATACAACTATTTGGAAATGTGGAATCTGAGGGTGCAAAAAAATCTAATTTTGATAAAACTGCCTTTAAATTTGTCCAAATTAAGGTGTTAGCGATGCATATTACTAATCAAAAATTAAGTTTTGACATATTTACAGAAGGAGATTTACTTTATCTTTATCTTTACTTAATATCCACATGATTTTAGGCATAAAAGAAAAGAAAAAAAGAAAAGGTTTTGTGGTCCAGGGTCACATATATTTATTTGATTTTATACCACCATAATTGCTTAAACTGGATGATTTCAGTTATGCTGGTGAAGTAAAATATTAATATCTGCTGGTGTACTTTATATATAGTATTTGATTTTCTTAATGCTTTATAGCAATGTGTGCAGTGTTTGGGTGACCAGGTTCATTTATAGCCCCACAGAACCTTGTGGAATCTGAAACCAGGGCGATTTATGGCCTGTTTTTCCGCTGATACAGCCATACCTGTCAAAACCATCAGTGTTAAACAAGCGCCACTCATCATAATGCCCAGATATGCAAACAAAACAGGCATGGAGAGACCATCAGAGGGAATGGCAGAAGTAAAAGAGACCTTCAAATAAATTACCTGTCCCATCAGTGTCATAGCAATTATGAAAGGTCATTAAATGATATTGTTTCATATTCCACTCTGATCAAACATTAATTAAATCACATTGAGAGGTGGAATTCGAGCATGGCGGTAGCATTATCTGTGCATTGTGAAGAAGGCTATTGTGTTTATATTTTCACATCATTGTGTGTGGTTGGCTTATAAACACTCATTTAAATGTGTTTCCTTTTAGTCTTTTATATACCTATCAATAGTTACTAGATAGGGGAATGGTTGCATTAAAAGCCAGGCACACATTCATGATGAATCATCAATTGGCTGTATTGGCAGCGCTGAATGTAAACAATGCCACATCACCGAACAAAGCTTGCATATTTTGCTGATTATTGCTGTTGAAAATGGTCAATTATTGTCATGTTTAGGGCTGTACTAATCGGTCAAACCAGGAAAAACATTTGGAGTGCTATATACTGCCAGAAGTTATAACAAATCAAGGACAAGAGTGCAAAAAAACTGTCTGTGACATAAGTGCAAACCCTTTATTGACATTTGAGGGATTTGAAGAAGAATCTGTGTTAAGAAGAGTCTATGCATGATCACAAATCTAGTCTGTGTTTTGAATCAGCCTCAGATGATACTTTTGTGGTAACCTGGTGGCAGAAAATTACAGTTCTGCAGTAGCAGTCTTATGGAAGCCACAGAATTTAAAAGTAAAAAATGTAATTTCCAGTTTATATTGTATAATTCACTTATGTAGATCAGAAGCAAATACTTTCCAGCTGGGTTTAAATGTAATGTTTCTTGCTTTGTGGATATGATATTTACCCATCATACAAATACAGTTTAAGATGTTATCTAACTCCCAGAAACACCAGAATGGAAAAAGAACTTTGCTTATGGAAATATTACACAGCTGGTGGAACACAGGAATTAGGAAAGCAAATATTTGAAAGAATTCTTCAGAACAAGAACAAAAGTAGAATTAATGTGAAATAGATTTCTCTTCCTCTTGGCGGAAAAGGCAGAGTGGAGAAATATTACAGTTACATTGACTTAATTCAGGTTTCATTAGTCCAGCCTGTGGCTTACAACCATAAACATCTGCATTTAGCTTCATAGGGCATCTTTGACAATGTTTTCTTTTTTTATATATATATAAAAATTCTGAAATCCAAAAGGTACAACAAGACTTTTTTTTTTCTCTTATTCTGTGAATTTTACCCATTTCCCTCCACTTGTTACCACTGTTACCACAAGCTTACAAACAGTCTATATAGTGCACTATACTTGAGGGACAGCCATTTGTAGTGGTGTCTGAAATTATAGCAGACAGTATTGAGTGCACTTATTAAATCCCAAAGTGCACCTCAATGAGTGTACAACCTAGCTAGCCACTAGGGAACTGTAAGTGTCGTTCCAAATGAATTCCCTCATATCACTAGATGTTTGTGTACGCAGAACTTCCAGCACACTCTGTGTCAGAATTCACTCACCTGTTTTCATTCACTCATTCAGTGGACTACATTAGTAGAGTAATAGGAAAGGGTGAATAAAGGTTTTAGGGGTCGATATTGGATACAGAATTCCAGTCACAGGCAAAAAAAGGTTCAATGTCTATTGGCAGTAGTATATAAATGTATGAAGCACCTCTCACACAGAAGTCACCTTCAAACTAAACAGCTATTTGCCGATTTAAATTACATTTTGGTGAATTAAATGAAACTTAAATGTCATGTTTTAACACAGTGCCTTGCAAAAGTATTCATACCCCTTCATATTTTTTTTTTTTACATTTTGTTGTTACTGCCTTATGTTAGACTGCTTTAAAATTACTTTTTCCCCACATCAATCTTTACTCCATACACTACAATGACAGAACAAAAACAGAATTGTCACTGAAATAAGTACATTGCATAAGGATCATACCGTTAACTCAGTTCTTAGCTGAAGCACCTTTACAGCCTCAAGTATTTTTGGGTATAATGCGACAAGCTTCGCAAATATGCATTTGCCAATTATCTGACATTCTTTGCCTCACCTCTTCACCTCTCAAACTCTGGGGTCTGGCAGACATTTTCAGGTTTCTTCAGAAATGTTCAATGAAATGGGTTCAAGCCCAGGCTATGGCTGTGCTACTCAGTGACAGTCACAGAGTTGTTTATAAGCCACTTTCGCTGTGTGCTTAGGGTCCTGTTTGGAAGGTGAACCTTCTGCTGGGTTTTCACTAGGGCTATCCCAAAATTTTGGTGCAGTAAGCTTTTCTTCTACTCTGACGAGCCTTTCAGCCCCTGACTCTGAAAAACAACCCCATAGCATGAGGCTTCTACCACCACACATTACTTTTGGGAAGGTACTCTGCAGGTGATGAGCAGTGCCTGCTTTCCTTCAAACATGATTCTTGGAATTGAGGTTCATCAGACCAGAGAATCTTGTTTCTCACAGTCTGAAGGTCCTTTAGGTGCTCTTTTGCAAATTCCAAGTGTGTTTCCAAGTGTGTTTTCAGGACTACGAAAAGTACTGGTTGTTTCAAACTTCTTCCACTAAGTACAATGGAGACTACATGCCTCTGTGAACCTTAAATACCCCAGATTTTTTTTCTGAGTTCTTCCCCAGATGTGTGGCTTGATGCATTCCTGTCTCTGAGCCCTAGAGACAGTTGTTTTACATCAGGGCTTGGTTTTTGCTCTGATATGCATTTTCAGCTGTTAGACCTTTTATTAAGAAGTGTGCCTTTTCAGATCACACCCATTCAAATTAATTTGCCGCAGGATAACTTCACTCGAAGTGTAGTAACATCTACAAGCAATATGAATGCTCCTATTCTACACTCTGTAGATAAGGGTATGAATACTTATGGGTATTAATACTTATACTTAGGTTTTTTTTATTTTGAATAAATTTGCAAAGATGTTAAAAACTTTTTTTGCTTTGCCATTATAGTGTATGTAGTGTAGACTGATGTGGGGTAAAAAGTCATTTAAAATCAGTTTAACATAAGGTAGCAACATAAAATGTGAGAAAAAAAAATGAAGTTAATAACACATGAAAAAATAACATGTGTTATTAACTATTGTAAACATAACATTTGATCATGTTATATATATATTGTATATACTATATTTGTGATTGACAGATATGACAGAAAGAGTTTGCTGTCACATTTTGTTATGGGAAAACATCAGGAACTTGTGTACCACTGGGATCTTAGTAGGCAATCAGCATTCACAGAGTGAGTTTTTTTTTTTTTTTTTTTTTGGTATTTCTGTCATCAGAAAGACTATGCTGGTCGACTTTTACTTGTCAGAAGAATAGCAATAGAGGTCCACCAGCATTAACCAGCCCAGACCTTCATGGAAATTCATGCTGGTGTCTTTTAGCTAGGATCAAATCAGGGTTAAAGCTCTCGAATTCATTAAAAACAGTAAACCATGGTAGAGGACATGAAGGCGTCTCCTGGGACCATCTTGACTTTCAAATATTAATGGTAAAGCAAAGCTGCCATTATCAAAGTTCACTGTAGTGTGACTGTAGTTGTTTAGAGGAAATATTGCCTGTTTTGCACGTACCTGAGGCTGGTGAGAAGGAGGTCCATGGAAGGTCACTCCTGCAGTGCGTAATTAGACAGCAAACTGCCTCACTAAACATGGCGGCCATCCTGCAGAGAACATTCCCACACGAGCACACACACTCAACCCAAAAAAAAAAACACACACATGCACGACTATGAGTTTACCAGCTGGACAAACAAGCAAACAATTCTCTCTCTGTCAGATTTGGAGTTCTGTCAGAGCAGGTACAGTCGTCAGTGTAATATGCTCTGGCACACATAATGCTGAATGTTCACAGTCTATATTTTATGTTAAATAATGTATGCTAAGTACTCAAAGGTATGTGGTAAGTGAATAATTTAGAGTCTTCAAAGGGTTTGATATGGGCAAATGTAGTGTTTAATATTTAAATAAAGGGGAATAATGACATACTGACCACACGGAGACTGCCGCTCAGAATACTAATGCTGCTTAAGCTTTATTTTGTAGTTAAGTAATAAAATCTCTCTCTACAAATCTTTCATTCTTTTCATTCTATAGATTAAAAATTCATAAACCAATTCCTGCTTTGTTTAAAAAAAGGAAAAAAATCATAAAAATGTCAGCATTTTATAGGGCTTTCAAGATTTTTTTTTTATTATTGTTATTTACCTTTGCCCTCAGACTCCATTTCCCATAAGCCCTTGCATAGAAACTATTACAAACACCTGTTTCCAATCAGGAGGACTATAAGGTTTCACTCAAGCACACTCACATTGTGAAGGATTGGTTAGCTATTGCGGACTCTACTGAGCATTTTCTCTGTCATTTTCTGTCACATCTCCTCACATTACAGAATACTTCGCCAAAAATGACAAACTGAACCAGGGTTATATAGGGTGAGCAGATAAGGTTGGGACACAGGTGCAAACAGTGAGTGCTGAAGACTCCAGGCAAAGGATTATGGGAAATGAAGTCCTTGATGGAGTGGCAAAAGTCTGGGATTTTAACACAAACCATCATGTAAAAAGTCATTATTGTGTTAAATGAGAAAATAATCAAATAGATATTATAAAAAAAGCAGCTTTAGAAATATATATATATATCTGATCTAACACAAAAGAAGATGATTTGAGAAATGCCTCAGTTTGATTACCATTGTCTTTAAAGTTCTGCAAAATAATACAAATCATACAGGTTTGAAACGACATGAGGGTAAATAAGTGATTTTAATTTATATTGAAATGGCGGTAAACGTCCTGATAAGTAAGTCAATTAATCTTTCATTCATCTGATTTGCTCAAACGGCTGATTCATTCAGGAATTAAATAAACAGCTCTCTTTAAGAACACGCCATTGAATCATTTACCCAATTCATTCATTATTCATTGAATCATTCACCAGATTTGTTCTAAATGGATTCATTCAGGAAACAAAACTGCTCAGAGACGCACAACAGTTCAGTTTGTTGGCAAAATGAGCAAAGCGAGTCAATATTGTGTATAAAATATAACACCATATTAACTTGTTATTTATTGAACTGTAAAATCAATATCACATTTGTACTCATTCTATTTGGGACAAAAACAGTACCTAAAACAGCCCTATTATAAATACAGATGTCTGAAATATGACCTGTGGTTCCTATTAAGATTTAAAAAATAATAAAATTGTCCTAATACTCAGCGCACCTTTGGTAACTCAGTGTTGAGCAAGCATCTCTTTGAGGCGTTTATTTCCTCATTCCTAATTCATTTACACAGTGCATGAAGAGCTTTACTGGGATTTTATGTCAAAACATTGAGCATGAGTGCAATGAGGTACTGCTTCAGGTAGTCTGTTGGCTCCTCTGGCCCGGCAGCCATACATAATTAAAGTCGTTTAGCAAGGCTTGGGGCTGGTTTGCATCCATAAAGTGTTGTTTAACCTTTGAAGCCCTGCCAAGACCTGCAATCCACAAAAGATAGGTGCATCACTGGTCCAGAGAACTGATGGCCAAACATTTATAGCGAGATTTGAGCTAGTGTGAACGGTTTGATTTGATCCTTTTTGATGGCATTAGGGTTGGGAGGGTTTTCTGTATTGATGTTTAGCTTCGTTTAACCATAGTCACCCCTCGAAATGGCCCCAGATTGTCTCGATTTATGATTCGCTTGCAGCCTCCAGCAAGCCCAGCTGAATAATTTACATTGTGCTGAGGCCTGCGTGCCTGGAATGGCTGATAGCATTGTTGCAAGCGTGGATGTATGTGTGTGTCTGTGCGCATGTCGGGCAGAGAGGAATAAGGGCAGCAACAGAGGATAGAAGAAAAAGGTTGAAAGATGAGACGTGTAAAGGCGAAGGTTTAGTGACGTATGGAAGGAGGAGATCCCAGCAATGCTAATGTCACCGTCAATTTCTTATTGCAGTTTTTTTCATTTTAGGAATAAGAATTATCATTATTTATTCACCTAATGGTGTTTGGTTGGTAGAACACACACATACATACACAAAAAGAGAATTTTTAAGTTGAAAGAAAATTGCCTGTCATTTTAACTTACATATCAAATCATGTTGAATCTCACGATATATAACCTAAAAACCTAAGTTGAAATGAATTGACTTTAGTTTTTTTCTGATTGGCTGAGAGGAGTGTGGTATTCTAGTGTTATCAGAACTCCAACCATTTCACAGTTTGCATCACTCCGTTTGCGGTATTTCTCACAAAAAGTATCATGGCGGACACCCAAATCCACTATAATTTTATAAATAATGCTGTTTTTGTGTCACGGAATGTAGTTTAAGAGTTTTTTAGACTATAATATACTTGTTTAGACTTTAAATATGCGGTTTGTTAATAAAGATAACATCTATTTGAAAATTTGCTTCAGTATTTTCAGGGGTGTGAGCTCCAGGCCATTCAGTGCTCATGATTTTATTTTATTTTTTTTACAGCGCATAGAAATACAGTGCAAATTATTACACAAAGATAGGAGTCACAAATACACTATGCAGTTCTTATGAAAATATGTTTGGACAAAATGATATTACACAATTTTAATAATAATTATATTATATCATAATTATTGAAATTTTGGTTATATACTTTTTATTTGTGTGCGTGTATGTACAGTTGAGGTCAAAAGTTTACATCCCCCTTTCAGAATCAGCAAAATGTTAATCTACCAAAATAATGGTCATGTTTATTTAGTACTTCCCTGAATAAGACATTTCACATAAAATATGTTTACATATGGTCTGCAAGAGAAAATTATAGTTGAATTTATAAAAAAAAAATAACCCTGTTCAAAAGTTTACATCCCCTTAATTCTTAATACTGTGTTTTTACTTGGATGATCCACAGCTGTGCTTTTTTGTTTAGTGATAGTTCTTCATGCATTAAGAGCCGGAGGGTGAAAACTTTTTGAATTTGAAGATCAGAGTAACTTATTTTGTCTCCTGGGAAACATGTAACTATCTTCTATAGCCACTGAAGGGCAATACTAAATCAAATATATAATTTTGAAAAATTCTTTTCACACAATGTACTTGACCACTTTTATTATGCTTTTGTGGTGTTTTGGGGTTAGTTTTAGAACCTATATATACCTATATATATATATATATATAAACATACAGGTTGGAATATGAAACTCATGTTATGCAATTTACCTATCAAAGATGTTTAGTTATTTATAAAGTTATTGAATCTTTACAGCACAACCTTAAAATATATATCAAACATAATGTATTTTTCATTAAGCAGTCGAGATATGAGGACATAAGCCAGCAAATCAAAACTACGACAACTGAAAGCACTAAAGGAATGAATTCTTTATAAGAGTACTTGATTCCTCTATTCACATACACGTGTATTTGATAAAGCGAGTGTTTCAACACAACATCCTTTTTCAAATCTAATCTCGATATACAGTAGCAGCTCACTGCTAGTATTTTGGGAGATATAATGTCTCACATCCAGGGCTCGACACACAGTGTGTGAGATTATCCCATGTGTAGATGAAGTCACTCAGCCTTTATCCGTCTGCCCATCAGAGCACCATACCTCCCGCTCGCCCTGGCTCTTCATGACACTTTCTCAGTGGAGGTACAGCCTCAGGGAAGATGCTGCAGAGACCTTGATCCCGTTTCCGCCTGAATATCCTTTTCCTTTCCTTGTGTCGGCCTCCATCTCCTGCCATTTTTTCTCCAGAGCTTGAGAGCAGCTCCTCTGAGACTCATTACATGCTTTTTCATATTTAAATTCTGGCTTCTCGCCAAGTTCGCCTTGATGTTCTTTTCCATGGAGATCGACATCACTCATTTCTGAACCTCTCCGCTCGGTGTCTTTCAATCAAGAGAGCTGCAGAACATCTTGGGTGCTTCACTATCATATGTCTCAGTCATGTTGCTGGCTCATCTTGAAAGGCTGCTTGCCTGGCCTTCCAAGAAGTCATTTGTGAAAAATTCATTTGAGCTGTTATTAACTGAGGTACAAATTCATGCATGACATTTCAGGTCTGATTAAAAAGGACAAGCAAGGTTTAGAGGAAACACTTTCAATTAGTTGTTGCATACAGTGTAGTGCATTTCAGTAATTTAAGTGCAAAACAGTAATTTTGTATTCAAGTACTATAACACTTAAAATTAGCAAGTGATTACTCTAAGATTACTATATCAACGTACATACTGTATATATATATATATATATATATATATATATATAGCTGGTCAGAAATTATAATATCTGACAAACAACCAAGTTTCTCATAGCACTACACATATTTCTTTGCTATAAAAATGGATCATGATCTGATGGGCTGCATGACTCTAATAAGATCTGAATATACGAAAAAAAAAAAAAAAAAAGTCAAAATATTGCCACACTCTGATGCGCCTGAAAGCACATGGCATCATCTCTCATCACCTCCAAATCACATATCCACTGTAACACTATGCATTTAACTGGAGAGATTTAGAAGAAGGATTTAGTGGGGAAGTACATTGTCATGACTGCTTAGTCGATAACCAATGCTAATCTGATCTAAATTAGGTTGAGTACATGCACACAAGAAACAAAAGACATGTCATCATTTACTCACCAGCAAATTGTTCTAAACCTGTATGAGTTTCTTCTTCTGTTGATCACAAATGAAGATACTTTTACGAATGTTGGTAACCAGACAGTTGACGGTAGCCATTAACTTCCGTAGTATGAAAAAAAAAATGGAAGTCAATGACCACTGTCCACTGACCACTATAATTTTTGGGTGAACTATCTCTTTAAGGAAAGAGTGTCTATTTACACTACGTGCAAAATAGCTTGCCTTGTTGGCATAGGCTATTTATACTCCATCAAGGCACATGTGGTTGGGCTAGTCAACATAACAAAAGATGCCTACTAAACAATGGCTACAGTGGTGTTTGAATCTTACTTTTGCTAAATTATTTTTTAAAAAATTAAGGAAATAATTGAAAAGTATAAAATAAAGTGCATCATGGGTGTTCGAAAGTATTCCCCTTTTGCCAAACTCGTTTTTCTCCCTCTTCACATTACATATCAAATCGGAAAGGCATTTATTTTTAATTAAATTAAGGAAATAATCAAAAAGTGTAAAATAAAGTGCCTCACGGGCGTTTATCGGTTAGGGTTAGGGGTAGGTGTAATGGTGACTTTTTGACGCAATCAATTGGAGTTTGAATCCGCATTTTGCCAAACTCGTTCTTTTTCCTTTTCAAATCACATATCTGATCGAAAATGCATTTATTGTCAATAAAATGAAAGAAATAATCGAAAAAAGTGTAAAATAAAATGCCTCACTGGTGTTTACTGGTTAGGTGTAGCAGTGACTTTTTGACGTGATCGACACAAGTTGAAATAAAGGAAATAATCGAAAAGTGTAAAAAAGTGCCTCATGGGTGTTTATCGGTTAGGGTTAGGGGTAGGGGTAGCATTTAGTTTTTGACCCGAGTTCGATTTTGCATTTTACTGAACTTGTTTTTCTCCCTTTTCACACCACATATCAGATCGGAAAGGCTTTTATTTTTAACAAAATTAAGAAAAGAATTGAAAAGTGTAAAAAAAAAGTGCCTCAGTGGTGTTTATCTGTTAGGGTTAGGTGTAGCAGTGACTTTTTGACACGATGGATGGCAGTTCGAATCTGCCTTTTGCTGAATTTGTTCTTCTCCCTTTGCACATCACATATGAGATTGGAATGGTATTTGTTTTCAATAAAATGAATGACATAATCGGAAAGTGTAAAAAAAAGTGCTTCACAGGTGTTTATCGGTTAAGCTTAGAGGTAGGTGTAGTGGTGACTCTTTGCGATTGACGCAAGTTCGAATCTGTCTTTTGCTGAATTTGTTCCTCTCCCTTTCACATCACACATATCAGAAATGCATTTATTTTCAGTGAAATTAAGAAAATAATCAAAAGGGTTAAAAAGTGCCCTACAGGTGATTATTTTTTTTTTAAATTGCGATTGACTTCGGCTCGAATCCACATTTTGCTGAACTCGTTCGTCTCCCTTTGTACATCACATATCAAATGGCAAAGACAATTATTTTTTTTATAAAAATGAATTAAATAATCGAAAAGTGTAAAATAAAGTGCCTTTCAGGTGTTTATCGGTTATGGTTATGGTTAGGGGTAGGTGTAGCAGTGACTTTTTGATACAATTGACACAAGATCGATTCCACATTTTGCTGAACTTGTTCTTAAATTTTTTCACATAACATATCATATCAGAAAGGCATTTATCTTAAATAAAATGAAGGAAATATTTGTAAATAAGTGTAAAATAAAGTCCCTCACAGCTGTTTATAGGTGTAGCGGTGACATTTTGATGCGATCGATCGGAGTTCAAATCCACATTTTGCTGAACTCGTTCTTCTCCTTTTACATCACAGATCAGAATGGAAAGGAATGTAGAAGTGCCTCACAGGTGTTTATCAATTAGGGTTCAGGATAGGTGTAATGGTTACTTTTTGACGCAATCAACTGGAGTTTAAATCCGCAGGGAGGGCTTCATTATCCCAAGGCAGCATCCATTTAATAATGGTATCTCTAAATTTATTTAGTTTTTCCTCCAGATAGATAGCACCCCCTTGTGGAATCCCCAAAATTCATTTTGACAATGGCTATTCTAAAGAAAAAAAATGTATTCAAACCAAGTCAGCATAAAGTACACCTGTTACATTTAAAATTAACATTTTCTTTTCTGGGAAAATGTACCAAAAAGTGGACTTCTGAACCACAGATTTTCTAATGCTTTTTAGAACGTGAATGTCAATGAATGATAATATCACCTGCAACCAGCTAGGAAGTAGCAAATCTGTAGTTCATGTTTCTGTTCAATATATGTCCCATCACAATTTATATATATATATATATATATATATATATATACTGCAATTCTTAAGTCATGTTTTCCTCAATTTTGTAGAACAGCAAGTTTTAATAAACAGCTAGAAACTCAATATCAAACCTTCCATGTGTCCAATACAAACAAAATGAATCTTGCATACTGATTCGAATCAGTCTCGCAGCTGAGAGACTATGTCCACACACTTCTTTCCATATTTCTCCATCAGAGTAAATATGTGAATACTTAGTGTCTTGCAAGCTGGGGCAATCTCATTATGCTTATAAGATCGAATGCAGTGAGCCATGAGGTAACCTAAATATTAAAACCTACCAGACTCATCTATTTCCTGAAAGCTACTAAAAGGGTTCGGAGCAGGAGTTCGGCTTCAGGGATGGGTCATTAATTCAATTGGGATGCCACTTTTTTGGGCTCAGGTGATCCTCGCAGAAATCTCCCAGCTTTTAACACAGACAGTTTGTTTCACGATATTACTGTTGTTTATATGCCGCATATCCCTCCAGCAAGAAACCCACATCTGTTCAGCTCCACGTTTTTTATTGTTGTGCGCACAACGCTGATCTCTTGGAGTGTGTAGTCAAGTGCTAGATTACAGACAGACAGATGATGCCTGGATTAAAAAAGGTCTCTTTGAACCAAATGTTAGGGGGAAAAAAATGTGAGATTGCAAGACAAAAGTGGGTTGAAGTATGGCAATAGGGTTCTAAAATGAAGCTGTTGTGTTTTAAGAGATTCTTTTGTTGTTTTCAATAATGGTGCACATGTATCATGCATTTTTGCATTAAAAATCAGTGAATGTAATTCCATTATTCATGGGGAATTAAGCAAATGTCTAGTATCTGTGTAAAATGTGTCCCTAGAGGTCCAAACAAACAAAACTAGAGACACAACACGCGCACACACATAGACTGAATGCCCGTTTTTTAAGTCGCAGCAGGATCCCACTCCTCTAGCGTAGCACTAATAAAATATGGTGCTGCTCTGGACAGGATTTATGAGCTCAATCAATTTCCTTCAGCCTGATCTTCATCTTGTCCCTAGGTTTCTTTCTCAAGAGCCTTATCAATTATATGTAGCCAAGGGAGGCTGTATCGCTTGTGTAGGTGTAGTCAGTCTTGTAAAGCAGCTTGGATAATGGATCCACACCTTTGGCGATAGTGGGTGCCATCATGTGGGGTGGGGGGATGGACTGGGATGTGTCAGGTAGGCAAGTAATGTCAGAAGAAGAATGAAAACGATTTTGCCTTTGAAAGTACAAAACACTGTGCTGCAATGCAAAATTAGATTAGAAATTAGACATTCAAATACGTTTACTAAAGTCGCACCCCCGTGTTTGGGGTCTCAGAAACCCCAATGCCAATAATAGCTTGGAAAAACTTGAGAAGCTTTTAAGCTATTTGTATTCTCATCCTTTCAAGAAAACATCTTACCATGCAGATTAGAGATTCTGGTTCATCGTAGCGTATCCGTTTTGCTCTATTGTTCATGATACCCCAACATCGATTATTAATTATAGCGTATGCATGAGCAATCTCTGTTGCGAGTAAGAAATGGAAACCTGAAACAAACACTTCTTTTGATGTCAGTATCACACCCAAAAGCCCTTACCTGATTGTACAGTGCTTGCTCATTCATTAAAAGTAATCAATCTGGGTACACTCTAATGAATACAGCTGTGGCCAAGACATTTAGGTACCCAAAAGTTATTACTCATGTTAAATGCTCTGCATCCTTAAATCATGCGGACAACATTAATAAACATTTCCCGCTGCTTGCTGAGGCGGTAGATATGAAGACTGTGATTTCCCCAAAGTGTAAACAGACGGCAAACACTCCGAGCGATGTTCTTCTCTAACATCAACATGGGTTCTAAGAGGGTCGTCTTGTTGAAATTCAATGGAAATGTGCTGCGACTGGCAAAATGCTAAGTAATAAGAGTGGTGTAAGCTGTGTAACTTTTTAATTAAATTGTCTAGTCAAGGATGTAATGAGATAAAGAGGCATTATTAGATGTAAAAATACCACACCTGTTTAAGATGTCTGCTAATAACTAATTAACAGAAGTGTTTATAGGTTCAGAACCATAGAACTATGGCTTCTTAAATATGATATAGTCCTGCCATTGACACACTGAAATGTAAAGCCACTGGCACATCTTATCGTAAAGCATATGGTTCACTGTATAGTTACTATCTTAGTAAGTTAATTTTTATACTGGGACTACACCAGTGGGTGGCGAAAGTATGAAAGCTGTTACACCACTGAATAAAAAATAAAAACGTAATAGTGAGTTTTAATCTCGCAATTCTGACTTCTCTTTTCCCGCAATTGTGATTTTACACCTAGAGATTTTGAGAAATGAAGTCAGAATTGCGAGATATAAACTCACAATTTGACTTTTTTCCTCAGAATTGCGAGTTTATATCTTGAATTGTGACTTTTTTTTTTTTAATTGCAAGACTATGAGGACTTCATAACGCACAATTGCGAGTTTATATCTCACAATTATGCAAAAAAAAAGTAATAATTGTGAGATATAAACTCACGATTGCGAGAAAAAAGTCACAATTGCAAGATACAAACATTTGCGAGAAAAAAAGTCAGAATTGCTACAGTTTTTATCTCGCAATTCTGACTTTATAACTTGTGATTGCGAGGTTATATTATGCAATTCTGACTTTATAAATCATAATTGTGAGTTTATATCTCACAATTCTGAAAAAAAAGCAAAAATTGCGAGATAAAAAGCAATAACCTTTTTTTTTCTTACATTTTTTTACTTGGTGGAGGAAATGGACTTCCATATGAAAGGGATTGTCTTTATGAGTCATTCATTCAACCAGTTTGTTTAAAAACAAGGATTCATTTTAAGAATGAAACAAGTCACTGGTTTTATGATGGACTTACTGAATCATCAAAAATGACACAAATGAAACAAAGAGAGCCTTTGAGTTCAAACAAAGTTCATTCAATAATGAAATAAGTCACTGGCTTTATGAGATCATTAACAGTTAATAACTGAAAATGACAGGAATTAAACAAACCTATGAGTAATTGGATATTACTCTATATTATTTTATCGATTCTGTATTTATTAAGGAACGATCAAGAGAATAGGTTTATGAGTCAATGAATCGTGATTCATTTAACAAAAAACTGACTGAATTCATATCTGAATTCATATTACTCTTTATACCATTTAACTATACAGTATGACAGAATTAGTTAAGATAGCATCATGTTGTAAATATATAGTCTCATACAGGTGATTTACTAAATAACTGATTCAACCGTTTTGTTAAAAAAAATGACTCCCTTTATGAGTGAATCGTTTGAATCATCCTTCAGTCAACTGATTTGTTGAGAAGTGCGAACACTGCTTGGAACTGTTTAGATTGGAGGAGCAACGACAGATAAAGTAACGGACAAAATTTTATCTAAAATGTAAGTTACGCGATAACTTCCAGTTTATTTAACCGATTATTATCACAGTCTTTCTGACTACTTATGCTACCACTATAACTTAATAAATAAAGCCTGTCTCACACTACAGGATTTTTAGCCCGATTTAGCCCCGATTTTCCCCTCACGAGAATCGGAGCAAAATCGTGTCAAGCACCTCGATCGGTCCCGATGTTCGGCGCGAATTATCTGGTAATGTGAGGCGTTCACAGATCGAATCTTACACCTCCCGATCTGCCCGCACACAAATCGGGACCGCCCCGATTTATATCAAACATGTTTGATATTTAGGATTTAAATCGGGATGATGACGGCTATATGATTACATCAGTACTTTCACTACAGCCAACAGCGACCGCAAAACAGCTGCTGTACGATACGTTAGATAGTGGAGATGGAGGAAACTGCCTCTTAAGTTTTTTAACACTGTATAATGTGTCGACAACATCACAACCATAAGGACAAAGAGAAGCGCTGAGGTGAAATCGCATCAGTTTTGAAGGTACTGGGTGAGTGCAGCTGCTAACGTTATCTCTCTAGCTAACATATGTAAACACTAGTTGCTGCGTGAGATCACGTGAGGATTCCTCAGGCATGATAATCTTAATAATATCTTGTAATGTGTTATGCGCCACGATTTTCAAATATTGTAGTGTGTGCATGTTTAAGATTTGAGGGAAGATAATCTGCAAAGATTCTCCTTATGTGTGTGCTGCAACCAGATTTCACAATCGGTTAGGATTTTAAAAATCCTGTAGTGTGAGCCCGGCTTAAGTGGTCGTTAGTTCTAACGTCATGTTTCCAAACAGCGGCTCACCCTTTTGAAAAATATTCTATTTTTAACTAATTCCCTATTTTATTTCCCCACACACAAAAAAAGAGCCTGTAGGTCAGCTCTAGATTTTATTTACATAGTTTTCCAACCGTTGGGTAAAAGCAATATGACACAAGTGTGTTTCTGTAATCTTACAGGAGTGATTACCTGCGGCCTCGTACCTACAGTGTGATTTAGCTGTTATATACTCTTTTTACATTTAAAAGTTTATAGCATAAAACTGCTTATCACTTATCACTGCTTATCATGTGCAAATGAATGAGACTAAGGTAAATATATGGTAATGACAAAAATTACTCTGCACTGAAAGAGTGAAGCAGCTGACACATCTTACCCCACTCCTCTATGCGCTCCCCAAAATCGGCAAGCAGTTTTGACATGTTTTGGCAGATGGAACAGTTTATAGAGCTCTAAAAGTTGAGGAAGTTTATTACTTCTGCCTGGCTTCATATTCCAAGCATTTCTCTCTCGCTCGCTCTCCGTCGCCATAGAAATAGTTGAGAATGAGACAGAGTGGATGTGAAGTGTGGGTCCTGGCTCAGAGCCAAATCTGTGCCCACTGTCTGCATCCGGGATGACAAGAGGACATGAGGCTTTCGTCATGTGAGCCTCTCGCTAATGCATAAAGGCATCGGTAGTAGCAGTTCATACCGTTTTATGACAACGTGAGAGGGGATTTTAGGTAACTGCTTACTCAAGATATTTTGCAATGTAAAACTCACTGTGGTTATCTATCATTTTCATCCACGATTTCAAAATGACTGCAGTTATTGTAAACCTTAGTTAAAGGGATAGGTTACTCAAAATTTGCTCACTTTCGTTCCAAACCTGTATTGCGTTCTTCATCAAGGAAACTTGTTTATTTGCATGTATATTAGGAAAACATTGTATATTCTGTTCTGTTTTTTTGAGGAATGCCTGAGAAATCAATTGAATTTTCTTCACTGTACAGCTGGTCACAGAATGACACTGCTATGTAATTGTGGTTGGATGCTTTCCATGTTGGTCAGACATGGCTCTCCTTTCTAATTGGGCGATTCTTGGCTAGACAAAGCAGCAAACTGTACCAGACTTTATGGTAACAGTCAAAAGTCAGTATTTTTTAAAGAGACTTTGCTAGCTAACTTATTTTGAAGTGTAAAAATGAAGCAAATACTGATGCAAGAATTGAGTTGGTCAGGCAAGCTACCCTCGCTGTCCCCTAACACAGACGGGAATAGTACATACAAAATGAATAATGTAAATGCAAATGGAAGGCCCCACATGGAGGGCGTGATGCTGAGCGGAGCGCTGACTCAGCCAAACTCTCTGAGAAGCAGATGAGCAACAGCAGCAGAGACTGGCGTGAGCATCCATATCTGCCCGGGGATAGAAGACTTACTGTGCACAGGGGGCCTCCCGCATGGGTGGGAAACGACCTGTCTGCACCGAGCTGACACTCATTCTATCTTCAAGGCCAACACAGGCTTGTTTTCCTAATAATGCGCTTTTGCAGTTGAACACTTTGTGTCCAAATAAGGGTGGTGTCTATAACAAAAGTTACACACTTATCACACCGGGTGAGATTTATCAAGCATCCTGTGACTTACAAAAATGCTGCATTTTTAGTGTGCTAGGTCAGATTTTTTTTTTCTGATTTATATGTTTTGTTGTTGTTGTTGTGGCATTCATGAGCCATATTTGCAGGAGGAACCTTTCCTCATATTGTTATTTTTTATTTTAGGCAGGTAAAATAATAGACTGGCATTGCTTCTGACTTTACAAACGATTATATGGACAAGAGAGATAAAGTGTGTAGATTTTGTGGCCACAGCCTGTCAAAACTTAATAAGTACTGATTATTTCACCAAAAGAAAACTTAGCAGAATATAGTTGTGCTCATATAGTCAATGTATATTTGCTGTTAAGTGCCTAAAACAAAGTCAGTATCTTTCAAAGATTTAAGAAACTTTAACTGATGAAATTAAACTACAGTTGAGGTCAAAAGTTTACATCCCCCTTTCAGAATCTGCAAAATGGTAATTATTTTACCAAAATAAGAGGGATCATACAACATGCATGTTATTGTTTATTTAGTACTGACCTGGATAAAATATTTCACATAAAAGATGTTTACATATAGTCCACAAGAAAAAAATAATAGTTGGATTTATAAAAATGACCTTGTTCAAAAGTTTACACCCACTTGATTCTTAATACTGAATGATCCACAGCTGCATTTTTTGTTTTGTTTTGTTTTGTTTGTTTTTTGTTTAGTGATAGTTGTTCATGAGTCTTTTGTTTGTCCTGAACAGCTAAACTGCCTGCTGTTCTTCAGAAAAATCCTTTAGGTCCCACAAATTCTTTGGTTTTCCAGCATTTTTTTGTATTTGAACCCTTTCCAACAATGACTATATGGTTTTGAGATTTATATTTTACACTGAGGACAACTGAGGAACTCATATGCAACTATTAAAGAAAGTTCAAATGCTCACTAATGCTCCAGAAAAGGGGTCAGCAACCATTTGGGCAAAGAGTGCCGTTTTAAATTTTTTTTGGTTAACCACTGTGCCAATACCCCCAAAGAAACTTTTTTCTTAATGATGCCCTGTGACTTTTATTAATCAATACTGAATCATTACAGTATATTTCTCAGCAACGAAGGGGATAAAAACGCTGTTTCAGCAGTAACCAAACTCAGCTTCATTGTTTGTAGAGAGAGAAGCAGACACAGTTAATTCACTATTTCTCACTCTCTCTCTCAAAATGGCCATATGTAAGAATAAAGTTAAAGTAGTTTGCATCACTGGATATTGCTGTTGGTCATTAAACATTGCTATCGTAAAACAGTTGTCTAATGTTAAATGATTTGCAGCTCCCATCTTACCTCACTGTCTGCGCTGGAATTCACACTCTGCTTCTTTGAACAGTAAACCCCGGCCACTTTAATTTGATAGTTCATCTCAATTATTTTGACAGACAAGCGCAGTTGGATCGCTGATCTGAAGCATGGTTGCGCGAAGCCATGCGCATCTGTAGACTAGTGCAAGTTAATTCTCGCACTTTAACAGTATTTATGACTCCTAACAGACTGTTTGACTATGAGGAATGATTAGCTCAAAATGTATGTCGTTGTGCAGTTTTTCCTATATTGCTTGCGTGCCAGAGATTATCCCTCTGCGTGCCACTGGTTTCCGACCCCTGCTCCAGAAGGAAAAACCATGCATTAAGAGCATCAGGGTAAATTTGACTTATTTTGTCTACTGGGAAACAAAATATGATATTTAGGCAAAGTAAGAAAAATGTACACATCTCCATTCTGTTCAAAAGTTTTCAACCCCGGCTCTTAATGCATTTTTTTTTTCTTATGGAGCATCATTGAGCGTTTTGTAAAAAGATGAATTTCAAAATCATACAGTCATTGTTGGAAAGGGTTTAAATACACAAAAAATTGTGGGACCTGAAGGATTTTTTCTGAAGAACAGTGAGGAACAACAAAAACAAAACAAAACAAAAAAAACAGCTGTTGATCATTCAGCTAACAACATAGCATTAAGAATCAAGTGTATGTCGACTTTTGAACAGGGTAATTTTTATAAATTCAACTACTATTTTCTCTTGTGGACTATATAGGTGCAGCTCAAAAAAATATCGTGAAAAAGTTCATTTTTTATTGTAACTTATTTCAAAAACAGAAACTTTCATATATTCTAGATTCATTACATGTAAACTAAAATATTTCTAAAGTTTTTTGGTTTAATCTTGATTATTAGAGCGTACAGCTCATGAAAGTCAAAAATCCAGCATCTCAAAATATTAGAATCATATTTTATTAGAATAATAATAATAATTTCTAAGATTAAAAAAATGGTTTTGTAAAACAGAAAAGTTTAAGTTCTTTAAAGTATATTCATTTATGCACTCAATACTTGGTCAGCAGCACATATTACAGCAAATAACTTGCTCCTAGCACAAATTACAGCATCAGTGAAGTGTGGCATAGGAGTGATCAGTATATGGCACTGCTGAGGCGCTATTGAGCCTTCTGATCATCTGTATGTTGTTGGATCGACTGTTTCTAATCTTTTTCTTGGAAATAACACATAGATTTTCTATAGGGTTCAGGTCAGGCATGTAGGCTGGCCAATAAAGCACAGTAATATCATGGTCAGCAAGCCACTTGGAAGTGGTTGTTGCACTGTGGACAGGTGCTAAAGTCCTGCTGGAAAAGGAAATCAGCATCTCCATAAAGCTTGTCAGCAGATAGAAGCATAAAGTGCTGCAAAATCTCCTGGTAGATGACTGTATTGACTTTGATCATTACTGACTTCAGAAACTTCACATTGGACTTCAAGCTGCTTGGATTCTGTGCCTCTCCAATCTTCCTTCAGACTCTGGGATCATGATTTCAACATGAAATGCAAAATTTGCTTTTATCTGAAAAGAGAACTTTGGACCACTGAGCAAAAGTCCAGTTCCCCTTCAGTCGTTCCACTACGACGTTACTATGGGAGCACTGCGACCAATCACCTCTGAGCTACAGAGAAAAAGCCAATGAATATTGGTGAGTGGATTGCGTCAGCCGCCACTCCCCCGTACATACGGGTATTTAAGATGGCGGCGCGCATACACTCATTCAGACTTCTGCTTCAGAGCGACGTTCTGTCGCGGAGCTGCAAAGCTCCCTGACGCGGGCAGACCGGGATTGGCGGAGATCGCTCTCTGGGGTTGCCAAAATCGCCCCCCCCGGGGGTTTGTGTGTCCTAAAGCTTTGCCACTAAGGTTGGTGGTTCCCACCTACACACATAGAGAGCGGTTTTTCCCTGTCCCGGTCTCCTCGCCCGAGTTCCGCTCCTGAGCGACGCATCACCTCCTCGGACTCGGAGCGGGGATTCGCCAACGCGGGAACCAGGTAGAAGGTAAGTGCTGCCCCGTGCAGCCTAACTTCAAATAATAATAATTATAATAATAATATTAATAATAATAATAATATATAAATATAAATAAATATTTACTGAACCCTGTATTTGTCTCTTCAGCCCTTCCCGCAGGCTGCCCCACCGCGCTCGCACTCTGAGGAGGGTAAAACCTACAAACATTCACTGTCAGCGAAGCGTGCCATTAGCTCCGGCCGGCCACTCCCACGCTTGCCTGGGACCCGGCCGGTGGAGTGCCAAAATACATTGCAAGCTCTGCTCTGGAGGAGGCAGATCTGGCCTGTGTCATAGTTCCCGTCCAAACCACGGTTTTCGGGTCCAGCACTCGGGGCCTTCATACGCTCCGAGCAGCCCCGTGTTGCTTTGGTGGACAGCAGAGGGGAATGCTGTTCTCAGATAGAGGTTGGCAGTGGTGGGTTGCCATCACCTTGGTGAATTTCCAGGGTGAGCCATCCCAGGCATCTCTCTGTAGCGACATGTGCAGGGCTGCAGGCCAGACGACACCAGTACTTTCGCGAGGTTCAAAAAGACAAATCTCGCATTGAGCTTGTGTCCTCCCGTGTGGTATAAGAAGATCAGGTTTCTGGCGGGAGGACCAGCTCGGTGTCGGCGTGCTGCGCCATTCCTCCGGGATCCGTGCGCTATATTCCCAGTTGTTTCCATCAGTGTACTCTGGGTCCTCCTGGCCCCGCAGTCCGGACTAGGCCGGAGTAGTCCGCGGCTGTGCTCCGGCGGGAGTTCCTGGTGGCATCCTGTCTCAAATACATGGTTAATAAGTCCTCACGATTACGATCGTTTTCCCCTTACATATCTATAGCTAGAATAGATAGTTGTTTTTATTCCTTCTTCACATGACTATACAGCTTGTCATTGTCTCCGCCCCCCGACGACTGCTCCCGGGGCGTCGGGCAGGTTATGTGTTGGTGTCCATTTTCCACTGGCACGCTTGCCTGTCAGCAAATCGGACCCCACGTAACGCAGCTTGGGTCTGCAGCGTTTTCCATGGGTGTTCCCATAGTAACATCGTAGTGGGAGGACTGAAGCGGAACGTCTAGGTTACGTAGGTAACCCACGTTCCCTGAAGGAGGGAACGGAGACGTTACTCCCCTTGTCGCAGTCCCAGGCTGCCCCCTGGGGGGCTGAGCCAAGCTCGGCTCTTCAGCAGAAACCTGAATGAGTGTATGCGCGCCGCCATCTTAAATACCCGTACGTGGGAGTGGCGGCTGACGCAATCCACTCGCAAATATTTATTGGCTTTTTCTCTGTAGCTCAGAGGTGATTGGTCGCAGTGCTCCCATAGTAACGTCTCCGTTCCCTCCTTCAGGGAACGTGGGTTACCTACGTAACCTAGACGTTCTTTTTCTCCTTAGCTTCATTCTGCTCCGTGTGAAGCTCTCCAAAGTGTTTACTTGACAGTATTCTCAAGCTTGCAGTCATCGCTGTTGCTTGTGCACCTTTGCCTACCCAATTTCTTCGTTCCAGTCAACTTTGCATTTAATATGCTTTGATACATCACTCTGTAAACAGCCACCCCATTCAGTAATGACCTTCTGTGACTTACTCTCTTTGTGGAGGGTGTCAATGATTGTCTCTTGGACCATTGCCAAGTCAGCAGTCTTCCCCATTAGTGTGGTTTCAAAGAACAAGAGATACCCGTAATTTACACTTTAGGGATGGTCATTTAGTAAAACTCTAATATTCTATAAATATTCTAATATTTTGAGATACTGGATTTTTGACTTTCATGAGCTGTACGCTCTAATCATCAAAATTAAAAAAATAAAAACGTTTTACTTTACATGTAATGAATCTAGAATATATGAAAGTTTATTTTTTTAAAATAAGTTACAATAAAAAAATTACTTTTTTTACAATATTCTAATTTTTTGAGCTGCACCTGTATGTAGACGTCTTTTATTTGAATGATCTTATTCAGGTTAGTACAAATAAAAAAATAAAATAAAATAACATGAATTTTGTATTATCCCTCTTATCTTGGTTAAATAATTAACATTTTGCAGATTCTGCAAGGTGTATGTAAAATTTAGAATTTAACTGTGTGTGTTGGTGGTACATTCTTATACACCTATAAAAAATTGATTTTATGGAGGTCTTGACATCATATATTATGCTTAACCTCTCTTCAAAAGAAGTTCTTCTAAGCTTTCAGTTTTTAAGAGAAGTCAGTTGAGGAAGCGACCTTCGCTTTTTCGCTTTGTCTGAATGGGGTAAAGGCTTGTGCACTGGGGAATTGTGTTTCTGTGCTCATGTTTGCACCCAGCATCCAGTTTCCTCTGGACCAGGTGTTATTTTATTTATCACACCAACAGAAATAACCTTTACATCTGGGTTGTTTGCGTCTGTTTTGTGGGGGAATTGATTCTGACTGAAAACTTGTTCAAAGAACCAGTAAAGGATGCAGCTTCAACTTACTCTATAAATATAGTATAAAACCCTATTCAGCCAGTAATTGTTTACCATGGAGTGTGTACGTGTCATTATCTATATATATGAAAAAATATATCACAGCTCCCTCGTCAATCCAGAGGACCTATTCAGATGTTCTTTTACAGATGTCAGCTGAAACAATTACCATCCAAAAAAGTCTCCCGTGCTCATTTCCTAATAATTTAATCAAATCTGCTGCAGTTCCACAGCAATCACAAAAAAGGAGTCTTTATTTCAGAGTTCACCTTTGAACATTGTGCGGACAAGCTAACTATGGCGGTCGGGTCAAAAAGAGATGCCTGGCGCATCAGTTGCTGCCCCTACTGAGAAGAGAATGGCGGAGTAGTGCTGTTGGGTTTGCTGGTGATTAATGGACTGTGTTGTTACACTGTGAGAGTCAGATAATGAAGGAAGCAATGCCCTTTGTGTTCGAGTCTGTGTACCAGCCTTTATCTCCTTTAGATTTAATGATCAGTCACCAGACTTCCAAACAGATGCAGTTAAAGCAATCAGTATGGGCTTAAACTACCTCGTTTTCACTACTTTCTACTTGTTAAAAAAAGATATGTCTATTTGGCATGTAAATAAATGCAACTGATGACATGGCACTGCGTTGTAAGAAAATACAGCTTAGTGTGATACGATAGCATTAGGATGTGGTTTGTTGAATGTGTTTTGCTAAATTGGATAATTGGTTGAAAGGGAACCGCAGGTATTAAGAATTGAATGGCTTAAAATTTATGAAAGATTTACGTTGTTTAAAAAATCCATTCATTCATTCATAAAAAAAAAAATAAAAATTAATTCATATTTTGGACTAATGCTTTTCCTGTTTCTACCTCAGAAAATAAAATACTGATACTATGACCACAGCTACTGAAAGAGCTTACAGGTGGCAATGGATGTAAGTGTAGGCTTAACCCAAATGCTGTATCACTGATTTTTTTTCCCCCACAAGAAGACTAAATGCGCCCGGATATGGCCAATAAAACAGACATTTGATGCCGTTTCACTTACCATCTGCAGTTCTGAATCATGACCGGGATATTTTATTGCTTAGACCGCTCCATCTTTCAGTATCAAACAATGTGCAAATCCAGCGTCGAACTGCCTTGTATATGAAACGTTCGTCAACAAACACACTTGCAAAACTCCATTGCTGCCCCGGAAAAAGGAACTGCATCCACTGTTCATTTATGCTGAGTTCTTCGGGAAGCTGAGCAAAGTTATCTTTGCCTTACAACCAAAACCACACTTCTTTTTTATTGACATCCTTCCCAAGTGAATCCCTTGCAGCAGTGCGTTGATAGGCGTGCTCTTTCTCGCACTCTAGTCTATGTGTGCACAGGCCTGCTTTTCTGGGAGAAATGCTACTATAAGGAGTTCCACCACCGATTACATCATTAAAGCCACGATCGAAAAAAAAAACATCCGAAACTTGTACCAACCCGGAAGTAAGATTTTCGGCACAGAATTTCTCCGTCAATCATCTAAATTATTTTTTTTAAAACTTTGGCCATGTTTAACATGAGAATCCAACTCTTTAACACTGTAGTATATAAAGTATTACTGAAGCTCAGAAAGTATTACTTATTGTATTTTTGTAAATACAATTGAAATAAAATGTATATTTGCTAAGCATTAGTCAAGTCAAGTTTATTTATACAGCGCTTTTAACAATACAAGTTGTGTCAAAGCAACTTTACAGTATTAAATAGGACAATAATGTGTCAGTAGATGCGTAGATTTCGGAGGACTCATCTGGTTCCCGTGGTCTTGGGCTGATGGCCGCCAAAGGAGATGATGCCTTCACCTGGGGATCTGTTTCTGTTCCTCATCTAGTTGACGTGGTCTCCGCTGACATTCAGGGCTGTAGATGTCATCTCTAAGTGCTGATCCAGATGTAGTGACCATCTGATCTGGATACAGACTGGATCTGGTGGTTACGGTCACGTTCAATGAGTACATCATTATGGGAAGTGTTCCCGGTTCCAATTCACCTAATTAATGCAGCCTAACAATTCAGATTTTAGAAATGTGTTAGTGTCTTATGTGTAAGACAGGTTAAATAGATGAGTCTTTAATCTAGATTTTAACTGACAGAGTGTGTCTGCCTCCCGAACAGCGTTACGTAGATTGTTCCAGAGTTTGGGTGCTAAATAAGAAAATGATCTGCTGCCCGCAGCTGATTTTGATTGTGGGTATAATCAAATTGCCAGAGCTTTGAAAACGCAGTGGATGTGAGGGACTATAATGTGATAAGAGCTCGCTCAAGTACTGAGGAGCTAAACCATTGAGAGATTTTAAAAATCTATACAGTGTTTAATAGGGAGCCAGTGCAGTGATGAGAGAACCGGGCTAATATGGTCATACTTCCTGGTTCTAGATTTTGGACCAGCTGGAGTTTGTTTATTAGGCGTGCAGAACAACCAACCAATAAAGCATTACAATAATCTATCCTAGGTCATGAACGCTTGGATTAATGTTTCTGCATTTGACATCGAGAGCATAGGTCGTAATTTCAATATATTTTTAGATGGAAAAATGCACTTTTGCAAATGCTAGAAATGTAGCTTTCGAAGGAAAGATTGCTATGAAATAGCACACAGGTTCCTAACTGATGATGATGAATTGACATAGAAGCCATCAAGTAGTAGACAGTGTTTTAGGTTATTACATGTGGAGGTTTTAGGTCCAATAATTAACACCTCTGTTTTTCAGAATTTAGCAGTAACATCAATACATCACTTGCTCACCAATGGATCCTCTCCAAACAACAATGGCAAATGCTTAAAATATTTATGCATTTAAATGTGGGAATGTATCATAAAAAATGATAAAAACATTGCATGGACACAATTTTTAGCCTTAGAAATGAATTTTAATCATATTTAGGTTTTATAAGCCTCTCTAACCCTAATCATGTAAAGATCCATTTTAAAATTAAGTGCATGTATTGCATGGGTTAAATCTCATAAATATGTATCATTTTAATGATGCTGTTGTAGAAAGTCAGAAATCATCCTAGTACAAATATTCGTAGCACCTCTTGTTCAGGTGCCCTATTTTCCCAGGTAGCAGCTGTTGGAAATGCAGCACCAGGGACGCGTGCAGAATGAAGTCCCATGAGCTCCTGTTGGATTTGAGGGCAGGTTTGCCTACGCTCGAAATTCAGGCAAATCTAACATGTGTGTTCAGCAAGCTTTCACTCACGGCTCCTACAAGACTTGTCAGTTTTGTAAAACTCAGCAGGGTTTTTCTGTATCATTGTGTCCGCTCACGTGTTGTCTGTGGGCAGGTACAATAACGGCTGCCAGCGGGAGCGCGGATTTGTGGCTGGAGGCATTTTCCCTCTTTGTGTTTGCCAGTGGGTAATTTTCAAGTTTTTTGCAGCTCCCATTTGCAAAATCTGTATTTATTCAGAGCGCTATAAAGCCGTACATACTGCGGCACGGTCTTTTCATTATCCAAATGCCGTAAAAGCCAACGGCACAGCAGCCTTGTTAAGAAAACCTACATCATTAAAGTGTGTGCAGCTAGGAAAAGAGGAAATAACTTCCAATTGTGCCATTCAAGGGTAAAATTGCATTAATGATCTCAGCTGCCTTCCTTGAAATAGTGTCTCTAAAAAAAAAAAAAAAAGAGTGTCTAAACAGACATATTAGCGATTTTGCTAATTCTAAACAACATACAACACTTATTAACCCATTATTTCATTCCTAAGTGATAAACTGTAATTGCTTCTTGGAGGTGTTACAGTGTCAAACAAAAAATAAATTAGCACATTTTGATACATACATCATAAAAGGGATATTAGAAAATTAATTTCTGTCATTGTTTAGTCATCTTCAAGTTGTTCCAAACCCACATGAGTTTATTTCTTCTGCTGAACACAAAAGAAGATATTTTAAAGAATGTGTATAACCAAGCCATTGACTAAATTATTTGGTTACACACATTCTTTCAGTATTATCATAGCATTTTTTATTTTTTATTTTTTTTAAGTTTGAGAACAAAGTTGGCTTGAGAAAGTCTAGCCTAAAAGTTTGAAGCAGCTGTAAAAGCTTAAAGTTACTAATCAACGATTGTGCTATCTGGGAAAGTAACAAGTTTAATTTCACCAGAACATCTTTATTTATATAGCCTATATGACGTACACACACACAGGATTGTGGGAAATTGAAGGCAGCGAAGGATACACCTATGCTGCCTTCAGAATTCGATCATATGAAGGTACCTCTGGAGATAGGAAGCGAAGCAGCATTTGAATTCATTTTAGGGCTTTTGGATGCAGCCATGATTTAACATGTTGTTAGCATGTTTCTAGCATGCTTAGCATGTTGCTACCATGCTCTAGCTTAAACATGTTGTTAACATGTTTTAGCACATTTGTAACATGATTAACATACCTGATTCATGGGTCCCTAGCTTGTTCTAAGCAGGTTTCTAGCCTGATTAGTACACTGATAAAATGTTTCTAGCTTGATTAACATTTTGTTAACACGTTTTAGCATGATTTGCATTTTGCTAACGTGATTATCATGTTGTTAACATATGTTTTTAGCTTGATTCGCTTGTTCCAGCATGTTGTTAGCATGTTTCTAACATGTTTTAGCATTATTAGCATTTTTTAGTGTGATTTAACATATTGTTAACATGAATAAGAAACAGCTAAAACCAAGTAAAACCAGCTAATTTAGTAAAAAAAAAACAGCGTGAAACAAGCTAAAACAGCTGATTTTGTATATATATTAAAAAGCTAAAAAAACAGTTAAAACCAGCTGATTCATCAAAAAGCCAGCTAATAAATAAATAAAAACTAAAACAAGCAACCTGATTGTCTAGTCTTAGCTAAGCAATAGGCAGTTTAAATACACCATAAGTTTTCACCCCCTCAATAAAAGTCTATTGATTTTTTTATATATATATATATATATATATATATATTTTTTTAGTAGATTTGATTAGTCTCATTCACAAAAACCATAAGTTGAATCATTTAGAAAAGATATAGCACACCAAGTCAGACAGTCTAAAGGTCTGACCCAGGTTTGGAGGTTGTAGCTTTAAAGCTCTAGGAAGAGTTAGTGTTCAAGTTTTGGCAAAGAAGACGCAGCTAAAATAGAAAATCAGTAAGTTGGCCAACTCAATAATTGCCTTTTTTGTGTTTTCAGTTAGCAAGCTAACAACTTAACTTACTAGCTTAATATAGCACTAACTGGTTATGAAAAGTTCTGAAAAGTTTTTGTTTAGCCAACACAAGATATAACACATGCTATGTTTTTGCTCAGGAATAGACACTTTCACATCACCCGCATATGTGATTTTGCATACAGGTCCCTAGCATACAATGCTGGTGTTCTCAAAGCTCTGATACTGGCATACAGAACCATCTCTGTGTCTGTACCTTCCTACCTAAGCACTTTGACTCAGATTTACATTTCCTCCCACTCAACAAATGATGATGGTCCCATCACAGCGTGATACAAGGTCACTTTCAAAAGCTTCATACTCCCTCATTGGTGGAACAAACTATTAACCTTCACCTGGACAGCAGAATCCATTGAAATCTTCATACATGGCTGGAGACACATGTCATCAGGGAGCATTTGACCAACTAACCCCTTACTACTCTTACTCGTGCTGTAGTATATAGTATGTATGCTGTGCGCACCATGCACATTTCTAGTCAGGTTATAGAAGTAAAAACCCTGTTTATTTTCTCCACATATCCAGCTTATAAACCTTTAAAGGGCACCTATTACGCCACTTTTAACAAAATATGTAATATTTAGTCTTGGGTGTCCCCAGAATGTGTCAAAAAAAAGAGAACTGGTTTGGTTTGTATCACTTTAAATGCAAATAAGCTGCATATTCCCGCCCCGTCTTCAGAAGAGGGTGTAGTGTACGAACCACTGATTCAAAACAAATTATTCACAGAGGTTTCAAAGCTTCAAAAAGCAGTGCTCCGAATGTGCAAAATGTTAATTATTTTACCAAAATAAGAGGAATCATACAAAATGCATGTTATTTTTTATTTAATACGGACCAAGTTATTTTACATAAAATACTTTTACATATAGTCAACAAGAGAAAATAATAGTTGACTTTATAAAAAGTGTACACTTGATTCTTAATACTGTGTTGTTACCTGAATGATCCACAGCTGTTTTTTGTTTAGTGATAGTTGTTCATGAGTCCATTGTTTGTCCTGACCAGTTAAACTACCTGCTGTTCTTCAGAAAAATCCTTCAAGTCTCACAAATGATTTGTTTTTTCAGCATTTTTTGTGCATTTAAACCCTTTACAACAATGACTGTGTGATTTTGAGATCTATCTTTTCACACTGAGGACAACTGAGGGACTCACTGATGCTTCAGACGGAAACACAATGCATTGGGTGAAAACTTTTTGAATTTGAAGATCGGGTGAAATTTCACTTATTTTGTCTTCTAGTATCCTCTGCAGCTTATGAAAGGCAGTACTAAATGGAAGAAAAAAGAAAAAAAAAAACATATTTAGGCTAAATAAAAAAAATGTGCACATCTTCATTCTGTCCAAAAGTTTTCACCCCACTCTGTCTGTAAAATCTTTTCAAAACCATACATATTTTATAAATTACAATTTTGTAAGATGTTTTTCAAACTTGTTCAGTAAGTAAAAATGTTCAGTAAGTAAATATTTCATTTCAAACATAGACATAGACATAGACATACTTTCCTACTATATAGCAGGTAAAAAAAAAAAGTATTAATTATCCAATAAACACTTTACTAACTGATGCGGTCTTGCTGGTAGGTCACATGATAATGACAAGACGAGTTCATCCAAATTGAATTCAAATACACACATTCATATTATACAGAACATACTGTTTTAACAGCCACAAAGTACTCACATACTCAAAAAAGTACCTACTCAAAGAGTATGTGAATTTGAACACAGCCTGCTGTAGTGTTAGTCCTTGTTTAGTACTTGTTGAATAGGCAGAAGTAAATATGCTTGTCTGCCAACCAGAATTTGCTTACAGAACTTTACTAAAAAGACCTTGATGGTTGCCCAACTGCAGACGGAAATTTTTATTCTGATTTAGCTTCTTTTGTCAGATGTGTCAGTCTTCATAAACAAATACTATGGTGACTCATCATTTGATGTGAAATTTGACATAAACTGAAATAAATGCAGTTGCCATTTAGTGGCTTTGAAAATTAAGTAACAAATTGCTATTCCCGTGCAGCTAAAAATGAATCTACTTGGTAGATTAGATTTCTGAGTGTGGATTTTTCAGGAAATGCAGTCATAATGGCAGGAATATGCGCTTGACTGCACGCTATTTGTCTGCATTACCTGGAGGGTCTCGGCGGCTCGGGCGACCTGACTCTCTAGTGCTTTGTAATGAGGGAGTTTAATTATTGCTCACTCTGTGTGAAGACTCAACAGCACTCGTAGGACCCTCACCTTCTGTCCCCTCCACACTTTCTGATCTAAAAACAAGCTTAGCGTCTCCATGGAAACAGCTCTTGATGTTCTCTGATTTAAATGCCCGGTATTGTGCTATTTGACTGGTTGCTTTTGTCCAAAAGCTTGAAGTAAAATTAAACTGAAGTTTGGCTTTAAGAGCAGCTTTGTTTGGTTTCGCAAAAGTGGATGTCGATTTGTCAACAAATATTCTCTGCTTCATTTTATAGACAGGACATTTTCATTTCTCAGATTTTACAAAAGGCATAATGGAGTGCGCAGTAATGTTTTGGATGAATATTAACTCGTTTTGGGATACCTTGTCAAGTCGAGTCGAGGACCAGTCCTTAACCAATTCAGCCTTTGACAGAAGTTTGATTCACAGGCAGTCTGACCAATCATAATGCAAAATCTGTCATGTACAAACAAACTAGACAGGAGAGTAGATTATCATTGGTGGATTTGAACTTGAAAAATAGTGTGTATTAACATCTTTCCGCAATCGGAACAGGATACCTTCTGATACTCGTTCATGTTTATTTTGCGCTATAACTAGTAAAGAGAAAGAGATGATCGGTTTACGTGCAGCTCGATTTTCACTGTCCCATAAGATACAAGATTAATATAATTAATGTTCTCATTATTTAAATTTCTGTAAATCGTTAAACATTTATTTGTCCTATAAGGAGCTCCAGTGTTATTAGTGTATAATTTTTGTCTCAGAATTGTTCAAATATTTAACTTTTTTGGAACCAGCGCAAAAGTGTTACGTTTTGTTGTCCTTTGGTGTGACATCCCTGAATTTATTTTTTTAAATTAAAAACTATATATTTTTATAACTACATAGCCATGGAAAATTGCTAATGTGTCTTGTAAAGCACTAATGACACGTTAGCTCAGAATAGCAAGATCATTAATTGACACAAAAGGCTGTAACGTCTTATAGTATTACAGAAAAAGTCCACTGGTGTGATGCCTGTACTGGCACCACAGGACAAAGATGTCACATCAGAAAACAAGGTCTCTTTAAAGAAGCATTTTAAATAATTAAATAAGATTGGTTTAGGTCCTTTGTATTATTTTTTGATCATTTACAGTGTTCATAAATGCAAAAATTACATTAAGTAAGCTATTTTCTGATGGTCTTTTTTGCAGAAAACTTGTATTGTTATAAATTGTCATGAAAATAAGTATAAAATGTGATACTTTGTTTTTAAGAGAAAGACCTGAGGAAAAAAAGTCTCAACCGTTTTGAACGGATGACAGCACAAGTTTATCTTGTTGTCAAAGTTTGTCTTTGAAATTGTCCAAAAAGAAAAAAAATATTATAATTTCACATTAAATAAAGTTTTAAATATTTTTTTTTTTTGGTACAGTTCAGTAAAAATGTCAATAAAATAAATAAAAATATATACAATTTTTTTGCTTTTTTACTGGCTATTTACTACCCATTTGTGATGTATTTGAAATCAGTTTTGAGTTATGCTATTCTGTTAAGAAAGCTTAATTTCAGTGCAAAACACATTGTTTCATGAAAGTTCACATCAATGAAGCTGACACTACAAACGTGTTGTAAAGAGCTAATGTGTGATTCAATTTAAGGCTGTAGCAATTATAAAGAAGCACTACAGCAAGGCCAAGTAACACCATGTTAAAGAGACACTGCACTGTCACATCCGTTAATTGAGTAATCGGCCAGACTGCCTACTCTGTACGTGATACGGAAACATCTCTCTCTTCATTTATCACGATTTGGTGATTGGTTAGTTTAAAGTTAAGTGATGAAGCTGTCTTTGTTTCTGTGTGGACGCAGCAGGTCAGCCGCTTCAGTGAGAAAGGATTTGTTTTGGAAACGTCCTCTGTTACTGATGGCGCAAGCACACCTGCATTTTTTAGAAACAGTGGGAATTTTTACTGTTTCCAGGCATTTGTTATCGCATTGTTCTGACCCCATTCTGACGGTGAGTCACGTATTGGTCATCTCAGACGCAGCGTTGAGACTTTGCAAAGTCAATGTGGTAATTAAGGTGAGGTGTGATCATTAAGCAGAATTTAGATGATGACACAACAAACATTCATCAGGCCAGTTTTAATATAGTCTGCCTGACCTCCAGCTGCAACAAACAAGACTATTTTTATATCTGTTTGCCAAGACAAATCTTGGTGGTTGCCATGATGTTCTGGGTGTTTTTAGTGTGTTATTCTATGGTTTCTAAGGTGTTCGAATTGGATTAAAACAGACCTTGTGAAAATTTATAAAATTTCACACAGAACTCAAAAATGGGCTGGACAAAATTATTGGCACCTTATCAAAATTGTAAGAAATAATTGCTTTTCAAGCATGTGATGCTCCTGTAATTTGTATTTAGTGGCTAGTAAAAGGTGTGGGCAATATAGTAATCACACTTGAAACCAGTTAAAATGGAGAAAAGTTGACTCCTTTGTGTTGTATGTCACACTGAGCATGGAGAAAAGAAAGAAGTGTATATAGTTGTCTATAGATTTGAGAAAAAAATTGTCGAAAAACATGGACAATCTCAAGGCTACAAGTCCATCTCCAGAGATCTTAATGTTCCTGTGTCCACTGTGTGCAATATCATCAAGAGGTTTGCAGCCCATGGCACTGTAGTTAACCTCCCTGGACGTGGACAGAAGAGCAAAATCAATGAAAAATTACAACAAAGGATTGTTTGAATAGTGAATAAAGAGCCCAGGTTAATTCCAAACAAATTCAAGATCTGCAGACACTGGGTACAACAGTGTCCGCTCGCACTATCCGTCACCATCTGAATGAAAAGGGGCGATATAGTAAGACATCACTTTTGACACAAAGGCATAAATAAGCAACACTGGAGTTTTCCAAAACTGAAAATGTGACAAAGCCACAATCCTTCTGGGAGAATGCACTGTGGACAGATGAGACAAAAGTAGAGCTTTTTGGTAAAGGACATCATGGCACCATTTACAGAAAAAGAAATGAGGCCTTCAAAGAAAAGAACACAGTCTCTACAGTCAAACATGGTGGAGGTTCAAAGATGTTTTGGGGTTGCTTTGCTGCTTCTGGCACTGGATGGCTTGACTGTGTGAACGGTATCATGAAATCTGATAATTACCAAAGAATTTTTGGGGCGCAGCGTAGTGGCCAGTTTCAGAAAACTCCACCAGATGTCATGGGTCTTCTAGCAGGACAATGACCCAAAACACACTTCAAAAATCACTCAGAAATGGTTACAAACAAAGCACTGGAATGTTCTGAAATTGCCAGCAATGAGTCCAGATCTGAATCCCATAAATAGGGCCCTATGAAATCCATTATATTTTTCTCCAAATTCTGTTTTTTTTTTTTTTTTTTTTTTTTTCAAATTCCATTTAAATTTTTCTGGATTCCTTTTTTTTTTCCATTTTATTTTTTTCTGGACTCCTTTTTAATTATTAATTAATTAAGATCATGAAACTTATACAATTTAACATCAATTTATTAAAGGTTTAACAAAAATGACATGTTTAGGGTGAAATAAACATATGAAATGCTGTATTTTATTGTTACCAAATTCTGGTTTTAATATGTCTAATTTTTTATTCTGTGTTGTGTATTTATATTAACAGAAGGCATACAAAATAATTTAATGTGTCTTTTAATTAATGAAAATTAAACAGATTTTATATTTGGCAAGTAAAGGGGATTTACTATTAAAATTCAAACATGAAAGAAATATTGTGTAATTATTTCTTTAAAAAAGAAAGTTTTATTAATTTTTCAACAGTAGTAGTAGTAGTACTGTTGTTACTTACATTCTAAATATTAAAAATATATTTCTGTCAACCTCTCAGATAAACAAACTTTTATTTTGACGGGTTGCCGTGAATAACTGTAACTGACGCTGGTTGTGGCTAGATTGAATACAGTTGAGACTGGAAGCTAACAATGAATTTTACTCAAATGGAACGGTCAAATGCGAAAAAAGTGACTCTCAGAGCAGTTCTAGAGATGTGGTTCAGGTATTTATGTCCTCATTTGTTGACGCGTCAGATGCTGAAATAACGCGAGCGTAGGCATGCGTCACTATGTGTAGTAAACAAACTTGCGCATCTGCACCATTCATAAATACAGAGACAAGTGGAACATCCAGGATTCATATTTAAATAGTCTTTTTGCGGCTTAATATTTATACTAGTTCAAAACGCAATTTTTATTTAACTTGATGACATACTTTTGATGAATCCTTCTAAACTTTGACAAACTCCATGACATTCCACGTGTAATAATACATTCCGTTTTTATAACAGGATTCCACGATTCCGTCCGCGTTTTCATAGGGCCCTACATAAAACATGTAACACTCATATGATACTGCAATAGGTTTGTAGCGATTTACAGATAATAATGTCTACTTATTGGAAATGTCACCTAATCACAGGGCCTTCAGAAGATTTAGGTATCACAGGAGCCAGAAAACACATATTTGCCAGAATTTAACCGCCTTTTTATATGTATATATCTGGAAGCAGAAATTAATCGTGGAAAAAAATGCAGAACTGAGCAGATGTTAATAACTTTATCAGAAATCCGGGAACTTTGATGGACAAAATAGCCCTCAATTTTTGCAACAAATTCACAGTAACATTTAGGGTTATGTTTATGCTATTTAAATGCTTATTTAATTTCTATTTGAACCCTCTTACTTTGTAGTTTGCTTCTCATTTTAGTTCATTCTCAGTTAATTTTTTTTCTCCCACAGGTTACATCAAGGTTACTAAGTTTTACACCATTTAACCTTTCACAGCGGCCAGGAAATGCTCAGGTATGTACCACACCCAAAGAAATCAACTAAATCAAACCTCAATTGTCAGTATCAGGACACATCACATGTACAGCAAATATAAACATGGCATTCATTTCTATACACAGTGATGAATGAGCACTCTGTCTCCATGAATGGGGAAATCAATTGATACCATCCGTTTAAGGCTCATTCAGTTCATTCAGTGAGCAACTAGTAGATGTTCTGTCTGCTCGGTTGTGAAATACATTGCATAGGAAAAAAACTCAAAACAGTTGTATCCAACCAGTTAACCAATGCAAATCCTGTGAATTTCAGTCTTGCTCTATAGGTGGCCCACCATCTGCTTCGAATAGCCAATCCCGCGCCTGCAAATCGACAGCTCGAACACAGTCTTCAACAAAAACCCGGCCAACTCTCTTAAAAAACAACACAGTTAGTATGTTGTTTTCTCAGTTGATATAAAGTTAATCTATCTGATCTCAAAGTCTCGGACTCAACAAGGGGTTTATTTCCTCAGTAGTGAAGAGGATTCCCAAGTCACTAAGACCAAATCCCAACTATCCTGAAATGGCTGTTGCTGGCAATCTGCCTCAGAACTTAAACTTTTTAGAAACGTTTTATTTGCACACGTTTTCCTACGCAACTTTTTTGGTTTTGGAGGTTATCCCAACTCCAAATTTGCAGTGTTTTCATTAACAAGTTGGGCAAGAAGTAACAGCTGTTCTTGCGTCCAGATTGGTTTTCTTTTACATTTGCATATCTTACTATCAGCCATGATTATTCCATTCTGTTAATAAAAAGGCTGTTTATATGCATGTCAGCTAATTGTTTATGAGAAGCACACATGTAAAAGGCTGACAATCAGCTGAACATATACTTGTTTAATTAGTGACACTTAGCCTGCAATTTAAAATATTTATTTGAATGTGGCAACATAATATCGCACTCTACAATATTTCTTTGAACAAATCTCTGACAGAGACTCCTCCCCATCACCCAATCACTGTGTGCATAGTTAATAAGCATGCTGACATCATCCATAGCAACGAGGTCAACCCTCCCTTTACTCTTAGCTTAAGACTTCTCTCTATTCCTTAGTTTGTCTCAGAAGCTTTGTTAATAGGTTCTAAGAGAAAACTCTTAGCTAAAAACTTTTAGTGCTATTTAGGAGAACTCTTAGTGGTAAGATAAAATGTTTTGTGAATATAGGCCCAGATATCTGCTGACTGGCTGTGCTGACACAAATAACTTGCTAGAAATCTAGTTAGGACAGTGCTATTATAAACCCTGCTGGCCTTGTCAAGCAACGCTAATAATGCTGCATGCATGTCTTTTCATTTGAAAGGCTCCTGAGAATGCAGACGACAAAGAATTTTAGCTCCACCAACTTGAGAGAGATGCACTGCCTCCCCATTCAGGTTCAACAAATTGTTTAGCCTGTAAAAGACACAATACAGCTGTCAGCTATTCCATTTATTATTTTTTTTTAGATATCTCTTTTCATGTTTTCCACTGGGTCTCGAGATATGCCTACAGAGAAGTTAACAAAAGAAGCGTCCAAAATGAACCAAAATCTCTCATAATTAGATTAGCATATATCACCTTTCAAAGACATGCAGTGTTTCATTACCACATGCATCTACACCCGCATATTCTCATTTACGGCTACATGATGAGATCGAGAACAACTTGTACGATATCTGATTAGTTGGAGAACATTTTAGACGTGGAGAAAATGAGATGCTACTTGGCTGAGAAGCTGGAAAGGAGCAGCTGCCTTGGGAAAGAGTGCAAAGCACCATTTTAATGATCAAAAACTAAATGAGCAAGCTTGTAATGCTTTTAGAGAGTAGATTTAATCCACCTGGAGGTTTAGCATAATTAAAATCACTAATGAACGAGCCCTTGGAATAGCAGACAGGGCCACACAGTATTTGAAAGTGAATTGAATACTGTCTGTGTGATTAGGTAAGTCAATCCGCCTGCTTTAGCTTTTATTAATGTCTATAAAAACAGCGATAGATAACAACTGTTCAGACTGTTCACCACACAAAGCTATCATATAGCCTTAAATCATGAAAACCCATTTTTACTATATATACACCAGTCAAAAGTTTGGACACACCCTCTCATTTAATGTTTTTTAAAAAAGTCTCTTATGCTCATCAAGGCTGTGTTTATATGATCAAAAATACAGAAAAAAAGCAGTAATATTGCAAATGTTATTACAATATAAAATAATGGTTTTTATTTTAATATACTTTACAATATAATTTATTCCTGTGATGCAAAGCTGAATTTTCATCAGCTGTTACTCCAGTCTTAAGTGTCACATGATCCTTCAGAAATTATTCTAATATACTGGTTTATTATTGGAATTATCAATGTTGGAAACAGTTGTGCTGCCAAATATTTTTGTTGCAACCTGTGATTCTTTTTTCAGGATTCTTTGATAAATAACAAGTTAAAAAGAACAGCATTTACTCAAAATATACATCTTTTCTAACAATGTAAATCTATGCTATCACTTTTTATTAATTTACCACATCCTTGGTGAAAAAAAGTATTCATTTCTTTCAAAAAAAGAAAGAATAAAAATTTACTGACCCAAAACTTTTGAACAGTAGTGTATATTGTTAGAAAACATTTCTATTTTAAATAAATGCTGTTCTTTTTTAACCTTTTATTGATCAAAAAATCCTGAAAAAAGTATCACAGGTTCCAAAAAATATTAAGCATCACAACTTACAGAGAAAAAAAAAAAAATGTGTAGGATTGAAGGATTTTTTTAAAGAGCAGCGAGCAGTTTACCTGTTCAGGACAAAAAAAATAAAATAAATATATATATATATATATATATATATATATATATATATATATATATATATACACACACACACAATAAATAGCATGCATTTTGATAAAATAATTAATATTTTGCAGGCTCTGCAAAGGTGTATGTAAACTTTTGACCTCAAATGTATATTTCAATTTTTAGTTTTTGTTAACAATACCAGCACTTTACATTTCACAATGCTAATTCTTTTCTCTTCATGGCTTTTACAGACATTTTTGCACAGACTTATACTGTATGCTGTCTTGTAGTAGACTAACAGAGTCGGCTATTTCTTGATTATGAAAAAATTATGTGTCTGTCATACATGTTCTAAGTCAGGCTAAGAGCAGATGACAGGATGACACTGAAGTGTCCTGTCACTATTATCAGTGATTGACACCGGTTTCAGGGAGAAGAAAGAGGTTTCTTAAGTGACAAAAGGCTGCAGCACTTCCCTGCCAGGGTCTAAAACCAGCAAAACGGATGATGCTGATCATTAATTATGACAGGCTTTGCTGCAAAGATGACAGAAGTAAAGTTGCAAAACGACGCCTAAATCTGCTAAAACGGAGGACTGTTTGCTACAGGCCTACTGAATGTAACCATGCACTGATCCTTCATTTCAACTCAATAATGTGAGCTTGAGTATTTGAAAATGTTGGTGTGGGAATGAAAAAGGGATTCCTTATCCCGTGTTTGTTTTTTTGCTCCTAGGTGCTTCATTGAAAACCCTTTTAGGAAAAGACAGAAATAGATTTCTAACCCATTTTTCAAAGAAATATTCTGTTCAAAAGGGCTTTTCCTCAGAGACAGGGTATTTCTTTCAAAGAATTAACCTGGCAGGCATGCACTTCTTTTTTCAGACCTTCTTAAATGATTTCAGCAGAATTTTGACTGTTCTTCAGCACTTTAATGATCTACCCAGTCCTTATTATCCTGTAGATTATTTGTTGAGCGTAATACTTGTCCTCACACCTTTGCTGACAAACTTAATTAGATGGTTAGAAAAGCTGTTACGATTCTTGGACTAAATGCCATGTAGCTTCAATTAGTTTGCCTAAAAGTAAAACCGATGCCAGGTTTTAAGGCATGAATGGCAAGAAATGTAAAAATACAGGCTATGGTGCAAAAAAAATGTGACACAAACAGCATTTCTTGTGCTACACAAGAAAAAGTAGCTTGGTACAAGTGAACGTCTTGGTTACGTATGGTAACCCTCGTTCCCTGATGGAGGGAACGGAGACGTTGTGTCGAAGTGACGACTAGGGGTCGCTCTTGAGAGCCCGAATACCTCTGACAGCTTTGAGAAAAGGCCAATGAGAATTGGTATGCAGTATTTGCATAGCCCGCTCCGCCCCGGAGATCCGGGCATAAGAGGGGGGGGCTAGGCAACACTCATTGTTCTGATCTGAGGAGCCGAAGCACCCGGCTACACTCAGAGGCGGTCCGAGGTTGTGGCAAGGGGGACACAACGTCTCCGTTCCCTCCATCAGGGAACGAGGGTTACCATACGTAACCAAGACGTTCCCCGTCTGTCGTTCACGTTCGACGTTGTGTCGAAGTGACGACTAGGGGTCCCAGTTGAAAACGCCACAACCAGCGGACCGCGTCACGAGTGCATGGAGTGCAAATATTAACAGGTCTTGCGTGTTAGATAAATGTCACTCACCTCTACGTGACCTTCCAATGCCCAAGAGCTTCAGCCAGCCTTTCCTCACCTTTGGTTGAACATCTTGGAGAACATTGGGCCAGTGTCCGTCCTCCCCGGGGGGGGATGGGCACTACGGAGACCACACCCTGCCCGGAGGGAGGTATTTGTGTGGAGAATACACTTGAGGGCTCGCACTAGGGGAGCACAACAAGGGGACGATCCTGAGGCAGGCTCCGCATGAGGAGAGACTGCTGAGCTCAGGGTCGGAGACAAGTTTTGTCTTAAGGGAAACACCGCATCTCTGGGAGTATAGGTGGAGATACACACATGGGGCCGCATTAGGAGCCACTACATGTGGGGCACCAACCTAATATGAGAGTTCACAAGAGGCAACCTAACCTCATATTAGATTCTGATAGCTAGTTCCTCCGCTGAACATAGCTACGTTGCGGGTGCAACATGATGGAAATTGTCGTTCAGGGTTCACGCCAGGAAACTTACTGAACTGGGGAAGCGTCATCACCCGTGGGGAACGACGCTTCAGCAAGCTTCTACACCGTGTCAGCTTCAGGAGTTACTGGGCTTGCGTTCAGGACTCCCGAAGAGACTGGTTCTACACGCAGATTGTAGAACCTGGCAAACGTGTTAGGTGTAGCCCAACCTGCAGCTCTGCAAATGTCTGTTAAAGAGATCCCGTTCGCCAGCGCAACCGACGCTGCGACGCCCCTGGTGGAGTGGGCGTGCACCCCCAGCGGGCAGGGCACCCCTGTGGCCTGATAGGCCAAACGAATCGCATCCACAATCCAGTGGGAAATTCTTTGTTTGGAGACAGCTTTCCCCTTCTGCTGTCCTCCAAAACAGACAAAGAGCTGACTCGACCGTCTGAAGCTTTCAGTACGTTCCAAGTAAATGCTCAGGGCACGGACTGGGCATAACAAGGAGAGGTTGGGGTCGCCTTCCTGAGAAGGGATAGCTTGCAGAGTGACCACCTGGTCCCTGAAGGGAGTGGTGGGCACTTTGGGCACATAACCGGGCCGGGGTCTCAGGATAACGTGAGAGTTAGCCGGCCCGAATTCGAGGCACGAGTCACTGACGGAGAGGGCTTGGAGGTCTCCCACTCTTTTGATCGATGTGAGCGCAGTCAGGAGAGCCGTCTTTTGGGAGAGAGCACTGAGTTCGACTGACTGGAGCGGCTCAAAGGGATCTGACTGTAGGCCCCGGAGGACCACAGACAGATCCCAAGAGGGGACAAGGCGCGGTCTGACGGGGTTCAGCCTGCGTGCACCTTTAAGGAATCGTATAACCAAATTGTGCTTCCCAACCGATCTACCTTCCACCAGGTCGTGGTTAGCGGCAATAGCGGCTACCTGGACCTTAAGTGTTGAAGCAGAAAGGTGTCTATCCAGTCCTCCTTGGAGGAAGGAAAGCACCGTTCGGATGCCACATCTCCGTGGGTTCTCCCCCCGGGAGGAACACCAGTTTGTGAATTTGCGCCATCTGAGGTCGTACAGCCGCCTCGTGGAAGGAGCTCTCGACTGCAACAGAGTGTTTACCACTGCCAGTGGGAGATCTCTGAAATCCTCCTGGTCGCGTCCAGGGACCATACGTGGAGGTTCCAGAGATCTGGGCGCGGGTGCCATATCGTGCCCTTCCCCTGTGAAAGGAGGTCCTTCCTCAGGGGAATGCGCCAGGGAGGAACGGGGGAGAGGAGCACCAGCTCTGAGAACCAAACCCTGTTGGGCCAGTAGGGGGCCACCAGCAGGATCTGTTCTCTGTCCTCCCTGACTTTGCACAGGGTCTGTGCAATTAGGCTCACTGGTGGAAACGCATACTTGAGGAGGCCCTGAGGCCAGCTGTGTGCCAGTGCATCTGTGCCGAGGGGCGCCTCGGACAGACCGTACCACAACTGGCAGTGAGTGTTCTCTATCGAGGCAAACAGGTCGACCTGGGCCTGACCGAAAAGACTCCAGATCAGCTGAACCGTCTGAGGGTGAAGTCTCCACTCGCCCCGAAGCGAAGTCTGTCGGGAGAGCGCGTCCGCTACCCAATTGAGTTCGCCCGGTATGTGGGTGGCTCGTAGAGACTTGACATTGTTTCGACACCAAAGGAGGAGATGGCGGGCTAGCTGTGACATGCGAAAGGAGCGTACACCGCCCTGGTGATTGATGTAGGCTACAGTCGCAGTGCTGTCTGTGCGGACCAGCACGTGTTTGCCCTGAACCAAAGGTCGGAACCTCTTCAGGGCCAAAAACACTGTCAGCAGCTCGAGGCAATTGATATGCCAATGCAGCCGAGGGCCCGACCAGAGCCCTGCAGCTGCTTGCCCATTGCATACGGCGCCCCAGCCTGTGTTGGATGCATCTGTCGTAACCAAAATGCGCCTGGACACTTGTCCTAAGGGCACCCCGGCCCGTAGGAACGAAATGTCTTTCCAAGGACCGAGGGTTTTTAGACATACGGGTGTGACGTGCACCCGGTATGAACCCTGGCGCCATGGCCATCTCGGGACTCGGGAACGCAGCCAGTGTTGTAACGGTCTCATGTGCATCAGGCCCAGCGGCGTGACGGCGGCTGCGGATGCCATGTGACCCAGGAGCCTCTGAAATTGTTTGAGGGGGACCGTCGGGCTGCGTGAGAGCTTCTGGACGCAGCTCAGCACTGACTGTGCACGCTCCGGGGAGAGCCGTGCACTCATGGCAACCGAGTCTAGTTGTATACCGAGAAAAGAGATGCTCCGTACCGGGGCGAGCTTGCTCTTTTCCCAGTTGACCCGAAACCCCAGATGGGCCAGATGGTTGAGAACCACATCCCTGTGTTTGCATACCAACTCCTGAGAGTGTGCTATGACCAGCCAGTCGTCGAGGTAATTGAGAATGCGGATGCCCCTCTCCCGGAGAGGGGCAAGGGCTGCCTCTGCGACTTTCGTAAAGACGCGGGGAGACAGGGAGAGCCCAAATGGAAGGACTTTGTACTGAAATGCTCGACCTTCGAAGGCAAACCGCAGGAAGGGCCTGTGTCTTGGAAGAATCGAGACATGAAAGTACGCGTCTTTCAGGTCTATCGCCACAAACCAATCCTGGAATCTGATGCACGTGAGAATGCGTTTGAGCGTTAGCATTCTGAAGGGGAGCTTGTGAAGGGCCCGATTCAGAATCCTCAGATCCAGGATTGGTCTTAAACCGCCACCTTTCTTGGGTACAATGAAGTAGGGGCTGTAGAACCCTTTCTTCATGTCGGCCGAGGGGACCGGCTCTATCGCGTCCTTCACCAGAAGGGTCGCGATCTCCGCCCGAAGAACCGCAGCATTCTCGTCCCGAACCGCGGTAGAGAAGATGCCGCTGAACTTGGGCGGGTTGCGTGCGAATTGGATAGCATAGCCGAGTCGGATGGTTCTGAGAAGCCAGCGAGAGAGGTTGGGTATCTCGAGCCAAGCTGTAAAACTCTCTGCCAACGGTCTCAGGGGGACCACCGACGTACCTCGGGTGGGTACGGTGTGACTGAGTTGTGGTGAAAGCCCTTTGTTCGGGGGCGTGCTGTCCCGGAGGACACAAGGTGCTTTGATCGCCATAACCGACATACAAGGATCCGTGAGAAGATCGCCTGAGCTCAGGGGATCGACTGACGGATGCGCTTGTTTCTCTGTCAAAGTATGCAGAAGCGCAAGTTTTGCGGTTGAGCATGCTTTGATGTGTTTTGGTGGCTGGGTACCCCGGAGGGACCCAGCCATGGGAGGATCGACCATCGGAACCGACAGACAAGGATCCATCAGAAGATCGCCTGAGCTCAGGGGATCGACTGATGGATGCACTTGATTCGTCAAAGCATGCCGAAGCGCAGGCCCTGCGGTTGAGCATGCTTTGACATGTTTTAGTGGCTGGGTACCCCAGAGGGACGCAGTCACATAGATTTTTTCGCCCAGAGAAGAAAATTGCTCTTTTATTGACCATGTGGTGGCCGTCTGCCGAGAGGCAGACAGCCGGGGTGGAGCCGAAACCCACACTCGTCCCCTCGCCGAGTGTGGATCCAGACAGGTCAGCAGATCTCTCTCCTCCGGGCTGCTCGTTTCAGGAACGCTTCGAAGCCTGACGAGGGTTCTTAGCGGCCTGAGACTGAGCTAACGGCGCCACCTTCTTGCGAGAGCTCGACCGCAAGGCTGGTTTAGGTGCAGGACCAGCCTGTGGCGGGCCCTGAGCCGGTCTGGAAGGCGGTCGTCCTCGGCGTGAAACAGGCGGAGGCTGCTGCCTCGGGGGTGCGGGCCCGGGGGGCGGCGCCCGACGAGGCAAGATGTGTTTGATAGCCTCCGTCTGTTTCTTCACTGCGGAGAACTGCTGTGCAAATTCCTCGACAGTGTCGCCAAAGAGACCAGCCTGAGAAATGGGGGCGTCAAGAAAGCGAACCTTCTCAGCGTCCTTCATTTCCGCCAGATTCAGCCAAAGGTGGCGCTCCTGGACCACCATAGTGGACATCGCCCTCCCCAGAGCCTGCGCCGTGACCTTCGTAGCTCGTAGAGCATAGTCAGTCGCCGAGCGCAGATCCTGCAAAAGCTCTGGTTTGGGAACACCCTCGTGCAACTCGCTAAGAACCTTGGCCTGATAGACCTGCAGGACGGCCATAGCGTGAAGGGCGGACGCAGCTTGTCCAGAAGCAGCATAAGCCTTCCCCACGAGAGCGGAAGAAGCCTTACATGCCCTGGACGGGAGTTTTGGGCGGTCCCGCCAGGTGGCGGCGGTCTGCGGGCAAAGATGCACCGCGATCGCACGCTCCACGGCGGGAACCTCCGTATACCCCTTCGCTGGACCTCCATCGAGGGTGGTGAGAGAGGAAGAACCGCTAAGACGCGTTCTGGCTGAAAAAGGAGCCTTCCACGACTTAGTCAGTTCCTCATGCACTTCCGGGAAGAAAGGAACTGGGGTAGAACGTGGCCGAGAACCACGGTCGTTACCCAGATACCAATCATCCAGCCGTGAGCGCTCAGGATGGGGCGGAGACTTCCACTCAATCCCGATTGCTTTGGCCGCCCGTTCGAGCATGGCCGCCATTTCCGCGTCTGCTACTGACTGAGAACCCGCCCCCGCAGCGGGTGCCTCAGATAGCGCGTCTGCTTCAGATGGCTGCCCACTCTCCGATGCTGCAGACACTTCTTCCTCCCCCGCAGGAGCCCCGAATAACCAATCCAACCCGTACTGAGACGAGTTTTCAAAGTCATCCGAAAGCTCGACCGGCAGACACACAGAGCGCGAGGGACGCGGGGAATTACCCGGCGAAACGCTCGCGCTCTCTCGCTCTTCATCAACACGCGCCGCGGCAGCCTCGTACCCGGAAGTAGAAGGACGAGCCGCGGTAGCGGTTGATGCGAGCCGCGGTCTTTTAGTAAAGAACGCGACTCGCGAACGAAGTGTGCTGAGGGGCATGTCCTCGCAAGCAGGACATCCGCCCTCGCCGAACGCTGCTTCAGCATGGTCACGACCCAAACATTGAAGACAGAGCTCGTGCCGATCGTTTTGGGAGAGAAAGAAGCCGCAACCAGAAGGACACGGAAGGAAAGGCATAGTAAACACACAAACCCACCGTGTCTGCACTCTTTTAGAGAAATTTGCTCTTTAGATTTTATTAAGAGGAAATCTGCTCTTCAAGATTCGCCGTCGAAGCACCCAGGGGACTCTCACTGCTACTGCGTTCGAGAAGGAAGAGACCGCTGCCCGTGCCGTAGATCCAACGACGAGAGAGGTGAGTAACGCTGCTTCTCAATGAAGAGACGCTGCATTCGGCTCCGAAGAAACAGAACAATGAGTGTTGCCTAGCCCCCCCCTCTTATGCCCGGATCTCCGGGGCGGAGCGGGCTATGCAAATACTGCATACCAATTCTCATTGGCCTTTTCTCAAAGCTGTCAGAGGTATTCGGGCTCTCAAGAGCGACCCCTAGTCGTCACTTCGACACAACGTCGAACGTGAACGACAGACGGGGAACTAGAGACATTCTGCTGAAAAATATGGGTAGGTTATGCACTTAAAGAAACTTTAGCAACCAAAAAAATGAGATTTTCAGTTTTCTATCCTATAAAAAAGCCTGTGAAAATAAGCTTAAGTAAGATCCTTCTGAAACAGGATAATGCAGTGTTCTTAGAACTTCCTCTGTATGTCTTTGAAAGGAAAACAAAAAAAAGGAACAAAGTGAGTTTGCAACAAATCAAAGATGCAGACAGAAGCACAGATGGAAGGTAAATTGCATTGTTAATATTTTATATTGTTGTGCATGAATACTTCTGTATTGTGATTGCGAGTGCTGGAGAGAACAACAGAATAAAAGGGAAAATAGTTTTTTTTTCTTATTCATTTGAGAAGCTTAAGTTTCAAATGTAACCAAAATTCGGCCTTGACCTAAAAGTTAGCATATATGCTTCAGCAGATTGAGACGTGGTAGGAGTTTGACTCAACTCTATACAATTTATAGAAAGAAAACAACCTGATATGAATTATGAATTGCTGAGTGCAAGAGGGAAGATACTGATGTGTGCATGAAAAGCAGGAGAAAAAAAATAACTAAAAATGAAAATTAGCCCATACTTTACTTACCCTCCAGGCAAGAATTGTTGGATTTGTCTGAAAGAAGGAAGTCATATACACCTAGGAAGCCTGGAGGGTGAGTAAACTGTGGGTAAATTTTCTTTTTTTGGTGAACTAACCCTTTAAATATTGAAAAACTGAATAAATGTCAATTAGATTTATTTGTTTTAAGGCACAGAATACTGTTTGTATATTGTGCAACTAAATTAACCTGTGGAATTGTGCAGACAGGAGTGGGACAAAATGTAAAAATTGTGGGTAGAAATAGATGTGGCAGGAGTGGGAAGAAATAGATTGCTCTCGGATTCCAGAACTAAAAACTCCATTCATTTTATCCATAGGGAAATAGTTTTTTAACAATAACTGATAAATCTTTAAAGACAGATTTACTGTGAGCTCAATTGATTGCTTTTACTGAAGCCATCTGTTTGCATAAATTCAGTTTATTTGAAAAACAATAATGGAATTTGTAGTGGAAATATTCTTCCGTACCTGGGGGCACTTTTTTTTTAAGACGCGAAATGCGTATCAATAAATACATATCACTGCAGTTGCCAAAAAAAAACAAACAAACAAAAAAAAACACTAGAGGCAGTAAAACTCTGACCCCTTTTATTCTTTTTCACACAAAGTATGATTTTATAGAGAAAGTATGATATTATAGAGTTACTTTTTTAAAAAAAAAGTTAAAGCGTAATTTTCACACATTTACTTGAAGAATATTATGTTATGACTTAGAAACAATTTTAATATGCTGGAAGATTTGAAAACTGATGCTTTTGAATGTTAGCATGACATATCCAGTTTCGTATTTATGGGTTTTCATAGACAGTTTGGTAGCTCACGCAGTACAGATATGTATTTGAGAGGTGAAGAGCTCTGGTTCAAATCAAAGAGTTCAAATCTACACATAAGGAAGATTCAAATGATGTCAACAAATGTGTTTTTTACATCGGTTATGCATTTGTTAACACTATCAGGTAGGTTTAGGGTTGGGTTGGGTGTAGGGCATATTTCCAACAAGATTTTATGGGGACTTTTAGCAACAGTTCCCATTTATTTGATCTCTGAACTGCTGCAATATGTACCTGAAGCAATATAATAAAACACAGCAATACATGCCTTTATCAACGTAATAAATACGTGCCAGGGTTCACGTATTGAACCTGTGTTTTAGCACCACCTAGTGGACATTTCTTTTTGAAACTGCCACAAAACGTGCAGTAAGGTACGTAAAAAGGGTGCTGCTAAAAAGTACCCAGAGGTACGTATTTTTATGAGACTGGGTTGGAAAAACTACATTACCCATGATGCTGTTCAGAAAATTCCACCAATCAGAGATTGCTTTAAAACAGATCTTTAGCTCCACCTACTCCCACGAATAACAAAATGGAGCTGGTCTCCCCACACTCTCAAACTACTAATATATTTGTTCATATTTTGCTTAAACTGAAAATATATTGTTTCTATAGCCCACAACTTTAAATTAATTGTTTTATATTTCTCCATTGTTTTCAATTTGATCGTTTGCAATGCTTTATGCAGTCTGATTTTTTCCATTACAAAAGCTGATTAAGGGATAGTTCACCCAAAAATTTAAATTATGATGATTTACTCACCCTCAAGCCATCCTAGGTGTATATGACTTTTGTCTTTCAGACAAATATAATCGGAATTATATATATATAAAAAATGTCCTGGCACTTCCAAGCTTTATAATGACAGTGAATGGTGTTTAAGATAAAGTTGGATGGAGAAGTCCAATAAGAAGTGCATAAATCCATCATAAAAGGTACTGCACATGGCTCCAGGGGGATAATAAAATCCTTCTGAAGTGAATTGCTGCATTTGTGTAAGAAAAACTGTATAAACCGTAATCTCTAGCTTCCGTAATGGAGAGAGCAAAACAACAGTCACGAAGTACAAAACATCGATTTGTAAAGAAAAATGTGGGAGGATTTTGATATAAGCCAAGGAGACTGGTTTTCCTTTGCTCTAAACAAAACTTGGTTCTTACAAAACTAGCATATTTTTACCAGAGCTAATGCTACACCTATGTCCTATGTCATCCACTGAAACGCCACTCTCTTGTGGAGATGCGCGTAACAGTTAGTGAAAGCTAGAGATTACGGTTTATAAAATTGTTAATTTACACAAATACATCGATTTACTTCAGAAGGCCTTTATTAACCCTCAGCCGTGCGCAGTACTTTTTATGATGGATGGATGGATGCACTTTGTTTTGCTTCAGAATCTCGGCCCCCATTCACTGCCATTATAAAGCTTGGAAGATGGAGATTTTTGAATATACCTCCGATTGTATTCGTCTGAAAGAAGAGACTCATATGATGGCTTGAAGGTGAGTAAATAATAATTTGAATGGGGTGAACTATTGAAAGTTGTGTCTTTATGCTTCAAATAAAACTTTGTGATGTTGTGATTATCCACTCTTATAGAGCTGAAAAATCCTGCACAGATCTCAACATGAAGGTCCATTGTCATGAGAGTGTGTTTGAAGTAAAAGTAACTGAAAGCAGTGACACTACTAACTTAAATGTTTTTGAGTAGTGGAACAGTATGAACTAGTTTAAATGTAGAGTAGCTTTCCTAGGTAGCTTTTTGCTACTTAAAATTCGCATTATACTGCATTGTAACTATAGTTTCCAAAAAGTAGCTTCACAGTATTTCCAATGTTCTCTAACATAAATTGAGCACAAATTACTCTACATGAAACTTCATGTTAATAACATTTTCCCATTCCCATTCTTTTTTTTTTTCAAATAGAGACGATCAGTGTAATAATTTCCTTGAAGGCTGACGTTATGTGCCCACCACAAGTAGATGTGAATGGATTAATGCAGTGGAGAACACAGACGGTTTGCCGCAGCACTTGATTTGTCATGGCAGATCAAAGGTGACTGTAGGTTGGGTCTGCATCATCTTGTACTCCTGTCCCTCTCCACTTTCATCTGCTCTATGAGGCCTGGATGAGGCTCCTCTTCAGCTGGAGCAATCTTGTCATTTTCCACAGCAATCATACTCAAGGTTGAAGTCGCAGCTTTTTTATTGATCTGGGCCGAGCGTGATGAGTTTCATTTCGGAGGGCTCGGTGTATCAGTCAGAGATAGACAGAAACACACACTTGCATGCCGGCACACACAAACACACCATATACTTCCTTATTGCATTTATAAGTTGAGATGGACTTATTTTTTATGCCTCTATCACACAGTGATACATACTATATAAAAATAGTTTGGCCCAAAATGTATATTTTCTCATAATTTACTTATTCTCGTATGTTTCCAGCCCTCCATGGCTTTCCTTCTACTGTGAAGAAAATTTATTTGAATAACTTTCAAACTTTTTAAAACTACCAAGTTTTGAATAGACAAGAAATATGCATTCAATTGGTCAAAAGTAAAACTTATAGTGTTACAAAAATTTTTGTTACAAATAAATACACATATTTTACTCAAATCAGCACAACTGTTTTTAACATTAATAATAATAAATAATGTTTTTGAGCAGTAAATCAGCATATTAAAATAATTTCTGTAGGATCATGTGACACTGAGCACTGGAGTAATGATGCTGAAAATGTAACTTTGCATCACATATAATACATTTTAAAATATATTACAAAACAAAACAGTTATTTTAAATTTACTCAAATCAGCACAACTGTTTTTAACATTGATAATAATAATAATAATAATAATAATAATAATAAGTGTTTTTGAGCAGCAAATCAGCATATTAAAATGATTTCTGAAGGATCATTTGACACTGAAGACTGGAAAATATGTAATGTATGTAAAATATATGTGACCCTGGGTGACAAAACCTTCTTAAATAGCAGGGGTATATCTGTAACAATAGCCAAAAATATGTTGTATGGGTCAAAATTACTGATTTTTTTGAATGACAAAAATCTTAAGATGTTAAGTAAAGAGCATGTTCAATTATGATGTTTTGTATATTTCCTACCGTAAATATAAAAACTTAAATTTTGTTTAGTAATATGCATCGCTAAGAACTTCATTTGGACAACTTTAAAGGCAATTTTCTCAGATATCAGATTTTCAAATAACTGTATCTTGACCAAATATTGTCCTATCTTAACAACAGTAGTGTCCTATACACCATCGGGAAGCTTATTAATTGAGCTTTTAGATGATGTATAAATCTCAATTTCGAAAAATGTACACTTATGGTCCAGGGTCACATATTACAATCGAAAGCAGTTATTTTAAATTACAATAATATTTCACAATATTACTGTTTTACTATATTTTTGGTCATAGAAATTTGGCCTTGAATAAGATACTTCTTTTAAAAAATAATAAAAAAGTGACATATCTGAATAAATGCTTCTAAAAGGTGTCTTGACAGGAAAAAAAGGAACCACTTGTATAAAGCATCATAAAAATGGTAAAAGCACCTTAAATAAATAAATAAAATACAGGTGTACATACTATAGTTCACCTATATATAGTAATCGTACATACAGACTGTGGCTTACCCTTGGTCTGAACACTCACCTAGCAATTAATCCTCGTTCAAAGCTTCCTGCTTCTTCAAACTGACTCCTTGTTGCAATAAATCAGGCTCACTCAGTCTCTAATGAGGGTTCCTGACATCAAAGTTACCCTCTCAACCTCATTAACCTGTCTGGGGAAGAAGGACACTGATAACGGTGGTCCCTTAATCTCTTTCTCCCTTCCTTTCTGTGGCATCTGTGTATTAGCAGTAGAATAGCAGACACGCTTTGATATTCTCTGTGATATTCCTTTTTTGTATATCAGATTGCTCAGCTGCGCGGATGACTGGCTTTAAACTTCACACTTGCGTTACAGGTGAAGTGTGTAATTTCTACAGCAGATGGAATTGAAAGGCGCTTTAGATGGTTACAAAGCCGTTGCTGTGCTTTTATGTGGTTGCTAGGTCAAAAGACACTAAATCGGTTGATATTCTGGTCAGTAGTTTTGGCTTGGAAATCAAAGATTGAAGATCTTTAAGTTTGTGGTATTTTTGTTTGTTTGTTTGTCTGTTACCATCTGCCTAGCAAAAAATGAAAGTCAGATCATGATTTGAGATTATTCAGCCTATAGTGGTCATATGAAAATGGGATAGAAGAACACACACAACAGTTCTTTCCAGTCCTTGAATCGGATTGGCTGAGAGGCTTTTCCAGCAGTGCAATATTTTAGTGATAACAGCTCAACCGTTTCACAATTTGTATCACTCTGCTTGTGGTATTTCTCAAAGGGAGTGTCATGGCAGATGCACAAATCCACTATAATTGTATAAATAATGGTGTTTTTGTCTCACGAAATGTAGCTTTTTAGGCGAGAATGTACTTGTTTAGACTTTAAATATTTGTTTGTTAAAAAAGATAACAAATTAGATCATTTGTTTCAACGTCAGTGGATGTTCAGTGCCAATGAACCCACCAAGAGCAGCTTTACCTTGGCCTGATCTTCTGGAATTTGCTGCTGCCTCTGATGTCTCTATATAGTTATATGGTTAGACCTTACTGGTCTTTTCTGCTGGGGATTTAAATGCGATTAGTCTTATCTTATTCATGTATCTTTGACATTGTCGGTGATAAAGACTTTATTTTACACTTTTCTCATGTGGCACTGGCGACGAGTTATCTAATAGCACATTTGGACAGTTGGGCGCTTTCATATTAATCGCATATATCTTTCATAACATCATCTCCATACTGAAGCCATGCTGCTGTCAGGATGTTAACACATTGAGAAAGCCTACAACGGGGGACATTCATTATCAGATTCGTTCACACAGAATGTGATGTCCGACTGGTGCTTTCTGTTTATTCAGGTTAAAAAAAACAACATGGAAAAGCAACTACATTTTGCACACAAGTCATTATTTACTCACTCCCACTGACTTCAAAAATGCACTGTAATAAATTAGTAATTATTAAGAAATCGTAGGTTTTTGACACTGTAGGCTTCATGTGGTTGTGAAGCTATGAGAATTTACACGAAAACTCGTAGCTTAATAAAATTAGAGTTGAACTACTGATGTCACATGGACTGTTTTATTGATGTGTTTAATACCTTTCTGGGCCTTGAACATAGTAGTTGCATTGCTGTCTGTGCAGGGTCAGGAAGCTCTTGGATTTCATCAAAAAATATGTTATTTTGTGTTCTGAAGATGAATGAAGGTCTTATGGGTTTGGAACAACATGAGGGTGAGAAATTAATGACAGAATTTTCATTTTCAAGGAAAACCTGTCATTAAAAAGCTTTAGAAAATGCTAAATGCATTCTGTATGCAATTCGTATTTCCTGTGAAATCATTTAAAATATTAACATTTAATCTGTAATTTTTTTTTTTTTTCCGGAGAAGTATAAAATAACCTTTTGCACTTGTAAATATGTGAATATTATGGAAGCCCATTTACGCCACTGAATAAAAAACTATTTAAAAAAAGTTTTTTTGCAACTTATCTCACAATTCTGATATCAACTTGCAATTCTGAGAAATACAGTCAGAATTGCATGATATAAACTCGCAATTGTGAGTTACAAAATCAGAATTCCAAAATATAAACAAAAAATATCACACAATTCTGAGAAATGAAGTCAGAATTGTGTGATATAGACATATCAGGGTTTTTTTTTTTTTTTTTTCTCAGAAATAAGTCACAATTGTGAGTTTATATCTCACAATTCTGAGGAAAAAAGACAGAATTCTGAGACACAAGCTCGCAATTTTGTAAACATACCAGACTTTTTTTTTTCTCCTCAGAATTGTGAGCAATAAACTCGCAATTGAGAGAAAAAAAGTCAGAATTGCGAGATATAAACTCACAATTGCAAGAAAGAAAGTCAGAATTGTGAGTTTATATGTCGAAATTCTGACTTTATATCCCATAATTCTGACTTTATATCTAGCAATTCTGACTGTATAACTTGTAATTGTGCGTCTATGTAAAAAGTCAGAATTTTGTTTATATGACGAGTCAGAATGGACCTTTTTCACATTTCCGAGTTTGTCAGCAGCGGAAGTCGTCATAGTTGGATTAACTTGAAGAGCAGTGAATGGGGGAGTAGCACAAATATATTTTTTGCATTCCCGTTTGCTCCAATAGCAAAAGAAAAAAAAAAAATAGAGAGAGACTAATACCGCCGTTATTAGAAAAACCCTCGCTTTAGCGTTAACTAGTTTTTTTGTATTTTGATTCAAAGGTAATATAATACAAATTATAGTGTTATAAATGTACATACATTTTTAAAAAAATACAAATATTAAAAACTTCCGAGGATTTATGATGCTGATGACCGTTAAACGCGTCATTTGTGAAAAGGGTCCATTATGAGAAAAAGTCAGAATTGTGAGATAAGAAGTCACCATTACCTTTTTTATTTTTTATTCAGTGGCAGAAACAGCCTTCCATTGAATTAGTACTTCAAGTATTCCAAGACATCTCATGAGAACTAATTTCAGCACTCATATTTCTGTGTCTTTCATTGAACTGCGGGAGGTATGAGATTCTAACTGTGACAGAAATAGCGAAATGATTTGAAGCTAAAGTAACTGATTCGTCTTGATTGCCTCATGGCCACCCACAGTAGGGATATTCCATGTTATATGCACATTCTAGCTTCTAAATTAATGAAGAAATGTGAAAGAGTTAAGCATGTCATCTTTCTCAATATTGTTTGTAGCGTAATATGCTGAGACAAATATAAGTAAGCCATTTATAGTTTGTTTTCCATGAAAAGCGTAAACCATGTGTGTTAACAACAACAGCAACAACAAAAATATGCTTGTCTAACCAATGAAAGACAAACATGTTTGAGAATCCAGCATGAAAAAAAAAAGTAGAAAGTAGACTATCTTCCCCGGTTCAACTTGGAAGGTGAGTTGTGGGTGCATTGTAAGGGTAGATGGCAGTGAGATATGTGTTAGCTAGACTCAAATATTGATTGCACAGAGCAAAAAGAGACCTTGGTTGCTGTGGTTAAGGATGAAGCGAGAGACTGAAAAGTGAGACTCCCTTCTTTTCAGTTTATTTTTTCTTCACAGTTCTGTTACTATGGAGTCAGGTAGTGCTTTCCACAAATACACTTTGGTGACCTTTTTTTCTTTTTTTGCTTGAAAGCATTAGCATCACATATTTCTTCTTGCTCTTTGTTGTATTGGATAATATATCTAACATAAATAAACCTCTTAAATCTTGACCGGGGCTGGTAACAATGGTTCTATGATCAACTTAGGCTTACGATGCTTTTGGGAAACATAGCCTGGATCAGTATCACTCATATCAATACAGTTACTGATGCTTCTATAGGTTAATCTTTTTTTACTTTTACATTTTAAATTTATCAGGGTTGAAAAAAAAAAAATGCAAATCTAATAGAAAATCAAACATCTCCCATAGTATTTACTTTAAGCCCCTGAGACTGGCAATTATAATTTTCTTATCAAGAGTTTTAGCTGGTATTTGGTACCCTTCAAGTGCCAAAGACAGGGTGACAAAGCTATACAACAAGGTAAAAATGCAGGTCTGCTATCTCACAAAGCATCAAAGACGTATCCGATTATCAGTGCCAGAATGTGAAAATCTAGTATCCAGCAGTCTTTTGTATGTCACAGTAAGCACCCCTTTCTTTCTGTTCTTTTCCCTCACCTGAAATTTGCAGAGGTACCAGATTTTAATTTCCTGGTTCTTTGCAGTGTGTGAGAGACGAACATTAAATGACTCGTGAAAACTCTTCAGTCACTGTTCTAATTGTTAAAGTAATCAGACTGTCGATTAGCAGCGACTTTTTGCCTGTCAGCTTTGAGTAACGGTGGCACTAAAATAATGCAATGCAATTTTTAGCCTCGCCAGGTTCTACTTTATCACCTGGGACATTTCCCAAATGGAAGCCACCTGGTGTGTGTTCATCAATGGTGCTTTCTGTATACGGTATGAATGAAACATTAGAAACCTGTAATTTCTCACAGTCAGCCACATTCTGTTCTTTCTCGAAGTATCACAAGTGTTAACTAGTGCCTTATCTACAGCATGTAGATTTCCTTCTTAATTTCCCCCTCTCTCTAACAAGTTTGTCTTCTTTTAGGTTAGGACATGAGCTGCTATTCATAATCCACCAACTTCCCTTAGCAAAACTGCAGTTTTCATCTCTGTGATATTGCTAAATTCTTAGATAAAAAGATGCTTAAACATTAGTTAATGCCTTTTTTAACATCAATCTGGGATTACTGTAATGCTTTTCCCCCTCACTAATATCCATTTTTGGAGCCAAACCTATTTGAATCTCTTCTGTTTTGCCAAATGCTTAGATTAAAAAGATACTTAAACATTAGTTAATCCCTTTATAACATTACACTGTCAATGTCTTCCTCCTTTCTTCCGATTTGAGCTCCTTTAATATCTTGATGTCTCTGTCTTTAACAGTTTGTCACAATGCACTCCTTTCATGACTTTCAGATATTGGTTGCTGCTTTCTTTGCTCTCTGACAAAACTCCATTTCTATTCAAAATTACAGATCCCCTATAGCTATCCTCACTCATGGTGTCCTTCAGGGCTCTGTACTCGAGCATCTGCTATTCATAATCTACACACTTCCCAAAACTGCAATTTATTATCTATATTGTATTGCCAAATTCGTAGATAAAAAGATACTTAAACATTAGTTAATGCCTTTATAACATCACACTTGCAATGTCTTTCTCCTGACTTGGGCTCCTTTAATGTCCTGATTTTACTGGATCTCAACTCTCTAACACTGTCACAATATACTCCTGTCATAACTTTCAGATATCGTTGCCATTGATACAGCACTCTTTGTACCTCTCTGACTGAGAAATTATATTTCTATTCAAAATTAAAAATCCCTCACAGCTCTCCTCAATCATGGTGTCCCTCAGGGCTCTGTACTTGGTCATCCGCTATTCATAATCAACGCACTTCCCTTAGCAAAACTGCAGTTTTCATCTCTGTTGTATTGCCAAATTCTTAGATAAAACGTTGCTTAAACATTAGTTAATGCCTTTTTTAACATCACTATGGGATTACAGTAATGCTTTTTCCCCCCACTAACATCCATTTTTGGTATCTTTTCATGGTACTTTAATTAACTGTAAACATTTTGGCCCAAACTTACTTGAATCTGTGGTGTTTTGCCAAATTCTTAAGTAAAAAGATACTTAAACATTGGTTAATGCCTTAATAACATTGCATTGTCAGTGTCTTTTTCCTTTCTCATGACTTGGGCTCCTACAATATTCTGATTTTACTGGTTCTCATCCTTGTCTTTGACACTGTTTGTCACAATATACTCCTGTCATAACTTTCAGATGTTGGTGCCATTGATGCAGTTCTCTTTGTACCTCTCTGACTAAGAAATTAAATTTCTATTCAAAATTACAAATCCCCCACAGCTCTCCTCAATCACGGTGTCCCTCAGGGCTCTGTACTTGATCATCTACTATTCATAATCTACGCACTGGGAAAACTACAAAACTGCAGTGTTCATCGCTGTCGTATTGCCAAATTCTTAGATAAAAAAGTTGCTTAAACATTAGTTAATGCCTTTTTAACATCCTTCTGGGATTACAATAATGATTTTCCCTCTACTAATATCCATTTTTTGGTATCTTTTTGTGGTACTTTATTCAACTGTAAACATTTTGGCTCAAACTTATTTGAATCTCTGTCGTTTTGTTAAATTCTTAGTTAAAAAAGATATTTAAACAAAGTTAATGGCTTTATAACATCACACTGCCAATGTCTTCCTCCTTTCTCCTGAATCTGGCTCTTTTAATATCCTGATTTAACTGGTTCTCATCTCGCAATACACTTTTTTCATGACTTTCAGATATTGGTTGCAGCTCTCTTTGCTCTCTGACAAAACTGTATTTCTATACTATGTATTAACTATCCTCAATCACAGTGTCCCTCAGGGCTCTTTACTCGGACATCTACTATTCATAATCAATGCACTTCCTTTACAAAAAAACTGCAGTTTTCATCTCTGTTGTATTGTCAAATTCTTAGATAAAAAGATACTTAAACATTGGTTAATGCCTTTATAACATTGCATTGTCAGTGTCTTTTTCCTTTCTCATGACTTGGGCTCCTACAATATCCTGATTTTACTGGTTCTCATCATTGTTTTTGAAACTGTTTGTCACAATATACTCCTGTCATGACTTTCAGATATTGGTGCCATTGATGCAGTGCTTTTTATACCTCTCTGACTGAGAAATTATATTTCTATTCAAAATTACAAATCCCCCACAGCTCTCCTCAATCACAGTGTCCCCCAGGGCTCTGTACTCGATCATCTGCTATTCATAATCCACGCACTTCCCTTATCAAAACTGCAGTTTTCATCTCTGTCGTATTGCCACATTCTTAGATAAAAAAGTTGCTTAAACATTAGTTAATGCCTTTTTAACATCACTTTGGGATTACAGTAATGCTTTTTTCCCCCACTAATATCCATTTTTTGGTATCTTTTTGTGGTACTTTATTCAACTGTAAACATATTGGCTCAAACTTATTTGAATCTCTGCTGTTTTGCCAAATTCTTAGTTAAAAAGATATTTAAACAAAGTTAATTGCTTTATAACATCACACTGCCAATGTCTTCCTCCTTCCTCCTGAATCTGGCTCTTTTAATATCCTGATTTAACTGGTTCTCATCTCTGTCTTCGACACTGTTTGTCGCAATACACTTTTTTCATGACTTTCAGATATTGGTTGCAGCTCTCTTTGCTTTCTGACAAAACTATATTTCTATACTATATATTAGCTATCCTCAATCACGGTGTCCCTCAGGGCGCTGTACTCGGACATCTACTATTCATAATCAATGCACTTCCTTTAGAAAACTGCAGTTTTCATCTCTGTCGTTTTGCCAAATTCTTCGATAAAAAGATACTTAAACATTAGTTAATACCTTTATGACATTGCATTGTCAGTGTCTTCCTCATGACTTGGGCTCCTAAAATATCCTGGTTTTACTGGTTCTCATGCTTGTCTTCAACAGAGTTTGTCACAATACACTCCTTTCATGACTTAAATAAAATTCTGATGCTGTTGATGCAGCTCTCTTTGTGCCTCACTGATTGACAAAACACTATTTGTATTCAAAATTGCAAATCCTCTACAGCTCTTCTCAATCACAGTGTCCCTCAGGGCTCTGTACTCAGACATCTGCTAATCAATCTAGATGCACTTCCTTTAGCAAAACTGGATAGTTTATCTGTCATATTGCCAAATTCTTAGATAAAAAGATGTATAAACATTAGTTAATGCCTTATAACATCATTCTGGGATTACTGTAATGCCTCCCCCCACCAATATTCAGTTTTTGGTTTTGTTTCGTAGTACCTCATTCAACGTTAAACATTTTTAGCCCAAACGTCCTTAAACCGTTTTGCCAGATTCTTAGATTAAAAGATACTTAAACATTAGTTAATGCCTTTATACATCACATATTGACATACTGTCAATTTCTTTCTCTTTTCTCCCAACTTGGGCTCCTTTAATATCCTGATTTTACTGGTTCTTATACCTGTCTTTGACACTGTTTGTCATAGTACACTCCTTTCATGACTTTCAGATATTGGTCCAGATCTCTTTGTACTTAACTGACTAAAAAAAAATATATATATATTCAGTTTTACAAATTTTCCACAGCTATCCTCAAACACAGTGTCCCTCAGGGCTCTGTACTCAGTCATCTACTATTCATAATCTTCATGCACTTTTCTTAGCAAAACTGCAGTATTCATCTATCGTTTGCAATTCTTAGATAAAAAACACTTAAACATTAATTAATGACTTTATAACATCACACTGTCAATGTCTCCCTCCTTTCTCCTGACATAGGCTCCGTTAATATCCTGATTTTACTGGATTTTACTCTGTCTTCGACACAATATACTCATTTCATGACTTTCACTTGGTTACAGCTCTCTTTGCTCTCTGACAAAATTATATTTCTATTAAAAATTACAAATACCCACAGCTATCCTCAATCATGGTGTCCCTCAGGGCTCTGTACTCGGACATCTGCTAATTATAATCCCTCTGCACTTTTCTTAGCAAAACTACAGTTTTCATCTGTCGTTTGCCAATTTTTTAGATAAAAAGATGCTTAAATATTAGTTAATGCCTTGTAACGTCATTCTGGGATTACTGCAATGCTTTTTCACCCCACTAATATCCATTTGTGGGTGTCACTAGTTTATTTAACTGTAAAAATTTCAGCTCAGACTTACTTATTGCTTGATTCCTGCTTGCATCCTGGACATGAATATTAAAACTGAAGTCAGACACTAAAGCTGTGAATTATGTATGCTAGCATGCTGGCTTTTTTGATCAATGACCCTGCGTGCAATACTGCCATTTCAGACAAGCTTGTCTCTGGACACCCTGCTAGTACCTTTCTGGCAGGTCCAGATAGGGGAACTAATTAACTCCCTGGACAAGGAAACGCACAGTGATGTCGTGGGGTCAGGTTGTTGTTTCATTCTATTCCTCAGGTGCCAGAACAGAATAAGCAAACAAATAACGTATTGAAGGCCTGGGCTTTGTGACCCACCAGTGTACCGCAAGCCACCGATATAATTTGGTACAAAAAGGACAGCTCACAAGGGAACATATCTCTGTTTTAGTGCACCGGCTTGTTAACCGAGAAACTAATAATACAGCTTAATGCAACACCTCATGTCGTGATGACAGGCTGATGGGATAGAGAGCTTAGAGAACAGCCCTCATGGATCTGGGATGTCTGTTATGAGCCTCCCCCCGCTTTCAGTATTGCAGCTTCATCAACTCGTGCTGTGCACCACTGGAGACCCAACAACCAAGACATTCAGCACCACTTCTTAATTACAAGGCAGATGTTAATGATACAATTAATTAGTTTCTGCTCCAGTAACTGAGTTACAAAAGAGCTGGGCTTTCTCCACCGAGATTATGTGCTTTTTTTATTAAGGGCATAAAATTAAAGTGACAGACGCTCACTGCTCTTGAAGAGTGTTGACAATAAATAAGAGTAGAGTGTGCGAGAAATCAACCCGAAGTGAATTGCGGTTGCTTTTTATGCAAGATTTATTTCCCATTTTAGGGAGCAATAATTATGCATCTCCTATTATTATTTTCTTAAAGGAATAGCTCACAATTACTTTCTCCCGTATGTCCTTCCAAACCTATATTGTTTTCTTTTTTCTGTGCTGTAGCTCTTATTTTTTATTTGTGTAGTTGATAATGTGCATATAAATTTTTGTTTATGTTATGATTGTTTGCCATCATTGCTCGCAAACCTGGACATTCCACATTTGAATATAGCAAACATGGATGAGATTTAAGAACTATGGCAGAGAAGATTATACTTATCAATAATATATAGAACATATTTACGTTTTTTTTACAGTCACCGTTCACTTTCATTGTATGGAAAGAGCAGCGTGAATCCTATTTCGGCATTTCCTGGGGAAAAAAGAAAGTCAGAAAGTAAATGATAAAATCTCTTTTCTTAAAATAGAGCCCAAAAATTAAATGCACATCTGTGATGTACAAAAGGACTAATGAAAAAACAATATAAATAAATGGACAATTCATTTGTGTGAGATGAAACCCTTAATAAAATCTGACACTGGTTTATTATACTGCATGCAAGCATTTATTCATTTGTAATTTAAATTATCTATGGCATCAACAATAATTTTTCTTCTTTTTTTAATTCAAACTACTCATTCCACGCAAGATACTCTGAACAATAGAACAATGGGGAATTTTAAAAGCAGAATAATTTCAAGTGAGGTATGACAACTAAAAAGAACTTACCTCTGTTTTATTAGCAGTAAAAGAATGATCTTTTTTTTATTATTCCAGCACATAACCCTGTTTGCCACATATTATTCTGTCTTTTGCCTTTATTTCTATAGTAAATTTCTTTGGGCATTGACATATGTTTCTCTCTGGAGCTCATGATCTAACCTAATAATTGTAGGAAGAAAAGGTAGCATGGAGTATTTGTGATTTTTATTCATTTGAAAATGTTCTTCCTTGTAGCAGAGCGAGGAGTGATTCATATTCATAAATGCATATAATCATGGGGCTAGTTGTCTTATAGGACTATATCTTAGATTTATAACTACTATAAAAATGCAGAAATTAAATTTTTGTTTAAATTAATCTTTTAATCAACCGTATTTTTGCCTTCTCCCATAAATATCAGGTAGCATTCATATTCATATCCATCCTCTCATTTTCATAGCAATGCTAAGAAATGTCCTTCATTATATTTGCTCTATAGTGCTGTAGGTAAAGCCTTGGATACATTCAGCTGTGATTGTGTGGCTTTTACATTTGCTGTGCCTGCAGGAGAGAGTGAGTCCACGCTGTCACGCTCTCTGTTTTCATTAGCATGCTTTGGCTGTGGAGTGAGCTGTTGTTTCTGACTCAACAGATTTGTTTTCATGGATATCATGTCACCCTTGACATCTCATCTCAGGCCCAGAATTACTCAGCAGCCCTCGCCTCTGAGTTCCCCAGCAGTTGCAAGAAGCATTAGCCTTGCACTTCAATTATTCACTGTTCAATTCCTACCTGTCTCTTGCTCGACTGTGGACCCTATACCAGATCACAACCCCATCCTGCAACGTGGGTAATGCTAGGGTCAAAACTCACTATAGACAAAAATAAAACACAGCTCACCCTGATAAATAAAATAGCTTAAGCTAGGCCAAGATGGTCATGGTGGTCTGGATTTGTGCTGAGCTAAAGCGTTAAACTTTGTCACAGATTTGATTCCATTAGTAAATAAGATGTTTACTTAATCATTTTGCATTGGGACTATGTATTATAGAGCCCCATTTCCGCAACTGAATAAATCTCACAAATCTCACAATAAATACGATATAAATGTGCAATTGCAATATATAAACTCGGAATTGGCAGAAAAAGTCAGAATTGCGATATATACACTCAGAATTGTGTGAAAAAAGATACAAACTCGCATTTGTGAGATAAAAACTCATTAAAAACGAATTTCTCGTTTTTTCCATATTTTTTTCTCTGAATTCACAATTGTGATAAAAAAAAATTTGATTTACGAGATACAAATTTGCATTTGTTAGAAAGCAGTTTGAATTAATGAGATAAAAAAACTGATTAAAAACATTTCTCACTATTGCAAGTTTACATCTCACAATTCTGAGAAAAAAGTCAGAAAAAAGATGGAAAAAGTTGTTTGAGATGTAAACTGAGAATTGTGAGAAAAAAGTCAGAATTACGAGATACTAACTCGCATTTGAGAGAAAAAAGTTTGAATTACAAGATAAAAAATTGATTAATTTCTCGCTATTGTGAGTTCATCTCTCACAATTTTGAGAAAAAAATCTGAATTACACAATGTAAACTTAGAATTGCAAAAAAAAGTTAGAATTGCGAGATGCAAACTCGCATTTGTGAGGAAAAAAATTTAATTACGAAATAGCTTATTAAAAACTTATTTATCACAATTCCAAGTTTATATACTTGAGAAAAAAGACAGAATTGTGAGTTTATATCACACAATTCTGGTAAAAAAAAAAAATCTGAATTACAAGTTGTGAGAAAAAAAAGTCGAATTACGAGATAGAAACTTATTAAAAACTTATTTTTCACAATTGCACATTTATATCTCACAATTCTGAGAAAAAAGACAGGATTGTGAGTTTATATCACGCAATATAAAAAAATCAAAATTACAAGTTGTAAACCGAAAAAGTTAGAATTGTGAAATACAAACTTGCATTTATGAGAAAAAAAAATAGAATTACAAGATTAAAACCTCACAATTTATTCATAATATATTTCTCACAATTGCACGTTTACAGTATATCGCACAATACTGAGAAAAAAGTCAGCATTGAGTTTATATATCATAATTCTGAGAAAAAAAATTTGAATTACATGTTGTAAACCTGTTGTAAAAGACAGAATTGTAATATATAAACTGGGAAATGCAAGAAAACAGTCAAAATGGCAAGGTTGTATCATGTTATTTTAAGGAAAAAGTCAGAATTGTATGTTTGTATCACATAATTCTGAGAAAAAAATCTGAATTGTGAGTGTGCATCATGCAATTCTGAGAAAAACAAGTCAGAATTACGAGACACAAACTTGCATTTGTAAGAGGAAAAGTTTGAATTACGAGACAAACTCGCATTTGTGAGAAAAAAGTTGGAAGTGCAAGATAAAAACTTTTAATATCTCACAATTTGAAAAAATATAACAAAATTTGTATAAAAGTTTGCATAACAATTCTAATAAAAAAAATCAGAATTACAGGATGTAAACTCAGAATTGCGAGTTTGTATCACAATTCTGAGAAAAAAGTCAGAACTGTGAGTTTGTATTACACAATTGCAAGAAAAAAAGTCTTGTAAGATAAAAACTTGCAATAAACTTTTTACATTTTTTTGTTTTGCAGTTGTTGTTAATCAGTTATGTACATTAGGGTCCATGCTACATCATGTTATTGTTTACTGCATTATTTTACTAAACCAGCTACACACATGCTAAACTAGCTTGGTCACATCGAAAGGATAGCTAAACTAGCTTACAGGGATAGTTCACCCTAAAATGTAAAAAATAAATAAATAAATAAATGAATAAAAATCATTTACTCACCCTGAAGTTGTTCCAAACCTGTATGGTTTTAGCACAAAATAAGATATTTTAAAGAATGTTGGTAACCAAACAGTTGATAGTAGCCACTGACATTAGCTTCTTTTGTGTTCAACAGAAGAAACTCATAAATGTTTAGAATGACTTCGGGTGAGTAAACAATGACACAATTTAAATTTTTGGGTGAACTATACCTTTAACACCAGATTAGAAAGGCTCAGCGTAACTAGAGAATAAACTAGAGTAAAAAACAGCTTGACACTAGCAAACCAGGCTGGTTTAAGTGCAATTTCAACAAGTACTCAAGTCAAACATTTAAAAACATTCCACGCTGCATTGTACATGGTAAATTTCTCTCAAAGTGTGAATAAATTATGTCAGTCAATCTAAATCGACAATCATTTATCGCCACTGATTTGTGGGTGAAATGGAAGTCTTTGTGAAAAGAGCAGCAGGACATCACACAGACTGAATGCTCTGGGCTTCATGAAGTTTTTAAAGTAGGCAAAAAGAACACAGTCCAGTGTTAGAAAATTAGCAGTAATTGCTGGCGTAATTTCAAACTCTTTCTAAAGAGAAAAGGGGCTTCCCGTGTTCTTATTGTTGTACAATTTTTGTTCTATGCAAAGTTTTTCACTGAGAATCACCTACTGTGTTTTCCAATTCCAGACTATTGAAATGTACAGCATATGTGCTGAGAGCAGCCCTTGGGTTGTCTTTAAGGGTCCAGTACAGCACTGAACAGACTCATGATCCAAAACCTCCCGCTGATGTAGGAGGTCATCTGCTATGCAGTCCAGAGCCTAATGAATACACGACGGGCCACGGCTGCCTGCAGGATAGCGGCCTACACGGCTTGAGGTTTTGTAGTGCAGGCTGTGCGGCGCTTGAACGCCGCTACAGACGTGTCGACGAGAACCGAAACAAGAGAAGACGACTAGAAAGTGGAGTGTGACAAATCTCTTTCTGAATTCTTTCAAACTCAAAAACAAGGACGTTGCCTGAAGGTCACTGTAGCTGCTTTGAAACATGAAAATGCCAAGCATTGCTAAAACTTTTCCAGCAACTTGAAAGGTATAATTAGTCTGGTTTGTAGAGCTGTGTGTTGCTGCGCTCTGAAGTGTGTCTGACTTTGTATTGAAACGAAATGATGGAAAACACTTTCCTGACAGTTATAGTCACATGAGAGGCATGTATAGCCGCCATGCAGCCATTAAAGGGGTCGTATAATAAATGTTTTATCATTTAATATTTTTCAGCTACGTCCTCTAGAGATGTGTTAGTGAAGCCATTATCTGTATGTGGAACTGTTCCCACAACAAAGTTACCTTGATTTATGTATTTGGATAAAACTGGGGGATGTGCATGGAAATACATGAAGAATTCAAGGTTTTTGCCATTTTTCATTTATTTATTTTTTGGAAGAAAATATTGAAATTGATCCCTTTGTTCAACAAGGATGCTATCCATGGATGCAATCAAAAATGCTACCTGGTCTCATGACAAAAATGTACCTAGAGGAGCTTTTTTTCGCGAGATGCAAAATATGTACCACTAAGTACACATCACTGCAGTTTCCAAAAAAATGAAACACAAAGCGTAATTTTCTGACAATTACTTGAAGAATATTATATACTATTATAACTTAAAAAAGATTTTAATATGCTGGGAGATATGAAAACTGATGCTTTTGAATGTTAGCATGACATATCCAGCTTCATAACTATGGGTTTTCATAGAGGGTAGGTTTGTTTTGTAGCTCACGCAGTAAGGAGATGTACTTGAGAGGCGAATGGTTCCGGTTCGTATCCCGTGTAACTACGGTTCGACAAAAGAGTTCAGATCTACACACAAGAGAGATTTAAACTGCGTCAACAAATGCTTTTTTTATATCGGTTTTGCATTTCCACTCAGAACAGGCCTCGTCATAGTCGACCAAAGAAGTTGAGTGCACATGCTCAGCGTCATATCCAGAGGCTGTGTTTGAGAAATAGACGTATGAGTGCTGCCAGCATTGCTGCAGAGGTTGAAGGGGTGTGGGGTCAGCCTGTCAGTGCTCAGACCATAAGCCGCACACTGCATCAAATTGGTCTGCATGGCTGCCGTCCCAGAAGGAAGCCTCTTCTAAAGATGATGCACAAGAAAGCCTGTAAACAGTTTGCTGAAGACCAGCAGACTAAGAACATGGATTACTGGAACCATGTCCTGTGGTCAGATGAGGCCAAGATAAACTTATTTGGTTCAGATGGTGTCAAGCTTGTGTGGCGGCAACCAGGTGAGAAGTACAAAGGCAAGTGTGTCTTGCCTACAGTCAAGCATGGTGGTGGGAGTGTCATGGTCTGGGGCTGCATGAGTGCTGCTGGCACTCTGGAGCTACAGTTCATTTAGGGAACCATGAATGCCAACATGCATTGGCCGCAGACTGGGCCACAGGGCAGTATTCCAACATGATAACAACCCCAAACACACCTCCAAGACGACCACTGCCTTGCTAAAGAAACTGAGGGTAAAGGTGATGGACTGGTCAAGCATGTCTCCAGACCGAAACCCTGTTGAGCATCTATGGGGCATCCGCAAACGGAAGGTGGAGGAGCGCAAGGTCTCTAACATCCATCAGCTCTGTGATGTCGACATGGAGGAGTGGAAGAGGACTCCAGTGGCAACCTGTGAAGCTCTGGTGAACTCCATGCTCAAGAGGATTAAGGCAGTGCTGGAAATGGTGGCCACACAAAATATTAACACGTTGGGTCTAATTTGGACATTTTCACTTAGGGGTGTACTCACTTTTGTGGCCAGCGGTTTAGACATTAATGGCTGTGTGTTGAGTTATTTTGAGGGGACAGCAAATTGACACTGTTATACAAGCTGTAAACTCACTAATTGTGTCCTCAGAATATGTCTGTCAAGTTTCAGCTCAAAATACATAGATCATGTATTACATAATTTTGAAAATGGCTATTTTGAGTAGAAGCAGAAACATTCTGTTTTCGTGCATTTCTCTTTAAATGCAAATAAGCTTCTGCTCCCCGCCCCTTTTCCAGAATAGTGCTGTGGCTTTACAGCTCACACCTCAGATACTCTGCCAAAATACATGTTTGGTTTTGATTATCGTGTTTACCATGCTGAAAGTTTTGATATAGGGTTTTCTAAGCGCATATATACGAAGCACATGCACAGAAAGCAGCTGTCACACAGCATGTGAGTTCTAAACTAAGTTCTCTTTCATGTCTTATTGCACTTAAGCTGTCAAATACACACGTTTATATTAATAACACACATGAATTACAAAAACAGTCAGTTATGTTTGTGAACAGCTGGGAAAGAAATCACGTTTATATTAGATCTGTGTGATAGCAGCGTAAAATACAGTAAATAAATCAATAAATCCACTGCACTCTTGTCTTCTCTGAGGCTGGGACTCTAAATGGTGTTTTGTGCAGCCAACGTCAAACAGTTAGCATGCTTTGCTCAAACTTTCAAGATGGCGTTAGAACTGGTACACTGTTGACGCTTGTGAAAACAAAATGGTGGCGCTGTGGGTGGAGACGTGCAGATTAAGGGGCGGTAATATTATAAGATACAATTTTTATGCCAAGGGGGGAGCGAAATCTGAGCGGCTCATTTTTTCACATGCTTGTAGAGAAAGGCTTGCCAAAACAAAGTTTCTGGGTTGTCCTTTTTCACATTATCTGGGTTGGTAGATGCACCGGGGACCCAGTAATAGCACTTAAACAAGTCAAAGTCATAATATTTCACCTTTTATTGTTTATTCTGAGTTAAATCTACTTTATTTTTAAAAGCAGTTTGCAAAGTCTGTCTCACATTGTGGCAGGTTCACAAAACTTTCTGCTGTTCAAACTGAAGTTAGACTAAAGTGACCCAGGACCTTATTAAAAACTTCTTCCATTCTACCCTAAAGTTAGGGCACTTCAGGGCCGCAGGTGGTAGTAGCACACAGCAAGGAACAGCACAAAGTTTGCTAGTCTAAATCTTAGTTATATACTGAATGGAATAGCTTTATCTTTAAAGTTAAACAAACGTAAGAGACAGGAGGAGTTAAAACAACCAGTCTTTGAGTTACAAAATAGTTAAACACATCTATTTGTTTGCGTCCTCTGGGGAAGCGCATCGTCTCTCATTTGCCTGCTGTGTCATAGCTGCATTTTTCATGACTTGTGGAGGTGCAAGTTGGTGCTCTAGTTTTGCATGTAAGATGTCATCCATCACAGTGTCCGATAGTTAGAATAGCTGGAGGTTATGTAGTCTATAAAGGGTAAGACTGAAGCAGCTGGTTGAAAGAGAGGTCATTGCCAGGCAGAGCAGGTGCTATTGCTGCACTGAGGGGGTTTGTTCTGCCCTTTAGAAGAGCAGCTTCCTATGAGACTGACCTTTGACATGATTCTACATAAGCTACTCCGAGCGCTGGAGCTCGCCTTTGTTTTTCATGACTAATCTGAGATTCCTGTCGTATAACTGATATTTGTCTGCTTTAATACAAAATGCTGAGATTTCAGTTGCACAAAAGGAATGAGGGTCGGTGACAAAGTGTCATAATAATCTAGTTTAAAACAAGATCTTATAAATGTAATCTTTGTATTCATTATTTAATATGGTTTGGAACTTATATAATGTTGTATAATCATCACTTTAAAAAGTAGTAACATACACTACCAGTCAAAAGTTGTGACTCTTAATGTCTCTTATGCTCATCAAGGCTGCATTTATTTGATCAAAAAAAACAGAAGAAAAAAAAACAGTAATATTGCAAAATGTTATTACAATATAAAATAATGGTTTTTATTTTAATATACTTTACAATATAATTTATTCATGTGATGCAAAGCTGAATTTTCATCAGCTGCTACTCCAGTCTTAAGTGTCACATGATTCTTCAGAAATCATAATAATTAGCTGATTTATTATTAGAATTATCAATGTTATCCAAAATATATCCAAATATCTAAAAAATAACAATGATGAATAACCAGTTAAAAAAAACAGCATTTATTCAAAATATAAATCTTTTCTACTAATGTAAATCTCTTTTTAATAATTTAACACCTCCTTGGTGAATAAAAGTATTAATTTCTTAAAAAAAAAAAAACTTTTGAACAGTAGTGTATATTGTTAGACCTTTCTATTTTAAATAAATGCCATTCTTTTTTTAACCCTTTATTGATCAAAAAATCCTGAAAAAAGTATCACGTTCAAAAAAATAAATAAATAAAAAAAATAAGCAGTGCAACTGTTTCCAACACTGATAATAAATCAGCATATTAGAATTATTTTTTTTAAAGGATCATGTGACACTGAAGACTGGAGTAATGATTATGGAAATTCAACTTTAATTACAGATATAAATTATATTTTAATGTATATTAATTTTTTTTTTTTTAAATATATTTTTTTCCACACAGAAATTGCTAGTAGATTTTAAAAATAGGGAAACATTAACATATTGTATTAAATAAATTAAACAAACTTTGTAGTAGAAATAGTATTTCCTTGCAAAATGTACTCCAGTAATATCTGTTTGTTTAGAAAACCATGATTTTTAGTGCATTTGAGTGTTTACAGTGTTTAATTAAATGTGTCTTTGTAATAATTTGTGAAATTTAGTAGCAATTTCTTTGTGAATACACTACCAGTCAAATGTTTTTGAACGGTATAAATGTCAATGTTATATATTATATATATAAATGTCAATGTTATATATAAACATTATATAAAGAAGACTCTTCTGCATTTATTTATTTAGTATTATTATTATTATCAATATTTAAAACAGTTGAGTACTTTTTTCAGGATTCTTTGATGAATAGAAAGATCCAAAGAATAAAAAAGCTTTTGTAACATTATACACTATATCCTTCAAAAACTTGGAAACAGTATATTTTTAGGGGAAAGAAATAATTGAAATTGCATGCATTAAACTGATCCATTAAATTGGTCAATAGTGGTGATAAAGACATTTATATTGTTACAAAAGATTTCTATTTCAGATAAATGCTGTTCTAAACTTTCTGAAAGAGTTTCAACATGAGCAGCAAATCAGAATAGTAAAATGATTTCTGAAGGATCATGTGACTGGAGTAATGATGCTTAAAATTCAGCTTTGAAATAAAATCACATTACATTTTAAAATATATTCAAATAGAAAATTATTTTATCAAATAAGAGGTGTATTCAAATCATTGTATGTAATTTTTTTATGTAAACAATATTGTTTTCGGTTCAGTTTGCTTGACATTTTTATTTATATGCAAAATAGCAAGTTAGACATTTTGCTAAAAATTTCATGCACCACATAAGAAAAGAAAACCACAGATTTTGAGCGCAGTGTTGGTGAATAGAAGATGGATATTCTTTTAACACTAACATCTTTCTTTGTGTTCGTTTGAAAACCATTTATGTGTTTGTTTGCGTTCAACTTGAGGGAAGGATATTTATTCACTTTGTGGTGAATAGCACACCCAGAAATAGATCCAGCTCAGCCTGAAATCGCTTAACGGCACCTCAGTTTGGGATTTGCTGACAGCATACAGCAGGCCATTCTGAATAATTTATGTCATACAGTCCATTGTGCACCGAATGCGTAACGAAAGGTTGAGGTTTATAGGCTATAAAACAGAGAAATCCAGTAAGAAAATGATCAGAGTGAAGGAGGGCAAAGATTCGTTGGGGTCGTTTCAGGAAATTCTCCCAAATTGGCTCCAAGTCCAGGCGAAAATGAGAGTCATGACTCAAAAAGTCGGCACGCTTTCGGAGCCGCCCGCTTTCATCACGTGCACCGCAGCGGTGCTGACCTTCTTGGAAACAGCACACACTTGCGTGGCCTTGAATTAATTCAAACCCTGGCCTCAGCTCCTCTGTTGCTTATTTGGGTGGCGCATTTGTACAGATATTGTCCTGCGTAAGTGTTTTTTTAGTCGAACCAGTAACCTCTCTCAAGCACAGGGGAGCTTTATTCCCTTTCCGTTTAATTGCCCTTAGCAGGTTGCTGACTTCTCAAAAACTCTGAACCACCATGTACTACATAGGAAGTTATGTATTAGTCATGAGATGGGACGCTCAGAAGGGGCTCGGTGGCAAGGCATCAGGTGGGCATCCTGGGTGAGAGTGTCATCATTAAGCAAGCTCATGTCTCAAGTGGATTTGTTTTGAGTCCCTGATTCCCTGAACCAACAACTGCATGGCTACGTACGGGGAAATCATTGTTTTGTGGGGCTGGGTGATGTCTTTTTTTTTTTTTTTTTTTCCCATCTATTATTATTAATTTATTTTAAAATACATCAAAAATGCAGCTGACTTGAAAACACCTCTTTTGTAAGAAGGGTGGTTTGAATTTACATAATAAGATTCATTTTAATATATTTTGGGGGCGTATAGTCCAAAAAGTCTGTTCTAAGTTTTGGTATATCTGTCCTGGTATCATAACAAAGAAAAGTTTCTGCAGTAATTTGACATAATCTTAAAAAAAAAAAGATATATATTTGAACAAAACTGGGGCCGGAATTACAAAAATCTTTGTTAGAAATAAGTTAAGACATTTCTTAAGATAAAGTTAAGAATGTTCTGAAGTACAGTTCTACAGATTTTGTTTTCTTAAGAAGAAAATGACTCTTTTTATGTATAGTGGTGGTCAAAATTATTAGAACACTAGTATTTTCGCCAGCTAAAAAATGCTTTAAAGTCAGTTATTTCTATCTTTTGCTGCAATGCGTCGGTATGAAATATTAGTTTACATTTCCAAACATTAATTTTGCCATTAATTGCAATAATCAAGTAAGATTTTTGTTTGTACAAGGAGTCTGACAACAGCTAGTGCTCCACACAGAGATCTGATCTCATCATCATCCAGTCTGTTTGGAATGATATGAAGAAACTGAACAAACTGAGACATTAAATCCAAAAGAACTGTGGCAATGTCTCCAAGATGCTTCAAGAGACCTGACTGCAAAGCTACCTGAAAAACAATGCGCAAGTGAACCTAGGGCAAAAGCTGCTTTAAATGCAAACAATGGTCACACCAAATGTTGATTTAATTTAGTTACTAGAAGTTAATTGATAAATATAATCTATTTATGGCATTATTTTACACAGCATTCTCATTTCATGGCATTTTTACACAAGTGCCTAAAACTTTTAACAGTACTGTAGCTTTGCAGATCTCTATGATGAGCAGGGTGCGATTTGTGAAAAAAGCAGAGGGGGGATGCTTTTGAAAACTAATATTAGTGTAATCAGTTAACATTGCACATTATATACCACATCTTTTTAGACAAGTACCAGATAATGAGTGTCATGTCTTCAAATGTGATCACAATTTCATAAAAACATTAGTTAGGCCTAGTCCTATTAATTGTAACGATTTCATTTCAAACAACGAATAAATTATATAAGCGAGCAAAGATCAACCACTGCGTCGCAAAATGATTCACTGTTTCGAAGCGCTCCAATCAGATCGCGAATCATTTGATTCAGAACGGGATATCAAAGCGCGTATGGCGAATCATTTGGTTCAGAGTCGGACTTTAAAGTGCGTATCGCAAATCATTTAACCGAACTTTAAAGCGCGAATCATTTGATTCAGAACCGAACTTTAAAGCGCGTATGGCGAATCATTTGACTCCAAAAGGGACTTCAAAGCACGTGTGGCGAATCATTTGATTCAGAGTCGGACTTTAAAGTGCGTATCGCGAATCATTTAACCGAACTTTAAAGCGCGTATCGCGAATCATTTGATTCAGAACCGGACTTTAAAGCACGTTTCGCGAATCATGTGATTCAAAACCGGACTTTAAAGCGAGTATCGCGAATCATTTGATTCAGAACCGGACTTTAAAGCGTGTATGGCGAATCATTTGACTCAAAAAGGGACTTCAAAGCACGTGTGGCGAATCATTTGATTCAGAGTCGGACTTTAAAGTGCGTATCGCGAATCATTTAACCGAACTTTAAAGCGCGTATCGCGAATCATTTGATTCAGAACCGGACTTTAAAGCACGTTTCGCGAATCATGTGATTCAAAACCGGACTTTAAAGCGCGTATCGCGAATCATTTGATTCAGAACCGGACTTTAAAGCGCGTTTCGCGAATCATTTGACTCAAAAAAGGGACTTCAAAGCGCGTATCGCGAATCATTTGATTCAGAACCGAACTTAGGAGCGGGTTCGCGGGATGTTTTTATCCCCACCGGGGATAATAATAATTCAGCAGAGGCAGGGATGCATAGACCAGAGGGGGGGAAATCCCCACCATCCCCCCCCCCCCCCGGCAAATCGCACCCTGATGATGAGACAGTCTGATGAGACAACATCCTTTTTTTTTTTTTTTTTTTACAAAGAGTGTGGTAATCAAGAACAGAGATTAGTGCTTTTGGCATACATACATTTATTTAATAAAGATGTGGATGTTTCATATATCTTCCTCATCATGTGCGTTCCATTTTTATGACCCTGATATAGTGCCAGTAAAAGTTAAACCTTTCCTTTCACAGGCAATTCACCCCATAGATGTGTCAAATTCAATCACATCTAGAAATGAATGGCCTGTCACTTTAACTGAAAATCTGATTACTAAGACTGCAGTAAAATGAGGTTTCTGCTCTCTAGCCAAGGAAGCTAAATGAATTAACTTCAATTCTTAATTTTAAACTCACAGTGAGTTTGAATCAGTTGGTGTCGGATGGCTGAGACACATAATCTAACATCAGACAGAAAAGGCCTTTCTTCGGTAAATATTAGCTTGTAAATAGTGGTTCCTCATATGGGAAACTCAATAGAAATCACGTTAGGTTTAAAAAAAGAGAGATTATATTTACTTCTGATGTTATATAAAATACTGTAGATAAGATCAGAAATGATCAACATCAACTTGGAAAATTCCCTCATTGTGATACTCTCATGAATGGCAGGGAATGACAGAAGAGAAGAATTGGTGAATAAAGTTGTTATTTTAGTTTTCTTTACTATGGTTAAACCACTGATGTCACATGGTCTTTTTTATCAATGTCCTTACTACCTTTCTGGGCCTTGAATGTGGTAGTTGCATTGCTGAAGGGTCAGAAAGCTTTTGGATTTCATCAAAAATATCTTAATTTGTGTTTCGAAGATGAACGTAGGTTAATTAATAGGTAATTAACGACAGAATTTTCATCTATTTAAGTCTATGGATTACAAGTCCAGTTCTATACCCACTATGTACATAATCGACTTTTTGAATTGAACTCAAAGGAAATGTTCTCAGATTATGACGGGAAAAAGCAAAACCCTTTAATGTGACACAATAATTTTGGGCCATTCTGATAAGGGTATATCAAGTGTAACTTGTCGTTGGCTATAGCTGGTCTTCTGTCATGAGGAAAAGTAATTACATGAATCCAGATCACATTACAGTTGCTGATTATAAAAATTTCACCGAGCAACATGTTTGAAATGAAAGATTGGAGAATTAATGGCCCTCATTCGGTGTCCTCCTTTCCCAGACAGGTTAATGAGATTGTGAGAGGACTGTTAGCGTCAGAGTTCCTCATTAAAAACGCGCTGCTTATTCATCTCACCTGAGAGGAAGGATGGGAAAGCAAGGACACATACTATGAGAATTAATCGCTCAGTCGAAAGCGTTGATTTTGACCAAGGGCAAGCCATAGATACAATGCCGGAAAACAACTGCCGAAACTCCAGGGTGCCGACAGCCATCAAGTGTTTCCTCTTCACAGCTTCAGGGGTATCGTGTTTATCCCATCACCCTGCTGGAAAGAACAACTTATGATGAATTCCAGACAACCCAGAGCTTGGAATGATACCAAATTCTTGTAAATAACCAATGGAATGATGCTTGAAATTGGACAACTGACTTGCAAAGTCAAGGAGATCAGTCATCCCTGACTTCTGTAAGAAGTGTCATTGATGGCATTTCCAAGTTGGTGGCAATTAAAACAGCCTTCTGTTGTTTTTTTTTCTAGTGCAGGTATTCCCACCTTCCACCTTCAAGCTAAAGTATGAATGCTTGGATCTAAACAATGTTCTTCTGGGGATCATGCTTCTGGGATAACTCCTATCCTCAAGCTGGTTTATATTGTGTTACTTGGTGGAACATAACAATGTTGTTCAACAACAAAGATAATGGCTTGGTGGTTAAGTAGTTAAGACGTTTGACATGAAAATCAGGGGCTGGTTCATGAACAATTCTTAAGAATAAAGTTTTTTTTTTTTTTATTATTGTCTAACCTAAGGATTAAGTTAAAGGGATAGTTACTCAAAAAATGAAAATTCTGTAATTAATTACTCTCCCTCATGTTGTTACACAAATTAAGATATTTTTGATGAAATCCAAAACCTTTCTGAACCTGCCTAGACAGTAACACAACTGGCACATTCAAGGCTCAGAAAGGTAGTAAGGACATCATTACAATAGTCCATGTGTCATCACTGGTTCAGCCGTAATGTTATAAAGCTACGGGAATACTTTTTGTGCACAAAGAAAGCAAAAATCAGGTCGTGGTACTGTTGTAAATGTGCATCGAAGACTGACACGGAAGAGAAGAAATTGTTAAATAAAGTTGTTGTTTTTGTTTTCTTTGCGCACATGGACTATTTTATCGATGTCCTTACTACCTTTCTGGACCTTGAACATGTCAGTTGCGTTGCTGTCTATGCAGGGTCAGAAAGTTCTTGGACTTAATCAGAGATATCTTAATTTGTGTTCAGAAGATGAACAAAGGTTTTACGGGTTTGGAATGACATCAGGGTGAATAATTAATGACAGAATTTTCATTTTTTGGGTGAACTATTCCTTTAAATTCCCAAAGGTAATTTTGTTTGTGATTTTATTACTTTTTTTCCTGGTTTGTTTAAATTATTAAGCATTGCAGTATAACAATATGTACAAATAATGCATATTACTGTTATTAGAAATGTGTTTTGAACATAAAGAAAATATTTAAAGGGATAGTTCACCCAAAAATGAAAATTACAATATGCTTTACTTGCCCATCCTAGATACATATGACTTTAATCTTTCAGACAAATACAATTAGTGTTATATTTAATTTTTAATTTATTTATATATATATATATATATATATATATATTTATATATATATATATATATATTTATATATATATATACATATATATATATATTTATATATATATATATATATATATATATATATATATACAGTTGAAGACAAAATTATTAGCCCCCTGTGAAATTTTACTTTTTTTTAGAATATTTCCCAAGTGACAGTCACTAGAGCCCTGCACAGGAATGAACTGCGAGGTTGCCAACCAAGAAAGACTCCACTTCTGAAGAAGAGACACCTCCAAGCTACAATGAAGTTTGCTAAGGACAACCTGGGGGAATGTGATGCATACTGGAAATGTGTCCTTTGGTCAGATGAGACAAAACTAGAGCTTTTTGGCCATAGAGATGTTGCCTATGTTTGGAGAAAGAAGGGAGAGGCGTTCAACCCCAAGAACACCGTTCCCACAGTGAAACATGGTGGTGGGAGTATAATGCTGTGGGGATGTTTCAGTGCGTTTGGAACTGGGAATCTCATCAGGGTTGAAGTAAACATGAAAAGGGAAGACTATAAGAAGATTTTGAAAGACAACCTCAGACAGTCTGCAAGAAAACTTGGTTTGGGTTGATATTTTGTCTTCCAGCATGATAACGACTCAAAGCATAGCTCACTTCTGGCGAAGAAATACCTCCAAATGAGCAAAGTGAAGCCCAGACTTGAATCCAATAGAAAATCTGTGGGGCACGATAAAGTCCAGAATTTGCGTCAGAAGACTAACAAATCTGGAGGAGCTTGAGAGATCTGCTAAGGAAGAATGGGCTGTCATTCCTCAGGAGACATGCTTGAAACTTGTTGAGAACTACAGTAAACGATTAAAGGCCGTTATCAAGCAAAAGGGATATACTATTGACTATTAACATCAGAGGGCTAATAATTTTGACCAGCAGACTTTTTAAAATTCTTGGTTATACATTTATTTATTTTTGTATTACAAGCCCTAAAAGCTTCCTGAATAAAGTATTATGTTTAAAAATGCTGTGTTGATAAAATTGTCTTTCTGTTAAACAACACTTGGGAGTTATTTGAAAAATAATTAAATATTTTTGAAGAGGCTAATAATTTTGTCTTCAACTGTATATTCACTGCCATTATAATGCTTGGAAGAGCCAGAACATTTTTTAATATAACTTGATTGTATTTGTCTGAAAGAAGAAAGTCATATATACCTACATGTAGAATGGCTTAGGGTTAGCAAATCAAATAATTTTCATTTTTGGGTGAACTATCCCTTTAAGAAGTTATTTTTCAACAATGATCAGACTTTTTTTTTTTCAAGAATATTGCAGGAACATTTTTACAAACTTCTCAGAATTTATCTGAGGAAATGTATTAATTTCTTTCCTAAAAAGGTTTTTGTGACTCTGTACCCAGCATTCCAATCACAACATACACAGGCATTTCTATAGGACGTCATGTTTTGTGACTCACCACTTTATGGATTTCAAGCATTAAAACATACGGTTTCCTTGTCGCATTCTTATCTACAGCACTACCATCACCCCACTCTTACAGGAGCTGTAGATAGATCTCTCTAAGATCAGAGACCTCCAAGATTTGACATGCATCACCTGTCTCTTGTATGTCTGAAGACACCATATATAGTAGCCGGCAGACACAAACCATGCGCAAAGGGTGTGAGTGTGTAATTGAAACACTGATCCTTCAGGCACATGGCATGGTGTGGCATCTTTCTGGATCAATAAATAATCCATTCCTCTGACCTTGAGCAAGATGAGCGAGGAAAATGACAAGACTGTGAAGAGGGTCTCATCACTAGCAGGCAGTTTGAGGGCTACACAGTGCTGAGATGAAAGGAGGATGTAGACCCACACAACCAAGAGCGGTTTCTTTTGATCTGCCTGCCCGCTGAAAAACTTGCCCTCTTGTTGTGTGACAAACCAATGCATTGCAAATATGCAAATGACCAAATTAATTTGCTTGCTAACAAGACTGTGACATTTATGTTTCTGCCAAGGCTGTTATAAGTTAGAAATTTAGTTTTGGATTTTTTTTATTAAATATTTTTTCGTTCAAAATTGACATGGTTTTAATAGTTTTATTATAAAACATTGGGATTTCCCCCCACTTTGTTACACACTGTCTTGGTCAAAAATAACTGGCTTACAAAAACTGAACCTCTAATAGCCTTGGCTATCTTTGTGGAGAGCAACAATTCTAATTCTCAAATCCTCAGAGAGTTCTTTGCCATGAGGTGTCATCCAGTGGTCAGTATGAGAGAATTCTACTTAAAGCATCAAATTTTAACTGCTCTAATACAAGATACACCACTTTGTATTGTCCAAGCAGACAAAAACATAAACATGATGAATATGACATGCGGCTTTGCATGGTTAAACAACATACTACTGTTATCACTTAGGGTGTACTCACTTTTGTTGCCAGATATTTTGACAATAATGGCTATATGTTGAGTTATTTTCAGAGGACAGTAAATATATACTGCTATACAAGCTGCACATTGGCTATTCTAAAATATATCCAAGTTTCATTTCTATAGTATTGTCCCGTGAGAAGATATACTAAAATGGTTGCTGAAATGTAAGGGGTATACTCTTATACTGATACTGCATTTCAATAAAAAATGAGTGAATGATCATTAGGCCTATGTCCAATCAGTTCCAAAAAGAAGTATAAAACGTTCAAATTAAAAGAAAACAAGTTGACAAGACTGAATTAGGTAAAGGATTTTCAACACAGTAGTAGCCATAGTTGTATATATATAAAGTTATAAAATACTATTATCAGTGGTATGTGGTGGTGTTCTGAAATGTCCTCGAAGTGTTTTTCTTTTTTTTTAATCAATAAATTCATTTCCCAGTCATATTTTCTTTGTCAAATAAGCATTACTTACACTATCAGAAAAAGAAAACAAAAATCTATTTTATATATTTTACATTAACAATGTAATCAATATTCTATTTATTAAAGCAAAGTGTAAGTTAGCGTTTTTAGCATTTTACATTTATTCCAAAATAATAACTCAAGGCAGTAACATATTAAACAATATATTGTTTAATAGTTTAATAATAAAATTCTTTTTAATAGTTAACTTTTAACAATTTTTTAATTTTTGGGATCATCAGTCATCAAAACTGTAAATATTGGTCATAGACACAGAGATTTACTTTAAATTTCATCAAGCTTATTACTTACTAAAACTCCCACAGATCATGTTTTATGTCATTTCAAGATGTAACAAAGTGGTTATATAAGTATGTGTGTCGTTTACTTACTTTTTATAATTAGTCTTCCTATTAACGCCATTACATTGTTTATTCAGACTGATTCGTGAACGCGCACAAACTCGAAAGGTGGGATTTATCGCATGAGCCACAGCCAACCAGTCATATCAAATCATATCACAATGGAGGCACTGCCTCCTCTCACGTGACTTTCCCCCATTCATTCTTAATTAGCTCCCACCAAACTCACTGCTCACTTTAGACAGTCTGTTAAAACTCAATGGTCTCAGGGGAGGCGAGCGAGAAAAACAAGTGATTTATACACTTTTTAATGTTATATTTTTTTTAATTGCTATTGTTTATTTTTGTACTAGGAATTTATTTCTTATCCGATATTTTGCCTTCTCCTGCCTCCTCGGAGGAAATGCCCCTGACTAGTATTTCAACAATATTTTTATTTTTAACAAAATTTGTAATTTTGAATTTGAAATTCTTTCCAAATGCAGAAATGTTAACGTACATATTTAACTAAATGAATTTCTTCAACACAGGATACAGAAAATGTAGAAATTACACTAATTCACAAAGCACAGATGTTCCAGACACAAAGCTGGCAATTATTCAAGACTGCAGTGCATGATGGGATATTGACTGCTTGTGGCTGACACAGTATTTCCTTGAGAAACAATAAACGTGCTAACAACAGCCATTCTACAACATATCACCGCCACTTTGGCCACAGTAGTGGGATCTTTATTGTCCTCTTTATGGAGATGCGTTATCTTCCTTTGGGGCAGTAAACAGAAGCTACAGAGAGAAGTCAATGATTGCAAAGCTCATAAAATAACCATGTTCACCATAAGCCATCATACCCGCTATATTCATAGCATTACCACATGATGAAAAGCTCCCTCAAACCGGTCTTTAACCATCGGGGTTATTTACACAGACCTAATGGGTCATCTTTTTCCTTGCCGATGTTATATAGAGGACCATATACTCACACCCCGTGGATGTTATTAAGATCAGGTCTGATTGTGCTGATCTTTTTGTAGCTTGACAGATGGTCTGTGGCACGATGCTCTGGTGTTGATAGATGTCAAGTCAGATTTTCCAGACCTCACAGCCTGCAATCCAGCAGGTATTAATGGTCATTCCAGAGGCGGTCGCTAACGGGACATGACAGGAAGTTTATCTCTGAGGCAAAGTGCTTGTTGGATTAGGCCATGGTGTCACTGATTAGCTGCTGATGGAGTTATTCATGCACAAGGGGTTGAAGCACATGTCTGGACATGTTAAGAGATGTTTAACATCCGTGAGGTGACCTAGTTGGCCATGTTAGCATGCAAGTAACTTCATAAAATCAGTTGGTAGCAGTTAGCATTTACATTCGAACAGTTAGGTAACACTTTATTTTGAAATTCTACTGACTTTTGTTTCACAACAGAATGAATACTGGGCTGCAACAACATCAGGGTGAATAAATGATGACAAAATGTTCATTTTTGGATGAGCTCTCCAAACGCAGTCGTTAACAATGAGAACATGAAAAATATTAGCGTTAAATCCTGATGAATGTCTACTTGTCTTTGTGGAGAATCACACCACGGTCCTAAAGACCCTAAATGACTGTGGGTAAACTTCAAATTAATGATAGAGTCAGTCCAAGGTATTTGCTGGATGAAACGAGGATGTAAATAATGGATTCCCTTATCTTCTTTCCTTTCCCTTGACAGAGCAATCATTCCTCCATTATTAATTGCAAGGTGAGGGACATATTGTCTCCGCCTTTCTGCATTTTTTCACTTTAATTAGAGAAACAGGCTATTGTGAGCTCCATCACAATGTCGTGGGGTGGCCTTCTGCAGAGCGTGGCAATTAACCTTGCGTTTTCAAGTAGACAGTATTTACTGATTGGTTCAGTATTTTTCATAAGAGCCAGCACAGCTAATGCTACAACTCACAGAAAGCTGTTGTTTGTCTAAGAGTTATGAGAGTTTTGAAATATCACTGGTTTGTGTTGTGCTTTTCAATTTCAGCTTGCTTTTATTTAGTTTAGTTAGCATCTATGCAGACATTTATGACACAGCAACAGTGCCTCTGAAGAAACTGCTAGTTGCTGGATTTGCCAAACTTTTTGTTTAGATCAACTACCTACCTGATCTCATGACAAAAACATAATTCTTGTAACCTACCAAGCAAGGACATAACAACCTTGCTTGGTAGATCAGCCGGGATGGATTTGGACTTGGATGTGGAATCCTTGGGTATGAATCCCATCAAAAACATGACTCACGATGAAAGAGCTGAAAGATGAGAGATCAAAAAACAAGCTAAAGCGGCATGCTTGCAATTGCGTTTTTACATCACATTCGTTTTTGTTCATACTATCGAGTAGGTTTAAATGTAGTGCAGGTGTTACATTATTTTAAAAAGTCACGGAGCATTAGAGTTATAGCGCCACTCAATGGACATTTCAAGTCATGTGACACATACAAAACCAACATCACATAAAACATACCATATACATTCATTTGTTCCGGGGGAAAAAACTAACATTCTTTTAGCACCACTCAGTGGACATTTCACATTGAATATGCCACAAAACTTACAGGTACGTTCCCATGGGTACATTTTTGTCATGAGATCAGGTTGTCAACTACACAACTGTTTGAACAACTTTGTTGCATGCTGGTTTATTATTGTGTTGTCGATTTCAGATTTACTTGCACTTGCATGTCAAAAATGAACTGTGGATGGTCAGTCTGTTTTGTTCGATGTAATAATGGGTCCATTTTGACAGAATATACAGAGATCTCTAATATATATAAATTACTAAATCAGGCCATTCTGCATTAATTTAAAATACAAGAAATTTCTTAGTAATTCCATTTAGGTTGTTCAGCCCTCCTGTTGTGTTGGGGTCAATTCTACCCACATTCAATTTTCAAAAAGCTTAAAACACTTTTTAAAATATACAGTGGAGATCAAAATTAGAGAACAACATAATCTCCTAAATGTTAAGGTCACTGATTAGTCTTGTTTGAAATTAACCTAACAGGATTAGAAGGGCAGTTTTTCAAGCATATTCATGAATTAATTGTATTCTAAAGCACAGTATAAAATGAAAAAAAACAAAAAAGAACTCTGATCAAAATTAGACTACGTTCACACTGCCAAAAAAATCTGATTTTTTCATTAAATGTGACCCATGTGTGTTTTTTGCATGACAGTGTGAACAGCACAAACGGCATGGAATCTGATCTTTTACAATCAGATCTGAGCCACTTCAGTATGTGGTTCTAAATCCGATACAGGTCGGATGTTTCACCATGCGACCTCAGTCTGAACAGTCAGATCGGAATTCATGCGACTTTCAGCGCGTACACAGCAGGGTTGCCAGGTTTTAACAACAAAACCCGCCCAATTGCTACTAAAAACGAGCCCAAAAGTAACCCAGTCATGTTTTGAAGGAGATTCCCTATTAAAATTCGCGTCCTGGGGGAAATACAAGCGTTTTGACGGGGTTCCCCTGGTAAAATTAGCATTAGAGGGGATAAATATTACGTTATTGCGGTCGCGTCGACCCGCGGCAACACTGGTAAAGCCGCAGACTTGGCAACACTAGCATACACCGACCTCCGTGGCTTTCATGTTTACTTTTACGGCAGTGCGATACACATGGCTTCTTACGTTACTGTCGTTGTGTGCATGCGTTTCAGTTCATGAGCCACATGTTTAAAAACAATGTGAACAGACAAACAAAAAATCAGATATGAGCAGAAAATTGGAAATGAGAATTAAGGCTTGCAGTCTGAACGTAGTCTTAGAGAACACTTACAGATATCTTCAAGTTATTGGTGCCAATTTCCTTAATTTATGACAAATCCTATTTAACTGGCAGCATTACTCCAATTTTCAATGATTTTCAAGATTGTTGTCCAAAGGATGACCTTTTCAGTCACTGCAAAAGAAGTTTATTGTTCCAAATCTGTGATTTCTCAAATATTGCAGGTTTACTAATTTATTCAAGTCCCTCAAAAAGGCTGGTTGGCCATGTAAGACAAATGCATGAGAAGACAATGGGGAATCGGTTCAACACTGCAGCTGGTATTGCTTTCCAGTTCAGTGCTGAACAGGGTAAGGATCTGTCTCGGCATGTTTAAAAGAAGTTGGACTGAAAGTACACTGAAACCTTTCATCAGCAGAAAGAACCAAAAGGCCAAGCTCACCTTTGCTGAGAAACATGTTGTGTGGAGAGAGAACTAGTCCAAAGTTTACTTTATGAGAGCAATTTTAATTCAGTTAGGTCTGATGGGAAGCTAATAATATGAAACTGGGTTACCCATAAACTCTTGTAGGTTTACACAGAATAGACTGTGGATAGTTTACCTCTTGTTATGTTTGTGGCTGAAGGGCAAGTGGCACTGTGGTGTGCATAAATTAAAAAGAGACACAATCGGTTCCCTCCATGTTCTGTTCCACGAACTAGGCTGACCTTTTCCTCTCTAATTAAAACAGACAGATACCCAGGATCGCTCTCATTAAATACTCTACAAACCCTTCACTTAAGGGCTATCAGTGGCTCACTCATGTGTGTGAAACTGTCCTCTCCAATCAGATTTACACCAGCCTCATGGGCTTTTAACAGCACCCTGAGACCGTGAAAAAATACATGTGTCGGTGAAAGTCTCGGATGTTGAGGTTTATTCAGCGAGAGTTTATTCATTAGAACAGACCGGCAGATGTAGCATCATTCATTGTGACAATATCCACCATGTGTGTTGAATAAGCTGGCTGTGTGGAGACATGCGAGACTATCAGTGTCAGGATCTCGAACTCCTGACGTGCTTAATGAACATCTGAAAGGCTTGAATAGTAATTAGTCATTTGCAAACTTTTTCAGGCGGTGAGATTTTAAATTATACATGTTGTTAATTGTGATAGTAAGTCAGTGTCTGTTCTTAATGAAAACTGTTGGAGAATTGTCATCGCTTACTGCGTGTTTTGTTCAAAAATGGCGTCTCATGCCAGGACGACAGCTGACCTTGCAATTTTATTAAATTTCTCGTGTTCTGACACACCGGACCTCATTCATGAAAAATGTGCATGAACTATTTAAATAATTTGTAAAACAATTCTAACGTACTTGCAATGTAGTAAATATTTGTAATATTTAAACACTTGTGTTTCACGAAAGAGGCCCACTGAAACCGTTTCAATTCAGTGCAACAATTTATTTAAAAACAATTGTACTCTCTAAACATTTTATAAAAGAGGTGCATTGCAACCATTCTTGCATGAACTGTTGCATTCAATTTTAACTGGTTGACACTGATTGGTGTCAATCAATAATAAAAAAAAAAGATCGCAATTTTTTTTTTTTTTTTTTTTTCTGAAATTAATCATGATTTGTTGTGATTAATCCCACCTTACATTAAAGTTTTTAATTATGCTTTTACATTGTAATAATTTCACATTCAATCTTTAAACTGATGTATAAACAACATAAAGTATATTTTTAATATTTGTTTAATGTTATCTTTTTTTTATGACTGAAGGCAAGTATCACTGATACCAACCAATGTCACTATGATTTTTTCCCCCTAATATTTAACCATTGACTTTAGCCTTTAACATTGCAGTATACATTGTAAAAAAAACTATTTGTTGAGTCAACTTAAAATAATTTGCTACCTGGCTGCCTTAAAATTTTAAGTTCAGTCAACTCGAAAAAAGTTTATTTAACTTGAAATGTTATGTTTTACTAAGTGACAACTTAGATATTTGAGTTGATTCAACTTAAAATTTTAAGGCAGCCGAGTAACAAACACAGCTGTTAAGTTAACAAACAATTGTTTTGTTTAGTCAACTGGTATATCTAAGTTGTCACTTACTTCATAGTTATCACAACTTAACATTTAAACTTGAATAAACTTATTCGAGTTGACGGAACTTAAAATTTTAAGGCAGCAGGGTAACATTATATTAAGTTGACTCAACAAATTGTGTTTTTTATCAAACACTAAATTCTAAATTAAATAAAGATAAAGCTTAAAACTACAGAAATCTTTATTTTCATATTGTTCTTTGATTAACATATATCACAGCAGCTGGTTATTAGGATATTTTGACTGCTGTTACTTAAAAAGCTGCTGCTGCTGAACTTGATGCGCATCTGACACTGCTTTAAATGTGACTCAGAAATAATAAATACTCACACGTAACTTAATGTCTTAGACGACATAGATGACATACTACGACATCGCATACTCGTAGTATAATTTGGGTTTGAATATGATACAGCGCTTTAATATAGCCTAATACAGAGCGCGTCATTTGTGAGTGCACTTGAAAAGCATGCGCATCTGACCACAGTTCACTGTTGTTCTACTGAAGCTCTTCGTCACCATTACATATATATATACACTACTGTTCAAAAGTTTGGGGTCAGTAAGACTTGCAATTTTTTTAATGAAGTCAAGGCTGCATTTATTTTATCAAAAATACAGAAAATAAGCTGTAATATTACAAAATGTTATTACAATAGAAAATAATGGTTTTTATTTTCATATACTTTAAAATATAATTTATTCCTGTGATGCAATGCTGATTTTTCATCAGCTGTTACTCAGTTTCCCAGGCTTAAGTGTCACATGATTTCTCAGAAATAATTCTGATATTCTGAATTATTAGTAGAATTATCAGTTTTGGAAACAGTTGTGCCGCCATTGTTTTTTTTTTTTTTTTTTTTTTTTTTTGTTTTCAAGAACAACATTTATTCAAACTATAAATCTTTTCTAGCAATGTAAAACTATTATGTCACTTTTCATTAATGTAACAATTTATTCATTTCTTTGGAAAAAAAAAAAGAATGAATAAACATTTACTGACCCCAAACTTTTGAACGGTAGTGTATATATATATAAATAAATAATTGCCTGCGTTAACATGCTAATTTTGACACCACTTATTTTTAACTAATGTGGGTTTATAACACGTCTTTACTGTGCTAGGAAAAAGTCCTAAAATTATTATAAAAACAGAATAACATGAATGAGGCTTATTGAAAATATTCCATTTAAACCATAGTTCACCCAAAAATCTAAAATCCCCAATGATTTACTCACCTTAAAGCCATCCCAGCTATATATGGCTTTCTTCTTTTAGATGAATACAATCAGAGTTATATTTAAAAATGTCCTGGCTCTTCCAAGCTTTATAATGGCAGTGAATGGCTGTTGAGATTTTGAAGTCCAATAAAGTGCATCTATCCTTCATAAGAAGTACTCCACACAGCTCCGGTTGTAAGGCTTTCTGAAATTAATCGATGCACTTGTGTTAGAAAAATATGCACATTTAAAGCTTAATAAACCATAATCTCTAGCATCAGTTAACTGTTGTATGCGTGTTCACGAGAGAGTGGCATTCTAGCTGATGACGTGGGATGAAGACATAGCATTACACTTTACATTTGCATTACAATGGTCATATAAATGGTTTTATTTAAAATTGTGCTTTACATTGTGATGCTTGTTTGGATGATGCAAGCTTGAGTGTGACATATCAAGTTGACTTTCATTCGCTGTCTTCTATACACTGCTTGAATAAAAAAAAGTATGGCAAAATTCATACAAACATAAATAAATAAACCCAACTTGTTTAAATTGTTTATGAATGCCAGCTTTTTTTGTCCGTCACAGCACAAACTGGCCTCTAGACTTTTTATTTCTCTTTGATGGAGCTACAGCTACATTCCCTGCTGTTACATTTGAGTGAAACAGAAACACAACAATATCATGCCTCCATGAGGACCAGCTCGAGAAAAAATAGGGGGAAACAACAACAACTAGACAGCAGGGCAGACGGCCAAATTCGCCCTCGGCCCTTCAGTGCAGCATTAATGGGCGGTAAGTGAGCTGGTCAACGCGAGGGACACACTGATTACTCACCGATGTTTTCCTCTAATTGTCATTCCCCAAAGAGTGCTTTATCCTCTGGGTCTGCACACGCTGGGCAAAGATAAACACTTCTCACCCACTCCCCTTCAGCGTCACAAATAGCCGTTCGGGAATGCGACTCGTTCCGAGTCCGGTACATCACTTGTTATCTCAGAATTGTGCTTATCTATTTGTATTTGTGCTTGTATCTCATATCTCTACGCTATTCTCGGCGGCTGCGTCTTTTAGTGTATGACTCTCAACGAGCGCGCTTTATATCTGGGCGGCACCTTGTCCTAGATAGAGCGGTAATTGATTGGGAGTCTTCAGCCCGCAGGAGTCCCGCTGTGTCCTCAGTGAGCCCGCAGACATTCATTAGTTGGCCTTAAACTAAGAAATGGTCAAACGGTGATGGATGATGGACGTAGAGGTTCTGTATCACGTAGGGTAGGTGAAGGGGGAAATGAAGGGAAGCGGGGAGGAGGGGAGCTTAATGAACGGCGGTCTGTTTCGGGCCAATTACTCAATTAGCTGAAGTGACAAAAAGCCTTTCCCCTTCTCACACTGGGTTTTAGCTTCGCCTCACTGTTTGCCTTTTTTATAGAGAGAGGGCTTGATACCATTTGTGAAGACAGATGAAGGTGGTGTAGCACATGCAGTTTGGATTACTTACTTAATCTTTGCTGGAAAGGCTCCTTTTATAAAACTGCATATTTTTGAATATATTTTCAGTGCTGAACGTGACCAGTAAGGGTTAGATTACTATGGAAGACAAAGGTGCGTCCTGAATTACGTACTTATGCACTGTTCTATGATGTTTAGTACACTCTAAAAGTGCTGGGTAAATATTGGACAGGACACATGCTGGGTTATTTTGACCCAGCTTGTTGTTTGTTTGTTTGTTTTTTATATTTTGACATTTTTATATTATGCCAGATCACTTAATAGGATCACCTATTGAAGGTTTTTCATCTGAAATAATAAAAATGCACTTCAAAATCTGTTTTATATAGCCTATAACAGACAAAAAAATGTTGTCTTTTTTTCTACAATCATAAAATACTCAAAAAACATTATGTGAAGGTTTTAGAATTTGACAGGAGTAGCCAATGAGAATCAGAATCAGAATGATTTGTGTGTGTGTGTGTGTGTGTGTGTGTGTGTCATTAGCTTCCAGTACACAGAGACAACAACACAGAAACATTAAAAATAGGATGAGAATTAATATATATATATATATATATAGTATAGTATAGTATAGATATAGCAAAATAAATAGAGAAATAAATAAGTGGTATGTACAGTTGTGCTATAGATGGAAAGAGATGCAGAGATGTATTAGGATAAATATAAGGTTATTGCACACATTTTATTGCACAATGGGGTGAACATTTAGCTGTTCATAAGGTGGATTGCCTGGGTGAAGAAACTGTTCTTGTGCCTGGTTGTCCTGGTATTTGGGGCTCTGTAGGGCTGGCCAGATGGCAAAAGTTCAATGACTTATATTCATGACTTATCTTATATTCATGTTGGAAAAGTTACATCAAAAACAGCTTTACCTTATGCCATTTCATCTGTCAGACATTTAAGTTTAAACCCGTTAAATGCATAGCAAAACCACGGCTGCAACAATGGTGCACTAGATCAATAGCACTCCTACTGTAGTCAGTTTAGCGCATGGAAACTTTGTTACGTATAACAGCAAAGTTGCTTGGTGTTTCAGCCCTGGTCGCACATTCGTTTGGCGGGAGGTGAAGAGAAGTTAGCTGCGACGTATATTTAAACAAAAAATCTGCAGACCACGGATGGTTTTCTATTTATACAATGATAATTTTAAAGGAAAACAGTGTAATACAAACCTTAATTTCATTCAGGAAGTTTTCAGTCAGTTAAGTTTTCTCGCAGAACAGAACACAAAATGACCGCTGACAGATGTAACCAGTTTTAACCAGTTTGGCATAAACTACCCAACATTGGGTTAAACTGACCCAGTGCTGGGTTGGTATGTGAGGGGGTTCATCATTTGTACTGAGAGTAAAAATTACTTAAATATTGTCTTTACACTGAAAATTCCAAGAAGAAAAAAAAAGTTCACTTTAAAGCTGCAGTCCGAAACTTTTTGGGTTAAAACTTATACAAAATAAATTTTTGAGCAAGTACATAACCAGCCAGTGTTCAAAGCTATCGCCTTACTTTAGCCCAATTCACAATGGTTATAATAATGTTTTTTAAATTGAGTGGTACGGGTAGGTTTTCGAGGGAAATTCAAGCATGTACTGCGTCATTACGTCACATCTGTAAACATAGAGAAGGTGTCCCGGATAGTTTATAGCCTTTTCTCACAACGGCTGAAATACTTCAATTTATCATTTTGATTGCGGATTGTAATCCAAAAAGTTTATGTGTTTATGAAACACAAGTGACTGAAATTAAATTACTCCAGTTTTAAATATGCATCTGACTGCAGATAGCCTACGTGGGATAACACAAGTTTTGTATTTTAATGAGAACACTGGTCCTAAGGAAGAATGATTTGCTTTTTCGACTAAAAGCATTTCTTGATATGAAATTTGAATTTTATGTCAATCAGTGATTAGACTCTACAGAAACAGAAACGCTAATACACAATACATACACATAGTTACGCAATGCTGATGTTGTTAACATGAACAATTTGAGAACAGTATAACAGTAATAATATCTTGCTAGTTTGATGTGATATGAGATAACCGATCGTTAGATTTAAACACCTGTAGCGTTTTTATAACAAAAGTTTTAGACTTGCTATTTACTCTTTGAGATGACAATATCCAGTGAAAATTCTTATTTGGCCTATATATATGAATCTGTTTATCTGTGATTCCTAAATGAAGTTGTGAAAATCCACGACGGTGTGGTGACTGACAGCTATCAAAACATTAGATTCATCCGCGCTGGAGCGTGCCGGAGCACAACCCACACATGGAAGATAATTCTGCAATTAACTGCAATTGCAGGTTTTCAGACAGAGATGGCGACAAAGAGACAAAACTTGTACAACAAGTACAGTGTATAAGTGCATAGTATTTCATTTGGGACTCAACCTGTGTCTGCTTTAGAGTAAAAGGTACTTTCATATAAAGTTTAACCTAAAGGCACATTAGGAGGTATTAAGTGTGGAAATGGGTTTACAGAAATTCCACTGCAATGATAATGGGCTACAGTATAAATGGTAAAAAAAAAAAAAAAAAAAAAAAAAATATATATATATATATATAAACGGTTAAAAACTGAATCACACACAAAAAGGGCTTTTAAGTACATTTAAATGTTTGACCATATAGATAATTAGGAAAATGCTTCATGTTAATTTAATGTAAAATATGTGCATAATGTGCATGTGAATTATGAAGTAATGTGGAAATACATACTTTAAAATATAAAACTTTAACATAATTTACTCACCTCCATGTCATCCAAGATCGTAATGCATAAAGTCAAGCTAGAGCAAGATGAGCTTTTGTGGTTAAAAAGTATGTAAATTTGTATTTTTTGTTTTAGAAAATGACCATTATTTTGGCTAGATAAAACCCTTATTCCTCAGCTTCCTCAGTTTTCCTCAAAAACCTTTATTTATTTTCGACTGAAGAAAGAAAGACATGAACATCTTGGATGGCATGGGGGTGAGTAAATTATCAAGATTTTTTTTTTTATTCTGGAAGTGAACTAATCCTTTAATTCATCCTTTTTAAATAGAAGTAAGTATTTAAGAAAGAGCATATTTAACTCACTAGATTATCCTAAAAGGCATTTACACAAGACTACTTCAGCCAAAATAACTGTATTTTCTTTTTATGTTACTGTGACAATTAAAAATGGCCACAAGTGCATTTGTTTAGTTTGATCAGCATTTGCTAATGTCATAATGTTTTGCTTTCCTTTTCCTCTTTGTGAGACTATTAGAGATGTTCTTTATGGATGTAAAGCAAATGATTCCACTTGCTGTTGCCGTGGTGACAGTGTTCTGTTGGATAGCGATGGATGGGATTGAAAGGCTGTGCTGGCAGCACACAGCGGGGTGCATTAGAAGATGTGCACTTATTCACTTATGCTGTGCTCCTTACACCCAGAACTACTGGCATCCTTTCCCACTGTATAATTCTCCAAACTCGCTTAAAGACATACACGTATATAAACCATTAAAAGGTGTTTCTGAGGCCAGCAGCGGTGACGACTAATATATATTTCTAATAAAGTACCCTATAAAGTTACATTGAGTAACCCTAGGACAGTACTGTTTTGTTGCGAGTAGGTTCTTAAATATACTTTCATGTCTGTGGAGATAATTGAAAATTCAAAGGCTCCCACAGAGCCAAGTACAGCTTTCAGGGAATTTGCCAGTCAGTTGCCATGTGAAATTACCTAACCATTTTATCATTTAGTGGGAGAGAAGTGCTGACAGTTGGACTGTGGTGAGTGTGTGTATTAATCCCTTGAGCATCTGTAAAACCCGTGCTGGGACTGATATCAAATGCTTTAAACCACAAAGATTGGATTGGATAGGATTGCAGAACACATAGTTCATTGTGTAGTATAATACTGTGAGAGATGCACAGATTTGATTTCTCCTTTATATTTCACCCTTTTATTTTTTTACGTACTGGTTACACTTTCAATATGATTTATTTTTTTTTTTTTTACAAAGGCATTCAGGTAACAACACAGTATTAAGAATCAAATGTATGTAAACTTTTGAACAGGGTCATTTTAATAAATTTAACTATTATTTTCTCTTGTGGACAATATGTAAATATATCTTACGTGAAATATCATATTCAGGTCAGTACTAAATAAAAAATAACATGCAATTTGTATAATCCCTCTTATTTTGGTAAAATAATTTGCAGATTCTGCAAGGTGTATGTAAACTTTTGACCTCAACTGTAGGTTTTCATGACATTAATGTTAACAGATACATTGTTAACAGAACATTTCATTTAAAAAAATGTGTTAGTAAATGTTGAAATTAACTGAGATTAATAAATAAAATAATAAAAAAAAAAAATGCAGTTTGTATATTTTAGAGTTTGACCATATGGCCATATGTGTCACGTGAAATATAACGTAATGTGAAAATACATCTTAAAACGTTAAGATGCGAAATATTTGCTAAGCAATCTGTTTATATTACAATTTAATGTCAAATATTTTGTGCATTAATCTATAATTCCAATACATTATATTATAGCTATGTTTATTATTTATTATTTTAACCTTGAAATTTCTTAAAATGCTCGTTACTTATTTAATTTCATAGCCATACACCACACTTCCTGCTGAAACATTTATTTTGAGAGCTTTGATTGTTCGGCCCTTTGCTGAAAAGGAAATTGAGAGAGTGGACCTCTTGGAAATTTAATTGAATATCCCTGAGCTGAAGGTTTAAATCAATTCATCTCCTCAAGGTTAATCTTACATTTTGAGATTAACCCTGACATCCCTGTGGGCTTTTGAGTCAAGTGAATATTAAGGATTCACACAGAGCGTTCCTTAACCCTTTTTCCTCCTAATGAGATTTTTCACGGTCGACAGTCTGAAACACCTGCAATCCATAGCTTGGATTCTTCAAGCAGTTGTGTTGTAACTGAAGTATATTACAAATCACAACATTAGCATCTGAAAACAACTGAAACGGGCATGTTTGTTTGTTTACTCCTAGCAAGTCGTGCTGGGGTAAAACAGTCTGCTTTCAATTATTTCCCGCCTGCTTTTATGCATTACGCTCCCAGTGTTTGATGCTCCCTGAATCATCCACTGTTGTTTATGCGTAAAAAAAGCAATTGAACGTAAGTCTATAAATACACCTCTTCAGCATCTAGCGATAGGACAGCGTTGAAGCTCTTAATTCATGTTTTACTGCACGATTCCAATGACCTTGGTTTGTGATATACCACGCCATCTCGTGTGGAAGGTTTGCCTCGCCCCGGAGGTTTGGATTTTAATTACACTACCAGCCCATTAAATAGCAGTGACGTTTATTAGGCGAAGGAGAAAAATAAACAAGCCTTAATTGGCCGACATCAGAGCAGGTTCTTTTCCCCTCTCCCGTCATTTGAAGACAGACAGGGGAGCGCTAAACAAACACATTGAGAACGACAGATAGCGCTGACCTTTTACCCTCAAGCTGCCATTGTTATATGTGTTCAATCGTTACGGTGATTAACTCGAAAGGTCATCAAATAGTGTCAACTGCTTAAAGAAACATCGCAGCAGATCCTTGCTGACTGGAAACACAAAACCTCTACAAGTGGTCGGGATCAAGGATGAGGCAAGGAAAGAAGTGGCTGTGGGGATAATCTGGATGAGAAAGTAATCAACTTTAAAAATGTCTTTAAAATGAAAATTTTGATCAGTTTTCAAGATTTTTCAAGATCCTTTGATGAATAAAAAGTCCTCCTAAATCTGTTGTGACACTGATAAATATATTTATATATATATATATATATATATATATATATATATATATATTATGGTATTGGTATGACATTGGTATGGTATTGTATTTGTAAATGTATTGATAATTATAATATACAAAACACATACCACATACAAAACACTATAACAACCACCTAGAAATAGTTCTAGCATCCTCCAGGACATTTTGGGACCAAAGCACCCAATAATTCTCCCAGTTTGAAATATAAAACTGGTATAGCATCCAACAAAAACACTAAAGGAACCATATTAGCCTAAAACCAGCCTAGGATCTACCAAACCTGGTCTGGCTTAGCATCCATAAGAATACCCTAGCAATCACCAAAACTAGTCTAGCATCTATCAAAATACCCTAGCAACCATCAGCACATATAAAACCAGCCTAGCAAACACCAAAACTGGTCTGGCATCCATAAAACAACCATCAGAACACCATATCAGCCTAAAACCAGAATAGGAACCACCAAAACTAGCCACGCTTAGCATTTATCAGAATATCCTAGGGACCACTAAAATTTGTCTAGCATCTATCAGAACACCATATGAACCATTAAAACACCATATCAGCATAGAACCCTAGCAATCACCAAAACTGGTCTAGCATCCATGAGAATGACATAGGAACACCCTAGATACCATCAGAACACCATATCAGTCTAAAACCAGCCCAACATCCACCAAAACTGGTCTAGCTTAGCATCCATAAGAATACCCTAGCAACCACCAATAGCCTAGCATTCATCAGCCAAAACTGTTCTAGCATCCATCTGAACACCCTGGGAACCACCTAAATGGCTCTAGCACATTTCAGGACACCTTAAGAACCATCCAAACACCATGTTAGCCTAGAATCAGCCCAGCTACCACCAAAATTGTCCTAGCATCCATAAGAACACCCTAGAAACTGGTTAAAAATCAGAGAACCATATAAGCCTAGAACCAGCCTACCAACCATCAAAACTGGTCTAACTTAGCATCTATTAGAATATCCAAGGAAATGCCAAAACTAGTCTAGCAACACTCAGAACACCCTAGCAACCACCAAAACTGGTCTAGCATCCATAAGAATGACATAGGAACTATCAGAACACCATATCAGCCTAAAACCAGCCCAGCATCCACCAAAACGTGTCTAGCTTTACATCCATAAAAATACCCTAGCAACCACCAATACTAGTCTAGCATTCATCAGAAGACCCTAGCAACCACCAAATCTAGTCTAGCATCCATACATATGACATAGGAACTTTCAGAACACCATATCAGACTAGAACCAGCCTAGAACCATCAAAACTGGTCTAACATCCATCAGAACACCCTAGAAACCATCAGAAAACTATATCAGCCTAGAACCAGTCTAGCAAGCACCAACACTGGACTAGCATTAATCAGAACACCCTAGGAACCATCTGAACACCATATCAGCCCAGATTTAGCCTAGGGACCACAAAAACTGGTCTAGAATTAATCAGAACATCAGAACTAGTCTACTTTTCATCAGAACACCATAGGAACTACCAAAATGGCTCTAGCATCCTTCAGGACATCCTAAGAACCATCAGAACACCATATCAGCTCAGAACCAGCCTAGAAACCACAAAAACTGGTCTAGCATTAATCAGAACACCATATGACCTACCAAAAATGGCTCTAGCATCCTTTAGGAAAGCCTAAGGACCATCAGAACACCACATCAGACTAGAACCAGCCTAGGAACCACAAAAACTGGTCTAGCATTCATCAGAACATCATAGGAACTAGCAAAATGACTCTAGCATCCATTAGGAAACCCTATGGACCATCAGAACACAACATCAGACTAGAACCAGCCTAGCAACCATCAAAACTGGTCTAACATCCATCAGAACACCATATCAGCCTAGAACAGGTCTAGCAAGCACTAAAACTGGTCTAACGTCTGTTAGAACACCCTAGAAACCACCAAAACTAGTCTACTTTTCATCAGAACATCATAGAAACTACCGAAATGGCTCTAGCATCCTTCAGGACATCCTAAGAACCATCAGAACACCATATCAGCCCAGAACCAGCCTAGGAACCACAGAAACTGGTCTAGTATTCATCCGAACACCCTAGGAACCACCAAAACTAGTCTACTATTCATCAGAACACCATAGGAGCTACCAAAATGGCTCTAGCATCCTTTAGGAAACCCTAAGGACCAAAACTGGTATAACATCCATTAGAACACCATACCAGCCTAGAACTGGTCTAGCAAGCACCAGAACTGGTCTAACATCTATCAGAACACTCTAGGAATGATCAGAATACCAATATTAGCCCAGTACCGGCTTAACAACCACCAAAACTGGTCTAGCAACTATCAGAACACCCTAACAACCGTCAAAACTGGTCTGGCAACTATCAGAACACCCTAGCAACCATATACCAATGTGCTGAACTCCTCTGAACATTTTAGTGACAACAAAGCAACATATTGGCAGCCACTCACAGTACTCGAGCACTGTGCCGATGACTTCAGCACAAGTATGCACCAGAAAGCGTACTTGCATCTAATTATGGAATTCTGATGAATTGTGGGATTTTATCTGTCCAGCACTAACCAATCACAGACACCAGAGAAGGTGTTCACAAGAGAAAGTGCATGAGGAATAAACTCAAATGAAGGTTTAATCCCAGTGTTATGCGAACTGAGAGTCCACAATAGAGAAGTGCCGCTCTATCTCTGCCCTGCAGCCGTCGCCCTCGCTCAACAGAGACGACTCAGCAGCACAGGAGAAATCTTATTAGTGTGCACCGGTGATATTATTCACTATCTGCCACAGACAACACAGAATAGACAATAATGCTACAAAATATGCTTGTTTGTTCTCGTACCGCCTCAAGAGATGCAACATAAACTTTTATTAAACAGACACAAATTTGCTACTGGATTGTCTTGTGAGTATGCAGAGGTTACTGCTATGGTAACTGCCCTTGGTTCAGTTTGCTATCATGGTAGAGGGAGCAGATCAACCATTTTTTATTATGACAATATATTATTATTAGTAGTAGTAGTAGTAGTAGTAGTATTACTAATAGTAAAATAACCTATGAAATTGATTTACTGCCTACCAAGTAATTATATTTATTTTCATTTATTACACCAAAATATTTAACAAAACTAATTTACTGCTTGTACATATTTATTGTTTGTTCCACCAAATCAAAAACAAACAAATATTTTAACAAAACTGATTTGCTGCTCATAAATATTTATTTTTTGTTCCACCAAACCAAAAATGAAACAAATAAACAAAAATAGTTTAACAAAACTCTTTTGCTGCTCATAAATATTTATTGTTCATTCCACAAAATAAAAAAATAAACAAACAAATATTTTTTTTTTTACAAAAACGATTTACTGCTTATAAATATTTATTGTTTGTTCCACCAAATCAAAGTAATTTGTTGCAGCCAAAAAATAAAGAAACAAAAAATAGTTTTACAAAACTGATTTACTACTCATAAATATTTATCATTTTTTTCTTTTTTGCAACCAAAGAATGAACAAAAAAACTCTTTTTTTCCCCCTGCATATCAAATTTGTTGCAACCAAACAACAAACATTAACTTCTCACAAATATTAATTGTAAGTTCCACCAAATTAAAGTAATTTTTTGCTGCCAAAAGTAAAGAAACAAAAATATTTTAACAAAACTGATTATTAACATTTAGGTATAGGCAACCAAATATATATATATATAAACAAAACTGATGTACTGCTTAAAATATTTATTGTTTCTTCCACCGAATCAAAGTACTTTACTGCAACCAGAAAATAAACAAACAAACACAGACTGATTATATATTAACAGACTGACTTGTCTATAAGCCACGTAATGTAAGGTAATTTATTTCAGGACTGTAAAATGTCATAATATTTGTAAAAATGAAACAAATATTTAAAAACTTTTTTGAAAATAATTAAGATGTGCATATCGAGATACGAGGTTTTATGACTTGGGAGCAGGGAGATACGAGATTACGCCGTCATTGATAAGAATGGTACAGACACAGACTTCACTGCTGCCAGCAGTGTTCATCAAAGTCTGCGGTCGCGTTGAGCCTTTTGACAAGAGAAAAGACTTCAATAGTTAACCAAAGCTAACGACTGTGGTTACATACATTTTCCTAAACTCTATTTTAAAGGTTAGAGCTATGAGTGATGCAATACCAAAATAAAACGATAAGCTGACTAATAAGCGGAAATTAATCTGCAGGCAAACAAAGTCTGCGGTCGCATTGAGCCTTTTGACAAGAGAAAAGGCTTCAATAGTTAACCAAAGCTAACGACTGTGGTTACATACATCTTCCTAAACTCTATTTTAAAGGTTTAAGAGCTATGATGCAATACAAAAAAACTGAGTCCGTCTTTTTTCCCCTTAATTCTTCCAGAACAGCTTATACTACTGTTTCAGCTATTAACATAGTTACGGTTTGTATGTAATGCCAAAGTGGTTATATTTCGTTTCGTTTTCTTATTAAGTTAATTTAGAAAAACTTTTGGAGAATTTTTTTGTTCATTAAATATCCGTTTGTTTGTTTTTTACGAACAGCGGCCAGCGGAAGACTTTTGCCTTTTAAATCATCACGACTTGCATAAAATAAAATCTATAGATCTAAAACAGTTAAAGTAGCTATAGAACAATGCTAGTTTAAACATTAAAACTAGATAAATGTGCGCTATTATGTGAATATTGTTTTTGAAGAGGAGAAGCTGAAATCGCTTTGCAGGACATGAGGAGTCAGCGCGATCACATTTTTCAGCGAATAGGCTACATGCCTCACAAACATGACAAATAAATAAATAAATAAATAAATAGAAAGCTTTAAATTATTACTTAACGAAATAAAACAAATCAGAAAAAAACGCTTTCATTATGTAATCCGGAAAGATGCTTTCCTTCAAAAGTTGCGTCGAAAGAAGAGATTGCGAGTCAGGGTCTTTGCTACATTATCTCAGAATACACTAGTTTATTAATGGATCATTCAAATATCTCCTTACTGTTTCCACTGACACATTCAATGCTAATTATTTTTGCCGGTGCTTTGTGACAAGAAGATGGAAGGGGACATATGCCCCGACGCTCCAGCGGAGTGAAGAAAAGGTGGAGATACGAGCTCTTCTCAGACAGTTGAAGTGTTCAAATGAGTTAAGAGATTTGCTCTCAAGCTATTTTCAACACTTTAGATTGGTTAATAATTTGTAAAAATTACAGATCCACGTGGGCACTGACCAATAGCATCGATTTCTGAAAAAATATGAAATTGACAAAATTTGGACATACGAGGTTTCCGCCCGACAGCGACGATTTTCAAGTTTATTACTTTTTGGCTGCATCACATGACATTTTTAAATTATTCAATTGAAAACCTTTCTCGAAAATCATATAAATCATTTTTCAAAATGAAACCAACATGAATGCAAAGTTCACATTTCTAAGAATGTGCCATGTGTTAAATTGGATTTTCCTTGTCTTTCTCATGGACACTCATACATTATTGAACTTTTACAATACAAACATCAATGTCATGAAATATTGTTTGCTTTTCCACCATATTTTTTTTTTCTTTACCTAATGGGGCATATTCTGATTCTGCTTCGCTCTGCGTGTTATGTGCGGTTTTGATTTTTTCCCTCTTCCCTAATGCACTGCTGCATTATCTATATTCCACAGTATAATAAGCCTCCCCTCCCCAGCACTGACACAAAGCCATATTTCACCCGGAGCCATTCCCCTTGGAGGGATAGGAAGGATAGATCATATAGCCGGTGCTGTAGATTTGTGGGAAATGGGAAGACATCGTGGATGCCACATCCTGATACCCCCTCCATGGCTCAGGCCCATTTGATGCATGGAGAGGGTCGACACGCCTGACATACAGTAAATCAAGCACTCTCCTGCACACTCTACTCCTTAGTCCTTTTTTTTCTCCTTTGCCGGGTGAGGGAAAGCAGGTGTAGGTCCTCCTGCCATACTTGTTTGGACAGAGATGAAGAGTACATCTGAGAAGAGAGATTTTCCAGGTAGCGTGTCACTAAATGCATAATGGCTGCCAAAAAGCCCTGTAGGAGCAGATGTTATCACTCCGCCAATCGCTCCTCATCTTATTTTTGGATCCGTCTGTTTCAGTTTTGTGGATTTTGTGGTTTTAATACAATTTTTTATTTTTAATTTTTTTTTGCATCAACTTCCACTTTTTCTGGACATCTTCTGTTTTGAATCTTAATCTACCACTAACTAAAATAGTATTTTTGTCTTTTTTTGCTGCTAAAAATGTCTGTCATTCTTAAAACAAGATAAATGTACATAAGCAGCACTATTTTATAAGATTAGATAAACTATAAAGCTGTAATTTTTGTCATTTAAAATGTAATTTTGAGGCTGAAAGTTTGGGGTCAAAAAGATTTTTCTTATTTTTTTTATATTATTTGTTTTATTTGATTTATAGAATTTAAGAATTGAATACTTGAATGCAGCTAGGTTGCATTGAATAGTGTAAACGTGATGGTGAAGACATTTATAATGTTATAAAAAAAAAAATGCTGTTCTTTTGAACTTAATGTTTCGTCCAAAAATCATGAATGAATAAATTAATGACTTGACTGCAGTAAGGACTGGTTAAAAATTCAGTTTTGCTATCATATGAAAAAAAAAAAAAAAAAAAACATTTTAAAATATATATATATATTTTTTTCATGTGAAAAAAATGTATTTTAAATTGTAATAATAAATAATAAAAAATACTGTAAATAAATAAATACTGTGTTTTTGAATGCATATAGACTAAAAAAAACTTGAAACAGCAGTGTATATTTATTTTGTTTTAAATTAATTTTTGCAGACTTTACATTATATTGAAAATATGAGGATAAAATGACAAAAAGTTCATATAAAATTATCATGAAAAATTTATTGCAAGAAAAAAAGTCAGAATTACGAGAAATTGCGAGAAAAAGTTAGAATTATGAGATACAAACTCGTAATTACGAGAAAAGTCTGAATTGCGAGATACAAACTCAAAATTGCGAGAAAAAAGTTATAATTATGAGATACAAACTCACAATTGTGGGAAAAAGTTAGAATTACGAGATACAAACTTGCAATTGCAAAAAAATTCTGAATTATGAGATACAAACTCACAATTGCAAGAAAAAATGTCAGAATTGCGAGATACAAACTCGCGATTGCGGAAAAAGTCGGAATTGTAAGATACAAACTCACAACTGCGAGAAAAAAATGACAGAATTGTGAGATACAAACTCGCATTTGCAAGAAAGAAGTCAGAATGGCAAAATACAAACTCGCAATTGCAATAAAAAAAGTCTGAATTATGATTTGCAACTCACAATTGTGAGAAAAAAGTCAGAATTGCGAGATACAAACTTGAATTTGCAAGAAAAAAATCAAAATTGTTAGATACAAACTCGCATTTGCAAAAAAAAGAGTCAGAATTGTGAGATAAAAAAAAAAAAAATCGCAATAACTTTTTTTTATTGTTGTTGTTGTTGTTGTTTTACTTTTTTTGACAGAAACAAGCTTCCATAGAAAAAGTAACTAGCACATTTTAAAAAAAATTGTTTTGTCTTCCACCGGAAAAAGCCACTAAGATTTGTAACGACCTGAAAATAAGTAGATGATATGAATTTTATTTTATTTTATTTTAAGATTTATTTTCAGAAAACATATATTTAATTTAATTAAATATTGGCAAATATATATATATATTTTTACTTCTTCTTTTTTTACTTCTAAGAACATAACATATGTTAAATTATTCTCATACATTTCATCCAGCAACACCTTAAAATGAGTCCTGTTCTATATGCAGGGGCACAATCACTCCAGAACAAGCTCTACTGCTATTCATGCTCGCATCTGACTTGCTATTATGTGCTGAAAATCATGTTTGGCTTATGGCTGTTTCTGGATACCCTGAAGATGAATTAAGACTCGACGCCCAGAGTGTCAGCAGAAGTGTGGGAGAGGAGCGCAGTGATAGCAGCATAATGCAGAGGCTGAGAAACCAAAAGAATGCCATGAGAAAACAGGTACAGCAGGATTCACGGCAGAACAGCGGAGCATGACAGTTAAAGGCGGTCTCATTAATAATCCAAATGAAACCGAATCAACACATACTTAAGATGGCAGAGTAAGGGAAATGTACAATGATTTTGGGCAAGGTGGGTGGTGACTCTAGCAAATGATTAATCGTTATGCCAGGCTCCAAATGAAACTGCTTGCCTGTGGTAGGCTGCGAGAAACCCGTCCACAGGAATCATCACCCTCATTTACAGAGGCTGACTTTGGATAAGGCAGCAAGCGTGAGTGTTACGGATAAAAACCTTGGTTTAATTGACTGTCCTTCAGGTCAGACTCGCTCTCTTGGTGGTGATTAGTACGTTGATGCCCACTGACAGGTCTTGGCACCCAATCTGGAACCTTTCTGCACGTTTTCACCTGAGGAATTGTGCTTTGGGAGGGAAAAATGGAGTAAAACCAGCTGGTCTCAAACCAGGAGCCAGTGGCTCCCATTATATTTAACGAATATGTCTACACTTCAATGGCATGATGCAGCGTGCATTCAGCTGATGGACATTCAGTTCCCGTTTTTGTTTGTTTTGTAAAGCTCCAGCTGCTTTATGCTTTGGACAGAAATAAGAAGTATGTTGTTTTATAAATACAGTATCTCACAAAAGTAAGTACACCCCTCACATTTCAGCAACCATTTTAGTATATCTTCTCAGGGGACTATACAATAGAAATAAAACTTGGATGTATTTTAGATTAGTATTTTAGATCAATGTGCAGCTTGAATAGCAGTATAGATTTACTGCCCTCTGAAAATAACTCCGCATACAGCCATTGTTGTCAAAATTGCTGGCAGAACTTCAGTCAAAACTGTGACCAAAATGTCAGTATTTTGTGTTAGCACCATTGTTATCTAGCACTGCCTTAATCATCCTGGGCATGGAATTGACCAGAGCTGCACAGGCTGTTGCTGGGATCATCTTCCACTCCTCTATATTGACATCACAGAGCTGCTGGATGTGAGGATGCCCAACAGGTGTTCCAGAAGGTTCAGGTCTGGAGACATACTTGGCTACTCCTTCAGCTTCCTCAGCGAGGCAATTGTCATCTTTGCGGTGTGTTTGGGGTCATTATCATGTTGGAAAACTGCTATTCAGACCATCATATTCTGCTTCAGAATGTACGGTTCATAATTTAATCCATGTTTCCCTCAATGTACTGCAGCTCCACAGTACCAGCAGCACACATGCAGCCCCAGACCATCATGCTACCACCACCATGCTTGACTGTAGGAAAGACAATTTTCTTGGTACTCCTCACCAGGGCATCACCACACATGCTGGACACCATCTGAGCCAAACAAGTTTATCTTTGTCTCATCAGACCACAGGACATGGTTCTAGTAATTCATGTTCTTGGACAAGTTGTCTTCAGCAAACTGTTTGCGGGCTTTCTTGTGAGCCAGCTTCAGAAGAGGCTTTCTTCTGGGATGACGCCTATGCAAACCGACTTGTTGCAGTGTGCGACGTATGGTCAGAGAAATGACAAGCTGAACTTCTACTTCTGCAACTTCTAAAGCAATGCTGGCAGCACTTATGCATCTGTTTTTTGAAGCCATGTTCTGCACCTGACACACAGAACGAGTACTCAGCTTCATTAATCAACCCTTGCAAGGTCTATGCCAAATGGAACAGATCTTGGAAAACCTCTGTATTACCCTGGCCACTGTACTGTAACTCTGTTTCAGGGTGTTACTGAACCTCTTATAGCCTCGGTCATCTTTGTGGAGAGCAACAATTCTAATTCTCAAATCCTCTGAGAGTTCTTTGCCATGAAGTGCCATGTTGAACATCCAGTGGTCAGTATGAGAGAATTTTAACTGCTGTAATACAAGATACACAACTTTGTATTGTCCTGTCAAGCAGACAAAAACATGAACACGATGAAAAGGACATTTGGCTTTGCATGGCTAAACAACAAACTGCCAGCTATTTTGGCAATAATGGCTGTATGTTGATTTATTTTCAGAGGACAGTAAATCTATACTGCTTTACAAGCTGCACATTGACTACTCTAAAATGTATCCAAGTTTCATTTTTGTAGTATTGTCCCTTGAGAAGATATACTAAAATGGTTGCTGAAATGTGAGGGGTGTACTCACTTTTGTGAGATACTGTATGTGTGTAGTACACAGTCACCTGTCTCACCAGCCACCGTCACTCGCTCTCGGTCACCAGCCTTCTACACTCAAAAAAATGATTTGTTGGACTTACATAAAAAAAGAGTGTCAAGTGGTTCCACGAAAGTGTGTTGAGTAGTTTTTACAAGTAACAATATAGTTGAATGAACAAAAGAATTTCTGGTAAAGATGACACAATATTTTTTAGTACATACAACCAATTCAGATGTCACTATTGCATTTTAGTTATATGTACGTTTTACTTAGCAATGTTATGTTACAATTATGAACTTTCAATACGTAAGCTTAACACTTTATATTTTTATTTTATTCACATATTTGCTCTACAAGTGTAAAACCTAAATAATCAAGCATGTTTAGAAACAAAATGAATTTATTTTCTTTGCAAGGATTTGCAATATACTACAAAACATTGTAAACGACTTCAATTTCACATGTCATTTGAAACAAACACTACATCAATAATTTAACAGTAAACATTCTTCACAAGGTCTTTTAAAGTGCAACTGGATTCAAGAATTTGTAATAATATTACTTAGAAAAATATTAAATAAATGGAATGTCTGTTGAAATTAGGCAGCATGCCCTAAAATACTGCTGAACTCATTTTCTAATATTTCAGATCTTTAGAATCAACAGCAAAAGTAACATTAAAACCTACATTTTTGTAAACAACCACAAAAAGCTTAAATAAGTTTGTTTAAAAAAAGTGTCAATAGTAAACACTCTTACAACATGCAACTTCCTTCAAATATTGCAATAAACATGTTTTTGATATTTCACATCATTTGAGCCACTGGCAAAGAAAAGATGGCCTCTAATTTTTGTAAACAACTGCAAACAACTTTAATTACAGATCTTACAAACAATAAAACAGTCCACTCAAGCAAGAAACTTGTGTGACAGTTTCTGTGCATCAAGTCCCAGAAAAACTTTCTGGATAAACTCAAGTACTTCAGGTCTGATGGATAACTGAGATTCGATCTGTATGACTCCCAATTCAATGACTCATAAAAGAAGATCACAAGCCTTGGTGACATCACCAAGATTCTGAAGAACTTTCACTCCGACGATGGGTGCTTCTGCATCTTGAAGTCTGATGATGTAAATTTCAATTGCAGTATTGGCCAGGTCTCTCTTGGAATTCTCAAAGTTAGTGTCCTACAAAACACAAAAACAGTAACACTGTTCAGTCTCTTTAATTGTATCAAAAATGCAGGCCAGAAAAATCAAGTAATCTAAGAATTCAGTATCAGTTGTCCATTCCCTTAATGTTTCATATAATGGACTTGCCCAAGAAAAAAAAACAAATCTAGATTTCAAGGCACAATAACTCTACCAGCAATCATAAAGCACCACTGATGCTAACACAACTAAAACCGTTTTACTCACCAAGCAACTCAGCAATTATTCATTCATTTTTATTTACTACTCCAATGTGTTTGTTCGGGTTGTCAAAAGTACAGGCTTTGGTACTGAAATGTAAAAATGTAACGAAACCAGCATTTTCTGCAAGAATTTTGGGTAAATTCTCAAATATCGCTGATTGGTCATAGTGTTCATGTGCTCAACAGATAAGACTGTGATTTCCTACAATGATTACACTATGGACAATCAGCGTTGTTTGAGAATCTGCTCAACAAGACTTGGTGCTTGTACATCAGTGTCATTTATCTATCATTTTAAGGGTTAACTCATGTTAACACAGCTGTGGATCATTCAGGGAACAACACAGTATTAACAATCAAGGGTATGTAAGCCTTTGAACAGGGTCATTTTTATAAATTCAACTATTGTTTTCTCTTGTGGAGTAAGTGTAAATGTATTTTATGTGAGATATCTTACTCAGGTCAGTAATAAGTAAAAAATAACATGCATTTTGTATGATCCCTCTTATTTTGGTAAAATAACATTTTGCAGATTCTGCAAGGGGTATGTAAACTTTTGATTTCAACTGTAGGTTGTAAACAGTTATTTAGTAGTTTTTATTTGGCATTTGAGTCAGTGGAAATTAAAATGTTCATCACCGGAAACTTTCTACAGACTCTGTGATAAGGAGGCTCCACTTTCTTGTAGCCTATTCAGTGAGCCTGCGATAGAGAGGATCGACCCAAAAACCATTTGTCTCTTGAATTTTAGCCACAACGCTAAATGCTGCCCTAGATCAGCTAATCTCCACAATATTTGGACATCAAGACTCATTTCAAAGTTCCTTCTAGGAACATAGTTAATTTGTATTTGGCATAACAGCGTCTCAATAAGCTTGACGAAGGCTTTCCAAGTTTGTTTCCGTGTCTTATCTCACAGACACTGGCGATAACTGATAACAGCCTAGCTCTCGCTAATTACCCTCCTCCGTGTGTCCAGTGGTTTAGGGTGACATCAGTGATGCTAATTGAAGGGATTGAGTGAGCGGGAGAATATCCTTGGCCTTTCAGGCATCTGGAAGAGCTTCCATCTCAAGTACGCCATCGCCACGATTATCTTCACTTCCTTATTAACGCTGCTTGAAGAGCTGTGATCTAATGACTAATGACTGCAGTGGCGTTGGCGCATTTCGATTCTGGGTTTTGCAGACACAGCTCGCCCGGCGGCGTGGTCGCTAATGCGTCTGTGGGCGTAATGAAAAGTTTGTGCATCAACAATCAACTATTACGAAGAAGATTCTCCGGCCATGAGGTTTGGAAATGGCTTTTAGGGAAAAAGAGCGTCCCCTTGCGCAGAATTAATCTGCCTAATGTATTTAGCTTGAACACAGATAACCGCTCCAGCAAACCAGTCCCTTTTCTTGTGGCTTTAAGCGAGTTCAGTTGAGGACGCTGTAAAAAAAAAAAAAAAAAAGAGAGATGCTAGGAGAAAATGGAGTGCTAATATGAAAGTAGAGTGCTTCTATTTTCTAAACACCCCATTCATTAACAAGTGCCTCGCTTTCTGGCTTACTGTGACATCTAAAGTAATTACAATAATGGAACGGACTGTATGGAGTGTGGTGTGTGTTATTTGATCAGGATTCATTTTAGGAAAATGATGTGGGTTTTATCTACAAGGCCGGCGTTAATCAATTAAGCGGCTGGAGTGAAATACTCCTGTTCATGTTTTGGCTTTAAAATCAAGGCCATCTGAAACTGCACACTGATAATTATCAAGATAAAGAATGCCAACATGGAACCAGTATGATTTCATTTCATTTATTTATTTATTTTTATGCTAGGTCAGGCAGGTTTACTCTAACAGTGTTTGCAGTACATCACTGAATGATCAAACGTTTTGCCTGAAGGAAGATAAAATTGTGGGGAAAAACACATTGACTTGGATTTAAGGACGGATGCTTGCCATATTCAGCTATATACGAAAGGATAGAAAATTGTATATATTTATTCTATAAAATTTTGAAAACTATAAATGTCCACAAATATTTTTAGAATATAAAAAAGAGAATACATTTTGATTATTCACTTTATAATTTTAAATTTCATTACAAATAAACATTTTGTATATTATATTAGTCTAGTAGTGTCATTCTCGTAATGTGTATTTTGCTATTGTGTGTATGTAGTGTTTATAAAAATAATGTATGCGTTTAAGAAGAATATTGTTTTATTATACAATAATTTATTTATTATTTTAATTATGTTCTATTATAAATATCATTCTCAGAATATGTATATATGTGTGTATAAAATTCTGGAAAATATTAAATAATTAAATTGTAATTAATTAATTAAAGAAAACTATTATAATGTTATTTATTTTCTAACATTAATATAACATTCTAATATTAATTCCATTCTAACATAAATAGGCTATGTATATATATATATATATATATATATATCCAGAGCTGGGTAGTAACTGATTACATGTAATCTGGATTACGTAATCAGATTCCAAAAATGAAGTACTTGTAATCAGAGTAAATTACATTTTAAAATACTCGTAATCAGAGTACAGTTACTTTTTCATGGATTACATGATTACATATTATTCATACAATAGCAATAAATTATTCATAATTCATTGATTTCCCCCTAATTTCTCTTTTTTATCTTTTCAGTTTTCATTTCTAAAACAGCCTACCAATTACTGGTAAACACGTTCATTTTAACAGGTTTTTAACCATGTATTATTATGTCTTTGGAAGGCTTTTGTCTTCCCAACTCATTAAAAATTAGTTTTTATTTACATTATTTCTTATTTACATGTCATGCAGGCATTCCAAAACTGTTTGTCATCTAAACCTTATATGCCAAATATACAGGGGCATCTCAATACATTACAATGTTGTGGAAAAGTTTATTTATTTTAGTAATTCAACTCAATTTGTGATGATTTTGGCTTACATTTAACAAATTACTGAAATAAATGAACTTTTCCATGACATTCTAATTTATTGAGATGCACATGTATTTATTATAACTACCCCTGATTTTTTTACCCCTAAAAAATAAGCTTTTTAATTGCTATTTGAGCATAAGAAGCTACATTCATGGGGCTATTCATTTCAGTTTTATTGCTGATTTGACATGTAATTTAATTGTGAGTTCAGCAAGCAGGTTTTGAGATTTCAGGATTCACCCATTTATTAAGACTTGGTCGTGAATGAGCTACCCGGAGGCGTTGCAAATGTAGTGTACAGACTATCTTTGAAAGGGACTTTGTTTTAAAATGATTTATTTTAATTTCATTTTTTTATGATGTAATTAATTGTTAGCTTTCATTAAACTCACAAACCCCCTGTAGTTCCTTGATGTAATATAGTGTTTAATGCACTTCATGTTGTAAATGACAATGAATGGAACATATTTTCTTATTCTTTGCATTTTTTACGTCATTATGGTACAAGATAATCCTATTTAAATCAATGTGATAAACAAGTTAAGTTAAAAGTAATCTAAAAGTAATCCAAAAGTAATCTGATTAGATTACCTAAAATATGTAATGTAACTGATTACACTACTGACTACAATTTTTGTCATGGAATCTGGAATCTGTACCTGATTACAATTTGTAAGTAATCTACCCAGCTCTGTATATATATAAATATATATATATATATATAACAACAGTGTTATTTAAACTAACATTGTGTGTGTGTGTGTGTGTGTGTGTGTGTGTGTGTACACTATAAATTAATAAATAAATATTAATATAATTTATCTTATAATAATTATATTCTATTATAAATAAACATTTTGTATACAATATGTCTAGTAGTGCCATTCTCGTAATATGTATATGTATATATATATCATTTTTGTAATATTGTTTTCTTTATTATTTCACTGTATTATTATTAATATTTCATTTTGAACTATATTGTATTATGTATTTATGCCTATTATTATTAAGTATTGTTATTATTAAACATTTATTTCTATTATTTGTTTCATAACAGTTTTATAATAGTTTAATTACTAATATAAATACTATGAAGAATTATTATAGAACTGCAATATGAATTAAAATTTTGTTATTTATACTTTTTTGTTTTACTCTGTTATGAAATGACTTATGATTATATATGATTACATATAATATTTATGTGTGTGTGTGTGTGTGTGTGTGTGTGTATATATATATATATATATGTGTGTATATATATATATATATATATTTATATTTGTAAAAATTACATTACCTTATAAATAAATAAGTTGTATATAATATGTAAATCTAGTAGTGTTATTCTTGTAAGCCAAATTACTAAAGAAAATGTTTGTTGATAAAACGTTTTATGATTTCATATAGTTTGACAAAAAATGTTCATCATGTTGTCAACTACAAGGACTAAAATTATCTGTCATTCAGTCAGAGTGAAATGGACTAACAATAATGAATGTGACATGATGAAATATTGACTAAAGGACATTTTTGTCAAGACAGAAAAAAGTGACAACATATTACTTTTTTTTATTTTGTTTACTCTCTTTTCAACAGGAAAAATAAGAAAATAAGTGACAGAAAGTGAATTATTTTGTAAATCTCCTTAGTGGCTTCAGAAAGAGAGTTTATTTCAGTATTTACTCTGCCATTCAAAAATTTGGGATCAGAACTATTTTTAATGTTTTTTTTTTTAAAGTCGCTTATGCTCAGTTGCATTTATTTGATTAAAAATACAGAATAAAAACAGTAATATTATGAAATGTTATTTTAATTTAAAATAACAGTTTTCTGTCTCAGTGTATTTCAAAATCTAATTTATTCCTGTGATGCAAAGCTGAATTTTCAGCAGAAATCATTCTAATATGCTGATTTATTATTAATGTTGGAAACAGCTGTGCTGCTTAATATTGTTTTGGAACATGTGATGCTTTTTTCAGGATTCTTTGATGTTTAAAAAGTTCTGTGAGGCTTTTCTTCTTTTCTTTAGGCTGTGGTGTAGATTTGAGCAGGACAGAGAGCACAGCAGGCTGCTCACAGTTAAAGTCTGCGATTGGAGATTCTCTAACAAGCACATTACAGCCTACTGCTTGTGAAGGTGACTTCCATTTTTGAGAAAATGATTTTTGAATGTAGTGTAGATTGTCACAGCACCTCACGTCTGAGAGCATGGAACGACACAAATATGTCAGATTTGTTTTGAAGGCGCGAGAATGAAATACTGACCTGACAATTCAATCTAACAAGCCTGGATATTTCCTAAAATCCTAGTTTATATGTGTTTGTGTCCCTGAAGCGCTATCACACAAGGACACCTGCTACCCGAGGAATAGTCCATCCCTTTAAGAGGTTCAGCAATGTGTTAATGGCATGTGTTGTTCATTGCTGGTGTGATAGCCTCAGGAAAAGCATTTGGTGCCATTACTAAGGCAAGTATCAGTATTTCTACTGCTCAAACTACTAACTCTTCAGCATCATTTGTGCAGCTTTAATTGTAATATATTTATAAACATGACAAACAATAATGTTATTATATATATATATATATATATATATATATATATATATATACACACACATACTAGTTACTGTGTTGGTATTAATCATTTAATATTCAACTTTTTTGTATTATTTATTTATAAAATAATAATAATACTTATTATTAATTACTACTATAATTATAAAGCACTTTTCGTTTTGTGTAATAAATAAATTACAAATATAAATATTCTGAATATATATATACATATTTTGTTATTATTTTATAAATGTATATTTAATTGTCATTTATTTTAATGTTATATTTATTTGTTTATTTGTTTTATTTGTTTGTTTGTTTGTTTGCTGAACCACTTAAGCATTTTATATAAATGTAGTCTGTCTATATATATATATACACAATACTTCTTATTGTATTATTATTTTAGTAATTAATTATGTTGATATTAATATTTCATATTAAACTATTTTGTTTCATTTATTTATAGTATTTATAAAATACTATTTTATTATTATTATTTACTATTAAGCATTCTTTGTTAATAAATACTTGTATTATATAATAATAAAATAATAGAATCACTAGTATTGCAAATATATAATAATAATATTGTATATAATATCATTCAAATGGTACATATCAATATAAATGGCAAATATAAACATTATGAACAATAATTGTTATTTATAAATGTATATATAATTGTCATTTATTCTAATATGTAACATCTATTTATTTTTATTGAATAGCTTGAACATTTTATAATTTAATTATGTTATATTTATGAATATTATAAACTATGTTATTATCATATATTTACAATACTAGTGATTGTATTATTATTATTTTTTTTTTTTTTTCACTTTTGATATTAGTATTTCATATTAAGCTATCTATTTTGTTTGATTAATTTATAAAATAATTATTGGTTGTTATTATTATTAAACATTTTTATAAATAATCAAAATATATTATTAAACAAATATAAATATTATAAAGAATTATTTTGTAATTGTAATATAGTTTTTATATACCTTCTTATATAATTAAAATTAAACTGTTACATATATGTTTATTGTGATTTTTATCTGTAACAGCACATTTTTTTCTAAAATGTAGTATTCAAACTTATTATTTTGTTTTTTTTATAATTCATGAAACAAAAATATTTTGTAATATGGTTTTGATGTACGTTTTCCATGATAATGCAATGTCTGATTTTAAAATGGTTTTCAAAGGATGAATTTTGAGATTGTACGTTTTCAAGTGATATATAATATAAGTGTGATAGGGAAAAAGGCATGTTTATGAAGTAGATTTTTGAGGTGCACTCTTGTCATAAATTATTCTGTTACTTTTCCTATATAATTTATAACACAAAAATTGTCAAATATCTATTTGGGAGTCTTAGACCTTTCCAACGATATATAGTTTGTCATGATTAAATTAGGATTTATTTGTAAAATTGTGAAGTAAACTTAGGCATCCTACTGAGGGGACGGGTGAGAGTTAAGAGGTTTTAAACCATACATACCATGAATCATAACATTAATTGATCTGTCATCTGGTATCGGTTATGGCACAGTAGTGAATCCCGGGAAGCAGCAAGTTAAACTCGCTTATTTTTTTATTTTTTTTGGCTAGAGCTCCTTAGCCATCCCATCCACAGCTGTTGCTTAAAAACCCTAATAAAAACTAGACAACTAACATAATTTTATACATCAATATTTTCAGAACAAACATTGTATGGGTTGGAACTGATCGACCGTAACTTTGACCAAAGCTGATAAAACGTGAACATCTGTGTTCTCCTAACAATGCATGAAATGTGATTATATGGAGATAAGCTGAATAATGTGCAACTCAGGGGTCAAAACTAATCTAAATTGGAATCGCTTCATCCCTTGGGCTCTATGACAAAACAGCAAGGTGAGATGAGTTGGGCTGACTCACAATAGCCTTTGATTGGATTTTTTGAGTCAGGGTGGGGCAGAGGATAAATTAACACAAACCTTTTGGATGATCTTCAGACATGCTCATTTAAATTGGCACCTTCTTCACAAGCGTTTCTCCATCTTCCTCTTTATTTTTTCATTATTTTATGTCAAATCACATCAAATGATAAAGAACAAATTCTGACAAATGATTGTTAAATACAACGTTTTCCAAGAAACAAAACAGCTCTGCTCTCCATTTCTCCATTCTCTTTTTATTATTTTCATTTTCAAAGAAAAGAGAACACAAATTGCTGAGACTTTATTCTCAGGTCATCCAAGGTTTAGAGAAGTTTGTTTCTTCATCTGAACAGATTTGGAGAAATGTAACATCACTTGTATTCATCACTTGTTCACCTCTGCAGTGAATGGGTGCCATCAAAATGAGAGTCCAAACAGCTGAAAAAAAAACATAATAATCCACAAGTAATCCACACCACTCCAGTCCATCAATTAATGTCTTGTGAGGTGAAGAGCTCTCTCTCTCTGTATGTGTGTGTGTGTGTGTGTGTGTGTGTGTGTGTGTGTGTGTGTGTGTGTGTGTGTGAGCGCCTGCACCTGGTATTTATCACGTTATGGGGACCAAATGTCCCCACAGGGATAGTAAAACTAGTAAACGTTTTTATGAATTATTATGGAAGCAAGAATTGCGAGATATAAACTCGAAACTGCAAGAAGAAAATAGACTTTTAAATAGACTTTGAGATTTAAACTTGCAGTTCTGAGAAATAACATCAGAATTGTGAGATAAAAAACATTGCAATTCTGATTTTATTATGAAGTGAAAATTGTGAGATATAAACATGCAATTCTGAGAAAATATCAGATTATATATATATCTTTATAACTTCCAATTGCGACTTGCGAGGAAAAAGTCAGAACGATGAGATATAAACTCACATTTGTGGGGGAAAAAATTATAAATGGGAGATATAACTCGCATTTGTGAGAAAAAAGTCAGAAATGGCAGATATAAACTCGCATTTGTGAGAAATAAAGTAAAAAATGTGAGATATAGTCACAATTGCAAGAAAAAAGTCAGAATTGCGAGATATAAATTCACATTTGCAAGAAAAAAGTCAGAATTGCGATATTTAAACTCGCAATTGCAAGAAAAAAGTTAGAAATGGGAGAAATAAACTTGCAATTGCGAGAAAAAGTCAGAATTGTGAGATATAAACCTCGCAATTGCGAGAAAAAAGTCTGAAATGGGAAATATAAACCTGTAATCGCGAGAAAAAAGTCTGAATTGTGAGCAAAAAGTCCGAATTACGACATTTACAAGAAATAAAGTTAGAAATGGGAGATATGAAATTGCAATTGCAAAAAAAAGTCAGAATTAAGAGAAAAAAGTCAGAATTACGATATATAAACTCACATTTGTGAGAAAAAAGTCAGAACTGCGAGATATAAATGCACATTTGCAAGAAATAAAGTTAGAAATGGGAGATATAAACATGTAATTGCGAGGAAAAAAGTCAAAATTGTGACATATAAACTTGCATTTGTGAGAAAAAAAATCTGAATTGGTAGATATAAACTTGCAATTGCAAGAAATAAAGTAAAACATGCGAGATATAGTCGCAATTGCGAGGAAAAAGTCAGAATTACGATATATAAACTCACATTTGTGAGAAAAAAGTCAGAACTGCGAGATATAAATGCACATTTGCAAGAAATAAAGTTAGAAATGGGAGATATGAACTCGCAATTGCGAGAAAAAAGTCTAAATCGTGAGATATAAACTCACAATTGTGAAAAAAAAGTCAGAAATGGGAGATATAAACTTGCAATTGCAAGAAATAAAGTAAAACATGCGAGATATAGTCGCAATTGCGAGGAAAAAGTCAGAATTACGATATATAAACTCACATTTGTGAGAAAAAAGTCAGAACTGCGAGATATAAATGCACATTTGCAAGAAATAAAGTTAGAAATGGGAGATATGAACTCGCAATTGCGAGAAAAAAGTCTAAATCGTGAGATATAAACTCACAATTGTGAAAAAAAAGTTAGAAATGGGAGATATAAACTTGCAATTGCAAGAAATAAAGTAAAACATGCGAGATATAGTCGCAATTACGAGGAAAAAGTCAGAATTACGATATATAAACTCACATTTGTGAGAAAAAAGTCAGAACTGCGAGATATAAATGCACATTTGCAAGAAATAAAGTTAGAAATGGGAGATATAAACATGTAATTGCGAGGAAAAAAGTCAAAATTGTGACATATAAACTTGCATTTGTGAGAAAAAAAATCTGAATTGGTAGATATAAACTTGCAATTGCAAGAAATAAAGTAAAACATGCGAGATATAGTCGCAATTGCGAGGAAAAAGTCAGAATTACGATATATAAACTCACATTTGTGAGAAAAAAGTCAGAACTGCGAGATATAAATGCACATTTGCAAGAAATAAAGTTAGAAATGGGAGATATGAACTCGCAATTGCGAGAAAAAAGTCTAAATCGTGAGATATAAACTCACAATTGTGAAAAAAAAGTTAGAAATGGGAGATATAAACTTGCAATTGCAAGAAATAAAGTAAAACATGCGAGATATAGTCGCAATTGCGAGGAAAAAGTCAGAATTACGATATATAAACTCACATTTGTGAGAAAAAAGTCAGAACTGCGAGATATAAATGCACATTTGCAAGAAATAAAGTTAGAAATGGGAGATATAAACATGTAATTGCGAGGAAAAAAGTCAAAATTGTGACATATAAACTTGCATTTGTGAGAAAAAAAATCTGAATTGGTAGATATAAACTTGCAATTGCAAGAAATAAAGTAAAACATGCGAGATATAGTCGCAATTGCGAGGAAAAAGTCAGAATTACGATATATAAACTCACATTTGTGAGAAAAAAGTCAGAACTGCGAGATATAAATGCACATTTGCAAGAAATAAAGTTAGAAATGGGAGATATAAACATGTAATTGCGAGGAAAAAAGTCAAAATTGTGACATATAAACTTGCATTTGTGAGAAAAAAAATCTGAATTGGTAGATATAAACTTGCAATTGCAAGAAATAAAGTAAAACATGCGAGATATAGTCGCAATTGCGAGGAAAAAGTCAGAATTACGATATATAAACTCACATTTGTGAGAAAAAAGTCAGAACTGCGAGATATAAATGCACATTTGCAAGAAATAAAGTTAGAAATGGGAGATATGAACTCGCAATTGCGAGAAAAAAGTCTAAATCGTGAGATATAAACTCACAATTGTGAAAAAAAAGTTAGAAATGGGAGATATAAACTTGCAATTGCAAGAAATAAAGTAAAACATGCGAGATATAGTCGCAATTACGAGGAAAAAGTCAGAATTACGATATATAAACTCACATTTGTGAGAAAAAAGTCAGAACTGCGAGATATAAATGCACATTTGCAAGAAATAAAGTTAGAAATGGGAGATATGAACTCGCAATTGCGAGAAAAAAGTCTAAATCGTGAGATATAAACTCACAATTGTGAAAAAAAAGTTAGAAATGGGAGATATAAACTTGCAATTGCAAGAAATAAAGTAAAACATGCGAGATATAGTCGCAATTGCGAGGAAAAAGTCAGAATTACGATATATAAACTCACATTTGTGAGAAAAAAGTCAGAACTGCGAGATATAAATGCACATTTGCAAGAAATAAAGTTAGAAATGGGAGATATAAACATGTAATTGCGAGGAAAAAAGTCAAAATTGTGACATATAAACTTGCATTTGTGAGAAAAAAAATCTGAATTGGTAGATATAAACTTGCAATTGCAAGAAATAAAGTAAAACATGCGAGATATAGTCGCAATTGCGAGGAAAAAGTCAGAATTACGATATATAAACTCACATTTGTGAGAAAAAAGTCAGAACTGCGAGATATAAATGCACATTTGCAAGAAATAAAGTTAGAAATGGGAGATATAAACATGTAATTGCGAGGAAAAAAGTCAAAATTGTGACATATAAACTTGCATTTGTGAGAAAAAAAATCTGAATTGGTAGATATAAACTTGCAATTGCAAGAAATAAAGTAAAACATGCGAGATATAGTCGCAATTGCGAGGAAAAAGTCAGAATTACGATATATAAACTCACATTTGTGAGAAAAAAGTCAGAACTGCGAGATATAAATGCACATTTGCAAGAAATAAAGTTAGAAATGGGAGATATGAACTCGCAATTGCGAGAAAAAAGTCTAAATCGTGAGATATAAACTCACAATTGTGAAAAAAAAGTCAGAAATGGGAGATATAAACTTGCAATTGTGAAAAAAAAGTCAGAAATGGGAGATATAAACTTGCAATTGCAAGAAATAAAGTAAAACATGCGAGATATAGTCGCAATTGCGAGGAAAAAGTCAGAATTACGATATATAAACTCACATTTGTGAGAAAAAAGTCAGAACTGCGAGATATAAATGCACATTTGCAAGAAATAAAGTTAGAAATGGGAGATATGAACTCGCAATTGCGAGAAAAAAGTCTAAATCGTGAGATATAAACTCACAATTGTGAAAAAAAAGTTAGAAATGGGAGATATAAACTTGCAATTGCAAGAAATAAAGTAAAACATGCGAGATATAGTCGCAATTACGAGGAAAAAGTCAGAATTACGATATATAAACTCACATTTGTGAGAAAAAAGTCAGAACTGCGAGATATAAATGCACATTTGCAAGAAATAAAGTTAGAAATGGGAGATATGAACTCGCAATTGCGAGAAAAAAGTCTAAATCGTGAGATATAAACTCACAATTGTGAAAAAAAAGTCAGAAATGGGAGATATAAACTTGCAATTGCAAGAAATAAAGTAAAACATGCGAGATATAGTCGCAATTGCGAGGAAAAAGTCAGAATTACGATATATAAACTCACATTTGTGAGAAAAAAGTCAGAACTGCGAGATATAAATGCACATTTGCAAGAAATAAAGTTAGAAATGGGAGATATGAACTCGCAATTGCGAGAAAAAAGTCTAAATCGTGAGATATAAACTCACAATTGTGAAAAAAAAGTTAGAAATGGGAGATATAAACTTGCAATTGCAAGAAATAAAGTAAAACATGCGAGATATAGTCGCAATTACGAGGAAAAAGTCAGAATTACGATATATAAACTCACATTTGTGAGAAAAAAGTCAGAACTGCGAGATATAAATGCACATTTGCAAGAAATAAAGTTAGAAATGGGAGATATAAACATGTAATTGCGAGGAAAAAAGTCAAAATTGTGACATATAAACTTGCATTTGTGAGAAAAAAAATCTGAATTGGTAGATATAAACTTGCAATTGCAAGAAATAAAGTAAAACATGCGAGATATAGTCGCAATTGCGAGGAAAAAGTCAGAATTACGATATATAAACTCACATTTGTGAGAAAAAAGTCAGAACTGCGAGATATAAATGCACATTTGCAAGAAATAAAGTTAGAAATGGGAGATATAAACGTAATTGCGAGGAAAAAAGTCAAAATTGTGACATATAAACTTGCATTTGTGAGAAAAAAAATCTGAATTGGTAGATATAAACTTGCAATTGCAAGAAATAAAGTAAAACATGCGAGATATAGTCGCAATTGCGAGGAAAAAGTCAGAATTACGATATATAAACTCACATTTGTGAGAAAAAAGTCAGAACTGCGAGATATAAATGCACATTTGCAAGAAATAAAGTTAGAAATGGGAGATATAAACGTAATTGCGAGGAAAAAAGTCAAAATTGTGACATATAAACTTGCATTTGTGAGAAAAAAAATCTGAATTGGTAGATATAAACTTGCAATTGCAAGAAATAAAGTAAAACATGCGAGATATAGTCGCAATTGCGAGGAAAAAGTCAGAATTACGATATATAAACTCACATTTGTGAGAAAAAAGTCAGAACTGCGAGATATAAATGCACATTTGCAAGAAATAAAGTTAGAAATGGGAGATATGAACTCGCAATTGCGAGAAAAAAGTCTAAATCGTGAGATATAAACTCACAATTGTGAAAAAAAAGTCAGAAATGGGAGATATAAACTTGCAATTGCAAGAAATAAAGTAAAACATGCGAGATATAGTCGCAATTGCGAGGAAAAAGTCAGAATTACGATATATAAACTCACATTTGTGAGAAAAAAGTCAGAACTGCGAGATATAAATGCACATTTGCAAGAAATAAAGTTAGAAATGGGAGATATGAACTCGCAATTGCGAGAAAAAAGTCTAAATCGTGAGATATAAACTCACAATTGTGAAAAAAAAGTCAGAAATGGGAGATATAAACTTGCAATTGCAAGAAATAAAGTAAAACATGCGAGATATAGTCGCAATTGCGAGGAAAAAGTCAGAATTACGATATATAAACTCACATTTGTGAGAAAAAAGTCAGAACTGCGAGATATAAATGCACATTTGCAAGAAATAAAGTTAGAAATGGGAGATATGAACTCGCAATTGCGAGAAAAAAGTCTAAATCGTGAGATATAAACTCACAATTGTGAAAAAAAAGTCAGAAATGGGAGATATAAACTTGCATTTGCAAGAAAAAAAGTCGCAGTACCTTTTTCCACAGATTATGCTCTTGTGTTAGCAAAAAGCAACAGTTTAAAGTTCAAACCTTAACAATGGATTTTTTTCCCACAAACTCACAAACTCTTACTTCAAAAGACTTTAACTGATGGACTGGAGTGGTGTGAATTACTTGTGGATTATTACGATATTTTTATCAACTGTTTGGCCTTTCATTCTGATGGTCACTGCAGTGAACTCACTGGTGAGCAAGTTATGTAATGCTAAATCTTACCAAATTTGTTCTGATGACAAACTCTTCTACATCTTGGATGCCCTGAGGGTGATTTTCATTTTCAGGTGCTTTAAGGAGGATGCCTGTCGCCAGCTGGAATCATTACCTGTCGTAGGTGTTGTTGTCATCATTTCATTTGTTGCTTTTGGGAGACGCTGTGTTTGAGCCCTACGGTGCGACATGTTGTTGTTTGTGGATCCTGCTGGGAGATGGTGGGGAATGTCAACCTGTAGGATATATACCCACCAGCTTTGTTGTATGCTATAGGGAAACCTGAGGGTGCCTGTGATCTTTAAATCGGCCAACATGACGTTTGGGCCCTGTGGAGATGTGATGTGTGAGGGACCCTTCCCGCACCGCAGAGCCCTATGGGATATCGTATTTTCTTTGTGGCAACTCCACAGGCACGTCAATGGTTGTCAGGTGCGCTTTATAAAAGTGGTTATTTCAGACGCTTTGAGCATCTTAAGCTTCGGTTATGGAATGAAACTCCAAGTACAGCTGCTAAACAGAGAAAAGTTTTTGACTGTTAAAGGTCTGAGGTCTGGAGAAGTTCATGGAGCTTCATTCAGCAGAGATTCTGTCATGAAAAAAAGCCATTTTCCACCTGCGTCTCGTGTCTAAACGCAGCTTTATCAGAACAAACAGATGATGCCAACCGCCGCCATGAGGATGATTTTACTCATCCGCATTGTGTTTATTTATTTGTTTATTGTTTTGTTTACTGCCTAAAGCAGTAGGTATTTGTCTTTGTACTTTCATGAATAATGCAGCTCGCCTCCTGGGATTGATGATCTTTAACTTTCTCGACTTTCATCCATATGCTTATATATTCATTTATCTATGCTACCATGCCATTACCAGGGGGAATGAGGTATCTGAGGACGCCGCCAATGTGTCAGCAGGGAAGTTTTGTGCCATTTTACCTGACAGTTGGATTTCTGTTACCCGCAGATGGTTTGAAATTTTAGATTTAAATTCAGCCATGCTCTGAAATCAGAATTATGCAGTTCAAGGTAAATACACTCAGGAAGGTCGTTGCACCGATTATATAAGCATAAACAAGCAACGACCTGCAATTGAAATCTTAAAATTTCTGGAGAAGCTGGATACACAAAAACTAATACATTTAGGCCTATATCAAAAAGACACCTCAGAAGTCATCACTGAAGCACATTATTAAATAGTAACTTAAATATTTATATAAAAGAAATTTTAAAACTCTTTCTTTCTCTCTCTCTCTTAAACTGTAAAATATACATTTAAATATATAAATAATTAAATGTAAAAAAGTTTAAATCATATTGTTTTGTTAAAGGATTAATTCACTTCCAGAATAAAAAGTCCTATTGTTAGGAAAGGAAAATATTTGGCCGAGATACAACTATTTGTAGATCTGGAATCTGGGGAAAAAACAAAAAAAATACAAAATCTAAACATTTAGGAAATAGCCTTACAAGTTGTCCAAATTAAGTACTTAGCAATGCATATTACTAATAAAAAATTATATATATATATTTATGGTAGAAAATGTTCAACTTATCTCCATGTAACATGATCTTTACTTAATATAATAATGATTTTTGGCATAAAAAAGAAAGAAACGATAATTTTGACCCATACAATGTATTGTTGGCTATTGCTACAAATATACCTGTGCTGCTTACAACTGGTTTTATGGTCCAGGGTCACATATTTTCTTTGTGTTTCAGAGGCATAACTACACACTTTATTTAAAACACTTTTTTTTTTTTTTTTAATTAATTGCACTAATGTGTTAAATTTACACAAATTTAAATTATAATTTGTGAGCGATATTTACTTCCACTCCATTGGTTCCCATTGATTTCCATTGTAGAGACAAAAATACAATGGAACTCGATGCAAAATGAAACAGTTTGTTTACAAACAAATACATTCAAAATATTCAGAATTCTTGATTACCAAACGGTTTCAGTTGCCATTGATTTCCATTGTATGTTTTGTCTATACCACTGCTTCTCAAAGTGTGGTGGTACGCAGAGAAATTACTGAATTAAATGTAAATTAAAGGTTGCCCCAAAATGAAAATTTTGTCATTAATTACTTACCCCCATGTCGTTCCAAACCCATAAAAAGCTTAGTTTGTATTCAGAACACAAATTACGTGATGCGCTGTTTACGCTTTATTTGACTGAAAACAGCTTGACGCAGCTGGGTGACATGGAGGAGACGAATTGTGGAATAAAGTCGTTATTTTTGTTTTCTGTGCATGCAAAAAGTATTTTCGTAGCTTTGTAAAAATACGGTTGAACCCCTGATGTCATATGGATTATTTTACAGATCTCCTTGCTACGTTTCTGGACATTGATTGTGTTGATTACATTGCTGTCAGAATGCATCAAAAATATCTTAATTTGTGTTCCAAAGACGAACAAAGCTTTTACGGGTTTGGAACAAAATGACAAAACTTCTATTTTGGGGTGGAGTAACCCTAAGTTTGCAAGGTGTCTGAATGATGCCTGTTATTTTTTTTTATATATCATGTAGGCTTACTGTACATTTTTTTTACTTTACATTTAAGTACAGTACAGTTTTTTTTTTGTTTTTTTTTTTTGTACAGTAGGCTACGTTTTAATTTCATTAGTACGTTTTTTTATTTAACTGTATGTAAGCACAGTGCTGTGTTAATGTTCAAACTGTATATTTACAATGTTTAAAGTGGCCGACAATAATAAATATTCTTATTTTTGGAACTGTGCATAGCTAGAGCTGAATAATTAGTCCTGCTACGCTACTGTGTTTTAATGTTGGTCATTATGGTGGTACTTGGAGAGCCAAATATTTTCTGAGGTGGTACTTTGTGTAAAAAGTTTGAGAACCACTGGTCTATACAATGGAAGTCAATGGGAACTGAAACTCTACCAGCTACCAACATTCTTTAAAATATATTTTTTAGCGTTCAGCCGAAGAAAATAAGTTATACAGGTTTGGAACGAAATGAGAAGAGTAAAGGTTGACAGATTTTTCATTTGTGGGTACAGGCTATTCTTTCAAAGAGCAGGACATGTGTTTTTTTAAAGTGTCCTAATATTGTTTTGGAGTCCCCTACAACAGGTTTAATAGCATCTAAGGTCAGAAAACATTGTAATTTTCTCAGAATATACATTCAGTATTAAAGTAATTTGCCAATGATTTAGAAACAAATCGTTCAAAGCAGTTCTGAGCTTAAGGTCACTAAACCTCTCCCTTCCATAAGCCTACTCCGCTCTGATTGGTCAGCTGGCCAAGTCTGTTGTGATTTGGTACAGAGAGGAGTACTTGAGCAAGTTAGCAAATGCTACCATTGACAAAGCTTTACATGAAACAATAATATAGTGCTCCAATCCGTTCTTAAAATAATGACATAAAAACATTTTGTTTAACACTTATGCAAGCGAATCATACCCACAGCTAAAGTTTAGCTGCTAAACTGTAAACAATTAACAAAACAATAATGGTGTATACGTTAGCCGAGTGCTAATGTGACTAAATGATAAAACAATACAGGTTGTAAGCCAAAATATGTCTGCATTCTTTATTATTAAATAAAGTAATTAGAACAACAATAGTTTACATTAATCAACACATTCTTAGGAAATAGTGGGTTCACAGCGAATTAACAGAACTATTTCATGTCAGTGAGACAGTAATATTGTGGTTCACTTGGTAATCTAAAACTGCACTAGGTATACATCATATTAGCACAAAAAAAGTATATTTTGAGCACTAAGTTAAAAATGTACACATAACGTATCAATCGTACTTACAGGTTGTGGTTCTGGTCCAAATAAAGAAGGTACAGACTTATCTTTCATGGACATGTGTTTAGCAAATGCCGCATTGAACTATCCAAGACTAGAGAAGCAGTCCTCTGTAAAATTACGAGTAGCACACAACAAAAGCTGAATTGTATTGCTGTGGTATTGTGGAAAAAAATAATTTTAACCACAGATTCTTCAAATCATCGTCTTTCGGCAATGAAAACAAAACAAACTTACTTTCAAAGCACAAGTTTGAGTTTTGAGAGACAATATCTTTATTTATCATGCACTTTTTGATTAACAACTTTGCAGACAGCTAACAATAAAGGATAGCTATGCTACAAACTGCAAAAGAGATATTTTTCGAAAACCAATATGACCTGCTTTTTGAGATCAGGTTGTTTGGGGCAAACATCGTTTTTTCAAACATTTTTGAGTTCTGCATGAACAAAAAAAAAAAAAAAATCTTACTCTTACTTGAAATATCAAAGTCTGTTAAAGAAATAAAAAGTGTCAATCATCGTTGAAGGGTCTGAAATTGTCTCACCTTGGCAATCTGTCTTCTCTGTTCATATCTCACAGCCTTGACAAGCACTGTTTCAGGGTCAGTACAGCATCACAGCCCTTGTATTGTACCAGTACATACAGCCTTTTGAAGTCTGAGTAGCTTATAAAAGAGTACAAGAGCAAATACCCCCTGACACAGTCCTTAAACGCAGCAACCGTTAAAATATTTTATAAGGTTATTCCCAAAGCCTAAATTTTTAAATATGTTTGAAAAACTGTATTGCATTCGGTAGGTCTGCCTGCAGTGCAATTTCCCAGGAGTATTTGGTTTATGCCAAACTCAAGAACACTGTGAAGCTGTTGAATCGCACAGCTGTTGGAAATGACTTATTACCCAGCGAGAGTCCATTGAGCACTGTCTTTCACAGCCTATTGTATCCAAATGTGTATTTCATTCTAAACGACTTTTGCCATTGACCTTGCACCTACACATTGTAGGAAAAGATTAACTAATGGCTTCTTGTTAAACGTTCCCAATTTTGCGTCCGTAGGATAATTAATGAAGTAATTAAACAGCGCAGGACGAAACTGCAGAATCATCAGAAAAAAAACAACAACAACAAAAAACATGTTTTTGTGTGTCCTCTCACGCTTGTCCTCTGGTTGTTCATGCTGTTTTCACACAATTGTTTTCTTATTTAATTCCATTAGGGGGATATTAAAAAGGGAGCTCAATGAAAAATGAAATTTCTGTTATCCTTTACTCAACCTCTAATCATTTCAAACCCTTGTGACTTTCTTTATTCTATAGAACACAACAGGAAAAATGTACATTGTTCTGTTCCACAAACAAAGGCATGTAAGTATTAGTAATCAAATCTTAATCTAAAATGTAGACAACTTTGTCTTTGCTTGTTAAACATCTTGCAAGACTAAGATATCATATCTTAGTCTTGCAAGATGTTTAACAAGCAAAGACAAAGTTGTCATATCATATCCAGCAAGTAGATGAAACTGGTGGAACATACTCTAGGCCTCAAAACTACACACAAACAAGAAAATAGTATTTTTTTTTGTATTTGAGATACGCATTTGCACTTTTTACAGCACATGAGCTTTTGCGTTTCCGGTCTGACACATTCACATACGTATGAACGGAAGTCAATGGAACGAAAAGTGCGGTGTGACAACCCTTGACTCTTTGTCATGCAAACCAATCAGCAAAGAGCTTATTGGCATGTCCAGTTTGACACATCAGGTTGTATCAGAAAATGGTGGAGAGCATTACGGAATGATATATATTAACATCAAACCAATGAAAAAAAAAAAAAAAAACAACAGTTCTGCAAATTAATATAAAACAAAAAATAACAGGGTTGAAAAAAAGTCATCATTGCCTTGATTTAATACTTTGCAGAGCCACCTTTTGCTTTAATTAAAGCTATAAATGTCTATAAATGGGATATTGCTGTACTAGCTTGATTTGGGAATATTTGCCCATTCTTCCTTGCAGAATTGCTCAAGTTCGCAGTCCCAGCTGAAGTGAAACACCCCCACAACATAATGCTTCACAGTAGGTACGGTGTGTTTTGTGTGCTGTGCTGTGTTTGCTTTACACCAAACATAGGAAAAAGGTCAATTTTGGTCTCATCAGACCATAGCACCTTTTGTTAGAAGGTATCACACACTTCCAAATGTTTTTTGCGTAGCGCAAATGAGAAAGGCTTCTTTCGTGCCACCCTGTCATACAGGCCAGCTTTGTGTAAAGTTTGGGGGATAGTTGTCACATGCACAGACTGACCAGACACACATTTATAAAACCTTGTAAGTCCTTCAAAGTTGTCTTTGGCCTCCTGGTAGCTTCACTTATCAATGTCCTCCTGGCTCTGTCATCAACTTTGGATGGATGTCCTGATCTAGGCAATGTGCTTTTGGTGCCATACGCTTTCCACTTCTTCTTGATGCTCTAACAATACTCTGAGGGATAGCTAAAGCCTTTCAAATGTTGTGTAGCCTTCTCCTAACTTGTGCCTTTTTACAACTTTATGCCATAGGTGTTTTGAAAGCACTTTCCCAACCATGGTGAATTATTTGCCGTACCATGCACTACTAACAGTGGAATCTTCAAGAAACAGCTTGTTTTATTCTGAAGTAATCAACACCACTACTATTGATGTCAGAGGTTGGGCAATTAGCCTGGTGTTTAATCTGGAAGTTGGTTGCTTGCATAGTTGCATAGTTGTCACATACACAGACTGACCAGACCCATCCATAAAGCCTTGTAAGTCCTTCAAAGTTGTCTTTGGCCTCCTGGTAGCTTCTCTTATCAATGTCCTCCTGGTTCTGTCATCCACTTTGGATGGATGTCCTGATCTAGGCAATGTGCTTTTGGTGCCATACGCTTTCCACTTCTTATTGATGCTCTAAACAGTACTCTGAGGGATAGCTAAAGCCTTTCAAATGTTGTGTAGCCTTCTACTAACTTGTGCCTTTTTACAATTTATCCCAGAGGTCTTTTGAAAGCACTTTCCAAACCATGGTGAATTCTTTGCCGTACCATGCACTACTAACAGTGGAATCTTCAAGAAACAGCTTGTTTTATTCTGAAGTAATCAACACCACTAATATGTCAGGTGGGGCAATTAGCCTGGTGTTTAATCTGGAAGTTGATTGCTTGCACCTGAGCAATATTATAATGGTTTACTCTAAGGGGCTGATCACTTTACCAAACCAGGCATTTCACTGATTCATTTTTTAAATTATGTTTTTAATGTGTACATGCAGCTCAAAAAAAGTTTGACTTACTTTATAATGTAAGTGCAATGTGACAAAAGGTAAAGGTTTCAGGGTATGATGATTTTCTATAGCCACTGTATTTACAAGATAACAATTGTTAATTATTAATTGATAAACAAACGTTTTAAAATAACTCAACTACATGCTTGTTTTCATTTGAATTGTAAATATTATTTATTAAATAAAATCATATTTGTCATTCTCAAGCTATGCATGCAGGGTCATTTGAATGTTCTTAAAACGTTGTTTGTGTTCCACAGATCAAAGAAAGTCATACAGCTTTGGATCAACATGAGGGTGAGCAAATGATGACAGATTGTTGATTTTGGGGTGAACTGCTGCTTTAAATCCTAGTTTGCAGGTTGTGAAAAGTGGTCCACCCGTTTCTTATGGTGTCCCCCTTCCACTGCAGGTTTCTCAGCGCACTACAGGAGAAGCTCAGAGTAATGCAACAGACAATTTGCTGACCTCATGTGTAAGTGCTGAAGAATAGGCTTCTGCTGAAGACCTTGCCCACGGTGCTTTCCTGGATTTATGCTCGACTTGGTGGAATGACTCCGTCTCCCGGGTGCCAGCAGGGTTGAAATAGAGGCTGTGATGAAGTAGGGTAAAGGACAAACTCACTTGATTTTAATAAGGTGTTGTCACAGCAGATAAGTTGGCCCTGTATCAGCCGAGCCCAGGGAGCTGGAGTCATTCCAGCTACTTTAAATACAGCTGTTCTGCCAGAGCCAGATACACTCGCTGTATCAAGGTTACAAAAGTTCCCGGCATATTCATAATAGCGAGCGCACAAACTCTAGTGTCTCTCGCTCACCTCATCCGAACTCTCTACTGCTCTCATCCGCACCCTTATAACAGCGCTGCTGATAACAGCCAATCAGAATGGTGTCTGAAAAGTCATGTTGCAAGGAAGATAAGTCAGTCATGTTGGGTATGTTCCAGTCACCCTGTATTGATCTACGAAGTGGACTTCACAGGTGTCGGCCGTCCTAATAACACTAATAATAGAGAGCATGAATGCTCAGTCCAAAGGGTTGATATAAATATCACTTAACAGGAAGTGGAAAGAGAAATGTATTAGTTAGTGTGCAACACATCAGAATGTTTGGTCAAAGTAAATATTGTATTTAGACATTTATATATTTTATTGTTATATTTTCAACCTATTATTTCACAAATACTTTATTATATGAATGGGAATGCTAATAACATCCATAACAACATTATTATCAACATCTATTGTAGAATATTATATTATATGTGACCCTGGACCAAAAAAGCAGTCATATAGGTTTTTTTTTTTTTTTTAATTGAGATTTATACATCATGTGAAAGCTAAATAAATAGCTTTCCATTGATGTTTGGTTTGTTAGGATTATATTATTTACCACCATTATGACATATATTATTGTTATTATATGAAGGAAAATGCTAAAAAATATATAAAACAAATAAATAAATAAATGATTATCAACATATTATTATATTACATTATGCCACAAATACTTAAATATTATTATTATTATTATTATTATTATATGAAGGAAAATGCTAATGAATATTATCAGATTAAAAATAAATAAGTAAATAATGACAACATTATTATCAACATATCATATTGTATTATATTTACCACATATTATATCACAAAAACTGTATAAATGAGAATGTTTTTGAATATTAGAATACTATATATTATATACCACATGTGTACCACATATTATGCCACAAATGCATATATAAAGAAAATGCAAATGAATATTTTGAAAATAAATGAATAATAAAATGATGATGGCATTATTGACTAATTATAATGTAAACAACTCTCTCGCTTAGATATCACTGCTTTGTGTCATATGAAAGTTAAACATGAAATGGCTTGAAAACGTGATGACTGTCAGTTTTTAGTGATTTCGGCTTGATGAAATGAAAGATGTATTATAGTGTCTTGACCACTTACAGGGCTTTTATGACGATAACCCGAAACTAAGTTAAGAACAGCTGAACATCAGTTCACAAATAAAAAACAAGTGTCTATTTAAGTGCAAATAACCTGCCTTGTCGGCAGATGCTTTTTATACTAATTCCATGCACCAATGTGTGATTACCAAGTATTACAAAAGATTATCATCTATTAACAGCTCCAGTGGCGAAATGGTAAAGTACGTGTTGAAGTTATTTTTGACGGGTTCGAATCCGCGTTTTGCCAAACTTTTTTTACCTTTCTATCATGTTGAAAAGGCATGTATTTTTAATAATAATTAAGTAAATAACTGAAAAGTTGAACTTAAAGTATTGGGTAATGTTAGGCTAGGTGTAGGGAGGGATTTATTGTCGCAATAAGGAGACATCCATTTAATAATTTGAATTAAATTTATAATTTACACTCAATATGTAATTATTACATAGTGTTTTATAATGTACTACAATACTGAGGTGCAGATTGCCACTATTTGCAATAAGTAGTACAAATAACAGAAAACACTGCTAGATGTAAATAGAAACTATAGATATTTTTGCTTAGTGTAAACATTAAGTGTAACAGTGACATAAATTATATACATACAGTTGTGCTCAAAAGTTTACATACCCCTTGCAGAATACTGATTCTTAATACTGCGTTATTACCTGAACAACCCACAGCTGTTTTTGTTGTTGTTGTTGTTTTTAGGGATAGTTGTTCATGAGTCCCTTGTTTGTTCTGAACAATTAAACTGTCTGCTGTTCATCAGAAAAAAATCCTTCAGCTCCCACAAATGCTTTGGTTTTCCAGCATTTTTGTGTATTTGAACACTTTCCAACAATGACTGTATGATTTTGAGATCCATCTTTTCACACTGAGGACAACTAAGGGACTCATACGCAACTATTACAGAAGGTTCAAACACTCACTGATGCTCCAGAAGTAAAAAAAAATGCATTAAGAGCCTGAAAACTTTTGACATTTGAAGATCATGGTAAATTTAACTCATTTTGTCTTCTTGGAAACATTCAGGTATCTTCTGTGAAAAGATGGATCTCAAAATCATACAGTCATTGTTGGAAAGGGTTCAAATACACAAAAATGCTGGAAAACCAAAGAATTTGAGGGAGCTGAAGGATTTTTTCTGATGGATAGCAGACAGTTTAACTCATGAACAACTATCACTAAACAAAAAAACACAGCTGTGGGTCATTCAGGTAACAACACAGTATTAAGAATCAAGGGTATGTAAACTTTTGAACAGGGTCATTTTTATAAGTTTTATAAGTTCAACTATTGTTTTCTCTTACTAAATAAAAAATAGCATGCATTTTATATGATCCCTCTTATTTTGGTTAAATAATTAAGATTTTGCATATTCTGCAAGGGGTATGTAAACTTTTGAGCACAACTGTACATACATATATATAAAGCCTCCACACACCAAAACACCACCACACGCCACTGATGTGTGTGTGTGTGTGTGTGTGTGTGTGTGTGTGTGTGTGTATGTGTGTGTGTGTGTATATATATAATATATATATGTGTGTGTGTGTGTGTGTGTGTGTGTATGTATGTATGTATAGCATACTGTAATACAAGACGAAAAAAATAAAGTGTCATGTGAAAGCATTGTAAGACTGCAAGAGGTATCCAGCCCTCGCCCCACAACTAATTTGGTCTCTTAGCCTAGTGTGTTCTCACCCTCCCACTTAACAAGTGGCACCCTAACCAGCTACAGGAGCGGGCTAGCTTTAATTAAACAGTGTTAATTATGACAGAGAGGAGGGACACACTCATTATCCCGATAACAGCTGCTCATGCTAACACTAGCCAACCACCCCCGGAAAGCGCATACAAGATATCACAAAAATATGTGTACACACTCATAGCACACACACACATACACACTCATAATCAGCTAGTGCATATGCGCACACACTTTCTCTTTGTACAGACAGACACTCCTCTATCACCCATATGAACTTTCCTTCACATTGAGAGCTCAGGGGCTGTGATGTGTTTTGTTAGGCCAGTGTTTGTGTGTGTGTGCTATAAATTCTCCCATTAAACACACAGCCATTTGCTCACTGTAGGGGGGCAAGCTGCTGATTTTCCTTTCAATGAATCGCATAACCTGCAGCCATTGACTTATAGTTTATGTAAATGTTTTATTTAGGGTTATTAAGAAGCGGCAACAATTAATTTGGATATGTATTAATAAACACTAGAAAAGTCAAAGGATATTATCAGCGCAAAACGTCTTGGTTACGTATGGTAACCCTCGTTCCCTGATGGAGGGAACGGAGACGTTGTGTCGAAGTGACGACTAGGGGTCGCTCTTGAGAGCCCGAACACCTCTGACAGCTTTGAGAAAAGGCCAATGAAATTGGTACGCAGTATTTGCATAGCCCGCTCCGCCCCGGAGATCCGGGCATAAGAGGGGGGGGCTAGGCAACACTCATTGTTCTGATCTGAGGAGCCGAAGCACCCGGCTACACTCAGAGGCGGTCCGAGGTTGTGGCAAGGGGGACACAACGTCTCCGTTCCCTCCATCAGGGAACGAGGGTTACCATACGTAACCAAGACGTTCCCCGTCTGTCGTTCACGTTCGACGTTGTGTCGAAGTGACGACTAGGGGTCCCAGTTGAAAACGCCACAACCAGCGGACCGCGTCACGAGTGCATGGAGTGCAAATATTAACAGGTCTTGCGTGTTAGATAAATGTCACTCACCTCTACGTGACCTTCCAATGCCCAAGAGCTTCAGCCAGCCTTTCCTCACCTTTGGTTGAACATCTTGGAGAACATTGGGCCAGTGTCCGTCCTCCCCGGGGGGGGGATGGGCACTACGGAGACCACACCCTGCCCGGAGGGAGGTATTTGTGTGGAGAATACACTTGAGGGCTCGCACTAGGGGAGCACAACAAGGGGACGATCCTGAGGCAGGCTCCGCATGAGGAGAGACTGCTGAGCTCAGGGTCGGAGACAAGTTTTGTCTTAAGGGAAACACCGCATCTCTGGGAGTATAGGTGGAGATACACACATGGGGCCGCATTAGGAGCCACTACATGTGGGGCACCAACCTAATATGAGAGTTCACAAGAGGCAACCTAACCTCATATTAGATTCTGATAGCTAGTTCCTCCGCTGAACATAGCTACGTTGCGGGTGCAACATGATGGAAATTGTCGTTCAGGGTTCACGCCAGGAAACTTACTGAACTGGGGAAGCGTCATCACCCGTGGGGAACGACGCTTCAGCAAGCTTCTACACCGTGTCAGCTTCAGGAGTTACTGGGCTTGCGTTCAGGACTCCCGAAGAGACTGGTTCTACACGCAGATTGTAGAACCTGGCAAACGTGTTAGGTGTAGCCCAACCTGCAGCTCTGCAAATGTCTGTTAAAGAGATCCCGTTCGCCAGCGCAACCGACGCTGCGACGCCCCTGGTGGAGTGGGCGTGCACCCCCAGCGGGCAGGGCACCCCTGTGGCCTGGTAGGCCAAACGAATCGCATCCACAATCCAGTGGGAAATTCTTTGTTTGGAGACAGCTTTCCCCTTCTGCTGTCCTCCAAAACAGACAAAGAGCTGACTCGACCGTCTGAAGCTTTCAGTACGTTCCAAGTAAATGCTCAGGGCACGGACTGGGCATAACAAGGAGAGGTTGGGGTCGCCTTCCTGAGAAGGGATAGCTTGCAGAGTGACCACCTGGTCCCTGAAGGGAGTGGTGGGCACTTTGGGCACATAACCGGGCCGGGGTCTCAGGATAACGTGAGAGTTAGCCGGCCCGAATTCGAGGCACGAGTCACTGACGGAGAGGGCTTGGAGGTCTCCCACTCTTTTGATCGATGTGAGCGCAGTCAGGAGAGCCGTCTTTTGGGAGAGAGCACTGAGTTCGACTGACTGGAGCGGCTCAAAGGGATCTGACTGTAGGCCCCGGAGGACCACAGACAGATCCCAAGAGGGGACAAGGCGCGGTCTGACGGGGTTCAGCCTGCGTGCACCTTTAAGGAATCGTATAACCAAATTGTGCTTCCCAACCGATCTACCTTCCACCAGGTCGTGGTTAGCGGCAATAGCGGCTACCTGGACCTTAAGTGTTGAAGCAGAAAGGTGTCTATCCAGTCCTCCTTGGAGGAAGGAAAGCACCGTTCGGATGCCACATCTCCGTGGGTTCTCCCCCCGGGAGGAACACCAGTTTGTGAATTTGCGCCATCTGAGGTCGTACAGCCGCCTCGTGGAAGGAGCTCTCGACTGCAACAGAGTGTTTACCACTGCCAGTGGGAGATCTCTGAAATCCTCCTGGTCGCGTCCAGGGACCATACGTGGAGGTTCCAGAGATCTGGGCGCGGGTGCCATATCGTGCCCTTCCCCTGTGAAAGGAGGTCCTTCCTCAGGGGAATGCGCCAGGGAGGAACGGGGGAGAGGAGCACCAGCTCTGAGAACCAAACCCTGTTGGGCCAGTAGGGGGCCACCAGCAGGATCTGTTCTCTGTCCTCCCTGACTTTGCACAGGGTCTGTGCAATTAGGCTCACTGGTGGAAACGCATACTTGAGGAGGCCCTGAGGCCAGCTGTGTGCCAGTGCATCTGTGCCGAGGGGCGCCTCGGACAGACCGTACCACAACTGGCAGTGAGTGTTCTCTATCGAGGCAAACAGGTCGACCTGGGCCTGACCGAAAAGACTCCAGATCAGCTGAACCGTCTGAGGGTGAAGTCTCCACTCGCCCCGAAGCGAAGTCTGTCGGGAGAGCGCGTCCGCTACCCAATTGAGTTCGCCCGGTATGTGGGTGGCTCGTAGAGACTTGACATTGTTTCGACACCAAAGGAGGAGATGGCGGGCTAGCTGTGACATGCGAAAGGAGCGTACACCGCCCTGGTGATTGATGTAGGCTACAGTCGCAGTGCTGTCTGTGCGGACCAGCACGTGTTTGCCCTGAACCAAAGGTCGGAACCTCTTCAGGGCCAAAAACACTGTCAGCAGTTCGAGGCAATTGATATGCCAATGCAGCCGAGGGCCCGACCAGAGCCCTGCAGCTGCTTGCCCATTGCATACGGCGCCCCAGCTTGTGTTGGATGCATCTGTCGTAACCAAAATGCGCCTGGACACTTGTCCTAAGGGCACCCCGGCCCGTAGGAACGAAATGTCTTTCCAAGGACCGAGGGTTTTTAGACATACGGGTGTGACGAGCACCCGGTATGAACCCTGGCGCCATGGCCATCTCGGGACTCGGGAACGGAGCCAGTGTTGTAACGGTCTCATGTGCATCAGGCCCAGCGGCGTGACGGCGGCTGCGGATGCCATGTGACCCAGGAGCCTCTGAAATTGTTTGAGGGGGACCGTCGGGCTGCGTGAGAGCTTCTGGACGCAGCTCAGCACTGACTCTGCACGCTCCGGGGAGAGCCGTGCACTCATGGCAACCGAGTCTAGTTGTATACCGAGAAAAGAGATGCTCCGTACCGGGGCGAGCTTGCTCTTTTCCCAGTTGACCCGAAACCCCAGATGGGCCAGATGGTTGAGAACCACATCCCTGTGTTTGCATACCAACTCCTGAGAGTGTGCTATGACCAGCCAGTCGTCGAGGTAATTGAGAATGCGGATGCCCCTCTCCCGGAGAGGGGCAAGGGCTGCCTCTGCGACTTTCGTAAAGACGCGGGGAGACAGGGAGAGCCCAAATGGAAGGACTTTGTACTGAAATGCTCGACCTTCGAAGGCAAACCGCAGGAAGGGCCTGAGTCTTGGAAGAATCGAGACATGAAAGTACGCGTCTTTCAGGTCTATCGCCACAAACCAATCCTGGAATCTGATGCACGTGAGAATGCGTTTGAGCGTTAGCATTCTGAAGGGGAGCTTGTGAAGGGCCCGATTCAGAATCCTCAGATCCAGGATTGGTCTTAAACCGCCACCTTTCTTGGGTACAATGAAGTAGGGGCTGTAGAACCCTTTCTTCATGTCGGCCGAGGGGACCGGCTCTATCGCGTCCTTCGCCAGAAGGGTCGCGATCTCCGCCCGAAGAACCGCAGCATTCTCGTCCCGAACCTCGGTAGAGAAGATGCTGCTGAACTTGGGCGGATTGCGTGCGAATTGGATAGCATAGCCGAGTCGGATGGTTCTGAGAAGCCAGCGAGAGAGGTTGGGTATCTCGAGCCAAGCTGTAAAACTCTCTGCCAACGGTCTCAGGGGGACCACCGACGTACCTCGGGTGGGTACGGTGTGACTGAGTTGTGGTGAAAGCCCTTTGTTCGGGGGCGTGCTGTCCCGGAGGACACAAGGTGCTTTGATCGCCATAACCGACATACAAGGATCCGTGAGAAGATCGCCTGAGCTCAGGGGATCGACTGACGGATGCGCTTGTTTCTCTGTCAAAGTATGCAGAAGCGCAAGTTTTGCGGTTGAGCATGCTTTGGTGTGTTTTGGTGGCTGGGTACCCCGGAGGGACCCAGCCATGGAAGGATCGACCATCGGAACCGACAGACAAGGATCCATCAGAAGATCGCCTGAGCTCAGGGGATCGACTGATGGATGCACTTGATTCGTCAAAGCATGCCAAAGCGCAGGCCCTGCGGTTGAGCATGCTTTGATGTGTTCTGGTGGCTGGGTACCCCGGAGGGACCCAACCATGGTGGGTGTACCGATCATCGTAACCGACAAGGATCCAACGGAGGACCGCCTGAGTTCAGGGGGTCGACTGAAGGATGCACTTGGTTTGTCAAAGCATGCAGAAGCGCCTGAGATGCGGTCGAGCATGCTTTGACGTGCTTCAGTGGCTGGGTACCCCGGAGGGACGCAGTCGCACTGGTTTTTACGCCCAGAGAAGAAAGAAATTGCTCTTAAATTGACCATGTGGTGGCTGTCCGCCGTGAGGCAGACAGCCAGGATGGAGCCGAAGCCCACACTCGTCCCCTCGCCGAGTGTGGATCTAGACAGGTCAGCAGATCTCTCTCCCCTGGGCGGCTCACTTCAGGAGCGCTTCGAAGCCTGATGAGGGTTCCTAGCGGCCTGAAAATGAGCTAACGGCGCCACCTTCTTGCGAGAACTCGACGGCAAGGCTGGTTTGGGTGCAGGACCAGCCTGAGGCGGGCCCTGAACCAGTCTGGAGAAATGGGGGCGTCAAGAAAGCGAACTTTCTCAGTGTCCTTCATTTCCGCCAGATTTAGCCAAAGGTGGCGCTCCTGGACCACCGTAGTGGACATCGCTCTACCCAGAGCCTGCGTTGCGACATTTGATGCTCGGAAGCATACACAGAACTGAACGCAGTTCCTGCGACACTCTGAGGCGAGATCTCCCTCGTGCAGATCTTATAACACTTTGCCTGGCAGCCAGCAGGATGGCAAAAGTGTGCATGGTGGACACAGCCTGTCCAGAAGACGTGAACCCCTTCACGCTCTGGACGAGAGCCTATGTGGTCCCACCAGGGGGCAGGGCATCAGATATGCAGGTGCTGTACTGAAGCGCCCACCCGCCTGGAGAATCCACGAAGCCTCTCGCGCTGGACCGCCATCGAGGGAAATGAGGGAGGAGGATCTGATATATCGTGTTTCAGCCGAAAAAAAAAAGGCCTATCACGATATAGTCAATCTCGTACGTTACCGAAGCCATGAACACACAGGATGAGGCGGAGGGTTTTTTCTCACTCAAACCTGATGTGTTTCGGTTATCTTGTTCAAGCACGCCCACCACTTCAGCGTCTGCTCAAACTGAGACTCGCTCCCCAGCTTGCTCAGTCGAAGCATCAGCTTCCCATGGTTTAAGTCCTCCCTCCGATGCTGCAGCCAACCTCTCAACCAGCTTTTAAGGTTTTGAACAGAGTAAAGTTGTAAAAAGAACTAATAATCTGTCCAAAAACCTAAACGGGGGTCGCGAGGAACGAGCGATCCGCGGGGGGAAACCCGGCGGAACTAACTCATTTCCTATTGCTCGCCATCGACGCACATCGCAGCGGCCCTCGTACCCGGAAGTAGAAGGGCCGAACGGAAGCGGTCGCGGTGAGCCGCGGCTTCGCGGCTCGTGAGCAGCAACCCATAGTTATGTTCCCTTCCGCAAGCAGAACACAAACTATCAACGAAGCGATGTATCAGCGTGAGACTAGCTCAACCCTGAGCACAACGATCGTGCCGATTGTTATTGTTTACGAGGAAACCGCAACCAGGAAGACACGGACGGAAAGGCAAATGTAAACACAATCCATCCGTGTCGGCTCTTTCAGAGAAATTACTCCTTTTCAGGAGGAAAAGCTCTTTAGAGATCGTCGTCGAAGCACCCAGGGGTATTCTCGCTTACCAAGAGAAGGGTTAAAGGGAGAAACCGCTGCTCGTGCCATAGATCCAACGACGAAGAGGTGAGTAATGCTGTTTTCCCCTAAGAGAATACTGCATTCGGCTCCGAAGAAACAGAACAATGAGTGTTGCCTAGCCCCCCCCTCTTATGCCCGGATCTCCGGGGCGGAGCGGGCTATGCAAATACTGCGTACCAATTTCATTGGCCTTTTCTCAAAGCTGTCAGAGGTGTTCGGGCTCTCAAGAGCGACCCCTAGTCGTCACTTCGACACAACGTCGAACGTGAACGACAGACGGGGAATGCCCCCTTACAAGCTGCCTGTTATTATATGCTGTCTATGTTTGAATGCTTGATTCTGATAGGTCATTTGTGCCATTCTGTGGTCATATATTTTTGCATAATGAGCGTTGATTGGCTGTTGTCTCCAGCAACCAATTTCCTCCATAGCTGTGCTCTTTCATCTCAATGCCAGTCAATATTTCATGCTCATGTATTTATTTATTTTGTGTAATTAGCTATTTAATTAGCAGGATAAGGTAAAGTCAGTTAGTCATTTAAATAACTGATGATGATTAGTAATAGTAGTAGTAATAGTAGTAGTAGTAGTAACATTAATAATAATAGCAACAAAAACAGCAACAAAAACACAAAAATTAATAATAAGAGCAATTGTTATTATTATGTGTTGTTGCTTTTGTTGTTATTACATAGTGTGTCATAATACAATGTATTATAATGCTATTAGTTTAAAGTATTATTATTTAAATGTAACAGTGTGTATTAACATTGTTTAATGAATGTATTAGTTAGATTAATACAGTTTTATAATATTATTACTTTAAAATAAACTATTAAGCTAAATAAAATGAAATAAAATAATTATTAAATAAAAAATATTAAATTAAATAATAGGTTATATTAATAAATATGTGAAATATTATAAATTATTATTATTATTTTATTATTATTAATAATAATAATAAAATAATATGTATTATTATGTGTTGTTGCTGTTGTTGTTGTTATTGTTGTTGTTGTTGTTGTTACATAGTTTGTAATAACAACTATTATTATTATTATTATTATTATTAATTTAACAGTTATTAGCACTGTATAAAAATCTATTATTATTTTAATTTATACAATTTGAATAATATTTTAATAATATTACTTTTGGATAATAATTCAACAGTTTAACATTTATTTTTTGTTAATATAATTAAATTGTTAAAAAAAAGTTTGATATTATTATAATTTTTTATATTATTCCTTAAAATAAATTATTATTATTATTATTATTACTATTAATTTAACAGTTATTAGCACTGTATAAAAATCTATTATTATTTTGATTTATACACTTTGAATAACATTTTAATAATATTACTTTTGGATAATAATTCAACAGTTTGATATTATTATAATTTTTTTATTCCTTAAAATAAATTGTATTATTATTATTGTTATTATTATTATTATTATTATTATTAATAGTATATATACTATTATTTAGATGTATTTTATTATTAATAATAATAACATTTTGCAGTCTGTATTAACATTATTACTATTTTGATTATTGAATTGTATTATTCAATTATTACTTCAATATTATTATTATTATTATTATTATTATTATTACTAAGGATAATAATTGTACATTTTATAATAATGTATTTTTTTAATCATTCAACTAAATTAGCATTGCCTAAAATAAATATATAAATCTAATAAAATTTTATTTGATACAAATATTATTTATTAAATTAATTATTCGCATTATAATTATTATTATTAAAATTTAACCCTTTGTATTAATGTTGTTTAATAATAAATGTTTTATTATTTTGATTAATACTTTTTTATTATATTATGTAAAAATAAATTTAAAATACAAATAAAAAATAAATATTATCATTATTATTATTATTATTATTATTATTATTAATAACAATAATAAAGGATAAGTTTATCATAATGTAATAATTTATCATAATGTTTTAATAATTCATTGATGAACTTAAAATAATTATTACATTTTATTATTTTGGTTGTACCGCTGTGATCACGTTTATCTTAAGACATTTTTTTTTTAATCTAAAACTTTTTATGCATTATGAAATGTTTTAGAAATAATGGTAAATGTATAAACCTATGCATGTATTTGTAAAGCATTAAAATAAATAAATAAATAAATACTACTGGGAAAGATATGAATACATACTTATTTTACTGTGTTTTCACTGAGTGTGTGGGTAAGTGAGTGAGCTCAGATTGATGCATTAAGGAAGATGTATGCCTGTTCTCCATGAATAGACGTTTCATTTCAGTAAGAAAACCCCGTTACGTGTCCGCCTTGCATTTCACGGGCCCATTGTTCGCAGACGATTATGACGCTGCGATATCAAATAATGTTTCATGGAGGCTGGGCGGTGCGATAGCTGAAGCCTGAATCAAAATAGGACCACAAACACCGTCTGACTGAGGCTAATGATGTAGTCACTTCATAAGCCACCTGAATTCTCCACAGAGCACTACTCTGGGAATTGTGTTTCTGTTTTTCGTCTGGCAAGATGCCACGCGATTCGCTCTATGCCAGGTGTTCTTTTATTTATCGCACAAGCAAAAGTGACCTTTATATCCACACATTAAAGAGAGGAATTTACCTCCCAGAGATCTTTCATCCCGTTTATTTTTCTTAGCGGTGAAACACACCAAACAGCCGTCTCACATTTTTTCTCGGATTTCTACTTCTGCTGATGACTATAGTCCATTTTATGTGGACAAATGCACATATAAAAAATCTTTTCCCAAGATTATGATATTTTTACTGGCCTCCAGAATAGCAAAACTCGTTTTAAGAGTGTACTTGAGAGAGTGGAAAGGAAATAAGTCTGGGATCTCGCTGTTAAAAAGCAGCTCAACGATGCTGGAGAACATAATGTTTAGGGCGTTGTTAACCGAGTGAAAGTGTAAATTGAGGCGGCTGCGTTTGATCCCTGAGGTGATAAAGAGCTCAGATCTGTTCTGACTAAAGTGCTTTCAGAAAGTGTTTAGAATGGCATTACGTTTGAGAAACTCCAGCAAAGTGACACCATTTACTATGCTGTAATATTGTAGGTGGAATTAAATTCCAATAGCAAGTGCTACAATAAAAGTAAAGGACGGAAATAAAGTTCCCAGGAAGATAAATGTCCTTCCTGAATGGATTCTACTGGATTCTGAAGTAAATGTGAGTAATGCTTACCTGTGTAAAACCGCCGTCCTGCAGGGCTGGTTTGGGTGATTGCCAGGATGTTTCTTTGCAGTTGTGAAGGTTTGGGTGCTTGCGATTGCATTGGTTGGCAGTTTCAATAGCATGCTGGTATGCTGTTGCTGTGGGTTGCTAGCACACTATATGGTTGTTAGGGTGTTCTGGGTGTCTGTTATTGCATTGGTTGGGGTTTTTAGTGTTGTTTGTGCTGTTGTCATAATAATTAAGGTAAAAGAGTCCAAAAGAGACCAAAAAAAAGACCAAAAACAATATGTTTATATAAAACTATATTTTATTAATAAAAAAACAAGCATAATAACAAACAAAAAAAAGGCATAAAGTGCTAATGGAAGTGCATTAATTGTCATTAATTACTCTCATGTCGTCCCAAACTTGTAAGACTTTCATACTATCAATAATAAATGAATAATGAGGTGGGAAATTGAACACTGGGGGAATGAATGAATGAATGAATGAATGAATGAATGAAATTAACAAATGAATGAATGCATAGGAAATTAATACGGGTAATCAATGACCGAAGGAATGAATGGGAAATTGAACATTAGGGAAATAAACTAATGAGTAAGTGAGTGGGTGAGTGAGTGAGTGAGTGAGTGAGTGAGTGACTAAATGAATGAATGAATGAACAGTGGGGAAAATTTACGAATGAATGAATGAATGAATGAATGAATGAATGAATGAATGAATGAATGAACAATGGGGAAAATTAACAAATTAATGAATGCATAGAAAATTAATAGGGGACTGATATTGGGGAAATGAATGAATGAATGGGGAATTGAACATTGGGGGAATTAACGAATAAATGAATGAATGACCATTGGTGAAAATTAATGAACTGAACATTAGGGGAATAAATCAATAAATGAATAAACATTGATGGAATGAATTAATTAATTAATTAAAATTAATGAATGGGGAATTGAACTTTGGGGCAATAAGTGAACGAATAGGGGAATTGAACATTAGCCCAGTGTTCATTTAATGAATTAATAGAGGAACTGGTCATTGAGGAATGAATGACTGAACATTGGGGGGAAAGAATGAATGAATAAATTAATGAGTAGGGGAACTGATCATTTGGGGAATAAATACATTAATGAATGAACATTGGGGGAATTTAAGGAATTAACTAATTAATTGAACATTGGGGAAATTAACAAATGACCATTGGGGAAATGAATGAATGAATGAATGAATGGGGAAACTGTGAATTGTGGGAATTAATAAATAAGGGAACTGAACATTGGGTGAATGAATTAATTGGGGAACTGAACATTTGGGAATGAATGAGTGAGTGAGTGAGTGAGTGAGTGAGTGAGTGAGTGAGTGAGTGAGTGAGTGAATGAATGAATAAATAGGGGAATTGAACATTGGGAAAATTAATGAATGTATGAATTGAAAATTGGAGGAATGAATGAATAGGGGAACTGAACATATGGGGAATGAATGAATGAATGAATGAATGAATTAATTAATTAAATTTGGGAAATTAATGAATGAATAGGTGAACTGAACATTGGGGGAATGAATTAATGAATAAGGGAACTGAACATTGGGGGAATTAATGAATGAATGAATGAACCGTAAATTGGGGAAATGAATGAATAGGGGAACTGAACATTGGGTGAATGAATGAACAAATTAATTAATTAATAGGGGAACTGTACATTGGTGGAATGACTGAATGAAAGAATTTAACATTTGGGAAATGAATGAATGGGGAACTGAAAATTTGGGAAATTAATGAATGAATAGGGGAACTGAACATTGGGGGAAATAATGAATGCATGAATGAATAAGGGAACTGAACACTGAGGGAATGAATGAATGAATGAATGAATGAATGAATGGGGAAACTGTAAATTGGGGCAATGAATGAACAGGGGAATTGAACATTGGGTGAGTGAATAAATGAATTAATAGGGGAACTGTACACTGGTGGAATGACTGAATGAAAGAATTGAACATTGGGGGAATGAATGAATGGGGAACTGAACATTGGGGAATGAATGAATGCATGAATGAATAAGAGAACTGAACATTGAATGAATTAATGAATAAATGAATGAATGAATGAATTAATTAATGGGGAAACTGTAAATTAGGGAAATTAATGAATAGGGGAACTGAACATTGGGTGAGTGAATTAATAAATTAATAGGGGAACTGTACATTGGTGGAATGACTGAATGAAAGAATTGAACATTGGGGGAATGAATGAATGAATGCATGAATGAATAAGGGAACTAAACATTGAGGGAATGAATGGATGAATGGGAAAACTGTGTATTGGGGAAATGAATGAATAGGGGAACTGAACATTGGGTGAGTGAGTGAGTGAGTGAGTGAGTGAGTGAGTGAGTGAGTGAGTGAGTGAGTGAGTGAGTGAGTGAGTGAATTAATTAATTAATAGGGGAACTGTACACTGGTGGAATGGCTGAATGAAAGAATTGAACAGTGGGGGAATGAATGAATAGGGGAACTGAACATTAGGGGAATAATTGAAGGAATAAATTGAACATTGGGGAAATGAATGAATAGAGGGATTGAACGTTGGATTAATTTGATTATAAAATATAAATAAATGATTCTAAAATGTATAATTATTAATAATATTGAATATATTAAAAGCAATGGTTATTATTACAAATATTCGATATTGTTATATATTATTTATTGATTTTCTTTTCATATTCACTTTTTTTAATATTCAACATTCTATAAAACACACAAAGATCAGGCCAAGCTGACTGTTGATTATCTCTAATTAAAGAAACGAGACAATTTTTTATGCCTTGCAAATCAATAATGAAGATTTCACAGCATGCTGCTGCCAGTGCACAATGGAGTCTAGTTGCCATGGTGAAATATGGTCATCACAATAAGAATAATATTCCTACATTGTAGAGCATTACATTAGATTAAAGGAACCGTAGAGGATTCTCTGTTGCTCTTAATGTACTGATTCACCCTCCAATTATAATGCGTATAATGCATCACACCATCCATCAGTACAATGCCTCACAGAAACCAAAAAGGATTTGATGTGTTCCCAACTGACTGATCTACTCTCATTTTGTTTTGTCACTATGTAATATCCTTGTTTCAAAAGTAGAAAACTGGACATAAGCATTTATGACATTTAATATGTCTGAAGCTGGAAAATTGCACTTTTCTCACATAAGAAAGCAGTACTGACAGATTTCTTAAAGCCAATTTAAACTAGAGTCATGACAGCACAAAGACGTCAAATGTTATCTATAACAATTAAAGTTTTATCCGACATGATGCTCGAAATTTTATTCACAGAGAGAAAAATAGCCAAGTCTTTTTGAATCCAACCTATTTTTGCCCCAACGACGATGAATACTCAAAAGCGCAAAGTTCAGTGAGACGTTACCATTATTTTTCACTCTCTGACATGAGATTTTGAGCTTAATGAATTTTATTCCATTCTTTTTCCCTCACTTAGGCTGATAATTAGAGCGGTATATGAGCCGTAAAGCCACAGCTCCTCTGAAGAATTCTTGAGACTTGTGCGCCATCTGCTCCTCCTGTCCATCTCTGCACAACAACACACATTACACCCACAAACGCGCACACACATCAGCCGACACATGAATGAGTGTCTGTGTTAGTATTTGAACCCCAGTCCCCTCACCTGAAATGAAGCAGAAAAGAAAAGTTAGGTGTGAACAGACAGGTTGCAGACTAGGTAATCTGCAGCGCTGCTTGATTAATGGCTGTGTCCAGGTGTGCAGAATTACTGTTTAGGGCAAAGACTTATATCTGTATGAATAAGTAAAGCTTCTTGTCACTGGAAATACTCAGGATAATTATATACTGTAAAAATAAAATTTCAAAGTTGTTATTAGATTTGTACAAGATAAGACTATTTGAGATTTACTAGCAAATTTCGGAGGGAAAATTGCATCAAAACCAGTTTCTTGTCATTGTAATTCGTACATTTTTATTGAAATTCTTAAAATAATTTAAATAATAATTAGCATTATTAAAATATTAATATTACAATTGTTTCAGTATTTATATTAAAAATATATATATATGATAAATTATTAAGTTATGTTATAATTCTTTTTTATTTAGAATTTGTTTTGATTTTGAAATATCTTTTTGAAAATATAAATGTTAGATTAGAAACTAATATAAAAATAAAAATCTTGCCTTGGCAACTGGAGGACAATGAGTTTAAATTGAATACAAAAATGACTAAAACTTAAATAAAAATAAATTAAAGGTAATATATATATATATATATATTTGAAATAAATGTTACAGATATATAGTGTTGAAAAAAAACAAATACAAGTGACAAAAGCACATAATATTAAGTGTAATATAAATAATACAGTGTACAAATAAAATGAATAGCTAATTCATACTTATTAAGTATGAATAAAATTATATAAATACTAAAATACTATATAAGTGATTGTAGTAAATAAATAAATAAATTTTTTTGTTTATTGTTTATGATAAAACATTTACTTATTTATTTATTTATTTATTATTTGTTTGTTTGTCATCGTAGTTCATACATTTTTATTAATACAAATTATTTAAAGGCTATTCATCAAGTTATGCTAATTATTAGAATTACTAAAATAATGATTACTACAAATGTTCAAAAATGATAAATTAAGTTACTGTTATGATTAGCTACAGTTATAATTAGCTACAGTGTTGTTATTGTCAACTGAAACAAAAAATAGTTATAGTTAACTTTTAAAATCTTCTCTAAGTATAATAAGTTTAAGTTGATGGACAAAAATTTCTAAAAATAAATATGAATTAAAGGTAAGTAAATAAGTAAAATAAATACTAAAATGCATAATGTTTATAAAAACTTATACAAGTAAAAAAAGCACATAATATTAAATGTGATATAAATAATACAATGTAAAATTAAAATGAAAACTGAAAATAAAAATGTAACTAATTAAGCTAAAATAAACTTTTTCTAAATACTATATAAACAGTAGTAAAAAAATATTAATAATTGAATTTCAATTAACTTTTTCATCTTCTGCTTAAAACAAAAACCAATGTCAATGAGTGTGTATTTATTTATTTATTGTGATAAAAAAAAAAAAATAATCCATTGGTTACCCCGGTTACTGTGGAATTGAATCCATATTTTGTCATTGTAGTTCATACATTTTTATTAGAATTATTAAAAAATATTTAAAATACATCAAGTTATGCAAAAAATGATTAAAATATCCATTATTACAAATATTCATTATTAGAATATTATTTCCAAAAAAATATAAATTATTAAGTTATTGTTATAATTAGTTGCATTTATAGTTGAAATATTACTATCTAAGTAACTGCAGTATAATGATTTTAAGTTTTACTACAATTACTAAAGAAGTACTATTTTAGTACTAAAATTACTAAAACGTAAAAAAAAGAAAACAAATAAATAAATATTTAAAATAAAATAAATATTAATGTTAATATATATATATTTAAAAAAAAACAAAAAAAAAACACTAATACAATAGATAATAAATAATAAAATCATCATCATCCTTTGAATGAATCATGACACAGGAAGAGTAAATGATGACAGATGACATTTTTATTTTTGGTTGAACCTAAATTTAATTCAATTTCTCAGGTTCTATCAGTTTATCTCCTCTGTTAATAGTGTACACAGTGTTCTTCAGACAGTACAACAGATTCACGTTAGGCTGGTACCCTTCAAGCCAAATCAGCTTCATACAGTCAATTGCGATTTCATGCATTAAAAGCATCTTCAAGCGCTGTTTCTCCCATACTTCCTGTTTTGCCTGAGGTCTTGTCAGATAAAGCAGTGGCCCTTTGAGGCCCAGGCCATGAGCTTTCTGTTTAAACGCTTCACTTCGCTCAGCCTCTCAGGGAAACAGTTCACGTCTGTGGCCCCCGAATGAAATATATCGATACCTGTGGGTTGACGGCCATATAAGCCTGTTCGATTCCTCAGCAGCCCTCAACCAATTCCTCATGTTTAATCATTTCTCTGGCCTTCATCTGCCCCTGCAGGGTCACCGTCATTAATTACCCTTCAGCTGGGCAGTAGCAAAAACACTTGGGATAACGGTGACAGTAATCGTATAAACCGCTGGACCGAACAGCTGTATAAAGCTCCCAATGGCCCTGTATTGCCAGGGTTTGAGATTTCGACCAGAAGGACATTGTGGTTGTGTGTTAATTTTGTTTTAAAGTGCTTCTTTTGGTATTATAATAAAGAAATTGATTTATCTTTGTAATTAACTACATGAAGGAATCGATTTGTGTATGTATTATATTCTGTTCTGCTCAGTCTAGTCACTCTGAATATTGACAGGTAATAAGCTTCATACAGTCAATTACAATATCATGAATTAATTGAGCTTACAGCTCTCTTGGCTATGAAACAAATCCATCATTAAGACGTTTTAACTCGTTCTGGTCAAAATATGAGTACATATAGTTGAGGTCAAAAGTTTACATCCCCCTTTTTTAGAATCTGCAAAATGTTAAATATTTTACCAAAAAAAAAACAGGGATCATACAAAATGCATGTCATTGTTTATTTAATACTGACCTGAATAAAGTATTTCACATAAAATATGTTTACATATAGTCCACAAGATAAAATAATAGTTGAATTTATACAAATGACCTACTTCAAAAGTTTACATCCCCTTGATTCGTAATACCGTGTTGTTTACTGGTTACTGGTGAAAACTTTTTGAATTTGAAGATCAGGGTAAATTTCACTTATTTTGTCTTCTGGGAAACATATAAGTATCTTCTGTAGCTTCTGAAGGGCAGTACTAAATAAAAAAAAAATATGATATTTAGGCAAAATAAGAAAAATGTATACGTCTCTGTTCCGTTCAAATGTTTTCACCCCCCGGTCTTAATGCATGTTTTTTTCTTTCTGGAGCATCAGTGAGCATTTGAACCTTCTATAATAGTTCCATATGAGTCCCTCAGTTGTTCACAGTGTGCAAAAATGGGTCTTAAAATCATACAGTAATTGTTGGAAAGGGTTCAAATACACAAAAATGCTGGAAAACCAAAGAATTTGTGGGACCTGTGTAGGGCTGGGCGATATGGCAAAAAAAAAAAATGTAATCTCGATATTTTTCCCCCATATTGATCGATAACGATATATATTTCGATATATAAACTGGCAATGCTGCCAGCTTGAAAAGAGTATCCCAACTATGACTGAAGCCACAACAATTTGATGGTTCATTAATTACATTTTGAAGAACAAAAACAGATTACACATTTGGCCTTAAGACAACTTAAGTTGTGACAAAAGAAGGTAAATGAGAGTAAATGTGCAAAATATAAACATAAAACTGTTGTAAACATAATTTGTAAGTAACACAATTACAGTTGTTTTTTGTTTTTTTTTCTTTCAAGCCTGTCTACATCGTCTGGCTTTAAGAGGTAGATTAAATGTGCAAAATGTAAACAGAAAACTATACAACAAGAAATTGCACACAATTTGTCAAACATTTTTTATTTTTTTTTTTGTCAGGAAGACTACAGTGTCTGGGACCGTTCAAACCACTTCCATATAACTGAATTTGTGCCACCTTTTTTGTCTACAACTTCATCATTTTTGGATAATAACTCAAGGTTAGTTTCACTTTCGAAGCTGCTCCCACTCATTTTTGGCGTTCTTGTGTCGAGTTTGCTTTGCAGAGTGCCGTAGGGAATTGACTTTGTTCTTTGATGTGAACATTAAAAGCTGCACACTGATTGGCTGTTGTCACATATTTCTGCTGTGTGATTGGCTCTTATATTAATCCATATCAAATAAATATGCCTAGAGTTTGTCATCGTTATCGACATATATTTTATCGCGATTCGATATGATATTGTTTATTGGCACAGCCCTAGACATGTGAAGCATCTTCTTCAGGTCAGTACTAAATAAACAATAACATACATTTTGTATGATCCCTCTTATTTTGGTAATATAATTAACATTTTGCAGATTCTGAAAGGGGAATGTAAACTTTTGACCTGTTCCTTTAATGCTTGATTCATAGCCATATGTCCCAAATTACAAAGCCCATCTACTTCCAAACCCCTCATTTTTAAACACTCATGTCAATCAATTCATATTGGATAAAAACAATTCTTGTTCAATTCCCTGTTTCACTTAGAAATGTAACATTATTTAATAATAACAGTAACATTTAATAATGTTACCTCTTAGCACTCGGCAGGTACAAAGTGGTGTAAAATAGTATTAAATTTTATATTTCTAAGTAAAACAGGGAATTGGACAAGACTTGATTTTATCCATCATGAACTGAATGGTGTGGGTGATTAAAAGTGAGGGGTTTAAAAGTAGACAGGCTTTGTAATTCGGGGGTATGATTACATTTTTGAATCATGCATTAAAGTAACAGTTTACCCAAAATGAAAATTCACTTAAAATTTAGACCATCCAAGATGTAGATGAGATGTTTCTTCATCAGAACAAATTTGGAGAGATTTAGCGTTACATCACTTACTCACAAATGGATCCTCTGCAGTGAATGGGTGCCTTCAGAATGAGAGTCCAAACAGCTGATAAAAACATCACAATAATCCACAAGTAATGAAGATTGTTGTTATTTGAAAACCTTCACCATTATCATCCTTTGAACAAATCGTGACACTGGATGAGTACTTTATGAGTAAGTTTAATTTGAAATTGAATTCAATTTGTCATGTTCAGGTTTGTCATTTTTTAACATAGCTCTGTCTGAAAGAAAAAAAAGTCATATGGCTTGAGGGTGAGTAAATTTTTGGGTGAACTATCCCTTTAAGTGAGTTACATAACACCACTTTTGGCATTCTAAAGTGTCTAAAGTGTCTGTTGTCTGCTGTTAGTCTATTAAGCAGAAGGTTGCACAGAATGTGGAGATGCGATTAAAACTGCCATTATGATGAATCTGACAAAAACTCAAGCTGAGAAGTGTGAATTATCACACACACACACACACACACACACACACACACACACAAAAACTGTCTCCTATTTTAAAGACTGTCCGAACTGGTTTAGTGAAGCAGGCAGACCTACATATATTTTGGTATCCAGCAAAAAAAGCTGTTTTACCAGCCTTAAACTAGTTAAGAAGCCAAGCAGGCAAGAAGTCAAGCAATGATGGTATTTTAAGCAGGATGTAAGAAAATCACGAGAAAATGTATTTTTACTTCACCTCTTTCATTATTCTATATATTTCTTCAATTTTTGCCTCACAGGAAGTCTTCAGATTCATGCCACCCGCCCGCTCAAAAGTATATGCAGCCGATTACACACCCTAAGCAGCCGAATGAATATTTCACACCAGCTACAGGCCGAGGAGGAATATGAATACAGATGTCACTCAGTTGTCAAGATCTCTCCAACGCTTCTGCTGTACTGCCACGAAGACGCCACACACAGTCTCAATGGATCCCGCCTGAGGCGACGTGCCGTCTGCCGTCTATCTATAGCGCGGAGAAATATTTTCAGATTTTATGCTTCTGCACCCCATTAACAATTGCCTCTGTGACAGGCTACAGCTACACCTGAACTGCTGAGCCTGCAGAACCTACAGCTCCATGTAAATATCCACAGAATATTGGCTTTTCTTTTATACTAGGTGCAACTTGTAGCTGTGTTTTTACATAATAGCTTTCAAGGCACAAAATTATGAATGCATAATGATATCAGGGCTGTAAATGATAGGCTAACAAGCTGCTTGAACCTCATATAAGGCATCCTGATAACTATGCCATTGAGTATGTACATTTTATGTGCACTTGTCTCCAGAAAACGAATGTAATCCAGTGTACTGTTTCCATTGTTTTTATCAGCTGTTAGACTCTCATTCTGATGGCACCCATTCACTGCAGAGGATCCACTGGTGTGCAAGTGATCTTAAATCTGTTCTGATGAAGAAACAAACTCATCTTGAATGTCCCGAAGGTGAGTAAAGATTCAGCAAATTTCTAAAATCCTCTGACTGATATATATTGTGCATATCAATGCCATTGACAATGTCACTGTCATTCTGTATATATATTTTTTTTTATCATTCGGTTGTTTGTTTCTACTTGGTCACACACATTTCTCACACACCACACATACAGTCCCACCATGCATGTTTACTGACATCAGGGTTGCCTCATTTTGATGGGGCTTTTATGCAAGGTCTGAGATCATGTTTTGCTCACTCTGTGAAGGGGAATATAAGAAGTGTTTTGAGTTTGTCAATGTGGGATAAGAGGCCAGACTGTACGAGACATCTGCTCTGTACCACTGCTAATAGATGTCTCTGTAAACATGAATTCTCTCATCTGCAGACTGTCATGCAACTCAAAGACATCAGAAGTAGCCTACTTATTTGAACAGCCTCAAATATAACAACTTGAAAAGCAGAAAATAATTTTAAATATAAATTATAAATTTAATATACACTACCAGTCAAAAGTTTGGACACACCCTCTCATTTAATGTTTTTTAAAAGAAGCCTCTTATGCTCATCAAGGCTGTGTTTATTTGATCAAAAATACAGAAAAAAACAGTAATATTGCAAAATGTTATAACAATATAAAATAATATTTTTTTATTTTAATATACTTTACAATATAATTTAATCTTGTGATGCAAAGCCGAATTTTCATCAGCCGTTACTCCAGACTTAAGTGTCACATGATCCTTCAGAAATCATTCTAATATGCTGATTTATTATTAGAATTATCAATGTTGGAAACAGTTGTGCTGTCAAATATTTTTTTGATTCTGTGATTCTTTTTGCAGGATTCTTTGATGAATAACAAGTTAAAAAGAACAGCATTTATTCAAAATATAAATCTTTTCTAACAATGTAAATCTATGCCATCCCTTTTTTATTAATTTAACACGTCCTTGGTGAATAAAAGTATTAATTTCTTTCAAAAAAAGAAAGAATAAAAATTTACTGACCCCAAACTTTTGAACAGTAGTGTATATTGTTAGAGAACCTTTCTATTTTAAATAAATGCTGTTCTTTTTTAACCTTTCATTGATCAAAAAATCCTGAAAAAAGAATCACAGGTTCCAAAAAAAATATTAAAAGCGCAACGTTTCCAGCACTGATAATAGATAATAGAAACTGATAATCAGCATATTAGAATGATTTTTGAAGGATCATGTGACACTGAAGACTGGAGTAATGAGTCTGGAAATTACAGATATAAATACAATTTTAATGTATATTAATATAGAAAAACATTGATTTACATCGTAATAATATTTCACAATATTACATTTTTTTTCTGTATTTTTGATCAAATAAAAACAGCCTTGATAAGCATAAGACACTTCTTTAAAAAACATTACGTGTCCAAACCTTTGACTGGTAGTGTATATTTAAATAATTAATTGTAAATTACTGTACAAAATAAGTAATAAAATATAATTTATTATATTTTATATCATTTGCATGTAAAGATATCACAATTTTGCTTCAATAGTTTAATAGTTAAACTTTAACAGTTTAATTATTTTCTGGATTCTTTGTTTTATGATGTAATATAAGTGTTAATCAAATGACTGCAGAAAACTTTAAGAGTTTAATTATTCTTTTGAGCAGTTCCTTTAAGTTTTAGCCAACAAAGTGCAGCTCAATGGAAGTTTACTGTTTAATTTAAACATGGATAAAAAATTGAGTGATATTTCTTGAAAAATAAGGTTTTAAAGGGGACATCGGATGCAAAATTCACTTTGACATGGTGTTTGCATAAAAATGTGTCTTAGCAATGTGTGGATACAACCACCCTCCAATAACAAAAATCCATTCACTCCTCACTAATGGCCAAAAAACCTAAACAGTCTCAATTATTATGCCGTTTTAGATTTTCTGAGCAGTATGATATCATATAGCTCAGGCCCCGCCCACAACCGCTGACAGACTGTCCTGTATTAGCATATTTCCGCCCTCAGCCATTTGTACGCTGTCTGCCATATTCTCTGCACTGAAGCAGCTGTAGTGACAACAATGTCTCGTAAGTAATGCAGGTGTTTTGCAGGAGGGACGCAGGTGAATAGTTTTGTTTTTGATGGAAACACCACCAAATACACAAAAAAACAGAAGAGAGGGGTGGGGTGAGCAGTAGCTCATTAGTATTTAAAGGGATATGCACCTGAACGGGTCCCTGTGAACAGAGCTCTTTTTGACAAGGTAAAAAGGTGTTGTTTTAATTGTGGTATTTTAATGTTAAGTATGTTGCAGACATTTTATAAAGACCCTAAAGAATCATACCAACTTCTAGAAAATGGGCACCTGATGTCCCCTTTAATAAATTGTATATTTTTATTGTATATTGTCATTCTTCTCTATAGTAGTGATATTTTACCAAATTTTTATTCTGGCACAACCTTTGAATTTTCTCTGATACCACATCACAGAAATCAAAAGCTCATATCAAACAGGGGTGTGTTTCCCAAAACCAACTACGGTCGCAAGTTCTATCGTTACCAATAGAGTTCAATGTAACTTGCGACCACAGATAGCTAACAATGTTTTTGAGAAACGTACCCCGGGTCAGTTTTTGCTGCTGTCACTTTAAGACTATGTAAAATTGTTATTCTTTGCATGAATAACAATAGTTATTTAAGGTTGTGTTTTTCCTGTCGGGTCCAACATAGATGGCACAGCCTCATCTTTCACTCACAGCCTCTTTCAGCAAAAGCCTGCATTACATTGTGACAGGTTCAGAAAACAGTGTGCTGAAATGTGCCTCACAAATGTCAAGCTGAGACTGAAATTAAAGTAAACATCAGCAGCTAGTTTTTAAAGCTCGAAGCCAGAAGCAGCAGGATGTTTAGTGAACTTTTCCTGTTTTTTTCCACACTTCTGTTTAGTGCCTAGAAATGGTACATTTTATGGATAAAAGTATTAAGGCACACCTCTTAATTACTCATTTTTGGTGTGTCAGACCTTTGATGCAGGTGTATACAATCAAGCAAATCCACAAATCCCACAAATTCTTTGGTTTTCCAGCATTTTTGTGTATTTCCAACAATGAATGTATGATTTTGAGATCCATCTTTTCACACTGAGGACAACTGAGGGACTCATATGCAACTATTACAGAAGGTGCAAAGGCTCACTGATGCTTCAGAAGGAAAAACAGGTCAGGGTAAATGTACTTTGTCTTTGTATTTTGCCTTCTAGGAAACATAAGTATCTTCTGTAGCTTCTGAAGGCAGAGCTAAATTTGAAAAAATATATGATATTTAGGCAAAAGAAGAAAAATGTACATGTCTTCATTCTGTTCAAAAGTTTTCAGACTCTTAATGAATCGTGTTTCCTTCTGGAGCACCGGTGACTGTTTGAACCTTCTGTAATAGCTGCATATGAGTCCCTCAGTTGTCCTCAGTGTGAAAAGATGGATCTCAAAATCATACAGTCATTGTTGGAAAGGTTTCAAATACACAGAAATGCTGAAAAACCAAAGAATTTGTTGGACCTGAAGGACTTTTCTGAGGAACAGCGGGCAGTTTAACTGTTCAAGACAAAGAGGGGACTCATGAACAACTATCCCTAAACAAAAACAAAACAACAGCTGTGGATCATTCTGGTAACAACACAGTATTAAGAATCAAGTCTGTGTAAACTTTTGAACAGGGTAATTTTTATCAATTTAGCTATTATTTTGTTTTGTTACTATATGTTAACATCTTTCATGTGAAATATCTTCAGGTCAGTACTAAATTAAAAATAACATTTTGTTTGATCCCTCTTATTTTGGTAAAATAATTAACATTTTGCAGATTCTGCAAGGTGTATGTAAACTTTTGACCTCAACTATAAAATGTATAGGCTATATGGTATATTTCTTGACAGGTTTTCATTAAAATGTTATTGCGTGAAGAAAATGACATGTAGGCAAAATTCAAAATTGTCTACAAACTAATTTCATGCATTCAGGCGTAAGCATTTTAATTATAAATGCATGCCTTATGTATTATATATCATGTCTTATATATGTTGCCCTCTTGGCTTTTGAAGCAGAGTAGCTCTGCCTTAGAGTATAAGGTGTATTCAGTGTTGCAACAATGTTAGCATTTAGTCATGCACAGCTCTTTGGCCATTCAGAAATCTGTAAAATGCATTTTTAGTGAGAAGTTCTTCAAATACCGGCTAAACACACACACACACAAAAAAAACACCTACCTGAATTTGCTGTGAAAATACAGTTTTATCATTGCCCCCACAAAGCTTTGACATCATGATGAGAATGTAATGCCCATAAGGAGGTTGTTCATGATGTTGATGATGATAACGATGATGATGAAACTTACAAAGAGGGCAAAGGAGATGAGAAAAAGGGAAAGAATATGATGTTGATGGTGATGATGACAGCAGTGATTATGACAGTGGAAAATGTCTCACGCTGAGACTGAAACAACCATTTGCCTCCAAGCGATGCAAATCTCACAGAACGTTTCCCACAGTAACCTCGATTTCCCATTGATCAAGCATTCAGCTCTTTTCCATGCGCAGTCATTAGGAACAGACAGAAATCGTAATGTACAAAGAGCGACGCTGGGACTGAAGACGGAGTGGGTGTCAGGCTGGTGAAGAACAGGTCATTTCCCTCCCGTGCAGGAGACCTCCTGCGTACAAGCTAGTTTTCTCTCTTTAAGCGGCTGATGTTGAGGTTATGGATGCTGATGTTAGGCGCAGTGTTGAGGAAGTTCATTTTAGCTCGGCAAGCTACAAAATACTTTTATTTAACTAGTATTTGTTAACACTGGTTAATAAAAATACAACCGAAATTAACATTAAAGGCATAGTTCAGCCAAAAATAAACTCCATGATTTACTCACCCTCAAGCCATCCTAGGTTTATATGACTTTATTCTTTCAGATTAATAAAATTGGAGTTATATTCAAAAATGCCCTGGCCTCTTCCAAGCTTTATAATGGCAGTGAATAGGTGTTAAGATTTCAAAGTTCAATAAAGTGCATCCATCCTTCATAAAAAGTGCTCCACACAACTCTGAGGGGTTAATAAAGGCCTTCTGAAGTGAATTGATGCATTTGAGAAATATAAATATTTAAAACTTACAGCTAACTACAAGCTTTTACGAGAGAGTGGCGTTCCAGAAGTTTTTCTTTACAAATCCTCGTTTTGTACTTCTAATGCATGACTGGTGTTTTTTGCTCTCTCCATTGTGCTTCCGTGTTCATCACTTCCACTTTCGTTACCGCGTTTGTCTACTTTCTACATCATTCGCTGGAATGCCACACTCATGCGTGTACAACAGTTAGCGGAAGCTAAAGATTATGATTTAAAACGTTTTAAATATAGATATTTTTCTTACATAAATACATAGATTCACTTCAGAATGCCTTTATTAACCACCAGAGTCGTGTGGAGCACTTTTTATAATCAATGAATGCACTTTATTGGACTTCAAAATCTCAACAGCTATTCACTGCCATTGTAAAGCTTGGAAGAGCAGCACTTTATAAATATACCTCTAATTGAATTTGTCTAAAAGAAGAAAGACATATACATCAAGGATGGCTTGAGGGTGAGGGTGATAGCTTTTTACTTACAGGATTAGCTCAGTTTCAGAACAAAAATGTTCAGATAATTTACTCACCCCCTTGTCATCCAAGATATTCATGTCTTTCTTTCTTCAGTCATAAGGAAATTGTTTTTTGAGGAAAACATTTCAGGATTTCTCTCCATATAATGAACTTCTATAGTGCCCCCAAGTTTGAACTTCCAAAATGCAGTTTAAATCCAGCTTCAGAGGGCTCTAAACGATCCCAGATGATGAAAAAGAGTCTTATCTAGTTATTTCGGTTATTTTCTAAACAAACTGATATCTTACTTTTTAACCATAAATGCTCGTCTTGACTCGTCTCTGCGATGCGCATGCGTAGTCTGCGTAATTAGGGTCTTCAACTTCAGTATATAAATTGTCAATTTGTTTCGGAAATGACTGATCTTTTCGCTTGATAAGACCCTTCTTACTCGGCTGGGATCATTTAGAGCCCTTGAAGCTGCATTTAAACTGCATTATGGAAGTTCAAACATACATATCCATTATATGGAGAGAAATCCTGAAATGTTTTCCTCAAAAATCATAATTTCTTTAAAGATGCGAACATCTTGGATTATAAGGGGGTGAGTACATTATCTGTAAATGTTTGTTCTGAAAGTGAACTAACCCTTTAAATCCATACAAAAATGCTTTTTATTAATATAGTGATTTTCACATGCCGTTATTATACATTTTTAGGCAACTGATATAATCTATTTTAATTACATTTTGGTGCATTAAATTTATACATTAATTTTTTTTTTAATCTCAGGACCCCCTACAGTGCCATTCACAAACCCCTGATTGAGAAACCCTGCTCTAATAAACTAATAATTGTCACATACCACACTCCAAGCATGCGAAAATGAGCTTATTGCTCAAAAATGTCAAGGCTTTTAAGAAAATTTTAGATGGGGCAGAGGCTTTCAGTTAAGTAATCCGTCATGGTCGGGAGTCATTTTTCCCAGCAATTTTCTCAGTGGTTTTGTTGTTAATGATGGTGTCATTTCAGTATGTGCCAAGCAATCCACTTCACCTTTAAAATATCAAGCTACATGACTGCCCCTCTTGTTCTGCCTTTCTAAGATACTTTTTGTCAATTTAAACACATAAATACTCTCTCAGGACTATCTGTTTGTTGACTAATGGAAGACGAGGGAGTCTTTAAGAAGTCAGTTATGTTTGGCGGCACAGAAATTACACACTTCAGATTTAACAAAATCTTAACAAATATTTTGTTGGTCCGCTTGCGAATAAGACATATAGATGAAGTAGAACAGGAAATACACAAAGGTGTCGCCTCTCTTGAAAAATATATTTAAGTAGAAGCAATAGATCAGAGAGACTCCAGAGCGGCCAGGAACATTAATCAGACGCCAAAAATAGAGAAGCGTACAATAGTGTGTACATGGCTTCTTTACACCCAAAGGAGTGAGAAAGAGCTCTCTCGCAAACACTGGATCTTTTCCAAAACTAGTAAGCTGGTTTGCTGTCTACACCTACATAGCAGACTAACTAAGATAAAACAATTTATGTGACCGATTTGGAACAAACTCCATGCAACATACAAATACCACTCCTTACATTCTATCCACCTTATTTTTCAACGCGGAAGTAAGCCTATATGGGCGACTTCCGTTTTTTAGCCGCTATAGGAAATAACAAGAACAATAATAATATGTAGTAAATTGTAAAACTGTTTGCACTACAAACCAGTGTGTATATAATTAAGATAAGACATTAAACTAATATGATAAGACACACCAATTTGCAATATCAAGCAGTAAAACTAGCTGTATGGTACTGCTAAAAATAGCTTGATGCGGATGAGCCCGGAAGCCAGACCCATAAAATTTGCAAATGGTCATACCCGCACTTACGGGGAAAAAAATAAAAACAATATTTGAATAAGCTTTAATACACATATCTCACAATATACTACTGATGAAGCTGCTTTGAATGCATAGCTTCCCAGATACAAGCTAATTGTAATTTGAAATTACATTTAAGATACAGCAAGTGACTGCTTTGAAAAAGTAGATAGCTATAATACAAGCTACTAAAAGCAGTAAATGATGAAAGAGCTATATGTTTTATAATTTTTTCAAAATAGCTATTTGTTATATAGCTAATTTATTATTTAATCCAAAACATATTTTTGCTCATTCAAAAGCAATGAGGGGGTTCTGAATGAATGTTACTCAATCCTAAATTGAGTGACAGTATTAAACTTAAATAGGTAGCTGTATAGGTGTACTAAACCCAACAAAAACCTGAAATATCTTGCATAGTACAGGAAATTAGTGAATCATTTTTGTGAATCTGTTCATTTAAATGAAACATCCAAACAAACTGATTTAGTAGAATGAATCAAACTTAATAAAAACTTGCTTGCACTTAACTATACGAATTAGGTTATAAAACATTGTTCCTACAACTTTTTTGACAGTGTTCTACTAATTTTATTTCAATCAAAAATATAATGTTATTTGAACATTTATTTGTAATATTTTAAAAACATTAACTTTTCTTTTTAACAAGTTTTCTTATGATTATAACAGGTGATTTTTATTTTTTCAAACAATGATTAACAAATTTTATCCTAAATACAACATTATTTAAATGTTTATTTTTAATATTCTAATGCCCGATTCGGATGGTATTTTTTTCTTATGTGGATGTAAGCTATTTCAACATTTACAGGGGTTAGTCCAACCTGATCTCATGACGAAAACATACCTGTGGAAACGTTTTCACAAGACACGAAATTAAGTATTTCCGCTTTGTGACATATTTAATGTAAAATGTCCACTGAGTTGTGCTAAAAGAGTATTGCTTTTTTTCCCCCCTGGAATAGTTGAACATACATGTTACGTTTTATGTGACATTGGTTTCGTACGTCACCAAAGTTCTGACTTTAAATATCTGTTGAGTGGTGCTATAACTCTAATGCTGTGTGACATTTTAAAGTAACGTACCATCTGCACTACACCTAAACCTACCCATTAGTATGAACAAAAGCGAATGTGACGTAAAAACACAAAGCATGCCGTTTTAACTTGTGAGTCATGTTTTTCACAGGATTCATACTCAAGGATTCTGCATCCTAAGTACACTTCTGTGCCTGTGCAAGCTTCCTATGTCCGGAAAGTGAAACATATGGAGCTGTAATCATAACTGTGTGTGAAATCGATTACAAGTGCTTGCTGTTTTATCGCCTCTATTGTTAACTTCTGTTAAAAACTGCAGTGATATATATTTATTGTTAAGTATTTCGTATCTTGCAAAAAAAGTTCCCACAGGTATGTTTTCATCATGAGACCAGGTAGGGTTAGTCTGTGATTTTATTGCCGCCCGAATCCAGAATGTCAGTGTTTTTCTCCAACTACCTCTGTAAAAAGCTCAGCCTGAATTATCTACTGTTGTTTTTGTTTTTTTGTTTATTCTTTTTGACAAACAATAAGGCCGTGTGATAATTTAATAATTTAGTAATAATTTACATCTCTGAGTTTACACAAAAAATCTTTTTGAACATTGCTGATCACTGTACGGTAACTGTTACACTTTGCTGTAATTTGCATGCATATTTATTTTCTGAAATGCTGGGAAGTATTTACAAAAACAATATTTGATAACTGTTTCACCCCAACAAGCTGGAGCTGTTAAGAACAAAAAGAAGAAAGAGAAGCATCTCTCCTCTCTCATCCCTTTTGGAAAGCATAACATTTGAAATGGTCTAGCCTATGCCATACAAGCTTAAATATGTATAATATACAATTACCTATAAATAAAAATACAAACCAAATCTAAACTTTGTTTACCTAATGTAAATAAGAGTTTGCATTAACTTATTTCTGCTAATCACCACATTCTTGATGATGTTTATCATTCTGAAAGATAAAATGCAAGACAGAAAACTACAGAAAAATGTAGCAATATAATATCTATTTTCCTTTTAAACAGGCAATTTTAGGCTTCTCTCCACTGTGGCCATCTGAATCTGCGAGTTTTATCACTGAGGTGCCATTTTTGTCATGCAAATTTGGCTTAAGAATGTTTTCTCTCCCCATTATGAAAATGTTTATCAAGTACAAATAACATCATAAGGATGTTTCGAGAATGTTGATCTCAGATGTTGTCTGTCATCATGAGGACATTCAGAGATTGTTGTTCTCAGAGAACATTTTCTTTTAATATTATGAGAACATGAGACTGTCCTCAAAGAGAATACGACCCAATTTTTTAATTCACCTTACACAACCCATTTTTATGTGTTAAAGTTAAGCGCCCTCTAGCGGGCGTAAAAATAATGACAGTGTCGTGTTGGATCTGACGTCATGAAATGACGTATGAGTTTTTACACCGATCTCACGGTAATTCAAACATATTTTACTATGTGTAATTTGTATGAATGACCACACCTAACCCCACCCTAAACCTACCCCTTACAGAAATAGTGCAAAATCATGATTTATAGTGCATATTCCAAAAAATAAAAAATAAACATTCTATGAGAGCGTGTACATTCTCTGATAACGAACCTGTGCTCATATGATTACACCACTTCGTAGTGCAACACTCTACCAACTGAGCTACATGTAATCCTGAAAGTGCATTGGATACCTGTTGCTGATAGGGGAGCGATTGTTGTATACACTCTATAAAGATGTATTTTGACGATTTGTGAAAACGACTTACGTCGGGCGTATAAGTTGGAGGACATGTTGCTTAGTTAGTTAAGAGTTGTGAGAATGTTTTCGGTTAGCTGGGTTATCTTACATGACACATTTCTTCAAATGTGCAAGTATGTGCAGAACTTTTGATTACCAGATGAGACACACTAGATTCTAATGTTGTATAAAGGCAAGTAACATTTTACAGAGCTTTACATACACATTTAAATTTTTAGTAATATGCGGTAATAAACTTCTAAATATCTGTATAGTAGTCCTTATGTACAATAACAGAAAGTGCTATTTATTATTGAGATGCTTCTAATTCAGTGATAAAAAAGCAGCTGCAAACATCGTACAAAGTACATTTTTGTAAAATACACTTTATATTTCACAACCACATTATACAGTGCTCTTCGAAAGTTTGTGAACCCTTTAGAATTTTTTATATTTCTGCATAAATATGACCCAAAACATCATCAGATTTTCATATAAGTCCTGAAAGTAGACAAAGATAAATATTTACAAATATATAGAAAAAATGTTTTCTTTGTCATTTATTTACTGAGAAAAATTATCCAGTGTTACATATCTGTGCATTGCAAAAAAAAAGCTTTTAGTATCTGGTGTGACCCCCTTTTAGTGAAGTAATGCACTATAAACTGCTTGCTTAGGTCCGTACACAACATTTTAATTGGATTAAGGTCTGGACTTTGACTCAGTCATTCCAAAACATTGATTTTGTTCTTCTTTAAACATTCTTTGGTAGAATGACTTGTGTGCTTGGAGTTGTTGTTATGCTGCATGACCCACGTTCTCTTGAGACTCTGTTCTTAAACAGGTGTCCTGACGTTTTTTCTTTAGAATTTGCTGGTATAATTCAGAATTCATTGTTCCATCAATGAAGGCAGGCTGTTCTGGCCAAGATGCAGCACAACAGGCCCAAGCCATAATACTACCACCACCATGTTTCACAGATGGGATATGGTTCTTAAGATGGAATGCAGTGTGTTCAGTTCTCCGAACATAAATAGGTTCTCATTTAAACCAGTGAGTTCTATTTTGGTTTCATTCATTCATTAAACTATTCTCCAATAGTTCTCTGGCTTGTTCACACAATCTTTAGCAAGCAATTTTCTTTTTGGAGAACAGTGGCTTTCTTCTTGCAAGTCTCCCATGTGCACCATTGGTTGCTCAGTGTTCTCCTGATGGTGGACTCATGAACATTAACATTAGCCAATGTGAGAAAGGCCTTTAGATGCTTAGAAGTTACCCTGGGAACATTTGCAACCTCACAGACTATTTTATGTTCTGCTTTGGAGTGATCTTTGTTTGCCGAGCACTTCTCGAGAAGGTAACAGTGGTCTTGAATTTCCTCTGTTTGTACACAATCTGTCTGTGGATTGTCTGACTATGGATTTGTGGAGTCCAAACACTTTAGAGATGGTTTTGTAACCTTTTCTAGCCTGATGAGCAACATCAACTCTTTTTCCGAAGTCCTCAGTAATCTCCTTTGTTTGTGACATGATTCACTTCTACAAACATGATCAGACTTTGATAGATCCCTGTTCTTTAAAAAAAAAAAAAAAAAAAAAAAAAAAACAGGTTACGTACTAACATTTGATAGTCATTGTACTGACAAAAAAAAAAAACACATCTGTACAGATGGACTCTAATTTCAATTTCTAATTCTAATTTCTAATTTCTTTAAATTAACTGCTAATCCAAGAGATTTACATACTTTTGCAATGCACAGATATGCAGCACTCAATAATTTTTCTCAATAAATAAATGACAAAGAAAATATTTTTTTTTCTCACTTGTTTGATCGGGTTGTTTTAGGTCATATTTATGCAAAAATATAGAACATTTTAAAGGGTTCGCAAACTTTCAAGCAGCACTGAATGTAATATCCTAATTTAACTAAAGCTAGGTTCACACTGAATGATTTTGGCAACAATTTGACTGTCTGAGACAAATTTAGCAAATCCTAAAAGATTCCTCTGATCCTAGGCCAAAATCTGTAGTCTTTGATTGTTAGTTTGACATGTCCGCTGACAGCCGATTAATGACCATTGCAATTAAATCTTACTTCCAATGAAATTCTACCAGTGTCAGATGTTTTAAGGCACAGACCTGCCGTGTGGCTTCTCTTACAACAGCCATCAAATCAAAAACCATTAGGAGAACAGAACAACAAACCACCACTTGTTCCACATGTCGTCTTAATTTTTTTTCCCATTTTTCTTTTCAAAACAAGCCATGATCAAAATGAATTCCAGAGATTGCTTGTTGCCACCAATTCAGTATGTGAATGTGGCTCACTGCCACTGAACATGTCACAGATTGATGATGTAAAACTCCAGATGGGTCTTTTTGCGTATGTTTTAATGAATATTGACTGTCTTACTGTCTGATATTAATGAGATCCCACAGTGTGACATGGCTTATAGATTGGATCATGTTCTGACAAGCAGCAACTGTAAAGGACTAATATGAATCATACAGTGTGCACTTGCTTTCTCAACATGTGGTGATTTCTGAGTATGCAAGCCCTTGAACAATAACCTTGAATTCTGCTTTTTTTGGCTTAATATAACATAAATGATGCCTCTTACTGAAATATGTAGTAAAAAAACCCATGAAAATTTTACATTATTTAAAAAATCCACACCGTTTAATACATATTTTGGACTATTGGGGGGGGGGCATCTAGCGTTTCTTGTCTCTGCCATTTGTAAGCTCTTTCAGTAGCTGTGGTCTACTAAAAGCCTCAAAGGCATCAGGGCTGAAGTGGAGAGAACAAAGACGCAGGTCTTTAGGAAGTTTTATTCGTCCACAGGGATCTTTTGCTTCTTTTCTCCTCTTCTTATCGCTAGGAAAGCAGTGAAGACTTGCATTGCTTCTCTTGTTGTCCTTCGACTAAAAATTACAACCAAAAGCCGCACAATGTGACATTGAATCAGTATTTTATTTTCAGAGTTGTGTTGCGGTAAAGTCCAAAATATGTCTAAAACAATGTGGATTTTTTACAAATAATGTAAATCTTTGATGTTTTTTTTTTTTACTACATATTTCAATAGGAGACATAATTTACATTATATTAAGTCTTAATACCCAGGGACTTAATTATTCTGCCTACATTTTGAAACTTTAATGTCAGGAGAGCATCTATGATGCCTTAAAATGCTGCCTACATAGGGAGCTGTCAGAGAAAATGCGTATAACTGCTGAGTGACTCTGTGGGGACTGAAAACTTTGAGAACGTCTTCAGGCTAGAAATATGCTGCGGCATTGTTGTCGTTAGAAAATTGGTTATATTTGTAGTGACACCTTAATGTTGGGCTGATAAAGAGAAAATCCGAAGGCAAGACTCGCCTCAGCTGGGACTGTTTGAGTTGTTGGTGGAGAAGTGAGTTTTAAAACCGACATGGCAAGCTTGAGTGCCTTAACACGAGGCAAATCAATTCCTCAATAGGCCATTAGAGGATGATAAGCCCTGTCTCAATTGTGTAATTTAAGTGAATAAAACTTGTTTAGCTGTCACCTGTCAAGCCAGCTGTGCTTGATACCTAAACCTGATTAACGGCGGGAAATTAGCTAATCAAGGTGTCAGTGTTACCTTATCTCTCCAAGTGTCTTCACTTTGGCATGTCAGATAGTCAAGACGAAGCTTGGGAGCTCAAACTGGGTTTGATCTAGACTCATTACTTGTGTCTCCAGTGAGAGATGCTGTGCCAGTATCTTATTAGCATGTCGTGTACTCAGACCGGATATATCAAAAACACATTAGCATTTCCTGATTTTCTGTGCGGTTGATTTCATCTAAGAGATTACCCACTTCATTTTGATAGGATCATAAGGTTTGAAAGAGACTTCGGAGATCCCAATGTCAACCGAACAGTCCTTAGAAGTTTTTAATAACTATTATTTGCTATGCTAATGCCATTTCTGTGTGCAAAGCTGGCTAGATAGCATGATCCTTTGAGCCCCCTGCTGGTTAATGGTGCAACTACATCTGAACCAACCCAGTTTTTTTTTTTGTATTTGCTGGTGAAGGGTTTGGGAGATGAATGGGAATGCTAAAAGATAGTTTTCTTTTTTCCCTTGGGGACATGTGTTAAAGAAATGGGGGCGGACTAATTTAGAGAGCAACGTTGGGAAATCGCTTACGTCACCTTTAACATATTATGTTAATAGATTTGGATTAAATGTTACAGCTCCTATTCGTTCCCACGAATCCCCGGGTACAGAAACGAAACACTACGCCCATTCGAACACCATTAGTCATGTTGTGCAGCAGAATGTGTAGATCAAAGCCTTCTGCATTTTAAAATGACTCCATCTTCCGGTTGCTTTCTTGTCATGAGGAAAATGTCGCTGCCTTGTGGCGGTGAGAAGCTTGCTAAAATTTTGATTCACGGAGATAAGACAGGAAAAAAATGTGTAGAGATGAAAGTGAACACACGTTTCCTTTCATATTACTATCAAAGGCAAAAGTCCACAGTGGAGCTGGATGATGGACTCTCGCAACATCCGCAAAAAGACAGCCTATTGTTTTATGGTGGATTTATTCATTGGATCCCTAATTTGTTTCTGTGCAGTCTTCACAGTCCTAGCTACTGTACCACTCTCAAGCTCGGTTTTCTAATATTTGTGCTGCAATAGTACAGCATATCGTCTGATTGTTGTATTATGCATCATTACGCATTATTTCTAGAGGCACAGTGCTCATTAAAATCACTTTTTTATTGCTTTTACAACAGGCTTCGTTGAGCTGCAAGAAGATTATTTTTTTCTTATGGTTGAGTTTTTCCTTTCTAGCTAGTCTCATTTTCTTATGTTTATTTTTGTGTCTCAAGAGAGAAGAAATTGCATAAATGTTTCAAAAGCTGTGTAAGATTTATTCTGAATGTTCAAACGAGACAAAGCAAACAAAAATGTTTGTAATGATTAGGCCTACCTAATGTAGAGGTCTTATTTGAAGATGTACCTTCACTAACAATCATACAGACAACTGAAAATATACTTTGCATGGGGGCATCCAACATGTACAGTTGAGGTCAAAAGTTTACACCCCCTTTTAGAATCTGCAAAAAGGTCATTATTTTACCAGTAAGAGGGCGCATACACAATGTTTTTGTTTATTTACTGACCTGAATAAGATATTTCACATAAAAGATGTTTACATATAGTCCACAAGAGAAAATAATACTTGAAATTATTAAAAAGACCCTGTTCAAAAGTTTACATCCCTTTATTGTGTTGTTACATTAATGTTCCACAGCTGTGTTTTTTTGTTTAGTGATAATTGTTCTTGAGTCCCTTGTTTGTCCTGAATAGTTAAACTGCCTGCTGTTCTTCAGAAAAATCCTTCTGGTCCCACAAATTTTGTGATCCGTCTTTTCACTCTGAGACAGCCGAGGGGTGGGTGGACTTTTTGAATTTGAAGAACAGGGTAAATTTACTTATTTTGTCTTCTGGGAAACATAGCCTCTGAAGGATAGTACTAAATGAAAAAAATATATACATGATATATAGGCAAAATATGCATCGTTTTCCCTTCTGGATCATCAGTGAGTGTGCAATTTAGTCCCTCAGTTGTCCTCAGTGTGAAAACATAGATCTCAAAATCATACAGTCATTGTTGAAAAGGGTCAAAATACACAAAAAATGCTGGAAAACCAAAGAATTTGTGGGACCTAAAGGATGTTTCTTAAGAATAGCAGGCAGTTTAACTGTTCAGGACAAACAAGGGACTATTCAGGTAACAACAAAGCATTAAGTATCAAGGGGATGTAAACTTTTGAATGGTGTCATTTTTATAAATTCAGCTATTATTTTCTCTTGTGAACTATATGTAAACATTTTTTATGTGAAATATCTTCTTCAGGTCAGTACTAAATAAACAATAACATGCATTTTGTATGATCCTTCTTATTTTGATAAAATAATTAACATTTTGCCAATTCTGAAAGGGGAGTGTAAACTTTTGACCTCAACTGTAGATGACTTTGTTTTAGATCAGATTTGTACAAATTTAGCATGTGAATGGGTGCCGTCAGAATGAGAGTCCAAACAGCTGATAATAAACATCACAATAGTCCAATAAACGTTCAAGGACCAGAAAGATAGTGAGGACATCATTAAAACAGTCCATTTGACATCAGTGGTTCAACCGTAATGTTATGAAGCCACGAGAATACTTTTTGTGCGCAAAGAAAACAACTTTTTTTTCAACAATTCCTTTCTAGGCCTTGAATGTGTCAGTTTTGTTGCTGTCTATGCAGGGTCAGAAAGCTCTCAAATTTCTTGTTTGTGTTCCGAAGATGAACAAAGGTCTTAGGGGTTTGGAACGACATGAGGGTGATTACTAATGACACAATTTTCATTTTTGGGTGAACTATCCCTTTAACAAGCCACTCGATTTAAGGTAAACGCTACACAAAACATTGTATCCAATGAAATGAGCGCAGGATTAAACTGGTTTTTAAGTCGTTACTGTTTTAACCCACAATTTACAGAAAATACTAGCTGTCAGTCAGTCCTTCCTCACCCAGAAATAGCGTGCTAGCCTTTTGCGGAAGCACATGATAAACACAACCTCTCATTCACGTCCATTAAATACTGCTCTTGTCCAGATGTTCTCTGCAGATGTTTTGCTCTCTGTCCTGCGGCGGGACTCAAGCTGACAACTTGGATTAGTGATGGACACACGAGCAAGGGGTTTCCCTGTCATTTGTGATGCAGATAGAAGGCTAGCGACTGCGTCTCGCATCCCTCACTCGTCGCCTCCCCCTCACAGATGCACAGCAGCAGGCGAACTCCATTAAATAAGTCCGACTTCATAAAGCTGACAGACTCGCTCTGCAAAACGTTTCGACAGCAGAAGCACATTAGGGGAGTTCCAGGTTGTGCCGATGGGACGCAGGATTAATCACAGGCAGCGCCGTGAGCGAGCGCATGAGTATTCTTTAATACATCAGATGCTTCCCACTAAAAATGTCGGTTTGATTTAGAGATAGTAAATATGATTTGTTCTGATGTGTTGGTGGAAAGCGGGGAGTCGAACATTTTGTTTGAGAAGAGGCTGGATATTATGATAAATGATTCAGAGACTGAATCAAGCATAGGAGACTAGAGTAGTGTACATGCAGTGTTCTATAAAAAAAAAACTGAACTGCACCACAGCCTTTATTTTGGTGTTGTCACGCAAGTATTTGTCTTCAGCTTTATTCTGGCTAGTTTTTCCTGAGGGGGTTAGCTAAAGTCGTACTTTGTTTTCTACGACCTTACTAAAAAATTGCCTACTGTTTTCAGCTATGTTTCTGCTTCACCTCTCTCTTTTACCTTTATACCAAAGGTATATTTTTTTACAAAAGCAAATTTCCCTTGATCTTTTGACATATAACATGTTAATGTACTAAAAAAGTTATAAATAAATGTGTCCCAGTTTCACAGACAGGGCTTAGGTTAAGCCAGGTTTAAGTAGCTTTTATAAACATGTCTTCGATAAAAACATGACTGTGTGCATCTTGATACATAACAATGAAACTGACATATTTTAAGATAAGTCAGTGCAAGTTTCTTTCAGTTAAAACTGCCCAGACATGCAGTTTATTCTGGGACTAGGCGTAAGCCATCTATGAAACTGGGGGATGTACGTTTCAGAGCTCAAAACTTTCTAGTTATTTCAAAAACAGCTTTTATTGAAACCAAGCTGCTAAAATGACTCCTTATGACATCATAGTGCGATGAAAGCCCGCCACTGCAGAAGAACATCAATACCTACTTCTACATCAAAGCCTCTTTAGTCTTGCCCACTGATTTTTATGGAAGTCTGTTTCCGCCACTGAAGAAACAATTTAAAAAAGGTTATTACAACTTTTTATCTCACAATGCACACCTTTCTTCTCAGAATTGCAAGTTTATATATCACCATTCTGACTTAATAACTCACAATTGCATGTTATAAAGTCAGAATTGTGAAATATAAACTCGCAACTGAGAAGAAAAGTCAGGATTATGAGGTAAAAAGTCAGTTACTTTTTTATTATTATTATTATTCAGCGGCAGAAATAAGGTTCCGTAGATTTCCCCTTTATTTCTTAGAATTTCTCTAAAATGTCTCGTAATTCTGACTTTATAACTCACATTTGTGAGTTTATGTATCACAATTATGAGGAACTGTGAGTTTATATCACGCAGTTCTAAGAAAAAGTCAGAATTATGACTTTATATCTTGCAAATCTGACTTTATAACTCACATTTGCGAGTTTATGTCACAATTATGAGGAATTGTGAGTTTGTCATGCAATTCTAAGAAAAAAAGTCAGATTTACGAGTTTATATTTTTCAGATCTGACTTTATAACTCACAATTTTGAGTTTATATCTCAAAATTTTGACTTTATAATTCACATTTGTAAGTTTATGTCACAATTATGAAGAATTGTGAGTTTATATCATGCAATTCTAAGAAGTGACTTTATAACTCACAATTGTGCAAAAATTTTTGCAGTTCTAAGAAAAAAAGTCTGATTTACGAGTTTATATCTCGCAAATCTGACTTTATAACTCACAATTGCGAGTTTATATGTCACAATTATGAGGAATTATGAGTTTATGTCATGCAATTCGAAGAAAAAAGTCAGATTTGCAAGAAAAAATAATTTAAGTTCATTTTTTTCCTCATTAATGTACACACAACACCCCATATTGACAGAAAAACACAGAATTGTTGACATTTTTGCAGATTTATTAAAAAAGAAAAACTGAAATATCACATGGTCCTAAGTATTCAGACCCTTTGCTGTGACACTCATGTATTTAACTCAGTTGCTGCCCATTTCTTCTGATCATCCTTGAGATGGTTCTACACCTTCATTTGAGTCCAGCTGTGTTTGATTATACTGATTGGACTTGATTAGGAAAGCCACACACCTGTCTATATAAGACCTTACAGCTCACAGTGCATGTCAGAGCAAATGAGAATCATGAGGTCAAAGGAACTGCCTGAAGAGCTCAGAGACAGAATTGTGGCAAGGCACAGATCTGGCCAAGGTTACAAAAAAACGTTTGGGACGACCAGAACCCTTCCTAGAGCTGGTCGTCTGGCCAAACTGAGCTATCGGGGGAGAAGAGCCTTGGTGAGAGAGGTAAAGAAGAACCCAAATATCACTGTGGCTGAGCTCCAGAGATGCAGTCGGGAGATGGGAGAAAGTTGTAGAAAGTCAACCATCACTGCAGCCCTCCACCAGTCGGGGCTTTATGGCAGAGTGGCTCGACGGAAACCTCTCCTCAGTGCAAGACACATGAAAGCCTGCATGGAAGGACTCCATGATGGTGAGAAATAAGATTCTCTAGTCTGATGAGACCAAGATAGAACTTTTTGGCCTTAATTCTAAGCGGTATGTGTGGAGAAAACCAGACACTGCTCATCACCTGTCCAATACAGTCCCAACAGTGAAGCATGGTGGTGGCAGCATCATGCTGTGGGGGTGTTTTTCAGCTGCAGGGACAGGACGACTGGTTGCAATTGAGGGAAAGATGAATGCGGCCAAGTACAGGGATATCCTGGACGAAAACCTTCTCCAGAGTGCTCAGGACCTCAGACTGGGCCGAAGGTTCACCTTCCAACAAGACAATGACCCTAAGCACACAGCTAAAATAACGAAGGAGTGGCTTCACAACAACTCCGTGACTCTTCTTGAATGGCCCAGCCAGAGCCCTGACTTAAACCCAATTGAGCATCTCTGGAGAGACCTGAAAATGGCTGTCCACCAACGTTTACCATCCAACCTGACAGAACTGGAGAGGATCTGCAAGGAGGAATGGCAGAGGATCCCCAAATCCAGGTGTGAAAAACTTGTTGCATCTTTCCCAAAAAGACTCATGGCTGTATTAGATCAAAAGGGTGCTTCTCTTAAATACTGAGCAAAGGGTCTGAATACTTAGGACCATGTGATATTTCAGTTTTTCTTTTTTAATAAATCTGCAAAAATGTCAACAATTGTGTGTTTTTCTGTGAATATGCGGTGCTGTGTGTACATTAATGAGGAAAAAAAATGAACTTAAATGATTTTAGCAAAAGGCTGCAATATAACAAAGAGTGAAAAATTTAAGAGGGTTTGAATACTTTCCGCAATTCTTAACTTGAATCTTAATTTGACTTAATTTGACTCACAATTGTGCATTTATATCACGCAAAGAGAAAAAGTCAGATTTACACAAAAATCTGAGCAAATCTGACTTTATAACTCACATTTGCAAGTTTATATGTCACAATTATGAGGAATTATGAGTTTGTATCACGCAATTCTAAGAAAAGTCACAATTCTGACTTTATAACTAGCAATTATCAAAATTCTGATTTTATAACTCACAATTGTGAGGTTACATCATACAATTCTGAGGAAAAAAGTCAAAATTTTGAGTTAAAAAGTCAGTTTTTTGACCACTGAACATGGGTCAGTTTCTTGAGTTACAGACATGCAAACTTTGGGAGAAAAAAACTAGAAAGTGTTTTCTCCCCATTTTTGAACAGTCACCATTAGTATACAATGAAACAAAGATTGCTAATGTCAACAGATTTTACTAATAGACCTACTAATATATATGTGTGGGGAAAAAAACATAATGATGCTGCCATCTTTCTAAAGTAATTTTTACCCCTATGAATCTCAGGTGAAAATTGTCATTTTGACCCCGTCTACAAAACAGTGGATTACTCAGTAAATATACATCTGTGACATTGTTCAATTTTAAACAAACAGTCTATTGAAAGAGAAGTTCGCTTTCAATTTAAGGTGCAAATTGCAGTTTCAATGCAGCTTCAAAGGGCTGCAGAGGAATAAGGGTCTTGTCTAACGAAACAATCAGTCATTTCCTTAAAACAATATCAATTTATATACTTTTTAACCACAAATGCTCATCTTGCAAAAGCCTGACCTTGCGTATTGCATAATTATGTTGGAAAGATCACATAAACTTTTATTCTGGAAGTGAACTTCTCCTTTAATGGTACTGGTGGAACATTTATTCAGCACCTTGAAAGAACCTTGCCAGAATTTATTTTTATTTATTGATTTTTTTATTTTTTTTTAACATTCACTGTTAGCTGAGATTGACCTCCAGACAACAGACACTCCCACTTTAGTAATAATTACAGAGAGTGCCTTGCCAATCAGTACATGATGTGAAAAACACCTCGCGTTAATGAATGTAACTTAGACACTGTTTAGAAAATGTTTCGATATCCTGATCTGTAATCACAATCCAGTGATACATTCAGGTGTCTTTGTGTTTTCCTGTTCGGTAGCTTTTGATAGCTCAAATTCCATACGCATAGATAACACGCATTCTTTCAACCGTCTCTCTCCTGAGGTGCAATGATGTTGCTGTGGCACTTTAATTAAGACATGGAGACATCCCTTGGAGACATGTGATTAAGTGACAAACTATAATCACTTCCTGATTACCCTCATCTTTCCTCCTTGTGTTCTTTTTTGGTGTTATTTTGCAGTTTTTGTCACAGCTCATTAGAAACGCCACAAAATTAGCATACTGCCACACAATGGCCACCATTGTTAATAATCACAAATTAATGTGCTGTCGCGTGTAAGTCACTGTCATTTGTTTCCACCCTTCTGGTAATGAGTATGCGTTTTCACATTCGGTTTGCTGGTGACTTTCCCTGCAGGGACGTTCAGCTGCATCATCAGGGGGTAAAATACACAGCGCTGATAACTTATCTGATCCAGTCATAACAGGACACGTGTTGGCGTCAACCTGGAACGGGAAGCCAGATTTCAAAAATGGTTTACTGACTGTAAAAATCTGCGTTCCTGGTAGGAGTTTTGAAGCACTCACCCTTTTCGGACAACCCTTCCGAGATACCTTTTGCATCATCCCTCTTACCGGTTTTAGTCTTCCAGAAAGCTGTTAGCATAAGGTCTTGGGAAACAAAGTGGCCTTTCTGGTCAATTTATATTAAAAGGGGTCTACAATGAATGATGACTGCGATAATAGACCATTATGTTAAAAACAGTCTTCAGACGTTTATAGAAAGGAAATTTAAAAAGATGAAAAATAATAATTAAGGAGAATCAATTTCGGATTTACAAAACTCATACTGAGTTTTCAAAAGAATTTTTTTTTGACTTGCCACAAACATTCTCACGCAACTGTTGAATGTCTTTTAATAAGTCAATCACATTCCTTTATTTTTAACCTTTAAGCAGTGCATTCAAAGTATGCATTTAATCCTTTTGTTTCCTGGAAATTAAGTGGCCTTGGCTTTGTTAGTTCAGATATTAACCATTCAACAAAACCAACCACACAAACACTTCAAATCCATTAAAGAGTTCTTATTGAAAAGTCTTATAAAAACCTGATGGCATTTGCGTGACAGTCAGATTGGAGCTTGCAATGCTGCCATTTTTGAGTGCAATATATCAGAAGATTAGTGAACAGCCCTCAGCATTCTGTCTGAAACTCTGCTGTTTGTATGATTTTGTACATGAAAAGACAAAGCGTAAAAATAAACTATTCACAGATGTGGTACGATTGTTCTGCTATATAAAGAACTGTTGTGATCATGAGGACCTGGGTTCAATTCTAACCTGGGTTCTGGGTCTTAAAGCCTGGATCTTTGGATCTGAAAGTTTCAAAAAGTGATTTTTTTGGGTGAGTTTATGTCTATTTTCACAAGTTCCCAGCCAGTTTACAAGAGGGAATGTTCTCAGAATAACATTTTTTGAATAACGTTCTGGCAAGGTTCTCTCATATATTAAAAGTTAACTGGTCTTTAATAATATTCTCAGAGAGTAAACACAAAAACATTATTTTCCTGAAACCGTCTGGTTAGACGTTAGTTGGACATTTTTTAAATGTTACTGCTTGTTTCAGAATGTTCAAAGAACATTCCGAAGTAGCGATCCCATAATGTTTGCAAAATGGAAAAATGGAGTGATAACTTTTTTCTTTGCATAACCAAGAAAAAGAAAACATTTAGATTTTTTAAAACTTAATGGGAACATTAGCAAACATATATTTGTTAGCTGGGTTTGACACATTTAGGCAGATTTGCGGACAGTTTATAAGAAACATGAGAAATGGGAATTATCCCTTTGAGAAGGTAACAAGCCTATCTTAGTGCAATGGAGATGCTTGTTTGCATAATTTGTTTTAGCGAATCAGACACTAAAACAATGGGCCTCATTTATGAAATGAACGTACGACAGAAAATTTGGCTTACAGTCGTTTCTACGCAAAAATTTATCAACATGGACGTGAGCGGTGGCTGCGATCAAATCTCACGTCAGATCTGAGCTTGTCTACGCAAGTTTTTGAGTTAGCCTGAATTTGCGAGCAGCATATAGAATTTCGGAGAATTGTATAATGACAGCATTCTGTTTATTTAGATTATTTTTGTGGCCAACAAACAGAGCTTTTTTTTATCATTTTAGGGCGTTAGATTTATATGCGCAAATAAGCAACAGACCATGAGGATTCACAAGTCATCGCATCACCCACCTGCCGCACTTCCGTGAACAGAGAAAAATAGAAATTATAGAAGAATAAAATAAAATAAAAAAAAATAAAATAAAGAGGGCTAGCCTACACAAAATATATATATTTTTCTTAAATAATTAACAGATTAACAAAAGAAAAAAAAATCAAGTATAGACCACTTTTTTTTTGTGACATTAATACATTTTATTTGTTTTCTTTATATGTTTACTTTATTAAATGTAACTGATCGCACAGGTGCCTCACAATGAAAGAGGCTTGAGAGCCCATTGCCATTTACTTTCACTTTACTCATTTATTCATTTTACTTGTTTTTTTTATTCTGTATTCACTATAACCTAATTTGTGTTTCACTTTATAGTTAAATACACAATTTTATAGCTACATTTTTTTTTTTATTATTCTTGTTCTGTAATACCATTACATTTGTTAACCAATAGGGTTTGTTGTGGATTAAGGAGAGCTAAATAGGCTATAATGTTTATAAATGTTTCGTTATATTTATTGGTATTTAAAGGGTACATAACATACAGAGTTTCAGCTAATCTCATGTTAATCTTGAGTACCTATAGAGTAGTACTGCATCCTTAATATCTCCAAAAAGTCTTTAGTTTTATCACATTTATAAAAGAAAAATACAGCTTTCTGATTCTCTCCGGAAAAAGCCAAGCTTCTGGAGGCACGTTGTGGGCGGTGCTAAGTTCGACGAGCACTCGCACTCTGATTGCCAATACAACACGGACATTTGATACCGTTTCACTAACCATCTGCAGTTCTGAATCATGAGCGGGATCTTTTATAGCTGGGACCGCTCCATCTTTCAGTATCAAACAATGTGCAAATCCAGCATCAAACTGGGCCTTGTACAGGTCCTTCTCAAAAAATTAGCATATTGTGATAAAGTTCATTATTTTCTGTAATGTACTGATAAACATTAGACTTTCATATATTTTAGATTCATTACACACAACTCGAAGTAGTTCAAGCCTTTTATTGTTTTAATATTGATGATTTTGGCATACAGATCATGAAAACCCAAAATTCCTATCTCAAAAAATTAGCATATTTCATCCGACCAATAAAAGAAAAGTGTTTTTAATACAAAAAAAGTCAACCTTCAAATAATTATGTTCAGTTATGCACTCAATACTTGGTCGGGAATCCTTTTGCAGAAATGACTGCTTCAATGCGGCGTGGCATGGAGGCAATCAGCCTGTGGCCCTGCTGAGGTGTTATGGAGGCCCAGGATGCTTCGATAGCGGCCTTAAGCTCATCCAGAGTGTTGGGTCTTGCGTCTCTCAACTTACTCTTCACAATATCCCACAGATTCTCTATGGGGTTCAGGTCAGGAGAGTTGGCAGGCCAATTGAGCACAGTAATACCATGGTCAGTAAACCATTTACCAGTGGTTTTGGCACTGTGAGCAGGTGCCAGGTCGTGCTGAAAAATGAAATCTTCATCTCCATAAAGCTTTTCAGCAGATGGAAGCATGAAGTGCTCCAAAATCTCCTGATAGCTAGCTGCATTGACCCTGCCCTTGATAAAACACAGTGGACCAACACCAGCAGCTGACATGGCACCCCAGACCATCACTGACTGTGGGTACTTGACACTGGACTTCAGGCATTTTGGCATTTCCCTCTCCCCAGTCTTCCTCCAGACTCTGGCACCTTGATTTCCGAATGACATGCAAAATTTGCTTTCATCCGAAAAAAGTACTTTGGACCACTGAGCAACAGTCCAGTGCTGCTTCTCTGTAGCCCAGGTCAGGCGCTTCTGCCGCTGTTTCTGGTTCAAAAGTGGCTTGACCTGGGGAATGCGGCACCTGTAGCCCATTTCCTGCACACGCCTGTACACGGTGGCTCTGGATGTTTCTACTCCAGACTCAGTCCACTGCTTCCGCAGGTCCCCCAAGGTCTGGAATCGGTCCTTCTCCACAATCTTCCTCAGGGTCCGGTCACCTCTTCTCGTTGTGCAGCGTTTTCTGCCACACTTTTTCCTTCCCACAGACCTCCTGCTTGAGGGTGTCAATGATGGCCTTCTGGACAGCAGTCAGGTCGGCAGTCTTACCCATGATTGCGGTTTTGAGTAATGAACCAGGCTGGGAGTTTTTAAAAGCCTCAGGAATCTTTTGCAGGTGTTTAGAGTTAATTAGTTGATTCAGATGATTAGGTTAATAGCTCGTTTAGAGAACCTTTTCATGATATGCTAATTTTTTGAGATAGGAATTTTGGGTTTTCATGATCTGTATGCCAAAATCATCAATATTAAAACAGTAAAAGGCTTGAACTACTTCGAGTTGTGTGTAATGAATCTAAAATATATGAAAGTCTAATGTTTATCAGTACATTACAGAAAATAATGAACTTTATCACAATATGCTAATTTTTTGAGAAGGACCTGTATATGAAATGTTCGTCAACAAACACACTTGCAAAACTGCATTGCTGCCATGGAAAAAGGAACTGCACTCCACTGTTCACGTAAAGCTGGGTTCTCCGGGAAGCTGAGCAAAGTTATTTTTGCCTTACAACCAAAACCACACTGCTTTAAAGACATTCTTCCCGAGTGAATCCCTTGAGGCAGTGCAACCGAATGAAGTGTGTTGATGGGCGCATTCTTTCTCACGCTCCAGTCGATTTGTGCGTTGCGCGCACTTTTCCAGGAGAAATGCTTATATAAGGAGTTCCACCATTGTCTATGTCATTAAAGCCATGCTAAAAAAAAAAAAACAGCTGAAACTTGTACCAACCCGGAAGTAAGATTTTCCACACAGAAATTCTCCATCATTTGTCCAAATAATTTTTTTAAACTTTGGCCATGTTTAGCATGAGAATCAAACTCTTTAACACTGTAAACAACTCAGAATACACCAAACACCATTGTACCCCACCTTTAATATACATGCTGTGTAAGTGAACGCCATTGTTTGCATATATATGGTGTTGTTAGAATAAGATCAATTTCTCTTTCATGAGTTTCGTTTCTCTGTGTTGTAAATTCTAGGGGCAAGACTAAACCAAGGTGTTTTTAGCAGTGTGATATTTAAATGATGATTGTTTCAGCCGCCACATTTATCAACGTACGATCATTCGTACGACAGTATTGGCGGCATACAAATGTTTCATGAATCACACGTGAACTTTGTCGCAAGTTGATTTGTATGCTAGGATCTTCGCACGTTGCTACGTTTTATTGATAAATGAGGCCCAATGTGTGCAACAAAACCTTTTTATCAGCTGACGCTATTGTGGAAACATTGTTTAAAAATCCTTGTCATGAATAGAATGTTTAAGGTTATAAAAAACGCTGCTTAGAATGTTCAAGTACAAATAACATCATAATTATGTTCCGAGATTGTTGTTCTAAGAAAGTTTTCTCAACACATTACAAGTAACGCTAGTTACGTAATCAGATTACTTTGTTCAAGTAATTCGTAAAGTAATGCATTACTTTTTAATTAACAAGAAAATATGGTAAGACTTTATTTTAAGGTGTCCTTGTTACGTTAAATGTACTTACTATTATATTAACAATTAATTATGCATGATTACATGCAAGTAACCCTAAACCAAACCCTAATTCTAACTCTAACCATATAGTAAGTACATGTAGTTAATTAATATGACTCAGTATGTATAATTACAGTGTAACAAGGACACCTTAAAATAAAGTGTAACCGAAAATATCGAAGTTATTTTGTCAAATAAGTAACGCCAGTTAATTTGTTTTAAATTTTCTAATAATTTTTTTTTATATTAAAAACGAACAAGCAAGCCCTGCCCAGATTAAAAAAGTAATGCAAAAGTAACAGAACGCATTAATTTCCATAAAAAGTAACGCAATTAGTTATTTTTTTGGAATGTAATGCAATATTGTAATGAATTACTTTTAAAAGAAATTTCCCCATCACTGTGTATAGGTAGATACCACATTCGAACGGTAAAAGTGTCATCACTCACAGAAAAATCAGCGAGTTTTCCAAGATGCCCCAAGATTGCACAGCCTCTGGTTGTAAAAACTGATTAAATTTAAATTCCTGAAGATGTGTGTTGGTTTGTGTTTTTATTATGTATTAACTAAATATTATAGGTTTTTAAACTATGGTAACTTTTTAATGGTATGTTAGCTAACAGCTGTCTTTAGTCAAAATAATTTGCTGCAAAATAATCTACTGCAGATATAACCAAAATGTTATATCACAGGACGAGTAATTTTGTTTCACTGTAACAATATATATCACAATATCATTTTTTTCTTTAAATAAGGTATATTTGATACCATAGAAGTTTCACAGTTCTTGTCACCAGTGTCACAAAATATCACAAAAAAATAATACTAGCCTAAATATAAAAAACCCTCAAACTCCCTGAAGACAAGTAAACAATCAGTAATTAAATAAGAATAACAAACTAATTACAAGCAATATGACAAATAAAACTACAGTAGAATAAATAAGAAATGTATATACATTGTATAAACTAATCAAATGTATAAAACTCTGCATATTCGTTGTGTAAATTAAATAAATATTTAGTCTTATTAAAGTTAAAAAAGTGATTTAGTCAAGAGCAGCGAGAGATTTTCTCTCTTTTGTTGTTTGATTAACATGAATGACAGACAGCAGGAATATTAGACTGCTGTCACTTTAAGAGCTGCCCGGAACCAATATACTGTATACACGTGTTCTCTTTCACTGCTGATTGCGTTTAAATGGCTTAAAATCAGTCGTTTTAAACACGTGCAAACAAGAAGTTTTCATGACACATTGCACAGCAACGTCACATGCGTGTATAACCACGAAAGAGACAATAGTCCAAAATCTCTGCAAATTGTTGACAAATATTCATGTCTACCTGTATATCGCCCACCCACAATTGCAGATACAGAGATTCATAAATGTGTAATCACTTGTTTTGACCACTGCAAAAAGGCAGATGACTTACGTATAGAGACCCATAGAAACGAATATTAATACATTTTCCATAAACATCACTTTTAGAATGTTTTAACATTTCTATACATTTATTTGAAAAAAAAAAAAAACATTAGTGATAGTTGTGAGAACATTCCCTATTAGATGGGTTATTCGTATTCCAAATAATGCATCCAGTGTAGTTATTATTAGTCGTCGCTTGGTCGACTGAAATCACATCACCTCTTACCTGAGAAATTCATAATTTCAGTAGTACAGTATTTATCTTCATTAATACACAACAGCAGCAGCTGGTCACATTCACCATTGAACCTTTCCCTCTGTTTAAAGATTTAATGACAAAGGCATTAGAACAGCCAAAATTTCCCCAGCGATTTCCCCAAACTTTTTCAATAACCCTATTTTGCAGGTGCAGAAGGTTTAGCTCAAGCTTGTCTGTCTTCATTGATCTGGCTGTGGACTGCACAATAGACGCTTTGAGAGCAGCGCTTGAGTACAACACCCACTAATACTGCATACAAACATCAACACTCCAAACCACTCGGCTCTCCGCATGCCACCTTCATCCTCTCCAGCCCTCAGGGCAAAATCAATGGATTTAGCTGGCTGTGCTGAAGGAGGAAAGAGAGATAAACACAGGAGTTAAACTGCTGTTCAACAACACACCAATGGGATCTTTTGCTCTGTGGAGCTTTGTATACCTAAGATTATGATAGGAATATAGAGGAGTTGAAGAGCTTGTCTGTGGATACAGAAGCGGTGTAGGTGCATAAATCTGTTGATGTGCCAGTAGATGGCGACAAGTGACTGTCTTTGAGAGTGAGTGGCTGAGTCGTTTGATTAAACAAATTGTTCAAAAACACAGATTCATTCAGAAACAAAACAAAGGACTGTCTTTAGGTGATCATGCATTAACTACACTGAATCATTTAAAAACACAAAACATATTTTTTGATTCACTTATCCGCCTCGTTCAAAAACAAGATTCATTCAGAAAAGAAACAAAGGATTTTCTTTATCGGTGATCATTTATTTACTGAATTGTTATTTGTTCCAAAAACAGATTTATTAAGGAATAAAACAAAGGAAGGTCTTTTGAGTGATTCACAAAACAAAGATCTGTCTTTATATGTGATCACTGAGTCATTAACTGAATCAGTTTGTTCAAAAATACATTTAAGAATGAAAAAGGAAGGGTTTTTTGGCTGATTCACTCACCTGGTTTGTTCAAAAACATGATTAATTCAGAAACAAAACAAAGGACTGTCTTTATAGGTAATCAGTGAGTCATTAAAAAATGCATATTCATTTAGGAACAAAACAAGTCTTTTTCATAATCCACTCAACCGATTCAATCAAAAACATGATTCTTTCAGAAAAAAAAACAATTGAGCATTTTAATGATCATTGAATTATTCATTAAATTGATGTTTAAAAACAGGAAAGAAACAAGGGACTGTTTTTTGAGTGATTCACTCATCTCAAGTTACTGTTTTTGAGAATGAGTTGCTGAGTCGTTTGTTCAAACGAATTGTTCAAAAACACAGATTCATTCACAGACAAAACTGTTTAGGTGATCATTTATTAACTGATTTGAATCGTCTAAAAACACATTAAACAAAATGGGAACATTTTTTGATTCACTTATCCGCCTCGTTGAAAAAAACAAAATGAATTCAGAAATGAAACAATGGATTTCTTTATAGGTTTGTCGTTCATTAACTGAATTGATCCATTTAAAATTCATTCATAAACGAAACAAAGCGCTGTCTTTATAGGTGATCACTGAGTAACAGATTCATTCATTCATAAAACAAGGGACTGTTTCAATTGATGATCATTGAATCATTAATTAAACTGATTTGTTATATAAAAAAAAAACATTTATTCTCATTCAAAAACATGATTCATTTTTTTTTTTTTTTTTTTTTTTTTTTTTTAAAGATTTATTTTTTTTGCCTTTAATTGGATAGGACAGATCAAACTGACAGGAAATGAAGCGGGAGAGAGAGAGGGGATGGGATCGGGAAAGGTCTGCGAGCCGGGACTCGAACTCACGACGCCCGAAGTGCAACAGCACTGTATGTCGGCGCACTGCCCACTAGGCTACCGACGCCGACATGATTCATTTTTAAACAAAATAAAGCATTGTCTTAATAGGTGATTACTGAGTCATTAACTGAATTCAAAAATACATTCAAGAATGAAAAAAGAAAGTTTTTGGAGAAAGATGATTCATCCATAAACAAAAGGCACAGTCTTTATAGATGATCACTAAGTCATTAACTGAATCAGTTTGTTCACAAATACATTCAAGAATGAAAAAGGAAGGCTTTTTGAGTGATTCACTCAACCATTTTGTTCAAAAAGATGATTCATTCATAAACAAAAAGCACTGTCTTTATAGATTATCACTGAGTCACTAACTGAATCAGCTTGTTCAAAAACACATTCAAGATCAAAAAAGAAAGTTTTTTGAGAAAGATGATTCATTCATAAACAAAAGGCACAGTCTTTATAGATGATCACTGAGTCACTAACTGAATCAGTTTGTTCAAAAACACATTCAAGACCAAAAAAGAAAGTTTTTTGGGTTGATTCATTCAACTGTTTTGTACAAAAACATTTATTCAGAAATGAAACAAAGCTCTGTCTTTATAAGTGATCACTGAGTCATTAACTGAATCGTTTTTTTTTTTTCAAAAACACATTCAAGAACAAAAAAGAAAGTTTTTTGAGTGATCCACTCAACCATTTTGTTCAAAAACATGATTCATTCATAAATTAAACAAAGCACTGTCTTTATAGGTAATTTTTGAGTCATTAACTGAAGTGATGTGTTAAAAAATGCAGATTCATTCAGGAATAAAACAAGGGATGGTCTTTTGACTAAATCACTCAACTGATTCATTAAAAAAAAAAACAAAGGACTGTTTTAATGAATGATCATCCGATCATCATTTGTTCAAAAACAGATTCGTTTAGGAAAGAAACAAGGCACTGTCTTAATAGTTAGTGATTCACTTAATTGATTCATTTGAAAACAAGATTCAAAAACGAAACAAAGGACTGTCTTTATAGGTGATTTATAACAATTCATTAAAAAATGCAGATTCATTTGGGAACAAAACAACAAGTGGTCTTTTGAGTTACGCACTCAACCAATTCATTCAAAACTTGTGAACGTGCACACGACAGTTAGTGGCAGCTAGAAATTGCAGTTTATGAAGTTTTAAATATGAATATCATCGAACACATCGAATTGAGCCATTATAAAGTTTGGAAGAGCCACAGGACATTGTGTAATATAACTCTAACTGCATTCATTTGAAAGTAGAAAGTCACATACATAGGATGGCTTGAGGGTAAGTAAATTTTTGCGAGAACTATCCCTTTAAGATTACTGCCCATTTTAGATGACTTTTTGCATTAAAATCAAATCATCCAGTCCATTCCCAAAAGATCAAATGAAGTTCTGGCATACATTTTTCACTGTGAAATACATCACATTACAAAATTAAACAGGATCAGCATCTTTAAGCATGTTTTTTAACTTTCTAAACATGATTTTAATCTAAAGTCTAATCACATTTATTATGTATAACCTCTTAAAAAGTGCTAGCACCATATGCACAAGATTCACTGGTCAATTTCAGTGTTTCTTTTGATCTGTATTTCATTGCCATACCCAAAGCTTTCATGTAAGTCTCTCATGCCGCTAAAGCAAACATGAAGTGAGCAATTGATGAGTGATGTTTTATTGAGAGTGTTTGGCTCTGTGATATCCTGGCCTCTGTTCCATTTCCTGTTGAGTTTCTTTTTGACCTCGTTTTCTCTCCCTCTGATACCTCACATCCATCTGTCTGTTTCTGTCAGAATCTTCTCAACATGAAACAAGCAGAGCTGGCACAAAGACACAGCGCTGCTGAGAATCTCCTTCCATTTCTGCATCTCACCTCCCTCCTTTCCTGGCCCCTCTTTACGGCAGAATTGTTTGGAGTGCGAGAGAATGAGTTGAAGTGGCATTTTCGGTGTAAACAGCGGAGGTTTAATTTGGTCATTCTTGTGGAAGCACATTGATTGATTAAAATTGTCACTATAATTAAGCAGGAAAAGTTGAAAATGACACCCCAAAGTGTAGCCTTTTGAAGTAGTTTCCCAAGGCACCGTTTTGAAGAGAGTCTACAGCTCTGTTCCAAAACCTAGTGAGCTGCCAGCAGAATTTAAGGCACGTTCCCAGTGCAAAGCCTCTTCAGTAAGGTAGGCAGCGACTCTCTGCTGTCTTTTGAGATACTTTGTTGTGGTTGGGGCTTTCACATTTACAGTGTTTATTGCTGGAGGCTGTATTTTTACTCATAACACTGATGGGTGCCCTTCTATTATTGGTGGGTTGCATGGCCATATCTTTCAACAATATGATCACAAAAAAAAAAAAAAGTTATCTGTGTGTGTGTGTGTGTGTGTGTGTGCACTTTTACATTTTTTGTTTTACTTTTGCCATTATTTATTAATTCATTAATTCATTATTTTAATACCTCTTTATACTCTAATAATGCGTATATTTATTTATTTATTTATTGATATAATTTGTTTTTTGCATTTTCTTAATGGATTAAGGTTATAATTCAGTTAATTTTTATTTTATTTTGTGATTATTTTGTGATGTCATTTTTCATTTATTTATTTTTTTGTTTGCATTTTATTTTATTTCAGTTGATGTTTATTTAATTTCATGTGTATAATTTTTTTTTTTTCTATTATGTATAAAGTTTATTAATTTTGTTGTGTTTATTTTAGGGCTGTCAAACGATTAATCACGATTAATCGCATCCATAATAAAAGTTTATGTTTACATACTGTATGTGTGTTTACTTTGTATATTTATTATGTACAAATAAATACACACACATACATGTATATATTAAAACAAAATATTTATATGTATATATATTTATACCTGTATGCAATTTAGATTATAAATAAATATAAATATTTATGATATAAATCTAAAATATTTTTCCTTAATATATACATGCATGTGTGTGTATTTATATATACATAATAAATATACACAGTACACAAATATATAGTATGTAAACATAAACTTTTATTTTGGATGCGATTAATCGTTTGACAGCACTAGTTTATTTATTTATTAAATTCATTATTATTGTTTTTTTATGTCTTTATATAGTCTATTTAGTTTTATAGTTTAGTTTAATTTTAAGTACAGGGTTTTTGTTTGTTTGTTTGTTTGTCTGTTTGTTTGTTTGTTTGTTTGTTTTACTTCAGTTAATGTTTAATTCATATGTATGATTTTTTTAAGTTTTATCAATTTTGTTTCGTTTATTTATTTGTTTATTTATTTATTGTTTCTTTTAATACCTCTGTATAGTCTTATACATTTAATTTAATTTTTAGTAGGGTTTTTTTTTTTTTGCATTGCATTGCATTGCATTTCCGTTAATGTTTTTTTTATTTTATGTTTATGAATTTTATTTGTTAGATGTTTTGCTTTAATAATAACAACCCGTAACTAGTCTTAACTGGTTTCCTAGACAGGCCTGTTTGCTGGTTTTAGAGGGGTTTTGAGCCCTTGCAGACCAGCTAGACCACTCTAAACCAGTTACGACCACCACACTAGCTTAGGCTTGCTTGCATATGTATCTAGTTAGTTAGTAAGTTGTTTTTTTTTAGTTAGTTAGTTAGATACAAGTTCCTTTAGTTAAGATAATGCATTAACTAACATTGAGTAATACATTTGTTACAGTATCTCTTAATCTTTAACATTAGGTGATTAAAAATGCAACATTATTCGTGTTAGTTCAAGCCGTTTAAAGAATATTAGACACAACTTTTGATTTTAATAATGCATTAGTAAATGTTTTTACGTGTTTAAATGTTTTTTATAAATGCTTTATAATTAATTTATAAACTACTTTTAATTGTTAGTTAATGTATGTTAACTTATGTAGTTAACTAATATTAATAAACTGAACCATTATTTATTTTTTATTATTTGTTTAATAAAAATTTGACAAGAACTTTTTGCCTCTAAAAATATTGTTTTTTCATGCCTATTAGAGCATCATGCTGTTTGCTTAGCAACATGCTAACATGAAGCTCTACTGGAGTGAAAGTCTCCTGTGGGCTCTGCGTGATGAGCACTATTTGTGTGGCTCACTGACTTTCCGCCTGTGTAGACAGATCCAAATCAGTCATTTATGAGGTTCCTTGACACATAAAGCTCTCTCAGAAGCCGTCTGACAGTAGGAAGCAGACAGCAGGCATCTCACCGGGATTTGAATCAGAGCTGCTGCCTCTATAGCTGTCTGACATAAAACATGAACCAAAAAAAAACAAAGACAACAGCTTCTGATTTACCTTACTCATTGTTGATCATATAATCACTATAAAAAATATTATTCAAAAGTCATATATGTTTAGTAAAAATGACAAGTGATGTCTAGAGGTTGACCGATATTGGATTTTACCGATAGGCCTACCAATAGCTAGGTTGGACCACACTGGCCAAAACTGATTAATCAACCAATAGTTTTTAAAATGGATATTGAATGGAAACTAAAACAGTGGTCTACTATTTAACCCTTGTGCGACCTTATGGACATTTTTGTGTACATGCCAACTGCATAGATTTTGGCTCAGGTGTATATTTTTATTAAAAGTTTAATATTTCACCCTCATTTCCTTCAAAAAATCAATTTTACCCTCTGTATAAAAAATACTCACACTCAGGGCCTTAAGGACAAAAATGTCCACATTGAAACCCATTAAAACTGCAATTTCTTAACCCAGGACCATTTGACTATAAAATAATGCAATATTTGCTAATAGGTATTCATTCTATTGGCAAGGCTTCAAATTTTCAATTTGTACCATTTTTTACTAGATTAAACCATTTTTTCAAATTTGGCATATAAAAGAAATACTCACTTTGTGTTTTCTGCTTATGCATATTACAATCTATTATAGAGTCAATTGGAAAAATAATGCAGCTGTAATTGTGTTGGTTTGTTGGTAATGATGTCAGAGTGTGGTTTGCATGTGTTTAGTGAAAATTTAATGTGTGTAATTAGTTTGAAAGAAATTATATTGTACTAGCAATCAAAAATCCCACTCCATGTATATGAGTCACACCCTTGGCAGGGTCATATGGATATGAAAACTATGAATAAGGTCAAAGAAGGTTAATGAACTTTGAGGATTTTTCTTTTTCACCCAAACACACATCTTAATCCTTGATTGAACTTTTTCATTTGTTTTTTGTTTTTGTACAGAGATAAAAGGTGAGCTTGAATTTGATGTAGAAGTTTAGAAGCCCCTAAACACATTGTTTTTGTTTTCACCACAAGAAAATGCTGATTGTTTAGTCTGGTAGATTTTATACAAAGTTTGAGTTGACACAGGTGTTCTCACAGCCAAACCTATAAATATGTGGTGCTTGAGGGCTTGGTCATTTCATTTCATTGCAAGATGAAGAGACGTTACTCAGCAGAGGAATCTCTGGAGCTAGTGTTGCCCCCTGACAGTGAGCACACAGGTGCATTAGAAGCTGAGGATGAAAGAAACCAGCTTTTAAAGCTTTTAAAGCATTAAAATTCTGAAAATGAATGAATGTTTGGTATTTATGAATAGAAGAGATGCTGATTAAAAAAACAGCCAGTGAAACTGGAAAAAAATATTAATATATAACATTTCTATGACAGTTTTTTGACATGGACGTTTTTGTCCATTATGCACCTAAGTGTTAGTTTTTGGGTTTTTTTTTAATCTGACACTACATAAAAAATATAAATCCCTCAAAATGTAATGTCAAAATTAATGTTGTTGTTATTCACTGACACACCCAAGAATCTAATATGCAAAGAAAAAAAATTCTGCTTAGCATTTAGTATATGGAAATTATCAACTCTTTTTCATTTTTTTTCATAAAAAACACCTGTGGCATTATGTAAACAAACCAGCATTTAAAGGGTTACAATTCTGAAAATTAATGAATGTTTGGTATCTATGGATAGAACAGATGCTGGTTAAAAATTGAGATCAGTGAAAGTGAAAAAAAAAATTAATAAATCATGTCAATTTTTGTCAAAAAATTGTCAATTTTGCACCTAAGTGTATTTTTTTTTTAATGCACAAGGGTTAAAAAGGGACTGTAACAATACTTACACAGTGTCCTAACTACATGTGATGCAACAAGATTCCAGCAACAAACAATTTGGGTGTCCACACCAGCTGCAACGTGACAACACAACGTGACAGAATCAATCAAATATCACAGCCAATCAGAAGCGCGTGTGGGCTGGCAACAAATGGATACGCTTATAATCTAATTCATAAATATTAAACCTTTTGACATTAAATGTACATACTGAGTGACTAAGACCATCTTTGTTATGGAATACACTTTTTGGTTCACAGTTGAACATACATCTTTGCTTTCATTTATTTTCCAGATCTGAAACTGTTGTTTCTCAGTATGGCTATGAAGGTCACACAAAATTATATTCAAACTCACATTAGACACATTTAACTTTGAATAAAGCACATAATCAGTATTTGAGATTATCACTGTAATTAGTTTGAATGCCCTTGTTCAAATTTCGCGTGACACTGTCACGGCTAGTTGGGACAAAACTCAGATTAACATGGAAAAGATACCTTTTATCGTGTGTCACCGCGATGCAAAAGCCCAGCGCTGCATCTGGAGATCTCGTATCAGCTATCACACACACACACCAGAGTTCAAACAGCATTCTAAAACTGTTTATTTAATAACCAAACGGACATAAGTTTACTTCAAGAATTATCAAAAAGCGGCATAGATGAGTTTGAAGTTCGGTGTTTAAAACAACAGAGCAAACTGAAAAAAAGCACAATCTATATTATAGCTCTCTAAATGAAACAGACTTTATTAGAGCCACAGAAAGAAAAACATTTTGCTAAAAATGCACAATACACACTCTGTGATGCGGACTTCTGTCGGCAGAATGAACACAGTTTGCTGTCTCACATCGCTAGCTTTAAATATGCAACTTGCTGGCTAACAAATGCATTAAAGTGATCAGCTGGATATAAACTAATGCAAATAGATTGTAACAATCATGATATTAAACCTTCGGGTTGGACTTACTGTTTTGGTCACATTATTTTAACCTCTTGAGGTGCGGCTAATGTTTGCTTCCTCTCAGCCTTGATAGCAAACACACTGCTGTGCTTTCTCTACTAATGCAAAGTACTTACTAAGTAAGGATATGAAAACATGCACTATAGTTCCTTGTCAATGTTTTAAATCCACATTTGAAGTGTCCCGCTCTGTTCAGCGCGGAGTATCAAGACGGGCAGAGGCAGGAAGCGAAAGATTTCATAAACTTTGGAAAGAAAACTAGTGAGAGAGGTTTCTAAAGACCCAAGAACAACTGCCAAGACACTAGTGAATGACCTAGCCAAGTCTGGAATTGATGTCTCAATGAAGACGGTCACTAGAGCCCTGCACAGGAATGAACTGCGAGGTTGCCGACAAAGAAAGACTCCACTTCTGAAGAAGAGACACCTCCAAGCTAGAATGAAGTTTGCTAAGGACAACCTGGGGGAATGTGATGCATACTGGAAATTAACTATCAGTGCCGATTAATCGGCAAAACCGATACATCGGTCAACATATAGTGATGTCTAGTTCACCTGATAATGTACATGTTTTCAACTGATTTTGGCAAGTTTTGAACTAAACTTGTACTAAACTACTTACCTACACTTTGTCATCCAATGCATCTAATGTGACAGTATAACATTTAAAACAGTAATATACTACAGTTTTTCTCACATGGCCTCATCACATTGCTATTAAAGGGATAGTTCAACCAAAAATGTAAATTCTGTGCTTTCTGACCCTCTATAGACAGCAGTGCAACTACCAAAGAAAATATAATCTGTGTGCTGTAAATGGTACATACTATATACTGCAACAACAGAAAGAGTAGATTCTATTATATAGCACAACACCTTGCTGGTGTTTTTCCAGCTCATAATAGAGTGAATCATTTACACTGTGCATGTGTTTGGGAGGGTGTACCCTAAATGTAACAGGAACAGATGTGTACTCCTCGCTGTAGGGTTCAACCAAAGACACGCAAATAAAACTAAACAAACGTGGAAGAAAACAAACCCTTCAGGTCTTGATGGTGAAAGCACAGAGTGAAAGAGACAGGGACATGCACTCTTTCTCAGAGGGTCAAAGTAAAAATAAAATAAAATAAAAAAACATTTTATTTATAAGCCACCTTTTAGAACACTCAAGGACATCTTAAAGCATAGGGAGTAAAATCAATATTCAATACAATACAAAACACGAACTACAAACAAACCATCTAAACTCATACATATAGAGTCTTGATGTATATAAATATAAAATAATTTGATACATGTAAAAATGTAATAATTAATTACAATAATAAAAAGCTAGTATTTTGACAATAAAATACAATAGAATGTTTTAATTATATATTTATGTTTTAATCTTATAATTATAATATATACATTATGTTTCTTAAAAATATGTAATTATTTTTAGGTATATATACCTAAAAACATTATTTGTCTGACAGAATGTAAAAAGTTGAAAATTGGAATTTGATAATTTATTTAAATATTTAATAAAATAATAAATTAAATAAAATTGTAAAAAGCTGGTATTCTGAAATTTAGAGAACAATACATTTATTAGTCATATATTTCTATAATGTTTTAATCTTAAATATATAATTAATAAATATATACATTATGTTCCTTAAAACAATTCTATTTTTAGGTATATATACTTTTAAAAATGTATATTTGTCTGACAGAATGTAAAAAAAAAAAAAAAAAATGAAATAAAATAAAATGGGAATTTGATAAAATTAATAAATCAATAAAAAGCTAGAGCTGACATTTAGATAACAATAAAATGCATAATAATCATATATTTATATAATGTTTTAATCTTAAATATATAATTCATAAATATAAACATTTTTAAAAATATATATAACTAATTAATATATACATCATATTACTTAAAACAATTATAATTTTTTAGGTATATATACCTAAAAACATAATTTGTTTGACAGAATTAAAAAAAAAAAAAAATAAAAAATTAAAATTGGAATTTGATCATACATATTTTTTATAATTAATCATTTTAATTTTATAAATAATAAAAAGCTAGTATTCTGAAATTTACAGAACAATAAAAATGCATTAATCGTATATTTATATAATGTTTTAATCTTAAATATCTAATTAATAAGTGTATGCATTATATTCTGTAAAAAATATCTATTTTATATATATATATATATATACCTAACAACATTATTTGTCTGACAGAATAAAAAAAAAACTTTAAAATTTGAATTTGATAATAATTTATTTATTTCATTCAATTAATAAAATAATTTTAAAATAAAGCTAGTATTCTGAAATTTAGAGAACAATAAAATTAATTAATCATATATTTATATCATGTTTTAATCTTAAATATAGAATTAATAAATATGTACTTTATATTTCTTAACAAATAACATATTTCTAAAGTATAATTTACTTAATTATAAATAATAAATATATACATTATATTTCTTAAAATATATATTTTTAGGTATATATACCTAAAAACATTATTTGTCTGACAGATCGTAAAAAAAAAAAAAAAGCTTTAAAATTGGAATTTGATCATTTATTTAATTATTAATTAAGAACAAAAAGATTTATCAATCATATATTTCTATAATGTTTTAATCTTAAATATATACATTATATTCCTTTAAAAAATATTGTTTTTTATATACCTAAAAACATAATTTGTCTGACAGAACATACAATAACTAAATTAATTAATTCAAATTCAAATTTGATAATTTAACTATTTAAAAAAATAATAAAAAGATAGTATTCTGAAATTTTGAGAACAATAAAAATGTATTAATCATATATTTATATAATGTTTTAATCATACAAATATGATTCATAAAAATATATATTTTCATTAATAAAAACAATATTTGTAAATTTTGTCTGACACAATGTTATAAATCTTAGACAAAAAATAAATAAATTAAATTAAATTAAATTGGACACTTTAACAGTCCTGTAATGAGAAAATTAAAGTCATGCAAATTCCCAGATAAATAATTAGGCTTAATTAAAAATTCCTCTTACATATGACCGGGGGATATCTAATTAAACTTGAGGCATTTCAGCATTATCCAGATGTTTAAGTGTGGCGGACATCTTTCCACTTCTCAGACTCCTTGAACATGGCCCAGAGGGGACGAAAAAGACATCAAACGGCGCATAAGCGCTCAGTCTCTGTTCTTCTAAAGCAATGATGTCCTAATACAGCAGCACTATGACTGCCTCCGTCAGAGAACACTATGAGCTCACCTGCAGAAAGCAGATAAAGAGAAACAGTCCACTTGTGACATCAGAAAAAAAAGTCACACCATTAGCCCTGAAAATCCAAACCAATTTTCCAGGGGAACTTTGATCTGGGATTAAACACAGAAAAAAAAAGAGAAAAAAAACACTTTTGGAGGAGATGGAGGTGGGGCAGATCCATCAAGAGCTCCACAATCAGCCGGAGCAAGAGTTAGAGGGCCTGAAGAGTCCATTAGGTTTCCTTATAAGCATGCAGCAGCCTGAGCTATCGGCTGATTTAAAATCGCAATACATAATGTAATAAGGACATTTCAGTGGTTTGTTATGAGGTGCAGAAATCTTGCGGAGGCAGGATTCCAGCAATATTCCAGCTCTCTGCTGTAACGTCTCCATCTCCAGGGTGCCACTTGTAATGTTTGATGAATGGCTCTCTTCACAAGGACAAAATTCCGTTTGCTGCCTCAAATGCTTTTTTCTTACTTTTTGTCGAAACCCCTGAGTGGAGTTCACATGATGGATGCCTTTGTCTTGTCAATGGTCATTTGCAAAAGCACTGTGCTCAAAGTCTGCTACGCCAAAGCATCTTTCTGTCAGCGATGCCACACACACTGCAGTATAAAAGTGTATATATGCTGTTTTTACCTTAAGGGGCTTTTCTATGTGCTCGAAATATTAAAAATGCTTTCATTAATGTCAAAAGCTTAAAATCAATAAGATTTAAAAAAAGTTTTTATAAGTCTGCTCACCAAAGCTGTGTTTATTTGAACAAAAATCCAATAAAAACAGTAATATTGTGTTATTCTAATTTACAATAATAGTTTTCTGTTGTAACTTACCAGTGCTACCAGTCAAAAGTTTTTGAACAGTAAGATTTTTAATGTTTTTTAAAGAAGTCTCTGGTGTTTATTTGATGACAAATACAACAACAACAGTAATATTGTGAAATATTATTGTAATTTACAATAATTGTTTTCTTTTGTAACTTACACTACCAGTCAAAAGTTTTTGAACAGTAAGATTTTTAATGTTTTTTTAAAGAAGTCTCTGGTGTTTATTTGATCACAAATACAACAAAAACAGTAATATTGTGAAATATCATTATAATTTACAATAATTGTTTTCTTTTGTAACTTACACTACCAGTCAAAAGTTTTTGAACAGTAAGATTTGTAATGTTTTTTAAAGAAGTCTCTGGTGTTTATTTGATCAAAAATACAATAACTACAGTAAAATTGTGAAATATTATTATACTTTACAATAATTGTTTTCTTTTGTAACTTACACTACCAGTCAAAAGTTTTTGAACAGTAAGATTTGTAATGTTTTTTAAAGAAGTCTCTGGTGTTTATTTGATCACAAATACAACAACAGTAATATTGTGAAATATTATTATAATTTACAATAATTGTTTTCTTTTGTAACTTACACTACCAGTCAAAAGAAGTCTCTTCTGCTCACCAAGCCTGTATTTATTCGATCCAAAGTACAGCAAAAAAAAAAAAAAAAAAAAAAACATTGTACTATTTAAAATAACTGTTTAAATATATTTTATATATATATAAATATATATATATTATTATTTATTAATATTATGTTAATGATGTTTTGATCAATTTAAAGCATCCTTGCTAAATAAAAGTATTAATTTCCTCCCCAAAATAAAATATTCTACTGACTCTAAGCCTTGGAATGGTATAGTGTAAAATGTTACAAGTTTTGTTTTTAAATATTGATAATAATAATAATAATAATAATAATGTTTCTTGAACAGCAAATCAGCATATTATAATGATTTATGAAGGATCATGTGACACTGAAGACTGAAGTAATGCTGAAATTTTAGCTTTGACCACAGGAATATATAAAATATATTCAAATACAAAACAGTTAATTTAAATAGTAAAAATATTTTTTAAATGTGTGTGTGAGATTTTGATGTATATTAGATTGTATCATTTCAAAACTTAAAGCAAAAACAGATCATCTGACATGAGCTTTGTAAAATCATTCTAAAATCAGAAGAAGGGCTAAATGAGAATGCAAATTCACTTTCTGACAGCAGGTGGCACTTATGAAAGACCAGTGATACAGCTTTTCCTTGTTTACTGTTGTGTACAAAGCAGCGTTTTTAAAAAGTAAATATCATCTAAACTTTTCTGAAGGCAGTCGGTTCCCCTTAGAGATACAATTCAGTATTTAGGATTTTCTTTCAATATTTGGTGCATCAAAATAAGTTTGCGTCTCTGTCTTCTGTTAACGGCCATTTACAGTTTGTTTATTTGCCCAGTTAAAAAATTATTTGTGTTATTAACAGTTCTGAAAGTTTTGGTCAGAAGTGTAAGCAGTTAACAGGCATCTTCTTTTAATTCACAAAGCTGTCTGTGCTGCTCAGCCACTTCTATGCGCCTTTTTTGCCATAAGTTAAATCCCACCTGTTGCAAAAAGTCAGCGACTTCTCTTATAAAACAGCATTTTTTTCGATGTAAACTCTAAAAATAGTTCAACCCAAAAGTGTTGTTTAGTGTAAAACATGCTGAAGATTAGCCAATAGGTTTCGATTCATAAATGATAAGATGTTTCCTCTGAAAAGCTGTTTAGTCTCACCCAGCTTACTACCGCGCTAAAGAAAACAGTGGATAAGATGATGACTTTAAATCACGTACTTCTCGAAACATTCATAGCAGTTCTCAATATACCTTAACTGGCATGAGCTGTTCAGTTGTCATCAACAAAATCCCTGTTCATAAGGGACTAGTGTTCCCTGAGGTGGCTGGGCAAATGTGTGTTTAACAGACATTTTGTGATTTTAGTCCCATCCCCAGTGTTTTTCTTAAACAACCTCAGTAAAAGTTACTCCTGAGGAGACCTCTGAGAAATCTAATCCTGTACAGATGAGAATGTCTGTGATTGCAATACATGCTTTTCTTTTTAGGCCTTTTTGCCAAATTACAATAAAATAACAGCTGGTGGTTCAAGTGTGCCAACATCGTCAACGTAAAGAGCACACAAAATCAATAAGGATTTTCCAGTGCTGGAAACTGCACCGAATGGCGATCATTAAAGGTATAGTTCACCCAATAAATGAAAATTCTGTCATTACTCACCCTCACGTCGTTCCTTGGTTCATCTTCAGAACACAAATTAAGATATTTTGGATGAAATCCGAGAGCGTTCTGAGCCTGCATAGATAGCAACACAACTGACATGTTCAAGGCCCAGAAAGGTAGTAAGGACATTGTTAAAATAGTCCATGTGACATCAGTGGTTCAACCATAATTATATGTAGCTACAAGAATACTTTTTGTGTACAAGGAAAACAAAAATAATGACTTTATTCAACAATTTCTTCTCTTTCATGTCAGTGTTCGACACGCATTCATGAGATTGTCGTGACACATGATGCAGAAGCCAGCATTTTGACGGGTCTCGGGTTTGGAACAACATGAGGTGAGCAATTAATGACAGAATTTTCATTTTTGTGTGAACTATCCCTTTAATTATGTACACAATGCTATAATTAATTCCATATATGCAGCACAAACTTCCATAAAACCCACATTCAGACAATGACAACTCCAAACCAATCCCAGCAAATAATGAAATGTCAAATGTCTTCCTAACTCAAACATCATTTATAAAACTAATACCTCCCACTAAAGTCTTTTGAAATACCCTGAGCTTCTATTCACCATCCAGGTGGATTCAGCAATGCTGTTTAAAACCTACAGCCCCATTTTATCCTGATGAATCCATTTGAAATTGCTCTGAAAACTGACATAATGGGTTTCTGTCAGCTGAATTCTTCTCCGTCTCTCGCTCGCTGTCTTATTACCTTGAGTGAACCCACAGTTCTCCATTGGTTTTATTTAATGTGTTTTCTTCCCTTTTTAACTCGATTAAAAGCCTTGGCATTCATTTCACGCCGTACAAACACTGTTTACCCTCATAGGAGCAGAACATCTGCTCGACTCTCCACGTAGCTTGTGGTGAAATCATCAGAAATCCTCCTTATAGACTTCCCAAGCCCTCTCTTCACAAATCAATTGAGAGTCTTAATATGTATGACAACTGTGCGCTGTAGGGATGGTGTGGACCGAGATTTTAAAGTTCAATTGAAGGGTTTGGAGGTAATATGCAGTCTGTAATCCAACAATGCCTCCCACTTTAAAAAGAAGAATTAATTTTCTTAGAAAAAGACCATTGATTATCGCCGGAAGATGCGGTGAAGCGTTCTGAGAGCGTTCGGTAAGCTGTCATGGAATATTTAAGTCAAAATTAGCCTTGAATCACCGGCTGTGTCCGTCGAGGACTTTAATTTGAGAGTATTTCACGCTCTAAACACAAAAATTGAAAACATACAACTAGAAATGTATTTAGGTTATTAATGTACATTTAGCAGCAGGGTACTTTAGTAAAATATGTAATTTTACAGCCTCATTAAGCACATTACTGCAATACCATACTTCAAGTGAGAAAAGTTTCTGTGCGTTTACAAAATGGCCTTTGGTGACAGGAGGAAATGAGGTCAATGAGGTGTGCAAACACTGGTGTGGAAAGGTCACTCTATTACAAAGATTTCGGAGGACGTCTTTTAGTCGATACAGATCCCGTGAAACCTATGCGTGGTACATGCAAACACTGTGCATCAACAAGAACGTTGTTCAGATGATGTTGTCACAGTTACAGTGTTACAGAAAACACACATTTCCCCACAGTTATTTATAATTCACAGCTTTTCAGTTGGGCAAAGGATCTCCCTACACAAGTCAGAATAACAAACAGTCCATTTTTAGGATTCTGTTTTTATGAAGATATAAGCTGGTAAATAAAACACTGGGAAAGGATGTATAATACAATAAAGCTGTGTTTTGGGGCCCTGTTAAAAAAAAGAGGCACTTTGTGCAATAAAGTATATACACAAATAATATATACAAATCTGGGATTTTTTCTTTGAAACATGGTAAACAGTAAGTAAACAGGATTTTTTTTAAAAAAGAAGAGTATGAAAATATTTAAGAAACTGAAAACGACACAAATAGCAAACAATAAGTCAATAAGACAGCATACATATTTGCCAACACAAGGTTCATTAGTTAACTACATTAATTAAAATGAACTGAGAATTAATTAATCTTAAAGATTAGTTCACTTTTTCAAAACAACAAAAATGTACAGATAATGTACTCATCCCCTTGTCATCCAAGATGTTCACGTCTTTCTTTATTCAGTTGTAAAGAAATTATGTTTTTGGAGGAAAACATTTTAGGATTTCTCTCCATATAATGGATATGTATGGTGCCCCCAAGTTTGAACTTCCATAATGCAGTTTAAATGCAGCTTCAAAGAGCTCTCAATGATCCCAGCCGAGTAAGAAGGGTCTTATCTAGCAAAACGGTCATTTTCGAAAGAAAAATTGACAATTTATATACTTTTTAACCTCAAGTGCTTGTCTTGTCTCATCTCTGCGATGCGCATGCGTAGTCTGTGTGATCCAGGTTAATACAGATAGGGTATGTTGTACGTCTCGTTTTCTTGCCCAACTTCAAAATCGTCCTACATCGCTGTAGAAATACCAATCTAGTGTTTACAAAGAGAACATACAAAGAAGATCAAACACCATTTACAAAAAAAAAAAAAAGGTAAAACAGTGTTGTAGGACAATTTCGAAGTTGAAGACGAAAACAAGATGGGAGTTTTTCAAAAAACTACATTCTCCAGGGTCTGCTGCCCACCAGGAACTGAGTTTGACACCCCTGCTCTAAATCCATCTGACATCTTCCTTTAAAAAATGCATTTTTAACAGGCTTCGACGTATAGGTTTCTACCTGAGTGCTGGTACTTCTGATTGGGCTGAGGCTGGGATTTTAGCGAGTTTGAAGTATTTGATGGACGTATAATATGTGTCAAGAGCATTCACTCAGTATCATTATCTCATTTTTGACTGCGATGGCTTTTAATTTATTATAAGTAATGATTTTTGTATGATTTTTTTATGGTTCTTATTTTAGTTTTAGCTTTAGGGAATATAACCCTGACTAAAGTGGAGGAATATCAAGGTATATCAAGGGGGGAGTAAAAATGTTATTGAATTGTGTGTTTTTTGCATGCACATTCTAACTTGACATAGTTTTTTTATATATTTTTTTTTAATATGTTCCTTGAGGTTCACTTAATATTACTAAAGCTTTTTTGCATAAAAAACACCTGTTTTTAAGGGGTGGGTACTTCTCAGTAATCGGCCACTCTGGCTAACGAAACAGCATCAACAGCCCCTCGCTATTGCATGTGAGTGTTTTGACAACATGATAAAAAAAAAAGGTAATTTCCAGACAAAGTATTGTGAAATCATTTACTTACAGTTTGTGATGCAGCTTCAGTCAGATCTAGTACCGCTTCATCTTTCAACATCCGGGATGCCATTAAAAAAAACTATCAACTTGTTCCTTATGCTGGGATCCTTCTGATATCTGTACAAAGAGATGAACGTGCTGTATAAACCAAACGCATCAAAGTGAACAATCTTTTACTTAATTTGTCCTATTGACGACAGACTTAGAAGCGTGGACTCCACGTCTGTGGTCATACACATCTGTATACTGTATCCAGTGTATAAGATAGCAGCAGTGTTTGTAATTCCTTTTTGATTTTGACACGACATGACACTCGCATTCAGCATATTCAAGTGATCAGACGTTAAGTGACTGAATGGCAGTGGGCGGGGCCTATGGTAAGAAGATGACTGTTTCTCAATACCTTGTTTTTGAGGCTGTTTTTATGCAAATGTTTGTGCCTGGCTGACATCATCTTTCACATCAGAGCCAAACAATGTTTTTGGAGCTTGATTATATAAATGATTTGTTTATAATGAGGACATTTTAAGCTATGAAACTTGCAGGATGTTTTAATGGTAAAAAAAAAAAAAATCTCATGTCAATTTCCACTACAGAATTCTATATGATTCTGTTCTCCATTTTACTGTAAATAGGTGAAACTATAGTGGGTACGGAAAGTATTCAGACCCCCTTAAATTTTTCACTCTTTGTTATATTGCAGCCATTTGCTAAAATCATTTAAGTTCATTTTTTTTCCTCATTAATGTACACACAGCACCCCATATTGACAGAAAAACACAGAATTGTTGACATTTTTGCAGATTTATTACAAAAGAAAAAAATGAAATATCACATGGTCCTAAGTATTCAGACCCTTTGCTGTGACACTCATATATTTAACTCAGGTGCTGTCCATTTCTTCTGATCATCCTTGAGATGGTTCTACACCTTCATTTGAGCCCAGCTGTGTTTGATTATACTGATTGGACTTGATTAGGAAAGCCACACACCTGTCTATATAAGACCTTACAGCTCACAGTGCATGTCAGAGCAAATGAGAATCATGAGGTCAAAGGAACTGCTTGAAGAGCTCAGAGACAGAATTGTGGCAAGGCACAGATCTGGCCAAGGTTAAAAAAAAAATTCTGCTGCACTTAAGGTTCCTAAGAGTTCCACAGTGGCCTCCATAATCCTTAAATGGAAGACGTTTGGGACGACCAGAACCCTTCCTATAGCTGGCCGTCCGGCCAAACTGAGCTATCGGGGGAGAAGAGCCTTGGTGAGAGAGGTAAAGAAGAACCCAAAGATCACTGTGGCTGAGCTCCAGAGATGCAATCGGGAGATGGGAGAAAGTTGTAGAAATTCAACCATCACTGCAGCCCTCCACCAGTCGGGGCTTTATGGCAGAGTGGCCCGACGGAAGCCTCTCCTCAGTGCAAGACACATGAAAAGATTCTCTGGCCTGATGAGACCAAGATAGAACTTTTTGGCCTTAATTCTAAGTGGTATGTGTGGAGAAAACCAGGCACTGCTCATCACCTGTCCAATACAGTCCCAACAGTGAAGCATGGTGGTGGCAGCATCATGCTGTGGGGGTGTTTTTCAGCTGCAGGGACAGGACGACTGGTTGCAATCGAGGGAAGATGAATGCAGCCAAGTACAGGGATATCCTGGACGAAAACCTTCTCCAGAGTGCTCAGGACCTCAGACTGGGCCGAAGGTTCACCTTCCAACAAGACAATGACCCTAAGCACACAGCTAAAATAACGAAGGAGTGGCTTCACAACAACTCCGTGACTCTTCTTGAATGGCCCAGCCAGAGCCCTGACTTAAACCCAATTGAGCATCTCTGGAGAGACCTGAAAATGGCTGTCCACCAACGTTTACCATCCAACCTGACAGAACTGGAGAGGATCTGCAAGGAGGAATGGCAGAGGATTCCAGGTGTGAAAAACTTGTTGCATCTTTCCCAAAAAGACTCATGGCTGTATTAGATCAAAAGGGTGCTTCTACTAAATACTGAGCAAAGGGTCTGAATACTTAGGACCATGTGATATTTTAGTTTTTCTTTTTAATAAATCTGCAAAAATGTCAACAATTGTGTGTTTTTCTGTCAATATGGGGTGCTTTGTTTACATTAATGAGGAAAAAAAAAGAACAAATGATTTTAGCAAATGGCTGCAATATAACAAAGAGCGAAATATTTAAGGGACTCTGAATACTTTCCGTACCCACTGTATATATTTGTGAAATGTTATAAGGCTCCGTTCGTCCCCCATATCTGATATTTGTAAGTCAGCCAACTCTGTGAAAACATATGTGAGTGTTTCTCTGATAGCTTCTAACTGTGCCGGCACGCACTGTTGACAAAAGCTGTTTATGGCAGTCTGGATCATAACAGAAAGATTCCACGTCGCCCTGCCAGAGTTATTTGTGGTCTGGACAGCGTGAGCATGTCCCCGATGCTTCTGTTGTTTTTAATGAGATGATGAGCCACTGCCTGCCAATGCACCACATCTGTGATTCAAACAACACTAAGGTGAGAGTTTCTTATGAAAGCTTATTCCCATTCTCAGATGTTTTTAAATCAAGGTCTTAAAATATGCTTGTTTTGGCATATTTCTCTATATGGAAAAGAGCAACGTTAACATTCTTCAAAATATCTCCTTTTGTTTTACGGGAAAAAAAAGATATGTTTGTACTGACATGAGTAAATAATGATAGTATTTTCGATTTTGTTTTGAACTATCCCTTTAAAATAATTAAAGACATGTGATGCAGTTGCCCTCCTTGATACTGATAATCCCAGTTGCACCTGCAGTAATACACCAGAAATGTGTAGTCAGCGAAAGATGGCGTTTTGGAGCTCAAGTTCAAAGGCGTGTGAACGTCGCCGCTGCTCTGATGATATTCATGAATTCCAGAGCCAGTGATCAGGCCTGTGCTACCCATGACCCTCAGAAACAAAGGCCATCCAAGCCCTCACTGTGATAAGTCTGCTATCACTCTCCACACTTCAATGGGCTCTGGAAATACATTCTCTCTGTCCCACAGGACCTGACCTTTTCATATCTGAGCCTTTGAGTTTTTCTATTAGCTCTGAGGAGATTACACAGACTCAGGTCTTTCACTTCTGACTGCCATTCATAACAATTTCTTTGGACTTGACTGGATCTGATCCTTTGGATCTGTATATTAAACAGGATTGAATGAATTTATACGTATTTGTTAGATCACATTGTAATTTTAAGCCATCTTAAATTGTTCACCAAAACCAAAAATCTTTTTTTGTTCCTCAGAAGAAAGTCTGAAAGTTTGGAATGACATGGGGGTGAGTAAATAATAATATTTTACAATTTCAAAATGACAGGCAGCTCAAATCCGTCTGACTGTCTGAACAACAGTGGTCAGATTCTTTGATGTTGTTGTTTACCAAGCCTATGGCTGTCAGAGAAACAGGTGTGATAAGTGTCAAGTAGTAGTGATACTTTCTGAATGCTACTCCTTAACTAAAAACATTCACAAACCCTTGAAGGCTCTTTGTGCCTCCAAATTCTGTGTGAGGATACAATGTCGCATAAAAGCTGTACTAAAATATGCTGACGCTGACCTTCTTTTGCCCTGTACCGGCTTTGGTTCTGTTCAGAAATGCAGCATCAGATGCTAGCGCTCCTGTAGCTCAAACAGCCTGAGGCTAACAGCACCAAAAACATGAGTTTGATGCCCGGGGAATGTTTGAGCGGATTAAATCTATACCTTCAATGAAACGCAAGTCTCTGGATAAATAACGCCAGCCAAAGGCATTAAAGTAAATGTATCTGAGCTGCCTTTGTCAGTGAGTGTTTGCAAGAGAATCATCTATCAGCTTTCAAGCATGTGATACACAGTTTCTCACAATCACTTTATTCCAGCAATGCTTTATATTTAATTATATAATTTATTACATTTATTCTACCTCTGAGCCATGTCTATCTTTCTGTCTGTCTGTTTATGTGTCTGTGTAACTAACTTATTAACTGTCTGTCTGACTATCTAATTATATAACTAACTAACCAACCAACCAACCAACCAACTAAATAAGTGTCTGCCTTCTATCTATCAGTCTTGGTGTCAGGTCATCCAACTAACTGTCAGAGCAAAATGATGTAAAGTTTCAAGGTCAGTTTTAAATCTGGGCCTCTCAGTCAGAGGATACAACTTTTGTACCTCTGGTCTACTGGGGAAGACACTTTGAAAACAAAACCCACATGCAGAAGAAGAAACCAGGAGGCTCTGATTACTGATTAGTCATTCTAATAATCGTTAGATTAATCGATTATCAAAATAAAATAAAATGAGTTGTTATACTCACTTTTGCAGTAAATGAAGCTGGATCATGGATGATTTGCGCAATTTATATAGATCGGCGCATTCCATTCACAAACAAGTCATCCACTGCGTCTTCAGCGACTCAGATGTCGGGAGTAAATGAGGACTACTATGTTCATTATTTATCTAACTGTCTGCCTGTCTGTCTATTTATCTGTCTGTCCGCCTGTCAGTCAGTCTATCTATTTATCCTTCCAACTAATAGCTATCTGTCTATTTATTTAACTTACTGTCTGTCCGTCTACCTATCTGTCTGTCCAACTAACTTAACTAACTGTCTGTCTGTCTATTTATCAAACTATCTTACTGTCTGTCTATCAGTCTGTATGTCCGTTCATCCAACCAACCAACCAACTAGCTGTCTTTCTATTTATCTAACTTACTGTCTGTCTGTCTGTCTGTCTGTCTATCTATTTATCTGTCCAACTGTCTGTCTGTCTGTCTGTCTGTCTCTGTCTTTCTATCTGTCTGTATGTCAGTTCATCCAACCAACCAACTAGCTAACTGTCTATTTATCTAACTTTCTGTCTGTCTGTCTGTCTATCTATTTATCTGTCCAACTAACTAACTGCCTGCCTGTGTTTCTATCTATCAGTCTGTATGTCAGTTTATCCAACCAACCAACCAACTAGCTAACTAAACAATTATCTTTCTATCTATCAGTCTGTTAGTCAATTCATCCAACTGTCTATCTGTCAGTCTATTCCTCCATCCATCCATCCATCCAACCAACCAACTAACCAACTAACTCTGTCTGTCTTTGTGTCTGTCTGTCTGTCTGTCTGTCTTTCTTTCAGTCTGTATGTCCATTCAAACCAAGCAAACAACTGTCAGTGTCAGTCTAAATAGTTCATCCAACCAATCAACCAGCTAACTAAACATCTGCCTTTTCTGTATGTCAGTCCATTCATCCAACTAGCTGACTGTCTCTCTGTCTTACTATCTATCAGTCTATCTGTCAGTCTATCCATCCATCCAACCAACCAACTCTCTTTCTTTCTTTCTTTCTTTCTTTCTTTCTTTCTTTCTTTCTTTCTTTCTTTGTCTTTCTTTCTTTCTTTCTTTCTTCCATCCCACAAATTGTCTTTCTGTCTACCAGTCTGTGTCCATCCATTCAAACCAAGCAAACAACTAACTGTCAGTTTAAATGTCAGTCCAACTAACTGTCTGTCTGTCTGTCTGTCTGTCTGTCTGTCTGTCTGTCTGTCTGTCTGTCCATCTATCAGTCTGTATGTCAGTTCATCCAACCAACCAACTAGCTGACTGTCTTTCTATTGATCAAACTTACTGTCTGTCTTTCTATCTCTTTATCTGTCCAACTAACTGTCTGTATGTCTGTCTATCCATCCATCCATCCATCCATCCATCCATCCATCCATCCATCCAACCAACCAACCAACCATCTAGCTCTGTCTGTCTATCTGTCTGTTTGTCTTTCTGTCTGTCTGTCCATTCAAACCAAACAAACAACTGTCTGTGTCAGTCTAAATAGTTCATCTACCCAACCAACTAGCTAACTAATTAAACATCTGTCTTTTCTGTATGTCACTCCATTCATCCAACTAACTGACTGTCTCTCTGTCTTACTATCTTTATCTGTCAGTTTATCCATCCATCCAACCAACCAACCAACTTTCTTTCTTACTTTCTTTCTTTCTTTCTTTCAGTCTATCCAACAAACTGTCTTTCTGTCTACCAGTCTGTATGTCAGTCCATCCCACAAACTGTCTTTCTATCTACCAGTCTGTATGTCTATCCATTCAAACCAAGCAAACAACTGTCTGTGTCAGTCTAAATAGTTCATCCACCCAACCAACTAGCTAACTAATTAAACATCTGTCTTTTCTGTATGTCACTCCATTCATCCAACTAACTGACTGTCTCTCTGTCTTACTATCTTTATCTGTCAGTTTATCCATCCAACCAACCAACCAACTTTCTTTCTTTCTTTCAGTCCATCCCACAAACTGTCTTTCTGTCTACCAGTCTGTATGTCAGTCCATCCCACAAACTGTCTTTCTATCTACCAGTCTGTATGTCTATCCATTCAAACCAAGCAAACAACTGTCTGTGTCAGCCTAAATAGTTCATCCACCCAACCAACTAGCTAACTAATTAAACATCTGTATTTTCTGTATGTCAGTCCATTCATCCAACTAATTGACTGTCTCTCTGTCTTACTATCTATCAGTCTATCTGTCAGTTTATCCATCCATCCAACCAACCAACCAACCTTCTTTCTTTCTTTCTTTCTTTCTTTCTTTCTTTTTCTTTCTTTCTTTCTTTCTTTCTTTCAGTCCATCCCACAAACTGTCTTTCTATCTACCAGTCTGTATGTCCATCCATTCAAACCAAGCAAACAACTGTCAGTGTCAATGTCAGTCCAACTAACTGTCTGTCTGTCTGTCTGTCTGTCTGTCCATCTATCAGTCTGTATGTCAGTTCATCCAACCAACCAACTAGCTGACTGTCTTTCTATTTATCTAACTTACTGTCTGTCTGTCTATCTGTTTATCTGTCCAACTGTCTGTTTGTCTATCCATCCATCTATCCTACCAACCAACCAACTAGCTCTGTCTGTCTGTCTGTCTGTCTGTCTGTCCATTCAAACCAAGCAAACGACTGTCAGTGTCAGTCTAAATATAAGTTCATTGATAAACCAACCAACTAGCTAACTAAACCTCTGTATTTTCTGTCAGTCCATTCATCCATCTAACTGTCTCTCTGTCTTTCTATCTATCAGTCTATCTGTCAGTCTATCCATCCATCCATCCATCCATCCAACTAACCAACCAACCAACTGTCTGTCTGTCTTTTTCTTTCTTTCTTTCTTTCTTTCTTTCTTTCTTTCTTTCTTTCTTTCAGTCTGTATGTCAGTCCATCCAACAAACTGTCTTTCTGTCTACCAGTCTGTATGCCCATCCATTCAAACCAAGCAAACAACTAACTGTCAGTGTCAGTTTAAATCTCAGTTTATCCAAAACCATCCAAATTAACTGACTGCCTCTCTATCTTGGAAAAGTTCTATCTAGATTTTTTAGACTTTTTAAAACTTTTAAAAGAGTCAAGCCAACATTGAGACTTTACTTTTCTAGTTAAAATAGTAATGCCAGTTCAATTTAATTCTACTTCCTTACATTCACATTTGAATTTCAGTTTAACTTTCTGATTGTTACTTCAAATCAAATTCAATTTAAATTCAAGGAAATTAACTGGAATTTAAAAGACATTTCCAATATCAATTCTGACTGAAACACACCTGGCCTTTTTGTAGCTACATTTGCCTCTTCCGATGGGCATGTTAAAATGATTATAGTGCAATGTATTTGTGAGAAAAGGCTTTCCCAGAACTACTCCTCCTAAATAACACTTAATCCAGTTATTTCTGACTGTAAATAACAGCTATGCATCATTGCTAGCTGATGCATATTATTATTCAAATGTCTGTGCAGGCTGATATGAAGGTTTTTGTCTGTGTCAAATCCAAGGTAAACCAAGGTAACTATGAATACAGAGTGTGGTTTTCCACCAGCGAGATTATTATCCTGCATGAGACATACTGTGATAATTTGGTGGCATGCTAGAATATTAAACATCACATTTAAAGAAGACTTTTCTGTCCGATTACAGATCTCCAGAGTGCTGCTGTCCCCCCCAAAAAACTGTCAGATGCACGGCCCTCCAGAGTACGGAAATGAGCAGCACTTCGTAATGAAGCAGTTCAGCCGAAACACTTGCTCACTAGCGGGTGAAATATAACAGTGAATGAGCTTAAAAAACTGAGGGGGGAGGCTTGCGCTAATAGGCCTTCTGGAAACTCCACTCAGCCCCTCGAGACGGCAAAGTACAGCCCTTGTAATGAGCTGCGGGAAACTGATGTTAAAGAAGGAAAATCCTGTGAAGGTAAAACGATCAAGGGCTGCTCTCTTGCCGAGCCCTGAGGCCAAACCAACGCAGAGGAGCCGAAATGAAAAGGGAGGTGAGAAGGTGGGGGCGATGAATCACATCTTAAAATATGAAGTGACGCACGTCGGTGTGGTACGTGCCAGCAGCTGTATTATCTGTACATCTCTTTGTTCGGGGGCTCTGTGTTGACATAAATGAGTTATTTAGATTGGATACTTCAAAAGTGAACATCTATTTTCCCCAAACATCCTCATAAATCTACAGCGTATTATGTGGAAATGCTTCCATATGCCCTGAAATGATATACTAGAATCGTACTGAATAAAACATCCAGTATTCACAGGTGCTCACTAATTGGAATGTCAAAAAACACATGGTGGCTTGTTATGTACCAATATAATGCCATTATGATGACTGTATGTTTACATATCGCATAATAGCCATACCAGATGTCAAGTTGTAGCGCTCTAATTAAACACCTGCTGGTAACAAACCATATAATACTTTCAGATTTGTCATATCTGTTTTGATTGTTTAATCGAGATACTCACCTTCGTGATCTTCATTGTTACATGTAAAGGCCAATTTATCTGTTTTCACATAGGCTGAGAGCTTGGAGGAAGTGCTGGTCTTCTCGTAAACAAAATTAATGATGTGTCAGAGTCCAGACTTACTACCGCGGATGGTTTTTGTGGAAGTGGACCACACTACAATCGAGGTGGCTGTTCTGTTTAACCCTAAACAGAAGCATAAAGAGGTCAGTACTCCAGGGAGGTGATTATCTTTTTGTCTGCTTAATGGTCCTCATAGACAGGCCTTAATGAGAAATAATGAAGGGCCATAAGACCCCACATCTCCATATCCTCAAAGGAACCTTAAGGATAGCGCTTCACTGGATACGACGTTTTCACTGGCTGTTGTGTAATTTTTCATTGTTTATTAATCATCATTTTCAAAAATGACTCTTCTTAATACTTCAAATCTGAAATTTAAAGGGACAGTTCATCAAAAAATGAACATTCTGTCATTCTGTCATGGAAATTAAGTCATGAAATTACATGAAGGTGAGTAAATGATGACAGAATGCTCATTTTTGCATGAGCTGTCCCTTTAAGTGATCTTTAAAGTCATGTATCATATGACATCCTGACAGCTGAAGTCTCATTAGAAGGTCATATTCAGTCCACATTAAAGACAGGGTAGGCGATTTCAGAGAAGCTAGCAATGGCACACAAGCTCTAAAAGCATAAGATCCCACCCTCCAGACTCTCCAAAGCCATGCAAAATATAGGCTAACCAGCAACAATGAGAGACAGCGTTAATTAAAAAGAGGAAATGAACAACTTCTGTAGTTTTAAGCTTTATTTTTATAAAGTTTAGAATTTTATGTCATTTAGTGATTCATAACTTTAGGCTATATTTGCTTGCTGAAGGGCACAGGTAGCTAGGCTATATATGACATTTATTATAATGGATTTATGTGAAGATTGTTTCAAGTTCACTTAAATTAGAAGTTAAGTTTTAAAGTCTAATAAATATTAAAGTGATAGCTCTCAATTATACTGTAATGTTGAATGGCTATATTCAATGGTGAAATATTAAGAAAAAATTCATAGAGACAGTTTGAATCAATGATACTTAAAAAAAGATAGTATTAAACAAATATTAAAATAAATATATTCTTTATGTTGTTTTGTGTAATTAAAAATTTTAATGTCAGGTAGGATTAATCGTGATTAATTTCAAGAAAAATGTGCGATTAATTAGTTTTGGGGGGTTTTATCGATAGACACCACTAAAATACATATAAATAGAGTGTTTGGTCAATGGACAATTACTGTCATGTTTTGGGCTGTACTAATCGATCGGACCAGGAAAAACATTTGGAATACTATAGACTGCCAAACGTTAAAACAACTCAAGGAGAAGAGTTCAAAAAACTGTCTGAGAAAACAAAAGGCGCTTGTGGTCGGCCAAACTGAACTGTTTCCAGGGCAAGAATCTTGACAACATTTGTGTTTGTTCTTATCATTTCCAGTCAAGTAGGTGAAATATTAGGCTAATATCCTTATTGATACTACTCGTATGTATCTGTACCACCAATTGACTTTAGTTTGTCAAAATATTGTACCCTTTCCTACTAAGTCATTCTCTATATGATTTATGTGGTTTAAACAGCATAAATTAGCAGAACAATGTATTCAGTAGTACATTAACCATGCAAGTAATGCTGTTGTTTACATCAGAGTGTCTCCAGTATGGCCCCGCATCTGGGTAACTGACCAAACCGTGGTGTACCTGTAAGTGCAAACCCTCTATACATTTAGACCATTTATCTTAATGATTGCTATCGGAGTGTGAACAGACTTTTAACAAGCATAACAAAAAATGTTTGTGAACCAAAAAATTTACCTGCCTTTATTCAAATAAATTTGAAAACACATTAAGAGTGAAAAAAAAATGTCTCTATAATTTGACATTTTTTGTCCACACTGAGTTCTTGTCCAGCAATAACTGAGCGTCTCTGTTTAGTGATAGTTGTTCATGAGTCCCTTGTTTGTCCTGCTGAAAACTTTTTGAATTTGAAAATCAGTAATGTAAATGTAACCTATTTTGTCCCCTGGGAAATATGTAACTATCTCTTCTGTAGCTCCTGAAGGGCAGTACTAAATGAAAAAATATGATATTTAGGCAAAATAAGAAAAATGTATACATACCCCATACATAGTTTTCATTCTTCACTCTTAATGCATCTGTATAGAATCTGTAATAGTTGCAGAGTGAAAAGATGGATCTCAAAATCATACAGTCATTGTTGAAAAGGGTTCAAATACACAAAAATGCTGGAAAGCCAAAGAATTTGTGGGACCAGCGGGCAGTAACTGTTCAGGACAAACAAGGGACTCATAAACAACTTTTGAACAGGGTCATAAAATTTCAATTATTATTATTTTCTCTTGTGGACTATGTGTAAACAGTATTTAATTTGATCCCTCTTATTTCGGTGAATTAATGAACATTTTGCAGATTCTGAAAGGGGTATGTAATTTTTTTTTCTGCAAAGATGAACAAATATTTACTCGCAAGTGCTCCCCTGTGGCGAAAGATGATGACAGATGCCTTTTAGACCATACTTGGAATCTTGATTTTGAGTGCGACCTGTACACAACGAATAGTGGAATATTTTAATAACCCAAAAAAAGCGTGAGAACTTTATTTAATCTGGTCTCCCTGTATTATCTAGCTTTTATGACTTTATGCAAATGTGCAAGCAAGATGATTTAAATGTTTTTAGACGTGTTAGTGTGAACTGTTGGAAAACTCTTCAAAATGTTTGCATGGAGAGCATTTTGATATGAAAACAATCAATACTGAATTAATGTGGATGTAGCAAACCAATTAAATCAGTGGTTCTCAATTGGGTTGGCTATGGGACCCACACATTTTCCAATGGTGGTTCTCCTGTGGAATTGGGCTACTTTAACACTGTTTTTAATGTCTGCGGGTGTAAGTGACCCCAATAATATAATATTAAGCCCCTGGACTGCCAATTTCACCAGGGGAAAGCCGCTAAAAACATGTATTTTAGCCCTGGAATGTGATTTTCCTCATGGGACCCCCCTCAAATTGCAATTAGGCTAGTTTTGAGTAGCAATAAGGCTGGGTTTTTTGTGAAAACCTGGCAACCCTGATGCAAATCCTTCCCAGCTAACACCCGAAGTACTAGTTATGTGATTTATTGGTACTTTACTTTTATTTCACACATTGCATGCTTATACAGCACGCGGCACATTTGCGTGAACATTTGAAAAGTGTGCGTTATGAACACAGTATAAAGTCTGACAGGACAGGATATTTTGTTTTTCTAGCAAGGTAGCAAGTTACAAAAATAACGATAGAATAATGACACTGACATATTAAGCCTGTCAACATTTCATCTGACCACAGATACTAAAACGGCACAGCAGGTTTTTCTTACTTAAACTGTATCTGACAGAAATGTCAACCGCTTTCATGCATGTCTTTCAAAATAAAAGTCTCACATCAGAAAAATATTTGTGACCCTGGACCACAAAACCAGTCATAATAGTACATTTTTAAAATTGAAATTTATACATCATTTACACATTATCAATCTAAAAGCTGAATAAATAAGCTTTCCATTGATTAAGTTTAAAGACATATTTGCGGTAGAAAATGTACAAAATATCTTCATGGAACATGATCTTTATTTAATATCCTAATGATTTTTGCATTAAAGAAAAATCGATAATTTTGACCCATACAATGTATTGTTGGCTATTGCTACAAATATACCTGTGCTACTTACAACTGGTTTTGTGGTCCAGGGTCACATTTAGAATTATGTTTTTTTGTTGCTGATGTTGTTATTTCACTGCACACTTCACAACCCACTCGGAACAGTCTTGTGACCCACTTTTGGGTCATGACCCACCAGTTGAAAAACACTGAGTTAAACCATTACTCAATTACAGGATTGTTGACTTAATTAAAACGAATGTTAATTGTGACTTGAGTTAATTGTGATCTAAATGGCATCTAAAGTGCTAATGATGCTACTGAGAGAAGGACATTCTTATCACCAAATGAGTTCCACAAATACACAGTCAACAACAACACATTCTGTTGTTGAGCATCTTTCTATGCATAAGACTTTATAAATGTGGACAGAGATGAGCATCTCTCAATGGCACCAGGGTTATTACCCATGTCTAAAATGAAAATTGGTTTTAAAACGTGGTCATAAAACTGAAATAAAGCGAAGTAAACAAAACACTGTAATAAAATTATTCCAAAAGCAGCATCACAGTTTTCAGTTACAGATTCTATTGTTAAAAACAGTTCTGTCATGACAACTCTTGGAGGGATTGGTATGGTAATGTACATGACAATGTTAATGTATCTGGCTGCGGCAGAGCAAATACAGAGACTTGCTGCTGCCAATACATCCACAACATGCTGCTGTAAGAAATACTGCTGCTGCACATATAACATGTATAATTAACCCCCATTGCATATATGAATCACCTCGTAGCAGACCTATACAGGTGGAGCTGGGGAAGGTGGAGGGTTTCTGAAGTGTGCTGCAATTGCTACATCTAGCACCAGTCTTATATTTGAATGTTAAACTGGCTACTGGTACAGGAGAGAACCAATCGTCTGTGCCATGCGATTATGATGTCATGATGTCAGATTGAGTTAGACCCATCGGACAGCATAGAGTTTCATGCCAGAACTCTGTATTTGTTTAATACATTATTAATAAATCCAATTCATTTATTACATAGTCTTCTTGTCACATGAGGGCCTACCCACTCTATGCAACACAAATCTGCTTTTTTATAAATCTTCATCATGTAAGTGTAAATGATATTAAACATGGTTTTCAAAAGTGCAGTTAATATCTTTAGGGGAAAACCTTTTAAAGAGGAATTCGTTTCTGAGTGAACCTTTAAACTGTTTACTTTTGCTTTGTGCATTTAAAAAGACAGACTCTGATGCCTCTTTTGAAACTTTATAAATAAAAAGCCGCCTCAGTAAATTTTTTTTGCTAATTTAAGATATTCATATAGACATATATGCCTCTTCAAAATATTGGATGATAAATCAATTCATAGTACAAAAATAAAACAATGCCAATATTACAATATATAAATATAAGTTAAAAAGTGAATAAATCTATTTTTTTTTAAGAAACATTGTGCAACAGTAACACCAGCAGGTAAACTTACAGCGAGAGTCTGCATCTCTTTCACCTCCCCTGAGCCCATTGAGTTTTAACAGACACACTGCATTAAGAGCCAGGGGGTGAAAACTTTTGAACAGGATGAAGATGTCCAAATTTTTCTTATTTTGTCTCTCTCATTTAGTACTGCCCTTTAAAAGCAATAGAAGATACTTGCATGTTTTCCGGAAGACAAATTAAGTACAATTTACCTTGATCTTCAAATTCAAGAAGTTTTCTTTAACTTAATGCACTGTGTTTCCTTCTGGAGCATCAGTGAATGTTTGAACCTTTTTTAATAGTTGTGTTTGAGTCCCTCAATTGTCCTCAGTGTAAAAAGATGCATCTCAAAATCATACAGTCACTGGTGAAAAAGATTCAAATATGCAAAAGATGCTGGACAAAACAGAATTTTTCTGAAGAACAGTCAACCTTCACAAAATATAAAATCAGTTGTAGATGATCCAGGTAACCACACATTTTTGAGAACCAAGGGTTCACAAACATTTGAAGGGGGTTATTTTAATAATTTCAGCTATTTAATAAACATATTTTATGTAAAATATCTTACTAAGGACAGTACTAAATAAAACATAACATGCATTTTGTATGATACCTCTTATTTTGTTACAATTATTCACATTTTCACAATTTCTGCAATGGGTTTCACATGCCTTTTGCATGCCTCTGTAATAAGAAAAAGTATTTTTTTTTTTATGCTCACCAAGTTAAAAATACAGTTAAATAAAAAAGTAACTACAATTCAAAATATGTTTTCTATTTGAATACATATATTAAATTTGTAATTTATTCCTGTGATGTCCTTGCTGAATAAAAGTATTAATTTCTTAGACCAGCTATGTAACTGATTGAGTTCTGTAGTCACGAGGCATGTTGTCATGACAATCATTTCACGACTTGTTTTCTGGGTTTCTGTTGAAAATGCAAAACCACGATAACCTCGCTTGGCACTGTATCCACTGCAGTTAAAAGTCTATCAGTAGTGAAAGTGCTCGTTTAAAAAGCTCACGGGTGCTCATTTCATCTCTCTGAAAACCGCCACATGAAATGTTTCAGGGCTATTTACAAAAAGCCCTGCTCTGGCACACTGCAGCAAGGGCAATCAGAGCAGATATTCCTCAGTGGAGGGAGCTCCTCTCTGGAATGGATGACTGTGGTGGTCAAGTTCGGAGCCCTGGCAGCCCGAGTGTCCTGGAGGTCTGGCACTCATGTGTGAGCGCGCCTCTTCACACTGTAATTAAACCGCCGTCCCTCAAAAGTCTGTCAACACCACAGACCGTTCCAAGAGCATCTGAATGCCAAACGCACTGCCCTCTATAGTCTGCCGATAGCACCCCAGCTGTTTTTCTTCTCATATCTTTAAACTTCAGTGCTAAACCTATTGCAAATATCAGTAGTGAAGTGTATTAGATTTTAGCCCGCCATCACACTGAGAAAGTGAAATGATGATGCCCCTCTCCCTGGTTGCATCTAATGCTTTTCTACTTTCATAAGGCCAGTATTGGCAGCGCTTATCCATTTAGACTGATCCAAAATCAGTTTTGAGGAAATAATGCAATAGTTTATGGCCTGCGAGAGAAATCTGCTCACTGTTCAGGGTGGATGGATGGGATCAATACCCAAGTATTTCGGTGGTGCAAGACTGCCACCTGCTGCTAGTTTTTCAATACATCCAGGCTGTGCACATTTGTTGGGATTTTTTCAGCAACACTGCCAGTAAGTCTGTTGGATGGGCAATGCAACCATCTGTTACCATATTCCTTGTTATGTTTACCAGAACATCCTTCAGAATGTGCCGTCCCCTAATCACTGTTCTGGCACGCGGCGAGAATCTGTAATCTTTTATTCTTTTTAATCTCTTAGCCATATGTAAGTTGATATGTGATTTAAAAGATGTTCTGAATGGAAGGAGATCAATTAGTCATGCCAGTATGTCAGATATGCCTGCAACTTTTCAGTCTATAGTACTCCAAATGTTTTTTCCCTGTCCGACTGATTAGTACAGCCCAAAACATGACAATAATTGACCATTAACCATTTTACATTACATGCCACCAATATGGCAGATGGGTGACACATTATGAAAACACTATATATGATTTTTTATTTTTATTTTTTGAAAATGCTCAAAATTTGATTTTAAACCAAAAATATATAGTTAAATACAGTGTTGGGGAAAGTTACTTTTAAAAGTAATGCTTTACAATATTGTGTTACTTCCTAAAAAAGTAACTAATTATGTTATTTTGTTACTTTTTATGGAAAGTAATGCATTACATTACTTCTGCATTACTTTTTAAATCTTGGCAGAGCTTGCTTGTTTGTTTTTAATATAAAAAGTTTGGTTTTTAGCAAATCTAAAAGCCCTTTCACACCAAAAATAATAAGCCTAAGGCTGAAGAAAAAGGAAATTCACATCTGTACAGTAGAACTGTTGGAAAAGTTCAACACTCTTCAGCAATGAGAAAAATGAAGCACAAATGTTAGGTAATCTAAAGTAAGTTTTGCTTATTAGTATGGTTGAATTGGATCAACAAAAGTCAGCAGCAAAGTGATTGGTTAATAAAATGGAATTAAATACATAAAGGAAACTAAAGTAACTGGCATTACTTTTTTGAAAAACTCAGGTATTTTCTTGTAAATGAAAAAGTAATGCAATACTTTACTAGTTACTCAAAAAAGTAATCTGATTACGTAACTAGTGTTACTTGTAATGCGTTACCCCCAACATTTTTTAAATATCTATTTCTCTGTGTAGTTTTTTTATTAATTTATTTTTTTACCAATGGCTTATGTCTCTCAGAACTATAGAAACGCTTTATTACTGTATTTAACACTTCTCATTGCTACCTTTTAGCCTACAGCATCATGCATACTTACTGTACATTATGAAAAGAGACGTATTGTTTATCAGTTGCCTGAAATGAAACATTCAGCAAGATAACACACACACACACAAACACAGTTGGAGATAAAATTAGAGAACACAATTTCAGGCTTGTTGCTTAGTTATATTTGAAACTATCCTAACAGAAGTAGAATGACATTTTAAGCATATTTCATAACTTTATTCTGAAGCACAGTATAAAAACACTTAAATGAGATATTTGAAAATGAACTCTAAACAAATTATAGAACACTTACAGATACCTCCAAGTTATATTCTGGCACCTGGTGCTAATTTCCTTAAAAATATAACAACCCTATTTAACTGGCTGCATTTGTCAAATTTTCCAAGATGGCAGGCCACTCTGGTGACTGAACCCCTGCGACAGGAGGTTGTCCAGATAAAGGCTAAAGGGATGACCCTTTCAGCCACTGCAAGAAAAGTTGGTCATTTAGGTTTACAATGACATTAATTTGTTCAAGTCCCCCCAAAAGGCTGGTTGTCCATGCAGGACAAATGCATGACAACACAGGATAATGCAGAGACTCTCAATGGGAAATGAGTTCAACACTGCAGCTGGAATTGCTTGCCAGTTTAGCACTGAACAGGGTAAAGATCTGCCTCGGTACGTTTAAGAGAAGTCGGACTGAAAGCACACTCTGCAGTGACTAAGTCTCTTATCAGCAGAAAGAATCAAAAGGCTAAGCTCACCTTTGCTAAGGAGCATGTTGTGTGGAAAGACAAGAACTGGACCAATGTTCACTTTAGTGATGGAGCAAGTTTCATATATTTGGGTCTGATGGGAAACATTTTGTTTGGCGTCATACTGAGGAATGACTGAAGCTCAAGTGTGTAAAGAAGTCAGTAAAAGTTGGAGGTCATGGTTTGGGGGATGTTTTCTGCAGCAGGAGTTAGGTCTCTTATACAGATACATGGCAGGTTGAAATCAAATGTTTATCAGAAACTCCTTCGGCAACATGTAGTCCCTTGCTTACAAACATCTCCCAACCAGCCTGCGATTATCATGCAAGACAATGCCCCCGTCACACTACAAATCAGTTAAAGCAGTTCCTTGAAGCTAAGAACAGTGAAATAATGAAATGGCCAGGCCAGAATGCTGATCTAAACCCGATTAAAAATCTCTGGAAAATCCTTGGTGGCAAAGTTATGGTTAAGAAACACACTACAGTTACCAAACTATGGAAGACAGTGGAAGAAGAGTGGACCAAGATATTAATGTCTGACAGCTGTAACCCTCCAAAATTAGTTATAATCTTCTAGTTGTAATCTTATTTTGTGCTACAGTGCTTATTTTGATCACCGTGTTCTCCAAAATAAAGGTTTTTGTTGAAATGCCTTGATTATTTTGTCAAACATGTTAGTAGAACAGTGGTATACCTACAGCTATTATTATTTCAAATTCTGAGCAATGAAGAACAATATTTAGGGGGGTAAAAAAGTATTTATAGATCGTTCTCTAATTTTGATCTCCACTGTATACACACACATCTTAAAATATAAAACTATATTTACACAAACATCAGGGTTGGCAACACTGACAAACATTCAATCACGTTATGATTACATATAGGCTGAATTTCATTGCCGCCCACACAGCCAGGCAAAATGATCGTAGTTACGTCATCACCCCCCAGCATCCAGTAATGAATGGCTAGTGCCGATTACGTCACTCCAGGGCGGGGTTGCGCCATTTTGAATGTTGAGAGAAGTGTAGGAGGATAGAGCTGTGAGGAGGGTGGGTTGCAGGAAGAAAGACTTAGGATCTTAAGATTTAAGCGTGAACGAACGGACTACCGAAAAGAGCGTTTTTCCGAGGTCCGTCTTCATCCATTACCAGGCGAGCTGCTTGCAATAAAATAAATCCGGCAAAGTTATCTGGACAGTTCTGATACCAAAAATTAGCAGCAGCAAGCGAAGGTAAGAGCCGGAAGTGACGCAACAGCGGGCCCGAAAGCGTGATTTTTTCCTTCAAAATACAGCTGGAATGATCTGAGCTTTTAATAAAGTTTAATATGCACATCATTATAAGCCTTAATATGCCTTAGTTTTAATATTTAGGGAATATACTCACAATCTACTTTATCATAATGTTACATTTTATGTAATGGAACATTTTATTTTCAGAATGATGCAGTTCAGTTATTTATTAATAATCTATATAAATTGCACTTTGAAATGTTGGTTTACATCAAAGTCTCTTTCAAGGATAGTGTGTGTGTGTGTGTGTGTGTGTCTGTGTGTCTGTGTGTGTGTGTGTGTGTGTGTCTGTGTGTGTGTGTGTGTGTGTATATATATATATATATATATATATATATATATATATACATACACACACACACACACACACACACACATATACTCTTTGGTTTACATTCACCTCAGTTTCATAATCTTAGTGTCATTTATTAATAATAGATTTGTAAATTACTACCAGATTTAAGGCAGATTGATTAATGTAGTAATTTAAAATTCTTAAAAATGTATAATAATATTTTATACTGTGAATCAAAGTAAATGTATATTTTAGTGTTTTGTTTTTATGAAAATCAATTTAATGTTGGCACATTAGGCATATTTAGATATAATAAAATGGGCATTGCTCCACTGCACTCTGGCAATTAAAACTAAACACTAGAGATGCCTGTCACATAAAGCTCTTTGGCATCATTTACCTTCACCTGTATTAATATTTCAGCATCATTTACCACTAATAAGTTTTTGATAAATAATGTATCAGCCTTGCTGGCTGCAAAAACATCAGCAATATTAAATAAAGTGCATGAATACACAGGTACAGTGGATAGTACAGATTTCCAAAAACATTGCATTGTAAAAATATATGCACTACAAAGTCAAAAGTGTTTGAACAGTGAGATTTTTAATTATTTTTTTCTCTTCTGCTAACCAAGTCTGCATTTATTTGATCCAAAAGCACAGCAAAAACAGTACAATTTTGAAATGTTTTTATAATATTTCTGAAATATTTGTATAACATTTATAAATATTTCTGATTTATTTGATCCAAAGCACAGCAAAATAGTACAATTTTGAAATATTTGTATAATATTTATAAATATTTCTGATTCTGATTTATTTGATCCAAAGCACAGCAAAAACAGTACAATTTTGAAATGTTTTTATAATATTTCTGAAATATTTGTATAACATTTATAAATATTTCTGATTCTGATTTATTTGATCCAAAGCACAGCAAAACAGTACAATTTTGAAATATTTGTATAATATTTATAAATATTTCTGATTCTGATTTATTTGATCCAAAGCACAGCAAAAACAGTACAATTTTGAAATATTTTTACTATTTAAAATGACTACTTTTATTTTTTTTATAATATTTCTGATTTATTTGATCCAAAGCACAACAAAAACAGTACAATTTAGAAATATTTTTACTATTTAAAATGACTTTTATTATTTGAATTTATTTTAAAATCTAATTTATTTTTGTGATCCAAGCTAGTTTTTATCATCATTACTACAGTCACATGTTCTTTCAGAAATCATTCTAATATTCTGATTTGCTGCTCAAAAACATTAATTGTTATTATTATTATTATTATTATTATTATTATTATTATTATTATTATTATTATTATGTTGAAAACAGCTGAGTAAATTTTTTTCAGGTTTCTTTGACGAATAGAAAGTTCAGAAGAATAGCATTTATCTGAAACAAATTTTTGTAACATTATAAATGTCTTTATCATCACTTTTGATCTATTTAAAGCATCCTTACTAAATAAAAATATTAATTAATATAAATTTATTTCCCCATTTATTATTTTTTTTATATTTTTTTTTTTTAAATGATGCTGACTCCAAGCTTTTGAATAGTATAGTGTATAATGTGATGATAACTTTATTTCAGTTAAATCTTTGAATCTTTCTATTCATCAAAGAATTCTGGAAAAAAAACTGTTTTGAATATTGATAATAATAATAATAAATGTTTCTTGTGCAGCAAATCAGCATATTAAAATGATTTCTTAAGGATCATGTGATGTGACACTGAAGACTGGAGTAATGATGCTGAAAATTCAGCTTTGATCACATTAATAAATTACATTTTAAAATATATTCAAATTGAAAGTGGCTGTTATAAATAGTACAAATATTTCACAATATTACTGCTTTTGCTGTATTTGGCGCAAATAAATGCAGGCTTGGTGAACACAAGAAAAAAACACATTAAAAATCTTCTGACTGATAGTGTAATTTATGAATGTACAATACAGACAGCACCCTAGAAGTGCCTCCTAGAAAACTATTACAAAAAAAACGGGTGACTTTTGGTACTCCCCAAATTTGAGGAATAATCGATGGAATAGGTTCCTTGCATACATGCTGGACAGGAGAAACACAGGAGGACTTTTCTGTCAGTTTGTTTTCCTTACCTACCATTACCTGTGTTTACGTGCTTGACTAATTCATAGAAAGCATGGAATCTCGCTATTAACTGGCTAATGACTAATTTTTATTTTTAAAAATCTAGCCTTATGTTATTAATTGCATTTCTGTTCCATCTTTCAGAGTTTCACATCCAAGCGCTTTTATTTTGAAAAACTGCATTTCCGGCCACTCTCTTGGAAATCTTGCTCTGGTCGCTGCCTTCACACTGCTTATCAAGTCTAGGGTCCGACATCGCCACTCTCGCCATGGCAGGTAACTTGGCAAGTTTATAAGCTGCTCAAGCAAGGATTGTACTAAATCAATATTATAATAGCAATAGCTTATATTTGTTACAGTGGGCGCGGCGGTTGTACTGAAGCCGTAATCGGCATTACTGATCCACTGACAGTAGCCTAGCCACTTAGCAGCCTCGTTTCCCTCCAGTTAGCCAGCAAATCGGCAAAACTGATTTCGATTGCGGTTTGTTTGTAATGTGGATATTATCTGAATCTGGAGGCTCTGCTCTGATCCCGACTGGCAGAGAGCGCAGAGTGTTTTGGTGATGAGCTGTATTTGCATGGAAATGTGTCTGGCTAAACCCACTCATCATTTGTTAGCAGGGATGCGCGGTCGCTACGTGATTTTTAATATGTCGGTTGTATAAATGAATAGGCACTGGGTAGGGTGTCCTGCTTGTCGTCCTATGTGTATCACCCGGGCTGATGTATGAATAAATGTGCTCGACATTTCGGCCTCTTTAAATCACCTCCATTAAAGTAGCGAACTTTAACCGGCATCTGCAGAGTCATGTGCAGTCAAACCGCCGCGCGCTTCCCACTGAGACTTCAAACCGCTAAAACCACCATCCGCAGCGATGACAAACACGAAAGCGTTCATTGTTATGAAATTTCAATCCATGGGATTTAACGTTTTTCACAGAACAGAAATCGTACAGATCAGTCGTGATGCCAAAATGGGTGGGATGATTCATTTATACGCACTGATTTAAAAAATAAATAAATAAATAAATAAACCCTCCATAGACAAGCTTTTATTGCCGATTATGTGTTTAATGAATTATTATGTTACCAAACATTACTCCGCTGTTCTGCTGCTATTGTACAGTCTATCTAGTATTCAGGTGTGTAAAATGTACGAAGGAATTCAGATACTGTCAGAAATGTAGTCTCTAATATGGCCAAAAATTCTTAATAATGCCTTTTTTAATCTGACTTTTGACAAGAGACAGTGTTGATTTTTTTTTTTTTTTTTTTTTTTTTTTTTTTCATATGTGTGTGTGTTTATATATCTATATCCATCTATCTGGCTATATCTATCTATAAATAAATTTCTAAAATCTGTGCTTTTTAAATGCTTTTTTGCTCACTAAGCCTACTTTTATGTGATCGGAAGTACAGCAAAAAAGAGTAAAATGCTTAAATATTTTTGCTATTTAAAATAACTGCTTTCTATTTGACTATAATTTAAAATGTAATTTATTCCTGTGATTTCAAAGCTGAATTTTTAGCATTCTCATATACTGATTTGCTGCTCAAAAAACATTTATTATTATTATTATTATGTTGAAAACAGCAGAGTATAATTTTTAAGTTTCTTTAAAGAAATAGAAGGTTCAGAAGTACAGCATTTATCTGAAATATAGAAATCTTTTGTAACATTATAAATGTCTTTATAAATCACTTTTGACCAATTTAAAGCATCCTTGCTAAATAAAGTGTTATTTTTTATGTGATTATACTGACTCCAAGCTTTTGAATGGTACTGTATACTGTTACAAAAGTTTTTTATTTTAGATAAATGCTGATCTTTGGATCTTTCTATTAATCAAAGAGTCTTAAAAAACAGTTTTAAATATTGATGATGATCGCAGCAAATCAGCATATTAGAATGATTTCTAAAGGATTAGGTGACATGAAAGACTGGAGTAATGATGCTGAAAATGTAGCTTTGATCATAGGAATAAATGACAGAAAACAGTTATTTTAGATAGTAAAAATATTTCACAATATTGCTGTTTTTGCTGTATGTTGGGTCAAATAAATGTAGGCTGTTCAAAAAATTTTAGCTGGTGTGTGTGTATGTGGTATGTGTGACTGTTTAAATAAAACAAAAGTTAAATTTTTGTGAGCATGATTGATTGGCTTGTTAGTTATATTATGATAACAGAAACAAAAAAAAAAAAGTTTTAAATCATTGGGAAAAGATACGTCCTGATGGCACGTGACATGTATTTTATACTTTAAAATTTACATGAAATTGTAGTGGAGTAAAAGTACAAGTATTGGTTTTAACAGAACTCTAGTACACATTTCTCAAAATGACACTCGAGTATAATAATGAAGTACTGTTACTCAAATACATCTGCAAACCTTATAACTCATGCTAGGGCGGTTGTTGTTCCTCTTATTGGGTCTCCTGTAGCCACTTGTCTCGTGAACAAACCCAACCAGTTTGGCGCTGCCTCAAACGGCCACTCGGGAGTTGCCTAAGCCAGTTTCTCCTCTCTCATTAAAAAATGATGCAAGAACTTTCATTTAAATTTGATATGGATTACTGCTATTGTAGACTGTATTTTGCCATTGTTTTTTAGTGTGATGAAATGGCAAACTTTAACCAGGTTGTATGGTTTCAGGAGCCGGAGGCGGGGGAAACGATGTGCAATGGTGCTTTTCGCAAGTGAAAGGGGCGATCGACGATGACGTAGCCGAAGGTGAGTACCTGTCTGAATAATCACTTCCTGTCCAAGACTTTATTTGGATAATCAAAAGTGGGCAAAAAGACAATAGCATGTTTCCAGTGACTATAGAGTGCAACAATCAGGATCCAGAAGTAAAAACCATCCATTTTCTCCACAGGCAAATTTGTAATGATAACTTATAAACCTTTAAAGACAGATCTGTTGTCAGCTCCAAGATCGTTAATTAGTGGTATGTGTTCTTATTTAAACCAATGGTTTACATTATTTCAGCTTATTTTTTTTAATAATTGCGTTTAACAGCGGAATTCATTCTGGAAAACTACATTACCCATGTTGCTGTTTAAAAATACACCAAACAGTGAGTCTGGAAAATTACATAATTGAGTAGGTCTCAATAAATTGAAAATGTTTTGTTTCTATACAAGAAATCAACAACTTTAAATGAATGGTTTTATAATTCACCAGTGTTTTTAATTCGATTGTCATTTGCAATGCTTCATGGGATTGTAGTTCTTTGTAGTTCTTAGTGCCATTAAGTACACAGTCTTGTTCCTTTTTGCGTCAAATCAATAGATGTACTGTTGTTATTCACCTTGTAGCTGGTTGGTTTGTTTCATGGCTTATAACTCTTCAATCAAGCCTTTTTTAAAACCTTATAGAAAAAGTAAATGAGGGGGAAAGTACTTGTAGAACCAACAAGTAAATAAAAAAGTCACTTTTGCACTGTGACCCTGGACCGCAAAAACAGTCATAAGGGTATTTTCTTTCCATTGATGTATGGTTTGTTGAATTATGACAATATTTTGAAAATATCTGAGGGTGGGAAAAAATCTAAATATTGAGAATATCGCCTTTAAAGCTGTCCAAATGAAGTTCTTAGCAATGCATATTACTAATCAAAAATTAAGTTTTTATATATTTACGGTAGGAAATGTACAAAATATATTCATGAAACATAATCTTAATGTCCTAATTTTAATATCCATTTAAAAATTTTGACCCATAAAATGTAGTTTTGACAATTGCTACAAATGTACCCATGCCTACTTAAGACTGGTTTTGTGGTCCAGGATTTGAAGTGTACTCCTTGTAGGAAATTTCCATGTGAACACTACAAAATGGCGTGGGTTAGGGCATAAGTAAGTGAATTTGGGCACACCTATTTTCATGCTTATTAATAGTTCTAGTGAATGGTGAAGGCAGCAGCTTGACACATCGGTCTAGTTTCCTGTCAACAGTAGGATGTCAAGTGAGAGACTGTGTGGTGGATTATATGACCTTTAATTCATCAGACTTCACTCTCCAAGAGTCCTGCAGCACACTTTGTCTCTAGCAGCCAATTGACTGAATTCAGACACATTGAAGCTTACAGGCATGTTACGTTCTCCGCAATGCAGAGCACTTTGTTTGTAAGCTGCTTAAAAGAAACTGCACTGGCTGTGTCCAATTGTACCTCCATTAGCTTCACTATGAAATGTGCTTATGGATCAGTTGCATAAGTCTGGATCTTTATTTCTGAGTTGGAAGCATGTTTATGCTAAAGCTGATTTTGAGTCTCGAATTCTATTACTGTTGATAGATATACAGTCATTTTTGTAGATTTTTCTTTTGTCTGGCGTGACTGAGGTTGTTCAGTATAGATAGCTAAGTGATATAGCTAGAAAATCACCTTTTTTATATATTGTTTTGTGTGTATGGCCCATTCTACAGAATTGGTCCAAAGCCAGAGTGGGAAACGTCCAAAAAAATTTCCAAAAAATGTGCATGTATGCAAGTTGCATATTGCAAAAGGTATACTTCTAGTAATTGTGCAGGGAATTCTCATATTGTGTTTTCAGAAGGTTTTGGAATATGTGTCCTCTCCCCAAATTTGTCACTATCTAAACACAGTAATATATCATTAAATAAGAAGGGTTATATTGAACTCTTAAGATTTTGCTTACATCTGCATTTTATTACATGCTATTTTATTACAACATTTTCAGACGTAAATCATTAACAATTACATTTTTAACAATATTTCAAGTAGGGCTGCCCTCGACTAAGGTTTTTTCTGGTCGACTAGTAGTCGTTCATTTTAAGCATTAGTCGACTAATCGTACGTTTATTAATAAAACATTTAAATCATTATAATGAGCCTTTAATTGCCTACATATCCTAATAAGCGCTCAAGCAGGCATAAAGCTTGCCACAGCGCACCGCAGATGTAATGATTATAAATGTGTCAGGGAAAAAAACAATAAGTAGACTGCATTAACATTTTAATAATATTTTGATAAACTAGTGCTTTCTTTGTTTTCGGCTTAAGAGATGAAGTCGGCGACTCGTCATCTCCACAGGTGTGATGCACCTGAATGTTTCATATGTAGGCATACATAATCTGCGAAAGTAGAAATTTTACTCTCTATAGATATATTTTAATGTCTGAAAGCCAAAGATATACACTGAGTTTCGCGCTCAAGTTCACAGAAAAAAATTTTTAATATATATTTTTATATAGCCTAATTTGCGCGCATTGGGATAGTCGCTCTCTGAAAGCGGGATATTAAAATTGCTTTTGAATGTGTGCGTGAGTTTTGCTTTCGGTTTGGTTTTAACGATTGCGTGAAATCTCCGCGGTACTGAACTTGCATTCTACAGGTGCTTCTAAAGGCTTTGTTATAATGACAGGATTAAATAGCTTGCAGAACTCAGGACTGAACAAAAAGTCCGGCGTTTTCAGCGGTGAGTGGATACTAACTGTCTGATAAACGCAAATACAGATACGCACTTAACATTGTACAACATTACATGTAAAGTTGCTACTACTTACGTTTCAGATAATAAGCCATATTTGAGGTTGATGAATGATAGGAGAATGTTGGATGTACTGCCCAATGTATACTGTATAACTATTACCACACAGACTATAGCCATTAACGATCTCTCCGTGAGATTTATTTATTTATTTCTGCGACTAAACGACTAATAAAATTTTGGTCGACCAAGCCTTTTCTGGTCAACTAACGCTTAGTCGACTATTAGGGGGCAGCCCTAATTTCAAGTGCGATTTGAGATTTGTATTTTGATTCCAGTTTTTCTTTGTAAAAGGCAAAAGTTGATCATACTAATTTCTAAGATGAGGATTAAATAGTTTGAATATACACTGAACCAAACACTATTATCACAATTTAGTTGATAATTCAGTGTACTTTTATTTTTGACAAAACATCCCATGTTTCGGTAGTGACTAGGGGTGCTCCGATCAGGATTTTTGAGGCCGATCGCCGGGCACAGGAAGCAGTATCTGCCAATCCAATCACCCAATACCAATCTTTTTAAAGCCGCCTTTTTATCATATAGAATTATTTATAGTGATTCTCCAATCAGGATTTTTAGACATTTATTCAGGGCCTCAAGTGTTGTTGTTCTTTTGTTGTTGTTGTTTTTTTTCTCTGAAAATAGGGGAATTCGCCTCTTAGTCGGCTCTTGTGAGAGCAGAGTTATTAATTTGAGGGATGGACATTTTTTTTTGCCATTTTTCAAAAATGTATATTTATCTCACCTAAATGTTTCATCATGCAGTGCATTTTTGTTTTTAGAATTGTGCAACTATTGCACTATAGCTTACACACAGCACAAGCCTGATTTCCACAAACACATTTAACAAACATTGTTACTGAAAAGGCTTTTTCAGCATTGTGATTCTTTTATTACACAGTACAGTAATCTTTCATGTTTAAATGCAATAAATATAAGCAACACAAGTAACAGTGCTTTTTACTTTTGCATTTACTTCTAGATTTATTATGAAGTTGCTCAAGCTAGTGGCAAAACATTTAAAGTACTTTTTTTTGTTGTTTCCTTTGTTTTCCTACCTAGTGCCATCTATGATTGCCTTGCTTATCTAAAAGTGCTCCTTTCCTTTAAACCTAGCCAAAAACCAACATGTGTTAACTGTGAAACACAGCAGACTTTATTTATATGCATTTATGGTGTAAATATGACGTTTTTGTGTCAATTCTTGTTCATATATACCTGCGATCAATGTGCTGTCGCTTTAATTCTGCGTGTGCGGAAACAATCTCTGACGCACCGCTCCTTAAACGCACTGCCAGACCGCAACCGTGCGCAGCTTGAAGGCTTTAATCCGTTAACATGAGCGTGGGGAAAAAATACGCACTGCAAACAGATTTATGTGAACCTGGCGTTATGTGTGTGCGCTCTGAGTGCGCATGAGCGGCCAGTCTTCAGGAGAGCGCGCGGTTAATGGTTAAACACTGGAAAAATTAAAAAGAAATGCAATTTATAAACTTTAGCGATGATGTGACACTGCCTCTATTGTGCAAGCAACAATTCCTGTGTCAACTGTGCAGCGTTATAGTCAGACGCGATGTGGTGATTGGAAGCCATTTGCGCACTTTGAGAGAGAAAGAGAAAGAGCGTGCGGTCATTCACTCGCGCTGTTTGTGAAATTATGGTTCATAAGGTTTTAAGATTACCTTTTTAAGTTATTTAATGAAGAAATTTGAATTGTACCTCACCGTCAGCATTATAATTGTTTTACCCGCACCGGACAGGGACAGAGACTGAGACGATCCCGCTGAGTGTCGTGCCAAACCTTTCACGGCAGGCGCGTCATCAGGTTTATGTGATCGGCCTTTTTAGAGACTGCCGATCAAACATCCCAATGCGATTATCGGCCAATAGTGATATAGGTAGCCGATCAATCGGAGCACCGCTAGTAGTGACTAGAATGTTTTGGTAGCAGCCACATTGCAGAATTTTAACTTGCAAGCTAAAACACTACTAAAATGTCATAACTGTACTAAAATTTAGTTTGTTTCCTCTAAATATGAGTATGTGTTTCTATTTGTCACTACTGAAATGATGACATGTTTTGATTGGACTCTTACAGTAGTGACCATTTTAGTTACTTTTGAACCTAGCTCAAAGATGCTTATCAGCATATGGTTAGCTAGCACAGTTCTGAAGAGTTGTTCACACATAAAAAGTGTGCCTAATTGCAGAAAAAAAGGGTGTTGTGACATTCTTTAAAGTTGCACAGTTTTTTTTTTTAATACTTTTTAACACATTTACATCTAAATGATAGGGCCTATCGAATGACACCTTTGCTATGAGAGGGAGAGGGACACATGAATATTTCCTGATCATAAATGCAGGGGTGTAGTTAAAATCAGTTTCAGACAATTGACTAAAACATACACCTGGTAGTGACATGAAAAATGCGAGACACTTATTTTTTCCTAATTAAATTTATTTATATATATATATATATATATATATATATATATATATATATATATATATATATATATATAAATAATTATTATTAATTATTTATTTATTTATTTTTTGTAACTGCACTTTTTATAATAATTTTAAAAGATGCCTTTAAAAACAACAAAGGAAAAAAAATACAACAATTATTCCAATATTATTTTCTTAAAGTGAAATTTAGGGGTTGGGGTTCAGGACAGCCACCTTTAAATTGAAAGTACCCAATAAATGATTTTAAATATATCTATTGTGGGTTTTAATAGATTAATAGTTTTTTTTTTTCTTTTTTTTTTCTCATAAGCAGCCTAAGTTGATTTCTTCATGCTTTGCTCCGCTTAACACACCTTTCCATGTTTAAATCCATCTCACAGATTTTCCCTCAAAATCATTGCAAAAATGCTGAAAAAAACGGTCTAGATGAGAAGCTGGTCTACTGACACCACTCTATTTTCAGTAAACTTCATGACCCAAAAATGTCATACTATTTGTGATGTTGGTTAATTTTATTACAGACAAAATATAGAATATAGGGGTGTAATAGTACACTCATGTCATGATTTGGTTCAACACACAGTATAGATCCCACAGTACAATACTTCAGTACTCCAAACTAAGCCAAAATAGAGTAAAAATCAAAGCAATGCAACTACCACGTTCAAGGCCTTGAAAGATAGTAAGGACATAGTTAAAATAGTCAGTTTTTGGGTGAACTGTCCCTGTCTCCAGTTTGTATTTTACAGACCTCTTATCAAAGTCCTCTGGCCTGATTCACTGACTTTGTTTCTGTTTTGGCCCTCAGGCTGGTCAGACTCACACAAAGGACCTTTGCTTTATGCTTTTCTCCTGCGTTCTTCTGCTCTGCTGGTTTATAAAGGGTTAAATTGATGTGAGTCAGTCCTACAGTCCATCAATGACTGAGGCATCTGTCTCAGGAGTGTATAATGCAGCACGAATCTGGGTTACAGATGTGCCTTTTATATTTAAAGATTCATCTCGTTGAGTCAGTCAGTACTCTTTGACTTTTGAGGCTAAATATGTTTGAATCAAATCGCACATTAAATTAGAACTGCTGTGGGTGTTTTTGGCAAGATCCCAATTGCTGTTGCGATGGATCAGTAGTGTGTATGTTTTGGGAGGACGAGGGTGGATGAAATCTGACAGATGTTGTGTGCACGTCTGTTTCAGCCGACATCATCTCTACTGTGGAGTTCAACCACTCAGGGGAGCTGCTAGCCACAGGGGATAAAGGCGGTCGAGTTGTCATCTTCCAGCAAGAGACTGAGGTAAAAGGATCAGGCGATTTCATAGTAACATTATATCCGCTTTTGTTCCCCCTTATGTCTTTCTCACAGAAATGTGCTTCTCTTTTTCCAGAACAAGAGTCAGCCACAGTGCCGTAGTGAATACAATGTTTACAGCACATTTCAGAGCCACGAGCCTGAGTTCGACTACCTGAAGAGCTTGGAAATCGAGGAAAAGATTAACAAGATCCGCTGGCTTCCACAAAAGAACGCGGCACAATTTTTGTTGTCCACAAACGGTTAGTAGAGCACTGCCGCTTTGTCTTAATGTTATTGCGCAGTCACACAGGCCAATCAGATGCAAATTTTACTGAAAGTTGGAGATGAATATGTAACATTAACATTAAACCTAGGGGTTCATAATAGAACTTCTGGGGACATATAGGGATGCCAGATTATGTAATTTATAATTTTCCAATTCATAAATTCTCCAAAAAGTTTTGATTTTTATAGTTAAAGAAAAACAAAATGAAAACTTCCAATTCAAAAATTCTGAGGAAAAAAAAAACTATTTATAATTTAAAAAAGTACAAATATAATTATAAAATTCTCACAAAAAGTGATGTAATTTATAATTAAAGAAAAGCTAAAAAAAAAAACTCGGAATTTTAAATTCTTGGAAAAATGCAATTTATAATTTAAAAAAGTACAAATATAATTATTAAATTCTCCCAAAGAAGTGATGTCATTTATAAATAAAGCAAAATAAAAACTTCTAGTTCCATAAAATGTTATTTATAATTTTAAATCTATGGTCTATAATTTCTATAATATATCTATAAAATCTGTTATTTTAAAGTACAGATCTAATTCTAAAATTCTCCCAAAAAAGTAATGTAATTTATAATTAAAGAAAAACAAAATAAAAATGTCTAATTCTAAAATTCTCCAAAAAAATGCATTTATAATAAAAAAGTCCAAAAATAATTCCAAAATTCTCCCAAAAAAGTTATGTAATTTTATAATTAATGAAAAGCAAAATAAAAACTTCAAATTCTGAAATTCTCCAAAAATATTTTATTATAATTTATAATAAAAAACAAATCTAATTCTAAAATTGTAATTTATATTTAAAGAAAACAAAAAAATACAATTTATAATAAAAAAATTAAATGTACAAAATTGGAAAATTCTCCCCCAAAAAAGTATGCAATTTATAATTAAAGAAAAGCCTATACGTTAGCAACACAGAATTTTTTTTTTTTTATTAACATTTAATTATTTATGACCTTTAGTATCAAGTATACTTTTCAGTCTCTGCAAATTAGCCATGCTATAAAACAAACTAATGCATCATTTAATGTATATGCAAATGCATGCTGGAATTTGCTTCTATTTTATTATTGTTTTATATATATATATATATATATATATATATATATATATATATATGTGTGTGTGTGTATATATATATATATATATATATGTGTGTGTGTGTATATATATATATATATATATATGTTAAAGACTCATTTCAAATGTCTGGGGTTACTTATTTTGTTCCTATGGGTTTTAAAGTCTATCACTATACAGACTGATTTATACTTGCAATACAGTCAATACCAAATCATATTTTCAACTGGAGATGCATATAATGGTTTCTGTGAGTTGATGTGAGCTCTGCTAATTCTCTAGATTTTTCCCTGACTCACTGATGCGTCTCCATGCTGTCTAAAAATACGAACTCTCCGACGTGTTATGCAACCGGTGTGTATTTAAGACTTGAATAGACTGAGTGCCGATCTTCTGCTCACCCACATACTGGAGGAGGATATTTGTGGGACAGAGTTCAGATTAGATGTGGGAAAAAATGTCCAGATGTTTTCAAAATTTGGTGAAATGTCAACCCGATTCTCTATGCCAGTCAAACTACCTCTTATTACACATGGAAATAGGCTTGGCTTTTCTCTTTTTTTTGTGGCTCACATAATTATCGTTAGCATGAGTCAGAGGGCCGATGCTGCATTAGAAGATGACGTTATTCTGTACTTTCGGCTGCAGATAAAACTATAAAGTTGTGGAAGATCAGTGAACGTGACAAGAGACCAGAGGGATACAATCTTAAAGAGGAGGATGGGCGCTACAGAGATGCTGCTACCATCACAACTCTACGGGTGAGTCATGCACACTTTTGTCCACATCATACACTCAAGATTACAAAACCAAATAAAAGTACATTTTGACTGTTTCAAAATTTCAAAATCTTCTCCGGATCAAATTTTTGATTTTGCTAATATTTAAAAAAATATATAATAAAATAAAAAGCCAATATATTAAATATTGTAATCTGCTATTTTGTAGAGGGAGGTCAAAACGGTAATTTTCACCTGATATTCAAATTCAAATTAGTGAGTCAAATTACAGGGGTGTAAAAATGACTTCAGAAAGATGGCAGCACCATAATGTTATTTTTACAAAGAGATTGGTAGGTCTGTTAGTAAAATCTGTTGACTTTAGCAATGGTGGTGGTGAATGGTGACCATTCAAAACTGGGGAAACAGCACCTTTGAAGTTTTTTTTCTACAAAGTTTGCATGCCTGTAACTCAAGGAATATTAAAGATATCTTAATGCCTTTTTAGAAATTGGGTCTTAACAAACTTTTCTTTTGGCATCTTTATTTTTAAGGCCCTATTTGGTTTACTTCCAGAGATATTGGAATTTTAAAATGGCTCCAGGAGTAAAATGGACAAAGTGGTCAGTGGTCAAAAACCAAATGTGGGTCAGATTGCAAAATTATGATTCTTCTTTTCTTTTAGAGAGGAATGTCTGTAGAACAAACAATGTTGAAGCTAGAAATGTATCTTGTTTCTTTCAGTAAAGACAACTGCTTTGAACATACCAGTCCGAGTTCCATAAATATGATTTTTCCCAAAGTTTGCGTGCCCTATAACTCAACAAGCAAAAAAAGTAACATTAAAAATACTGCAATATGATTTTCAGGGTTCCCACGAGTCATGGAATTTCTGGAATGTCACGGAATTTTATTCCATTCATTGAAAGTCAGGGAATTAAAATTTTTTTTTTGGTCTAAGTCGTGGAATATCAGGGATTTTTGTTTGTTGCTTTAAACTTTAATTTCTATTTATCAAATTGTTATTTTTCTATACCGTTTTTTATTATTATTATTATTTATTGTTTTACACATTTTGCCTATTTTTATGGTTAGGCTGTTTTATTCCCTTTCCGCACGTCAACTGGCAATCACTTAAGTCAAATTCAGTCACCAGGCTGTACCTGATAACTAAGGCAAACATGCCAGGAAAATGTACATTTCAAGAGCTTTGGCTACAAAATGACCACTTCAAAGACTGGGTGTGAAAAGTAGATGATAGAAAAGCAAAAACTAAATGTGAAGAAATAAAAAAAAAACCTGAATGATGAACTTGATTACAAACAGAAAATCCTTCAGATTGTTTATCTCACAATTCTGACTTTATTTCTCAGAATTGCGAGTTTATATCACAATTCTGAGAAATAAAGTCAGAATTGTGAGATAAAAAGTCGCAATTGCGAGTTAAGTCAGAATTGTATACTCTGTACATACGAAACATCATTGTACCCCCCCCCCCCCTTTAAATGCACTGCCAGACTGCAACCGTGTGCAGCTTGAACGCTTTAATCCGTTAACATGAGCGTGGAAAAAAATACGCACTGCAAACGGAGTTATGTGAACCTGGTGTTATGTCTGTGCAAAATTTTTTTTCGTGCCAAACCTCTTACAGCAGGCGCGTCATCAGCTTTAAATTGGTTTATGTGAATGGCCTTTTTAGAGACCGCCAATCTATCATCCCAAAGCAATTATCGGCCGATAGTGTTCGCTAGACGATCAATTGGTGCACCCCTACTTTTAGCACTCACACAGGTATGTTCTGTGCAAATGTTTTGATAGAGCGAAACAAGAAACAATTCTAATTTCAACATTTGTTCTTTAAATAAAAGTACCAGCTGTATACAAAGTGACCAACATTTGGTTTTCAACCACTGAAAATGGGTAATATTCTACTATCTGGACATGGGCCCTCATTGAGATCCCCATATCTCTGGGACTGAAAGATGTAGGGCCTTGAAAATTCAGATTCCAGATGAAAAGTTTATTAACAACTAGAATCTAAAATCAAATTGCAATAATTAATACGTCTTGAGTTATTAGCACGCATACTTTGGAAAATAATATTTATGGCATTCAGATATGTTGTGTTGACAGAAGGAAATGAGATACATCTCTAGTTTCAAACATTATTTGTTATTCGGAAATAAGGATCCTATTTTTGCAAACTGACCCATATTTGGGTTTTAACCACTAAATGTGTAGATTGTAATGATTACTAATGGAGCCATATTAAAATTCCAATATCTCTGGAACTGAATCATACAGGGTCTTGACTATAAAGATGCCAAAAGGAATGTTTAAGACCTAATATCTAAAAAGGCATTAAAATCTCTTTAATATTTCCTGAGTTACAGGCATGCAAACTTTGGAGAAAAAACTCGAAAAGTGCTGTTTCACCGTTGGCACATAACGCAACAAAGATTGTTAAAGTCAACAGATTTTACTAACAGACCTACCAATCTCTGTGTTAAAATAACATTATGATGCTGCCATCTTTCAAAAATCAATTTAAACCCTCTGTAATTTGTCTCTTGAATCTCAGGTGAAAACTGCCGTTTTGACCCCCTTCTATAAAATAGTGGATTACTCCGTAAATATACATCTATGACATTTAATATTTTGGCTTTCATCACTATACATGTTTATCTTTCTTCAGAAAAAGTATTAGAAAAATCAAAAAATTGAGCCGGGGACTGATTGAGTTGACTCAACTGATTGAGTTGACACGGAATGACCCTTTTTCTAAAAACAGTTATGTTCAGCTGAAATGTCAAATAAGCCTGTGACCTCTTTGTGCAGGTGCCAGTATTCAGGCCTATGGATCTCATGGTGGAGGCCAGTCCGCGGCGGGTCTTCGCCAACGCCCACACCTACCACATCAACTCAATCTCGGTCAACAGCGACAACGAGACCTATCTGTCTGCAGACGACCTGCGCATCAACCTGTGGCACTTAGAGATCACAGACCGCAGCTTTAGTATCCTAAAAAGCAGAGGTCTCAAACTCAATTCCTGGAGGGCCACAGCTCTGCAGAGTTTAGCTCCAACAAACTCCAACTCACACCTGCTTGGAAGTTTCTAGTAATCCTGAAGACCTTGATTAGCTGGATCAGGTGTGTTTGATTAGGGTTGGAGCTAAACTGCAGAGCTGTGGCCCTCCAGGAAGTGAAATGGGAGTTATTTTGGAGGAGGTTAAATGCATTGTTGTAGGGTTATTGTATTGACTTTGGGTTGAGAATGTCTTGTTAAAATCTCTCCTGACACCTCTCAGTTGTGTCAGTTCAGTGGCGGTATGTGGCTTTAACTCTGCGTTAGACATTGTGGACATAAAACCAGCCAACATGGAGGAGCTGACGGAGGTGATCACAGCCGCGGAGTTTCACCCTCACCAATGTAACACGTTTGTCTATAGCAGCAGCAAAGGCACCATCCGCCTGTGTGACATGCGTGCATCAGCACTTTGTGACAAGCACTCTAAATGTAAGTTGTATGAGCTGACCACATCATATGTGCCACCTAATTCAACGAAGCTTTGAGTTTTATTGTTTTCTAAACTGTATATACTGTGATGTCCTCTGCTTTGTTTAGTGTTCGAGGAGCCTGAGGACCCAAGCAATCGCTCTTTCTTTTCTGAAATCATCTCCTCCATCTCAGACGTGAAGTTCAGTCACAACGGCCGCTACATGATGACTCGAGACTACCTGTCCGTCAAAATCTGGGACCTCAACATGGAGAATCGACCCGTTGAGACATACCAGGTGGGTTCATGAATGGATTTTTAGCCTAATTTTTCCATTGAAAATATTACCTACAAATGAATGAATGACAGTCTTTAAAGGCATAGTTCATTAATTACTCACCCTCATGTCGTTCCAAACCCGTAAGACCTTCATTCATCTTCAGAACACAAATTACAATATTTTTAATAAAATCCAAGAGCTTTCTAACCCTGCATAGACACCAACGCAGCTGACACGTTCAAGACCCAGAAAGGTAGTAAGGGCATCAATAAAATAATCTATGTAACATCAGTGGTTCAACCGTAATTTTATTAAGCTACACAAATATTTTTTTGTGCAATTTCTTCTGTTCTGTGTCAGTCTTCAACGCGTTTAGGAAAGTAACACAACATATGCGCGTGGTGCAAGACTGACACAGAAGAGAAGAAATTGTTCAAGTTTTTATTTTTGTTTTCTTTGAACTCAAAAGGTATTTTCACAAAATAATTTTTATTTATTTAATTAGTGATTTTGCAGCTGTTTGGTATGTCTTGTCCAAAGAGGTGGATCATATTTGTTAAACACCAGTGAATTGCGACATTTCTGAATACAAGCCATTCCAATAACTGACTAATACAATTATTTACACTTACTAAACATAGGAGACTGTATATTGTATAAATAGATTTAAAATAGATTTAAAAATGTATTTTTTTTTTTTTTTTTCCTGTGATCAAAGCTAAATTTTCAGCATTACTCCAGTCTTCAGTGTCACATGATCCTTCAGAAATCATTCTAATATGCTGATTTACTGTTCAAGAAACTTTTCATTATTATCAATATTTAAAACAGTCAAGTACTTTTTTTTTGTTTTTTCAGGATTCATTGAATAGAATAGCTTTTGTAACATTATACACTATACCATTCAAAAGCTTGGAGTCAGAAATGAGAAATTATAGAAATTAATAGTTTATTTAGCAAGGATACTTAAATTGATCAAAAGTGATAGACATTTATAATGTTACAAAAGATTTCTATAAATGCCATAAATGCCATTTTTCTGAACTTTCTATTCATCAAGGAAACCTACTCCGATTCTACTCCGTTGTTTTCAACATCATAATTTTGAGCAGCAAATCAGAATATTACAATGATTTCTGAAATATCATGTGACTGGAGTAATGATGCTAAAAATTCAGCTTTGTAATCATTATATTTGTAATATTTACTATTTAAAAATGTTATTTTAAATAGTAAAAATTTCAAAATTGTGTATATATATATATATATATATATATATATATATATAGGGTTAACCCTATATATTTATTATTATTTTTTATTTTTTTTGTGGTAGTTTGGATCAAATAAATGCAGGCTTGGTTAGCAAGCCTGCACTTCTTTAAAATAAACTAACATTATATCAATTACAAATGAATAATAAACCAAAACAATTAAGAATTTAACCATGTACATATAGCTTCAAAACATACAAGCAAATATAACGTAATAAAGAGGGGAAACAACAATTACAACTGATAAACAAAAAGTACATTTAGTATCTGAGAGTGCTTCAAGTTTAGATTCTGAGCGTATTTGGTTTTTGTTTTTCCTGCACTAAGCTTAAAAGTTTTTATTAAAATGTGCCCAGATCTCAGAAAAATAGTGGGCGCACTGTATTTTTAGCATTAAAATTCATAAGAAATTACTCTTGAGCAGCAAATCAGCATTTTAGAATGTAATGGGTATGTTATATGTTTAACATAAATTACACACATCCATACTGAAAATGTGCATTTTAAAGCAGTTATGTTCATTTTTTGAAATGTGTGATTGTATGAAATAACTATATATGAAGGTTTGGGATATATGAAGTTTTGTTGATCAACGACCTTATTTTACTTTTAAATTGAAAAAACCCATTCTAAAAACCCATTGGAAAATCTCAAGGAAGTCCATGGAGAATAAGCCTATTCCAAACAGAAAATTAAAAAAGAAAACTGAAAATTCCAGTATGTTTAGTCAACATTAGGGGGCGCTACATGCACTGTTTAAAAGTGTAAGATTAAGGTGGAAACCTGTAAGTCGACAGTTTTTGCCTCGGCCAATTGGGAGTATCTTGACGCACCCAGATATTTCTGTTTAACATTCATTGCTTAGATGAGGTCATTTTACTGTACTTGAACATCAGGTTGATTTATTGCCTCTGACACAGCAGTTAAAGTTATTACTGGAGATCATAGTGTTGTGTGTTTGTCTTCCACAGGTTCACGAGTACCTCAGGAGTAAGTTGTGCTCTCTCTATGAGAACGACTGCATCTTTGACAAATTCGAATGCTGCTGGAACGGAAATGACAGGTTAGACCCTTCACGAGTCTGTCTTATTTCATTTCCATAATAAAAGAGTGTCCTAAATGTAAACACTTAAAAGTACCACTAGCTTAAACTGTCAGACTCCTATAAAAGTGTCATCACAATATGGGTCTACGAGAGTGTCTGGAAGCAGAGACGCTGCTGACTAAACTACATTTGTCAGCGGGATAAAATGGTGCTAACTACTACTAAAACTACTACTTTCCTACTAATAAAAGCTACATCTTTTGTTTATTCATTCAAGAATCTGAAAAAAATGTATCACAGTTTCCACAAAAATATGAAGCAGCACAGCTGTTTTCAACATTAATAATAAGAAATGTTTCTGAAGCAGCAAATCAGCATATTAGAAGATTTCTGAAGGATCATGTGACACTGGAGTAATTCATATTTGCATCACTGGAAAAAAATACTTTTGGAAATATAGTGCATAGAAAACGGTCATTTTAATACTATATTGCAAATTTTTATTTAAATGACTGCAGCCTGATGAGCATAAAACACTTCAACACTACCAACCTTAAACATTTGAGTGGTAGTTTATAATAGCTATTTTGTCTTAGAAACTTGTAGTAAATGATAGCTTGACAATACCTTAACTACATTACAATATAGAAAGCAGAATTGAGGGGAGTATGGAAATGTTTCTGGTTCTGTCAATTTAGCTTTATAGTTTTGTTAGCTTGCAGGGTAAAATGTAGAAGCAAGTGTTGAACAGCAGTGTATAGTTACAAAATGAAGTGTTATTGTAGCTGCATCTGTAATAAAGGCTCTTTTTTAATTGAAAACATACTTTCTGAGATTAAAAAAAAGATGACCGTTAGTCAGTAAGGTGGCAGTCGACATTTAGGCCAGTCACTGAGTCTGTGTGACTCTCCGTTGAGGCCCAAACTGGTTCTTATCTGGAGGGAACCTTTAATCACTCTCAGACAGACTGAATGCTGGTCAAGGGCAGTGGAAGATTGGGTTAGCATGTCATGGAGACACGTCAGTGCTTTCAAGCACTGAGCACACTCCTTCTCAACTAAATATGTCACTAACAACAATCAGGTCAATAATTGGACTACTAGCCTCCCGTCCCATTCCTAAAAATCTGCGGTCTCTTCCCACAAGCTGAGGTAAATACTAATTTATAGAAGGTGCACACTGTCACACAAACCAAACACCACTGTGGTGAAAAAATTGTAAGATAAAATCCTAACATACATAATTGATAAGGGGGAAAAAAAAGATTAAACTTATTTCAATGAAAAAAAAACATCAAATATAAGCTTGGATTCTGGGAATGCCAATTTACATTCTTTCACTGTAAATTCTAAGATAATTTGTACTTTTTCACTTTGAAAAACTAGGACTGGACAACATGACCTAAAATCAAAATCCTGATTACTTGAACGTTTTACTTTATTATTTTTTGTATTTTATGTATTTATTTATTTTCTTGTCCTGTCACTCTATATTTGCAATTATTTACTCTAGGTTAAATGCCTAGAGTTGCCGTCAAATTTAAAAGTTGCAACTGAAAACAAATCATCCATTTAAGTGTGATTAGTTACAGTAGGTTAACATGAGTTAATCTCTCATTAAATTTAGTAGTTTCCCACAATTTATATATATATATATATATATATATATATATATATATATATATATATATATATATATATAATAATTCTACAATTTTTTTATATTGTCTTTTCTGTAGTTACACTATCAGATTTTTTTTTTTTTTTTATGTATATATTTTTCCATTAACATTGTAACCAATATTCTATTCATTAAAGTCCGATCTGAATCTCATCAAGTTAGTGTTATGACACATTTTTCATTTATTCCAAAATAATAATTAAAGGCAGTAGGAATGTATTGAGATCATTATCGTGGTATCCCAGTAGCAAAACTGTCTCGGCATTATTGTGGCCACATGACTATATGAAACAATAGGTCTTCCAAAAAGTGTAGTTTTTAAAATATATTTAAACTTCTTAATCTAACATAAAATGTCTTTAAAGTTGTGTTTTGGGCCATTATGCTTTGGCACAATATCTGTCAAACCAAAATAAACTGAAAGCTTAATATGGCTCAAGCCCTTTCTGTTTTCGCTGCGCATTTCAAAGTTCGTAATCGTTTACAGTGAATGCAGTGCACTTCGCAGGGCACTTGCGGTCGAATAGAACAAACGTTGTACATGATAAAAGATACATAAGTCTTCATTTGTCTTTTTTATGTCTTATTTCTGAACTTATGTTCAGCTATTCCTTTTAATAGTTAACCTTTAACTATTTTTTTTAATTTTTCAGATTATCAGTCATCAAAGCTCTGTAAAAATTTGTCACAGACACAGAGATTTACTCTAAATTTCACCAAGCTGATTACTCACCAAACACTCCCACATATGTTGTTTTCATGCCATTTAAGTCTTATTTTGACTCAACAAAGTGGTCATATCTAAGTGTGTATTTACTTAATGTTTTTTTTAATTAGTCTTCCTATTAACGCCATTATATTGTTCATTCAAACTGATTCACAAACAGAGTGCTCAAGAACATGAGGTGGGATTTAGCGCATGAACCAGTCACAGCTGATAATAACTAGTGCTGTCAAATGATTAATCAGATCCAAAATAAAAGTTTGTTTACATACTATATATTTGTGTACTGTGTATATTTATTATGTATATATAAATACACACACATGCATATACATATTAATGAAAAATATTTTAGATTTACATGTAAAATAGTTATATTTATTTAGAATCTAAATTGTATACAGGTATACATATGTATACATATAAATATTTAGTTTTAATATATACATGTATGTGTGTGTATTTAAATGTACACTGCCGCTCAAAAGTTTGGGATCAGTCTGATTTTTAATGCTTTCTAAAAGGAGACTTTTCTGCTCATCAAGGCTGTTTATTTGGTTAAAAATACAGAAAAAACTGTAATATTGTGAAATGTTAATTCAATTAAAAATTGTTGTTTTCTATTTTAATATACTTTAAAATATAATTTATTCCTGTGATGTAAAGCTGAATTTTCAGCATCATTACTCCAGTATTCAGTGTCACATGATCCTTCAGAAATCATTCTAATATACTGATTTATTATCAGTTTTGGAAACAGTTGTGCTGCTTAATATTTTTTTGGAACCTGTGATACTTTTTTCAAGTTTCTTTGATAAATAAAACGTTAAAAAGAACAGCATTTTTTCAAAATGGAAAACCTTTGTAACAATAAACACCTCGTTCAAAGTTTGGGGTCAGTACTTTTTTTTTCTTTCTTTCTCTCTTTGAAAGAAATTAATACTTTTATTCAGCAAGGATGTGTTAAATTGATAAAAAGTGATAGTAAAGACTTATATTGTTAGAAAAGATTTCTATTTTGAATAAATGCTGTTCTTTTTTATTCTTTTATTCATCAAAGAATCCTGAAAAAAGTATCACATGTTCCAAAAAAATATTAAGCAGCACAACTGTTTCCAACATTAAAAATACAAGTAATAAATCAGTATATTAGAATGATTTCTGAACGGTTATTTGACACTAAAGACTGGAGTAATGGGTGATGAAAATTCAGCTTTGCATCACAGAAATAAATTATATTGTAAAGCATATTGAAATAAAAAAACTGTCATTTTGAATTGCAATAATATTTCATTTCTCTGTATTTTTGATCAAATAAGTTGAACTTTGATGAGCATTAAAGAGACTTTAAAAAAAAAAAAAATCTTACTGAACTCTTACTGATCCCAAACTTTTGCACGGCAGTGTACATATTAAATATATAAAGTAAACACACATATAGTATGTAAACATAAACTTTTATTTTGGATGCGATTAATCGCGATTAATCATTTGACAGCCCTAATAATAACCAGTCTCATCCAATCATATGGCGATGGAGGCTTTGCCTCCTCTCACATGACTTCCCCCCTATTACATTCTCATCTCACAATTTTCTATTAAAACTCATTGCATGCTTTAGGGAGCCTGTTAAAGGAATAGTTCACCCAAAAATTTAAATTTCCCCATGATTTACTTACCCTCAAACCATCCTAGGTGTATATGACTTTCTCCTTCCAGACGAACACATTCGGAGTTGTGAATTTATCCTAGCTCTTCCAAATTGTGGTGGATAGTGGCTGATATTTTGAAGCTCCAAAAAGCGCATATATCCATCGTAAAACTAACCCATACACATCCGAGGGGTTAACATGTGTCTTCTGAAGCGGATCCATGGGTTTTTATAACACAAACATTTATATTTTTACAGTTATAAACTCAAATCACTGACTTCCGGCAACGGTCGTATGCGCGTTCACAAATTCCCGGTCGGCGTAACGTTACTCCTGTTCAAACAAATAAGGCTGTGCAAAAAACCTCAAGCTCTTCTTCTTCTCTTATAGTGAAATCCACTGACATTTTTTTAACTTCCCATTTTCGACTTTTAATTTGTTACCGGCGTTTAGTATTGCTCTATCCTTGTTTGTTTATTCTCACCAGAGTTTACACTACAAATGCCTCTTACGTCAAACATCGAGTCAGAGATCAACGAAAAAGCTGTATCTCGAAGAACACTCATACGCCGTTGCCGGAAGTCAATGATTTGAGCTTATAATTTTAAAAATAGAAATATTTTTGCTATAAAATCCCATGGATCTGCTTCAGAAGACGTGTTGACCCCCCCCCCCCGGAGGCATATGGGTTCGTTTTATGATGGATAAATGCACTTTTTGGAGCTTCAAAATGTCAGCCACTATTCGCCACCATTATAAAGCTTGAAAGAGCCAGGATAAATTTTAAAACAACTCTGACTGTGTTCGTCTGGAAGGAGAAAGTCATATACACCTAGGATTGCTTGAGGATAAGTAAATCATTTTCATTTTTGGGTGAACTATTCCTTTAAAACTCAAAGGGCTCAGGGGAGACGAGAGAGACGTGGACTCCCTCTGTAACTTTACTTCACTGGTGTCACTGTTGGACAATAATTTATACACTGAACAGCATTTTATGGTCTTTTACCGTTTACAATGAGGTTAACGGGTACTGTCTTTCTGGTTCTTTCTTGTTCCAGCGTGGTGATGACTGGATCCTACAACAACTTCTTCCGAATGTTGGACCGCAGCCAGCGGCGGGATGTCACCCTGGAGGCTTCGCGTGAGAGCTGCAAGCCCCGGCAGGTCCTCAAGCCGCGCAGGGTTTGCGCGGGCGGCAAGCGAAAGAAGGATGAGATCAGCGTGGACAGCCTGGACTTCAACAAGAAGATCCTACACACCGCCTGGCACCCGCAGGAAAATATCATCGCCGTGGCAACCACCAACAACCTCTACATCTTCCAGGAGAAAGTGAACTAATACTGTCGTCATGGGGAAAGAAAACCTCCGAACCTCTCTCTCTCTCTATGTGAAAACGAGAAAAAAATAAAAAGAACTAGCGAAAATCATTTCTGTGACAGCCACCATCATCACATAACCAACCTTGGCCTACTCCAGGACAGAATGAACTAGCGGCTGCCAATACTGAGTTAAACTGGTTCAAACTGGTCTGGAGAAGAGCGCAACCTGGCTTCGGCCTCTGTGGCACCATGACACGCGCCTTGCTCTGGTGATGTTGTGCCAACCTGTGTCTGTACCCTCCATCCCTTTTCCCCTTACCCACAAAGTCCGAGCCCAGGGACGGAATGGGCGGCAATCTCTGACAGATTTCAACCATACTTTTTTTTTTTTTTTTTTCTTTTGTTTTTTGGCTTTGGTTTATTCAAGGTGTCTGTATAAAAACTAATTTGAACTCATGTGCATGTGTCCCTGTGTCCTTTAATCCTCCATATGTTGTTCGTGCCATTGTAACCGTTTTTAATCTTCTCAGAGAAACTGCCAAGTTGTTTAGTTTGTTTTAATTCTGTTTCAAGAATAAGTGTTTCTGAATTTTTTTTTTTTTAGTTCATTACTCTTTACATTTCATACTGTCCCGTTACACTCCATTACAGCTACAAAGGGTTTTCGGCCTTGTTTCTTTTCAGATATCCACACAACTCACTATCACATCGGCCCAAAGAGCTTTTCCTGTTCTTTTTTTTTGTGGCACAGACGGCATTGCCGTGTTTGCTGTAGTGGTCTAACATCTTGTTCAAGCACATACACTCCAGTTGGACTGCTCGCTCATGTACGAGTCATTCAGCCTTACAGGTTTATTTTCCTTTGTGATCCATGCCCGATTTCTGTCTACACTCTCTCTCTATCTCAAGAGTTACGAATTGAGAAAGATTATACGAGATTATGATATCGAAATGGTATTTATAAACGGAACAAACAATTAAACAAGAGTCGTGTCCTCTTCTTTGAATATGCGAAGCATGCCTGGTGCAAAACTGAAAAGCATTACAGTGTTGTCAAACTAATATAGGACATTAAAGGCTTTTGAGAAACATGAGGGATGTTTTGGAGTTAACCATTTGCAAAAAAGGTGATTTTAAGTGTTGTTTCAGCATTTTAGAACTGAATGTCCTTTCTTGAATGTACAAGATCATAATAGATCAAGAACATTGATCATTTTTAATACCGGATTAAAAAAAAAAAACATGGTGAGGGCAGAAATATGCCTGTATGAGACATACCAGGGACATGGCAAGCCGTTTTAGCATTTTCAATTTGCCACTGGTACCAACTGCACAGGGTTCGTACAAAGTACTTGAATTTGATTTTGAAATTTAAGGCCTGGAAAATCCTTGAAAATGGCAATATTCCTGAAGAGGTACTTAAAGTGAGCTAAATTTTGTGCGAGTAAATTTTCACACAAAATTCATGCAATTCACAAAACACACATTTTTCCCCTCTTATTTTAGCTAATGTCATAAAACTAGCAAGCTAAGTAGTAGTACTGACAATGTTGTGTAAACGTGACTGAAAACACAAAAAAGAGAAACTGATGAACCAAATCAATTGAGTTCACTTCCAGAACAAAAATTCCAGAACATCCAAGATGTTCATGTCTGTCTTTAGTCGATAAGAAGTTGTTTTTTTGAAGAAAACATTTCAGGATTTCTCTCTATATAGTGGATTTCTATGGTGCCTGTGAGTGTGAACTTCCAAAATGCAGTTTAAATGCAGCTTTAAAGAGCTCTAAACAACCCCAGCCGAGGAAGAAGGGTCTTATCTAGCGAAACAATCGCTTACTTTCTTTTAAAAATTGAGTTTATATACTTTTTAACCTCAAACGCTCATCTTGTCTAGCTCTGTGTGAAAAACATTTCAGTATTTCTCTCCAAAACTTTTAAAATGCAGTTTAAATGCAGCTTCAAAGGCTCTAATGATCCCAGTTGAGGAAGAAGGGTCTTATCTAGCGAAACGATCAAACATTTTCAAATTTACAATTTATATACTTTTTAACCTCAAACACTCATCTTGTCTGGCTCTGTGTGAACTCCCATCTCATTTTCATCGCTGTTGTACCTTTTTTTGTAAAGGGCGTTTGATGATCTTTGCACGTTCACTTTGTAAACACGGTCGGTACTTCTGCAGCAATGTAGGATGATTTTGAAGTAGAGATGAGATGTTTTCCTCAGAAAACTAAATTATGACTAAAGAGGGCAAATTTGTTTCAGATTGGGAATTCAAATCACGCGTCGCAAATCATTTGTTTCGGATCAAGATTTCAAATCGCAAATCATTTGATTTGGATCGGAACTTAGCGCATCACAAGTTATTTGATTCAGATCGGCACTTCAGAGCACATCGTGAATCATTTGATTCAGATCGAATGGGTTTGTGAATCATTTTGTGAATTGAATGATTCAAATCAAATGATTCACTATACACGATTTGAAGTCCCGATTTAACTCAAATGATTTGCAATACGCAAAGTTCAGATCCAAGTCAAATGATTCGCAACATTTAAGCTTAAAACATTTGCGAATGAGCAAAGTTTGATCTGTATTTTGTTATTGATCTAACTTTGAACGAATCATCCATGCTGCTTTCTATCATCATCCAATCGGTAACCAAATTAATTCTAGAAGTGTATACAAGTTACATTTTTTATTTGATAAGCCATTTCACTCAAATATACATCAAAATTTACAAGTCAGTAGTTAGTAGTACTAGTAGTAACTGGAATATAACCAGTGTCAACTAAATGGGTGCTAGAAAAACTGAAAAGCAGGAGAAGCCTAAATATAATAATTTTCATATAAAATTACTTGCACCTCAGAATAAATAGTCATTATTTTCTGACGTGGATGCGTCAGAATGTCTTTTTTGATGCACCTGGAGGAATTTATTCACATTATTACTCTTTTAATTTGCATTAATAAGTCAAAAACTACCTTGAGCCAGCATAAAAACCTTTTATTATATTAATGGATATCCCTCGAATTCAGCGGTTCAGCCACAGCCACAAAAATAGATGCTAGTTTTAAGAAATAAATGTTAAATGGGCTTGCCACACACCATTTTAGTTTATTGACAAATTGCGTTCAAAATTCACGTGCGTTTTTATAAATAAGCAGTCCCCTGACTCCATTACGTAATGTTAGCGTCTTTGTTATCAGATATGAACCCATTTGCGTCATTTTAGCGCTGCATGAAAGCTGCGCTCCCAAAACTGTTCTGAGGTCAGCCACTAAAAGCAGTTATTAACGAATTGAAAAGCGCCCCCTCCACAGAACGTCCGATCAGTGATCAGGCTCCGTCACGCGTGAGCGCGCAGGTCCAAATGTGCGCGCAGAGTGTGTTCGTGCAGTGCTGACAGTCTTATGCAAGCCGCCCTACACAGAGCCACGATGTCCGACGCTGCTGCTACAGCAGACAACAACGGGGAGCCTGGATTAAACGGTATGTACAACCGGTATTGTTCGTTGTATTGTTCTGACATTCATAAAATCTGTTAGAGAAGCCTTTGACTTGTTTGTATTGGTGTTTTTTGATACTTTTAGTTATTTTACTTTATGTAAAAAGTGCTTTTTTAGTTTCAGTCAACATTTCTGTGCAGTAGGGAGGGCGGGATTTGCTGTAATACAAGTGCGTCATGTTTATTGACAAGCGTACTGTCCAATGGCCGTTGAGGTTGTGCGTTAAGGCGGGTCTTACAAAGTGATTGACTTCAACCTAAACCAATAGCGTGACTATACGTTTTCAGTAGGCTGGCCAAAGCCGATGTCAACAAGGCGAGAACTAGAGCAACTCGAAAATGGAGATTGTAGATGCTTGAAACCCCATTTTTATTCGTTTAATACATATGTAAAACACATCAGTATTTCTCCGATGGGTCTATGAGGAGATGCTTAAAGAAAAATAATTTTGTTCCGTTTTATTTGACATGTAACGCATGAGGCATGTGGCAGCGAATAAGGTCTTTGTTGTGTTATCTGCGAAGTTGTAAACAAACTGGTTTAGAAATTGGCCTCTGACTACTTAGACTTGACTTAACTAGTAGTTGAATCACTAAGTAGACGAAAAACCGTATGAAATGCAGTCAAAAATAACTTGAAGCTGAAAAAGTACTCATTAGCATTTAGAGCCAGATCATAAACAAAGCGTTTATTATCATGCAGTATTTGTTGATTTGCTAAAAACGTTATTGGTCAGCCTGCTATTCAAAATCCATACCAGTTCATTCCTCATTATATATACAATTTTTAGTTATAGTATTAGCATGAATTCCTAAAGATGCGCTAAAGTTACAGGAGACTAATAAATCTTGTTGAAATTCCTGGTATGCTTTCTAAAATGCAAAGAGCAGACAAGTAAATCTCGCTGTCTAAATATTAAGACCACAGTATAATCTGCCATACAATGTAAACAACCAATGCTGAGTGAGCTACGTGCGGGCTGTGACTGAAGCTAGTTACGCGTCACTAGTCCTCACAGCTGTGACCCTAGTTCAGGACGCCAGTTAATAAATTCTACCATGGAAAAGGATTGGGTCATGAATATTAATGAGTAGTGAGTCAGTACGCTTTACTGATTGGCTAAAATGCAGACAGTGGGCGGGGAACCTTACTCAGCTCACGTACGCTACGTGACCGAACGGTGCAGGGAAGATTCAAACAGAACTTGGTTAATATTCATAAGCTAAGCGTTCGCCATAGTAGTTTTTGTAATTCTATTTCTAGCAGCAGCGAACGTGGTCCGGACTGTGTCTACGTGTGGAAAGTGGCAGAAAGAAAGCCAGGAAATAGAACTGGGAGTGTGAGTTTAGGGCAGTGAGTCATGATATTTTGAGATCTTGGAAGTAGCAGCAGTTTGCCTCATGTAAAGTAGGTTACTGTGCCATGATAAAGGGTGGTGGAAAATGCAAGGAGATCTGTTGGCTCATGCAGAAAATTTGGTTTGAGTATTGACTACCTTTCATTTCATTAAAAGAGTGCTTGCATTATAAGGAAAATAAATTAAATTAAACATAAAGATGAAATAAGTAATTCTAAAAATAAAAGAACATGGAAAATGGTGAAGACAGGCAAAATTATGTTTTATTGCTTACAATATAATTTTTTTGCTATAAAATGTTATACAAAAGTCATTTTTGGTCGTCAGATCTGATTGGCTGAGAGCCTTTTCCAGGAGTGCGATATTCTAGTGATAACAGAACTCCAACCTTTCACCATTTAAGTCACTCCGCTTATAGTATTTCTTATAGCGAGTGTCATGGCGGATGCCTAAATGCACTAAATTTGATTTAAAAATACTGTTTTGTGTCTCAGAATGTAGTTTTTATGCGAGAACTTGTTAATAAAGATAACAATGAGTTTTTTTTTTTTAAGAAGTCTTTTCTGCTCACCAAGCCTACATTTGATCCAAAATACAGTAAAAACAATTTAATATTTGTACTATTTAAAATAACTGTTTTATATTTGAATATATTATAAAATGTAATATATTCCTTTGATTGTTAAAGGTGAATTTTTACCATCACTTTTGATAGATTTAAAGTATCCTTGCTAAATAAAAGAATTAATTTCTATAATTTATTGTCCCTCAAAAATTATATTGACTCCAAGCTTTAGAATGGTATAGTGTATAATGTTGCAAAAGCTTCTGATCTATTCATCAAAGAATCCTGAAAAAAAAATGCACTCAACGGGTTTAAATATTGATAATTCTAAAAGTTTCTTGAACAGCAAATCAGCATATTAGAATGATTTCTGAAGGATCATGTGACAATGAAGACTGGAGTATGCTGAAAATTTAGCTTTGATCACAGGAATAAAAAGAATTCAAATAGAAAACAGTTATTTTAAATAGTAAAAATATTTCTATATTTTAAAAAGACTAAAAAACATTAAAAATCGTAGTGTTCAAAAACTTGTTTGGTATGGATGTATATCAGCACACTGTGAAGGGACCTCATGCCTATGGTCAAATCACAGCCATATCGCACTGCTACTGCTCACTGTGATGGTATAGTAGTATCACATTGGCTTTTCACACTGCACATATCTAATTTTATTTCCTCAGTGAATTTTGTGGCTGTTAAGTTTTTCATTCACTAGATTTTGAATCTGTGTCATCAGCACCACAGCCCCATTATCTCATAAAACTCTTGGTTTCCTACAGACGAGGCTGACTTCCTTGGCCAGATCTCAGTGCAGTGATTTGATGACCACAGCTTTCTCATGCGCTAGTGCTGAAAACTAGTGAATTGCAGAGATTGTCTAGGGAAAGTGAAAAGACTTCTTAATGTTGGCCAGGTTCTTTTAGCCTAACAGATGGGCAAATATGAGCTCAGCATACAGTCAGTGTTTGTTTGACAATTAGAATGTGTCTGGCTGTGTACTAGACATGATGGCTGCTACTGGAGGACGTGTGAACAGACTTTGCCCACAGTGAAAGATCTAAGAGGATGAATCTCACAAAACCTGTCAAAAACATGAACGGGTCATATTTCTTCCATAGAATTGAAACAATGGAAAAACAAAATGAACATGTACATTTTAAGTGGCAATTTTGTTTTAAAAGTTGTGTTGTTAATGATGTTCTGTATTTGTTTTGAATAAACAAAAGTAGCTTGGTAATTAGAAGTTTAAGCATAACTTATGGATTTGAAATATAATGTTGAATGGCTACTATATATTTGCATCTATCTATCATCTGTTAGTCTATCTAAAATAATTTAGATATGTTATTCAGCAAGGACATCTTAAATTGATGAAGTGACAGTAAATTATGTTATAAAATATATATAAAATAAAATGATACAGAAATAAAATTGGATTTTCTATTCTTTTTTCTATTCTATTCTTTAAAAAAATAAAACAAAAATCTTACTTATCCCAAACTTTATTATTTCTATATTAATACAATATTATAAAAAGTATGGAAGCCCGTTTCTGACACTGAATTAAAAAAAAAAAAAAAAAAATCTCACAATTCTGACTTTTATCTGACAATTTGAGTTTAAACTCACAATTCAAAGAAATAAAGCCAGAATTGCAAGATTTTTTTCCCATAGAATTTAGTGTTTAGAATAGAGTTTATCTCACTTTTTTACGGAAAAAGTCAGAATTGCAATGAAAAAAAAATTCACGAATGTGAGGAAAAAAAGTCAGAATTGCGAGATACAAACTCAGATTTTTTTCAGAAAGAATTTATTTCTCATCATTGAGTTTACATCCTGCTATTCTGACTTTAAAACTCATCATTGTGTTTCCATTTCGCAATTCTGAGAAAAAGTCAGAATTGCACAAAGTCACAACTGTGAGGAAAAAAAGTCAGAATTGGCAGATGCAAACTAGCATTTGCGAGAAAAAGATTTTATTTCTTGCCATTGCGAGTTTATATCCTGCTATTCTGACCTTATAACTCGTAATTGTGAGTTCATATCTCACAATTGTGAGAAAAAAAGTCTGAATTGCCAAAAAACAGCACAATTGTGAGAAAAAAAAATTGTGAGATACAAACTCGCATTTGCGGGATAGACTTTATTTCTTGCCATTGCAATTTTATATACTGCTATTCTGACTATAACTTAGAATTTTGATTTTATATCTCACAATTCAGAGAAAAAGTTCTGAATTGCTAGAAAAAAGTCACAATTGTTAGGGAAAAAAAGGCAGAATTGGCAGATATAGTATTTGCGAGAAAATTACTTTATATCCTGCTATTCTGACTTTATAACTCATAATTGCAAGTTTATATCTCACAATTGTGAGAATAAAGTCAGAATTGCAAGAAAAAGTTTTGAATATATATATTTTTATAATAGTTTATATAAAATAGTCAGAATTGCAATTTTGTATTACAATGTATGACATAAATTCGCAATTGTGAGAAAAAAAGTCTGAATTGTGACAATTACCTTTTTAATTTTTTACTCAGTGGCGGAAACTTGCTTCCATAAATAAGACTCAATGGGAATAAAAGAATAACTACAAAAGAGCAACATGTGTCGACTTAATAGAAAATAATGTCCTAATACAAATGAATACCAATTTTTTTTTTCTTTTTAAAAATATGATTTCTTATTTTAAATGTGACCCTATAGCTTATTTGTCTAGCACAGATTTTCATGTAACTGAGCCACACATCGATCACTTTGCAGCAGTTTCATAAATGTGTGAGCGTAAGCCTCTGTAATACTATCATCTCATCTTTTGATCTCTATATATTTCCCGATGACAGCCAGAGTAATGTTCCACCATTGGCCAGAATGTTCAGCTTGTCCGCTGCCATAGCAACACTGTTTGTGGATCGAGACAAAGGTCAGTCGTCTCTAGCGCAGCCGAATCCATGCATTTCCCCCCTTCCGGATGGGAAGGAGACGTGCATGCTCGTCCATACTGATGTAGCCGAGTATAGTCAAAGCAGGACCCCGCGCCACATGATCTATCTTTGCACAACCCAAGGAAGTCATGTGGACTTTCTTTGTCTTCCTCTTTTTGTTTTCCTGGAAGTGGCTCGTGAGGCATTCGGTTTATACTTAGCTCACCTTGGTTGGTCAGAACAGCAGCGTGCACTGGTTAAACCGGTGGTAAACAGAGGATTGACTGTGCGATAACACAGAGGTTTCTGATGAGACAGCACAGCAGATGTGGGTGAAAGGGGAACACGGAAAGCTTATCCGTGCTCATCCCTGACTCATGGATGAAAGGAGTCTGTGTGTTTGTGTTGATCAGGCCATGCGTTCAGGAGTGTGTTCCTGCTCAGACTCACGTAGAGCACGCGGCAGCCAGGTCAGTTGTGACTCATATATCAGTGAGCTTGTAATGAGTCTGAGAGGGAGGCATTTACTGCCCTTTCACCACACAGTAAATAGAAGTTAAGCCAGACCACCAACGATTTACAGGGAAATCCCACTGTCTGCCACCGTCTGCCTCGGCTTGTCTCAGTGCATTACTGTATGGTGGATACAGTGGGTGCAATATAATTTCCAGGTCACATTCCACCCCAAAAACAGATATTTTTGTATACAAAAAGTCTAGTTTAATGAGTATTCAGATTTATTTGCAATTTGCATTGTAGTTTGTAATTTTATTATTTTATTTTACCTCAGAATGCCTTAACCTGACATTTTGTTTTAGTAATTGATTTCAGTGTTTATGGTTTCATGTTTATTTATTTATTTTTATTTTTTTAGGGGTTCAAGCGCTGCACTGAAACCCTATTGTAATTGTTAGAATGGCCAAGGATCAGCAATCTCCAGATTGAAAACTTGAAACTTGGAGGGATGGTTATTAAAGCATGAAATCGCTTAAAACTAAACCATCAGTCGCAGGCTCAAGTGTCTTATGTTGTTGAAATCCTTGGCTCACACGGGACAAAAGATCAGATTTTTTGAAAACCTACTTTTGCAAACTAGTCCTAGGTGTTTTACCCAATCATAACCAAACCAGTGCAAAAATATTTTCTGGAGAGTGAATATCAATAATTATCATAAAAATTTGAACTTTTGACTCGCCGTAGCAAAGGGACAGCAAAGTGTTTGAAAGGGGTGGGACCACTTATAGTAAAAAGCCTACACACTTAAAAATAAAGGTGCTTCAAAAGGTTCTTCACAGCGATGCCATAGAAGAACCATTTTTGGATCCACAAAGAACCATCCAGTCAAAAGTTCTTTAAAGACCATCTCTTTTTTACCTTTTTATAATCTGAAGAACCTTCTTTCACCACAAAGAACCTTTTGTGAAACAGAAAGGTTCTTGAGATGTTAAAGGTTCTTTATGGAACCATTTAAACAAAAAAGGTTCATCTATGGCATCGTGAAGCACCTTTATTTTTAAGAGTGTATAATTCCTGAACGGAATGAGATAGCATTCCCATGAGAGGGAGAAAAAAAAAACATTAAAAAGGCTATACGCAACCATTTGTCCTATCAACATGAAAATAGCTGTGCATTGTCTTGTTCCAAATTGCCACAAGTGTGGGGGTTATACAAGGATATGGGGGGCTATATCACATTTTGCAAGAGCGCAAATGATTGTACATTGCACGGTTTTACTAGTCGAACTAGTCCTAGGTTTTTCGCTCAATCTGAAAAAAAAAACACTGCAGTACAATTCTCTGGTCTCTCCAGGTCAATAATTATCAAAAAATTTGAAGTTTTACCTTTAGGAAGTTATAACAGGGTAGTTTAGAAAAGGGGCCTGTCTATATATACCCAAAATCCTATAAAGCCTAAAGGAAAACTCAAAACTTTATGAAACCTGTTGAGCTCATGCAACAGGTGATTTTAAACAAGCATGCAAAGTTTTAAGGAGATCAGACCACAGCTGGCACTATAACAGTCATAAATGTAAACATAAAATTTTGATATGAATATTGATATTGATATGAAACAAAGTTTCAGATTTCAAATTCTGTCAATTTTATTACAGAATTATTTTATTCAAACAATACATACCGTTTTGGCGCTGTTTAATGTGAAGTGACAGATCGTAATAAATTGATTAAAAAGATTGTCTCCTCCACTTTAATACCAGTTATAGCATGAAAAAAACATGAATAAACATCTGAAGATATGTTAAAATAAAGAGTACAACTTACTGAAATCCATATGCTGGCTCATGTAATCACGCCAGTGTTTCAACTGTGGAAAGACATCAACAGCTTGTAAACAATATATGCGGTGACCATATGCTTGTGAGTCGGCTAGAAAAATTAACTCTAGAGAGGAGCATTTTGAATATATGCACTGTATAACGTTCTCATTATATATATATATAAATTTACCTGTTCTTCAGTAATTGGGACTTGGTTTTTCTAAAAACTTTATTGAGTGTAATTTAAGCATTTGCATAGCCTACAAATCAGTTAATTTTAACCTTCAATATTACAGTAATGTAGTACAACTGACTCTAATGTATATTTTATGGCATTAGTTTAGAAATTTTTTTTTTTTGAGATTTAATATTATAATCAATATAATTACTATTAGTATTTTTACAATTTCAAGTACCAATTTTCTATTTGAATAGATTTAAATTTTAATTTATTCATGTGATGCAAAGCTGCATTTTCAGAATCATTACTCCATACTTCAGTGTCACATGATCCTTCAGAAATTGTTTTACTATGTTGATTTGCTCCTCAGTAAACATTTGTGACCCTGGACCACAAAACCAGTCATAAGGGTCAATATTTTGATGCTTGGTTTGTTACGATAGGGCAATATTTGGCTGAGATACAACTATTTGAAAATCTGGAATCTGAGGGTGCAAAACAATCAAAATATTAAGAAAATGGACAAAAGTTGTTTAAGTGAAGTTCTTAGCAATGCATATTACTAATCAAAAGGTAAGTTTTGATATATTTATGGTAGGATATTTAAAAAATGTTTTCATGGAACATGATCTTTACTTAATATCCTAATGATTATTGGCATAAAAGAAAAATGATAATGTTGACCCATAAAATGTATTGTTGGCTATTGCTACAAATATAAAAATAAATCAATTATAAAAAAATCCCATCTTGCTATTGTTCTTGCTTTGATCATTACATCATGGCTTTATTCAGTATATTCATTGTCTTCTACTATGACTGTCTTACAATAAATACTATACACTATAAATAATATTATTACTTTTCTGCATTGCAGTAATGTAAATGTATGTTTTTCCACAACGCCACAATGAAAATAAATCCTAATGACTTGAATGAAAAGTATGAGTTCTTATATCCATCCTTTGATTTTCTTTTTTTATATATATTAAAAATGTAAAAAAAAAATTATTTTAAATTTATTTTATATGCTTTATTATTGTTGTGATTGTTTTCTGGTCTTTTTTAGGGTCATGGGTAGAGCTGGAGATGAACAGAAATGCCGCATCTCTCTCTTCCACCGCTGCCTCAGTGCCACCCCCTCTAGCCCAGGTAGTAGAGGAGGATGACGGGATGGTAGGGGGGCTAGAACACGTTCCCTCATCATCTTCCATCCACAATGGAGACATGGAAAAAATCCTGCTAGATGCCCAGCACGAATCCAGCCGCAGTAACTCCTCATGCGACAGGTAGACACCATATTTAGGTCATATTTTTTGCCACAAAATGAACATTCTGTTATCATTTACACACCCTAACAATCACATCTACCAAAGCAAAGTTTGAATAGAGTAGAATTGTGAAAACATACAACATGGAACTGTCCCGTTAAGATGTTGTTTACATAGTCCACGTGTATATATATCATCTGCAAATGTCACCTGAGTCCTTAGCTTGAGTTTAATGACCTTATAGATAGAGAGCAGTGCTGTAAACATCTATACTAAATTACACATGGTCTCTCTGACCTCATGCTGATAGGACACGGCCATAATAACCCTTATCTCACTGATTATCTCGAGTCATATTATTCTGGATGTTTACTGTAGGAATACAGTGCTTCTCTCATATGTACACAGACTAATGTTCCCTCAAACAGAGTTCACACAGAACTAAAAACTGTTGTTTCAACCCTGGATGGCTATATTTGTGCTGTGAAACACAAAATCAGCTGTTTAGCCGAATGTCCAAGCTGCTCTTTTCCATACAATAAAAGCAGATGGTCATTTATATTGGCCTAAAAGGACAAAAATTGCAACATATGATCATAAAATGATCTTCTAAAGTCTTAACATACTCCAAACTGCTCTCTCCCGCAGCCCTCCTCGACCTCACAGTCCTCAGGATGAAGGCCAGATCATTTTCGATGTGGACATGAGGAGGGACAGTCAGGTACTTCCTTTTGAGAACATTGTGGATCATCTAATTTATGGAGTGTACTCTGGCTTATCTTCATTACCTGTCTGTGCTTGTTTTTGGGTGTGTCTGTGTCCACTCAGGAGGAAGTCATGGAGAAGATCAGAGACGATGACATATTAATGAAAGATTCAGACCGGGTCGCAGACTGGTCAAGTAGACCAGAGAATATTCCACCTAAGTAAGCACTAGCGAGAACTCGAATGGACTGTTATTTTAGTGTTTTTCAGATACTTTTTATTAATATTTTACAATTTGTATGTCCGATTTCAATTTAACCTCATCACATTGAGGCATTTTAGAATTTAAAATAGTACTCATTGCAGAAATATGCATATGATGTCTTTAACAAGTGATCGAGATAGGGAGCTCACTAGGTTTTGTGACACACTGATAGTGTTTAGAGTTTTTTTCCAGCTCAAAAACAAAGTGTGCAGGCGGTGTTATGCTGTTGTAATGACGGGTGGGTTTATCTTTCTGACAGGGAGTTTCATTTCCGGCACCCACGGCGTTCAGTGACTCTCAGCATGAGGAAGACAGGAGCCATGAAGAAAGGAGGCATCTTCTCTGCTGAGTTCCTCAAAGTGTTTATCCCCTCGCTGCTTCTGTCCCACATCCTGGTCCTGGGTCTTGGGTAAATACACCTTAAAACACAAACACACTTCACACATATGTATTTTTTGCTGCTTTTAAGTGCCCGTACTGTACCTCTGAACAGAGTCGTAACATGGAAGCCAAAAAAAAGCATTATGTTATGATATAATTGTGAAATAACTATGTTTTGTCATTTATGTATCTAGAATTCTGGGTTTGCCAGTTGTGCATACAAATTAGCTTGGTCATTCATGCGCTCAACTTCAATACAGTCAATACAGTATTTTCAATTTCATCTGAAGCACATTAATACAATCGGTCTCAAAAAAAGTTTAAATACAGTTGAAGTCAAAAGTTTACATACATTGTAGATTCTGCAAAATGTTAATAATTTTACCAAAATAAGAGGGATCATACAAAGTGCATGTTATTTTTTTATTTAGTACTAAGTACGACATTTCACATAAAAGACGCTTACAGTCCACAAGAGAAAATGAATATGTTCAAAAGTTTGCATACACTTGATTCTTAATACTGTGTTATTACCTGAATTATCCACAGCTGTGTTTTTTTTTTTTTTTTTGTTGGTTCATGAGTCCCTTGTTTATCCTAAACAGTTAAACTGCCCACTGTTCTTCAGAAGAACTCTCAGGTCCCCAAAATTCTTTGTTTTTTCACCATTTTGTGTATTTGAACCCTTTCCGACAATAACTGTATGATTTTGAGATCCATCTTTTCACACTAAGGACAACTGAGGGACTCATATGCAACTGTTACAGAAGGAAAACCATTACAGCTGTGAATCATTCAGGTATCAACACAGTATTAAGAATCAAGTGTATGTAAACTTTTGAATGGGATCATTTTTATAAATGTAACTATTATTTTCTCTGGTGGACTATATGTAAATGTATTTTATGTGAATTATATATTCAGGTCAGTAGTAAATAAAAAATAACATGCATTTTGTATGATCCTTCTTATTTTGGTAAAATGAGGTGTGTGTAAACTTATGACTTTAACTATATAGACAGCATACCATGCAATTTTGTCAAATATCAAAAGTTTTTATTATATATATATATATATATATATATATATATATACTATAATATAATAAAAAATATTATATACATATACAGGGGTTGGACAATGAAACTGAAACACTTGGTTTTAGACCACAGTTAGTACGGTGTTGGGCCTCGTTTTGTGGCCAATACAGCATCATTTCGTCTTGAGATTGACAAATACATGTCATGCACAGTAGCCAGAGGGATTTTGAGCCATTCCTTTTATAGAACAGTGGCCAGGTCACTATGTGATTCTGGTGTAGGAAAACGTTTCCTGACTCGCTCCTCCAAAACATCCCAAAGTGCCTCAATAATATTCAGATCTGGTGACTGTGCAGGCCATGGGAAATTTCAACTTTACTTTCATGTTCATCAAACCTCTCTGTCACCAGTCTTGCTGTGTGTATTAGTGCATTATCATCCTTATACATGGCACCACCTTTAGGGTACTATGTCTGAACCATTGGGTGCACACAGTCAATCTTCACACTTTGCTCTTACTGGTGGAATGTGCAATAAGTGAAGATTGGCCACCAGGCTGCGCAAATATAGCCATGAAACCTCCAACACTATTTTGGCCAGTGTTTCAGTTTCATTGTCCAATATATATATATATATATATATATATAATATATATAAAATATTTTTTATTTTATTACAGTTTTCTTAGAATAGCCTTGAAAACACAACTTTGATTCCCAGTGAAACAATAAACATCCTGACTTCTGAAAGTTGCACAGAACTAGGCTTGAAGCTCTCAGATTCTGGAAACCCTTAACATTTTTTGTTTGGGATAAGCATCAGACAGTGGCCACCTGTTTGCACACTAAAGGTGTTGTCACTTTTGTGTAATTTTGTGGATAAAATGGGTCTATAATTTGTTATGTATGAATCGCTTTCACAACAAAGCATCCTTTTGTTGGTTTAAAAGGATAGTACACCCAAAAATTAAATCATTCGTCACCACATTCGCATACATCCGCCATCATCCACTGGAACGCCACTCGCTTGTGAATGTGCAAAGTTTATTTAAGTTTAAGTTTTAAATATGGATATTTTTCTTACTTAAATGCATCGAATCACTTCAAAAGGCCTTTATTAACCCCCCAGAGTCATGTGGAGTACTTTTTCTGCACTTCACAATTTCAACATCCATTCATTGCCGTTATAAAGCTTCTAAGAGCCAGGACATTTTTGAATATAACTCCTATTGTATTCATCTGAAAGAAGAAAGTCATATACACCTAGGATGGCTATCCCTTTAACATGGCATTTTTCCACGCTCCAAGCAAAACTGTTCGCAAAAACTTTGCCGAACAACGATAAATCGGTCACTGCATGTTAACAGTGTTTACATTACAACACCCCTGATTACTATGTAGCTTAACAACAGTGTTTCTCTTTCTTTTGTCTTGTATTTCTAAAACAGGGTCTATATCGGGAAAAGACTTACAACTCCCCCGGCAAGCTCCATTTGAACACAGATCTGATCAAGTGCCTCAGGCATGGCCCAGGTGGATTAGGGAGAAGGTTGCAGTTTGTACAAAGAAGCCCCCTGCTGCCCCTTTTTGCTCCTTTTAACCACCTTTTTAGTAATTCCTTTATTTAGCCTTTCCAAGTGGAGAAGCACAACTTCTCATTTCAGGCCCTTTTCTTTCTCGTTTATCATTTCTGTATCCCTTTTCCAGTTGTGAATGTTCTAAAACCCCTTCAGCAGTAGCATTCAAGTTCATTTGAAAAGTATTTGGGGCGGTGCGTGAAACCAAGCGCACACATGCTAGCTCCGCACTTCAGCCACTTTAGGAGGCTAAAAACATCCCTTTTTGGTCCAATCGCATGACCCAAGAGAGGGTTAACTAAAGAATCCCTCCAGTTTTCACCCTCAAAATGGGATCAACCAATATATATTGATTTATTTAAGTTATACAAGCATGCCTGAGAGCTAGCTATGATTTTATTTATTACTACAAACGCTATCCATTTAGTTCTTTTATTGACTTCAAGGGCGGAACGCCAGGATGATGGACTTGGAAGTGTTTTGGGAAGGATAGGGCTCTCTGTAGATCCCAAACTCATCTGGTGAGGATGGAAAATTAATAACTCAGACATGATATATGTTTATGACTGTATCACATGCAATTTTATACCAAGTTTTGCATAGTCTTTTACACAACCCTGACAGTGACAACACCTGTTACACTGAATTGTCAGAATTTTTTAAATATTTCATCTCATGAACATAGATAAAAACAGTTTGATGGGGCTGGCAGATCCCTGAAAGAAAGAAAAAACTTATTATCTCTTTGTTTGTTGTGTCATTTTGTTAGTTTCCTTCAGATACATATCAGAACCTAGTGATTTCCTACTAGGCTTCTACAATATGGCCTACTTTGCAAATACCGCACAATTTACCATTAGCATTCAGAGCTGAGAGGATCTTGCTAACAAATACAACAGCTTTAGTGTTTACCATGCTGTCATAGTTGTGTCAGACTTCCTGGAATTTTGATATACACTCTTATACTTCTCAGTCTCATACTAATTTATAGCTTTTCCATGCTGTTAGCTTGAGGACAACAGATTAGCTCATTGACAAAAGGACATTCTGTCATTATTAACTTCATGTTGTTCCATACTTCTACGATTTTCTTCTATCTGTGGAACACAAAAGAAGAAGCTTTGAAGAATGTCTGTGCTGCTTTTTCCCATACATTGAAAGTTAGAGATAAACTGGAAAAGAGCAGCTTGGATTTCTTTCAAATATCTCCATATACAGAAAGTTGAATAACGATGGCAGAATTTTAATTCTTGTGTGAGCTACTATCCAGGCACACTCGCATTTAGTGAAAACAACATGCACATTTAGTGAACACTAACACTCCAGCACCGCAGGTGACTGTGTAATCCTGGACATGAACATCCCAGTGCTCATCGTTGGGAAAAGGGTTTGTGTTTTCAATCTTAAAGTAAATTATTCTCAAGTCTAGTGTTTTTGTCTCTTTTTAAGTGTATTTTGGATGTGTGAACACTTTCCTTCAGTATTTTTTGTCTATCTGACGATCTACTATTCCTTGAACAAGGCTGCCAAAATCAACTGAGAGCTCAACTCTTATGAACTCTGTGCCTCATTTCCTTTATCATGTTTGGTACGACGTCCTGTCATCATCATTTCCTGTGTGTGTTCTGTGCCACAAGCTTGTTCTTTTTGTTGTTTTGCACCATCTTCTTGGTGAACATGACTTTTGGAAGGTTTCTCATATGCTTTGTTTGGATTATTTTGAGTTTTTTTTTTATTTTGGATTAAGTTGAGGCAAACTAGAAGAGAAGGTAGATGATAGTTTAAGGTTTTAGTTCTTTTATTTGTATTGCCGTTCAAATTGTGGTTGGAAAGAAGTAGGTAGGCCTCCTTTGTGGAGTTGCTTTCTTCAGACTGCGATGCAATGATAAAATGAATTGTAACTTTATTGATTTAACTGACCTTTTTTTTTTTTCCTCCCCTGTTGGACAAAGTTTTAAAATTAAAAATTTAAAGTACGGTCTGCATTTTTTGTTGTTTCCCATTGTCACCAGACATTGTTTTTTGATTTGTTTTGTTTTTGTGGACATTTCCCATCATATCTGACAATCTGCTCAATTTTTAGTTATCATATGTCTCCTTAAAATATAGTTGAGCAATGCTTTTAACCCAGTTAATTAATGTAGTTTTGTTAATTTTACCTAAAAAATTAAATCTTCATAAGCAGTGAATCTTATGCAATAAATGATAATTTATCTGTATTTTTTATTTTAATTGTATTATTTTAATAAAAAATACACTTTTACTGTCATTTTATTGTCATATAAGTCAAGCATCACTATGTATGGAACCCCTTTCCGCCAGTAAATAAATAAAAAAAAAAAGTTTTTTTTTTCTCAGAATTGTGAGATATAAACTCGCAATTGCGAGTTATAAAGTCAGAATTACATTATATAAACCCACAATTGCGAGAAATAAAGTCAGAATTGTGTGATATAAACTTTTCATTGCAAATTATAAACTTGCAATTAGGTTATATCAGTTCTAAAGTCAGAATTGCGAGATATAAACTCACAATTGTGAGGAAAAAAAGTCAGAATCGCATGATATTAACTTGAATTGAAGAACTGCGAAAAATAGTCAATTGTAATCAGAATTGTAAGATAAAAACGTGCATTTCTGACTTTTTTCTTGCAGTTGCGAGTTCACATTTCACAATTCTGAGTTTATATCTCGCAATTCTGACTTTTTTCACATGATTCTGACTTCTCAGAATTGATAAACTTGCAAAGTCAGAATCGCAATGTTACGAGAAATAGTAAATTGCGTGATATAAACTCGTAATTGCGAGTTAATTCAGAATTGTGCAATTCTAACTTTTTTTCTTGCAAATGCGAGTTTGTATCTCGCACTTCTGACTTTTTTTCTCAGAATTGATATAAACGTGCAGTTGTGAGTTATAGTCAGAATTGCGAGATAAATGCTTCAAATCTGACTTTTTTCTCCCAAGTGTGAGTTTGTATCTTTCATACATTTTCTCGCAGTTGCAAGTTTATTTTACAATTCTGACTTTTTTGTGACATAAACGTGAGAAATAGTCATAATTGTGTGATATAAACTCGCAATTCTGAGAAATGAAGTCAGAATTGTATGATATAAACTCGCAATTGTGAGATAAAAACGTAAATTTTTTCTCACAATTGCGAGTTTGTATCTTGCAATTCTTTTTTCTTGTATTTGTGAGTTTACATTTCACAATTCTGAGTTTATATCTCACAATTCTGACTTTTTTCACACGATTCTGACTTCTCAGAATTGATAAACTTGCAGTCAGAATTGCAGTGTTACAAGAAATAGTAAATTCTGTGATATAAACTTGTAATTGCGAGTTAATTCAGAATTGTGCGATTTAAAACTTTTTCAACTTTTTTCTCGCAAATGTGAGTTTGTATCTCACAATTGCGAGTTTCTATTACACAATTCTGATTTTTCTCACAAATGCGAGTTAGTATCTTGCAATCCTGACTTTTTCTCACAATTGTACGTTTATATTTCCCAATTCCGACTTTTTTCACACAATTCTTACTTTTTTTCTCAGAATTGATATGCAATTGTGAGTTATAAAGTCAGAATTGCGACATAAATGCTTCAATTTTGATTTTTTTTCTCCCAAATGTGAGTTTGTATCTTTCATACATTTTCTCGCAGTTGCGAGTTTATTTCACAATTCTGACTTTTTTGTGATATAAATGTGAGAAATAGTCATAATTGTGTGATATAAACTTGCAATTCTGAGAAATGAAGTCAGAAGTCAAAACGTGCAATTCTTACTTTTTCTCGCAATTTTGAGTTTATATTTTACAAATGCGAGTTTGTATCTTGCAATTCTGACTTTTTTTTGTTTTTGCGAGATATAAACTGACTTTTTCTCTCAGAAGAAATTTGCATGACAAACTCGCTATTGCAATTCTGACTTTTTTTCTCGCAAATGAGTTTTTTCTCAGAATTGTTAAATATAAACTTGAGTTATAAAGTCCAGGTTGGAAAGGGAAAAAAGACTGATATGTTCTCAGAATTGCGAGTTTATATCACGCAATTCTGACTTCATTTCTCAGAATTGTGAGATGAAAAGTCAACTATTTTTACATTTTTGTTCAGTGGCAGAAACAGGTTTCCATATCCATAGGCTTCCATAACTTTGACTGTTGCTCACAGTGTTAATACTCTTCTAACTTGAGCCAGTAACCACCCAGCAATGCTAGCAACCACTCAAAACACAACATTAGCCTATATTAGATCTCCTGAGCTGGGAACGTCTGGGAATTCGACCTGGGGTCAGAACTTCTCCGGCTGTTACAGTTCACACACCGAGCCCTTGTTGATACTTCTGTGGGATGATTACTTTGGAGCCAGACCACGCCAGAGACAGATAGAGTGACGTCTGAGGTCCTTTTATCAACCATTTGTCATATTACAAGCAACTCCCAGTTACTGTGGTCTCACTAATTCCTTCCATTACTGTGGCTTAATTTCTCATTGACATGTGACGGTTAACCAGGCTGGGCTCCTCCTAAACACCAGTTTGAACCTTTCTGGCAACTGTCCAGCCCACCTCATGTTTCTTGTACAAGTTCATGCCCTAAACTGTGAACAGGAAATACCTATCATATTTGTGCTCTAATGTGGATCACTGAGGGTTGAATGAGCACCACTCTAGTAGTTGTGAAGACTAATTATATGTGATATATGGCTGAAATGCTTCATCTGTCCTTTGAATGGTTTCACAGCAACGTGTATAAAACCACTGAATCCATATCATCGATTGATTCTGTGTGAAATGCTGCACAAATTCTTTTGTACTATATCCTCGAGGGGTGCTCCGTGCATTTACACAGAGCAAAGAGGCTAAAACCAATTTTACCGACACTAAAACGCCTGAATTGCCTTTGTGAGTTCACCTGGTTTTAACTTCATTAAAATAAACCAGTTTACATGGCGTTAGCAGGCTAAAGCGATACGCGATTGCCCTCTAGTGGCACAGATGGGGAATTAAGGGTGTGCCTCGTTCTGACTGAACACGATGGAGTGAAAAAACGACATCATCTGTACTCCAATATGATGTGGTATCTGTTTATGGATACAGTTGCCTACAACCCCACATCTTTTTTTCCACAGTTTGCCCCTGCCAGGTCTCTTAAAGCTTTTAAATAACATTGCAGAAGGCAAATGATTGATGAGTCAGCAGTTGCTGCAACCTGCAGGGCGTTTTCATATTGAGCGCAGATGCAAATCAGATTAGAATACAGTGAATGGGTTCAACTCGGTGACGTCGGCATGAATCCTAATGCATATTGTTTTGACATGATTAATTGCATCCTTTTTATCTAAGTGTGCCATATTTACACAATCAGAAGTGTATGAATGTACTAAATAATTTGTAATGTAGCGACTTTGTGTGTAAATAATTATGCTCTTCAAATAGTAAAACTGGAGTTCCTATGAGTTCTATATTCCAGTTTGATTAGTCTATTCCTCCCAGTAACCCATGGCAACCGCATAGGATGTAGGGGGAGGAGCTGTGATTGAATCCCGTCTTGTGATTGGCTGAAACAGGTGTTCTGAGGTTCCGTAGAGAATGATGGCTGAAGAATGCATGCTTGTGTGTGTGTGTGTGTGTGTGTGTGTGTGTGTGTGTGTGTGTGTGTGTGTGTGTGTGTGTGTTTCCAAAACTAGAACATTATCTATTCTAAGCCACATAATGACTCCTGTTAACCAAATAAGTGGTTTGGAAATGTCTGTTAAGTTTTATGCATTTAAGTAACAAACCTAGTCTCCCCCTCAACCCAACAGCATGCGCAGACAGTAGCTAAAGTAGGAACTCTTTTGAGCGGGTAAGGGCACATGTTGTTGTTATGGAAACTGTGCTTTTGCAGCTATTATTGTGAGGCTGCTTGGAGAAGCAAACAGAATGGCGAGTCTCTAGCGAGTGATTCTCCATTGAAATGTTCCACCGCCCAATATTTGTATACAAACACGCAGCAAAACAAAAATGCTAACAGAGAAAAATGTGAGGAAAACATTTTTTGTTTGTTTGTTTGTTTTTTAACTTGAGAGTGAACTCTTGCTGTTTAGAGCACATCCTCTGAATACAGGTCGAAGAATGTGTTATCAAAATAGTTCGATTCCCCAAAGAATGACTCGTGAGTTTTTGATTCTTTTTAATGTCTCGTCCCAAACGAATTGCTATGTATAGTTCTTTTAATTCATATTTTTTGTTTCTTTTAAATGCCTCGTTCCGAAACGAATCGTTCTTTTTAGTTAACAAAAGCATTCAGCGTCATTTCTGTCTTGTAACAAAAACAGAACAGTGTCTAAAAGCTGCTATGTGACAAGGTGTACAGTAAAAAAGCTTTAAAAAAAAAAAACATAACTGCGTTATAAGCTGTTGACCCCCAAAAAACGGGCGTTTAAGGACACAAATAGTTGTAGCCTAGATGTCAGGGAATTTTATGATGAGCCATTCAGTTCATTCTCCAACAAACGGAAGGTAAGGAAAAGGAGCACTGACACAGACCAATAAAATTTTGTTTCATAAATCTCCTCCTTTCAGCTTTACATAGGGTGGTGAAATAACTTGACATGGTTGAACATGAATGTTTACTGTCGCCGATTAAGTTTCCCGCCAGTGTGTTTTCTCAACACACTCTTCAGCGCTGAAAATGAACACTCCATGGTGATTGACAATTTTTTTTTTTTTACCAGTGGAGGCAAGAGAGCTCAGCTCTCCCCCGGCTCTCCCCTCCCCTTCTCTATCGCTTAGCGGTTGTAATTACATCAGCAGATTCGGCACATTTGCCATAGAAAAGCGATGCTTTCCAACTTCAGTATATTACAGCTGTGAAATTACAAACAAAAGCATACACATTCTGAGACATGAACTTAATGAATTGTGAATTTTATTAATATTAAATCGTCCTCCTCCCATTTTCACCTCAAAATTTTGGGGAAGCTGTGCCTCCCCCCGACGAGCCACCACTGGTTATCTCACAATTTTGACTTTTTTTCTCGTAATTAGCTCAAAATAGCTGGACGTGGATGAGACCGGAAGCCAGACCCGTGGAATTTACAATGGAAATACAATATGACTCACTGAATTACATTATTATTATTTAATTTCGTCCGACTCAAAATGAACCAAGAACTTTTACTATATTAAGGCCATGACTTAAATTACCGTAGTTATTGGCTAAATCTACCTTTTTTTCCTCATAAGAGTGGACATGGCCATTTGTAGCCTAAATTTTATGTCTTCAGGTCTCACCAGTGTTCAGCTATTTTTAGCTGTACAAAACAGCTCGTTTTGCTGCTTGATATTACAAATTGTTGTGTCTTACCCTATTATTTTAATATATTATCTTAATTATGAACAAACTGGTTTATAGTTTTTAGTGTTTTACAGTTTACTGCAGTTATTCTTCTCCTTATATTCACTAGCGGCTAATGAAGCGGAAGTCTCTAAGGTGGGTAGTTTTTATATTTATTAGACACAGAGTTTCCGGTATTTTATAAAAAAAAGAAATAAAAAAACATTAAGACATTACATGTGACCACATTTTTGTTAATTTAGGGTTTATATATATATATATGTAGAGAGAGAGAGAGAGTAGCCTATACTTATTTTGTATGTATATTTGTTATTATTAAATCAGTTTGAAGTTTTGAATTGAATCTGAATTGTCTCATATACAAACAGGAAAAGCAATAAGAATTAGTCCCCACAATATTAAAATAATTCAGAATCGTTAATTTCTCGCGATTCCCGTATTTAAACAAGACGTAACACAACGGCTACATACTGTACTGTGCATAAAAGCTGCTGTACGCCCATCTGACACATGTGTGCATAAAAATAGCTCAGACGGAGCACAAGAACGCGTCCTGTGTGAACTTCCACTCATAGCCCGAGTCATATATACAGTGAATCATAACCTCCGAGATTCGTCGCGTCTCCGGCGTGTGGTGCTGAACGGACAGCGCCCTTAACTTTAACCTGCATGGGCGTGGCGCTTCAACTATCAACGAAGCAACGACTCTTAAAGACCGCTGATATAAGGAATTATAATCAAAATTAACAGTCAGTCCATTCTACGACTAAACCTAACATACATTTCTCTTTGTTTGCCACATCCACCGCGTGTTCACCAAACATACAGAGCGAACGCTAACAAAGGTATCTCACAATAGGCATTAAGTGACAAGTCATCCGGGGAAAGAGCCCTCAGATATGGACACATTACATCTTTAACCCTCAAAACCCCGCATCACTTCCGCTGTTTCTCCTCTCATCTCTTCAGCAGAGCGTCACCTCATCCTTGGTCGGTCTCACGTCTGATGTACGGTAACATCTCTGGATTTTCTCTGAATGTTGTCATCGCTTCAGTAGATATAACACTGTTAAAATCTAATGTGTTGCGTTTAATAACAACATATTTGCATGCTCTACATTTATTTGCATTCATTCTTCGTGCTTTTGTATTGTTCAACAGATTGTTCAACATGAGTAGGCATCTTTTCTAAAGGGCTTTTTGTTGCTAGTTGCGAGCAATTGCTTATTAATATGCAGGGTTGAATGGTGTGGATATTACAATGTATTGTTTTGGCGACTCATTGTGAAAAATCCTGAAGAAATGCGAATGGGATGTTTTTATCATTTTACTTCATATGAATGAGAATAAATTCTTAATTCAATTAGCATTCCTTTAAGATTTCTCTGACAGTCTAGGAACCTCCTTGCCTCACGTGTAATGTTGTCTCTCACCTCCCCATGGGAAAACTAACATTTAGTGTCCACAGAGCTCTCTAGCCTGGAGGTTTACGTGCCTTTGCATCCACCTGACAGTATTCACTGAGAGAAATGTCTGCTGCCGGAGATGTGCCTGCGTTCTTCCAGAACATGGGGAGCTCCAGCCCCAGCCAGCCACGGCAGAAATTCTGTGGCATGTTCTGCCCAGTGGAGGGTTCGGCAGAGAACAAGACGCTGGACTTTGACTCGCTGTCCTCAGGGAAAGGTCGAGTGATCGAGAGGCAGAAAGATATCTCCAAACCACGAAAGGTGGAGATCAGGAGAAGTACTGGAAAAGAGATTCTGCAGAACCTAAACGACGAGGTAAGAGCTGCAGGGATTGTGCACTGTCATGTGGGTGGAAACATTAACACTATTGCATATACCAGTCTTCATTCAGATGAATGCTTCCCTTGCTTATAATAACAATCAACCAGACTAAAAGCTTTTTTGTAGTGTTTTAAAGCTTTGATTTAAAAAATAATGAATTATGAATACTGGTTTGAAGCCATTAAAAATATGAAATATGTTTTTAAAGTTGACACCACAATTTGTTTGATTGTTTTTGTGCTTATTTCAAATTCCATGGTTTTTGTTAATGTTCTACTAATTTGCAGTTCTTTCTTTCTTCAGTCGAAAATTAATCAAGGTTTTTACAGAAAATTTTTCAGGATCCATTGTGGACTTCAATGGGTTCAAGGTCCAAATTGCAGTTTCGATGCAGCTTCAAAAGGCTCTACACAATCCCAGCTGAGAAATAAGGGTCTTATCTAGCAAAACAATCTTGTCATTTTCTACAAAAAAAATAAATAAAAAAAAATAAATAAAAATAAATTATATACCTTTTATTCACAAATGCTTGTCTTGCACTAGCTCTGTGATGTGGTCTCCAACTTCATGCATTTTATTCATGTTGGAAAAGGTATGTATGTTAGTTCTTCACCTTTGTACTTTGGTTCAAAAAGGTAGGGTAGGGTGAAAAAATCTATCCCTTTTTTTCCTCCAACACTCTTAAAAATAAAGGCTTGAAACGGTTTGCAGTGATGCCATAGAAAAAACATTTTTTGTTCTTTTGTTCTTAAAAGAACAATTTAGAAGAACATTTTAAAAATTATAGACTATATAGGCCACGTACACAATGCAGCTAAATGTGGTTGTCAGTTCACCTTTTCATCGCGTTCTGTACACACATAATTCATTTAAAATACAGGTAGCGACAACCGCATTCGACAGCCGCATTAACTCCCGAAAAATACAGGTTGCGACAACCGCATTTACAGAAATTCTATGCAGTGTGTACGGAACTGAACTGAACAACTAATTGTTAATGACGTGATCTGTACCTGAGATGCAACAAAATAACGGTGAAAGAAGTTATCCTTAGCATGGACACGGGGCTAGGCTAATTGCGTTCACGAGCCCCGTAGTGTAGTGTCAGTGTTGCCAGATCTTCATTGAAAAAACACAACAAAGGCAAACGCAAAAAAACAACAACAGTAAAACACCCAAATGCTTGTTTTATAACACCAAAAAAAAATCATATATCTCATATCAGCCACAGACAACTTTATCAACTCCATAAAGTGCCTAGCTTTATTAGCTATGACCAAATAATATGCCTAAAAGCACTTGTAAACATGAGGACATGGCAAAACTGCAAGACAGCGCTCTCTAAAGCAGCCTCCCGAGCATAAACATAACACAGCACGTTTATCAGCGGTAGTTTAGTTAAAACCGCGGGACAAAGAGAGTCTTTGGCCAAAAATGGCAGATACCAAACGGCTAAATTCTTGTTCACTCCTGCAAGGAGGCAAAATATTTAAATGCGGTTGTCAATCCTGAAACTTGCAGTGTGTACGTGGCCATAGAACCTTTTCTGCATTTGAAAGATTCCATGGATGTTCAAGGTTCTTCATGGAACCCTAGATGGCAATAAAGAACCGTTATTGTTAAGAGTGAACTTCAAAATTGTCTGTCATCGTTGTTTTACCCTTTATGGGAAAGGGCATTTGACTTTCTTTGCATGTTCGCTTTGTAAACACTGGGTCGGTACTTCTGCCTATGGCATGTGTAACCTTTCCAATGTGATTAAGTCAAGCTAGTGCAATTTTAATATTTTTTTTTTTTTGGTAGACCAATCGTTCCGCTAGATAAGACCCTTATTCCTCAGCTGGGATCGTGTAGAACCTTTGAAGCTGCACTGAAACTGCAGTTTGGACCTTCAACCCATTGATCCCCCTTGAAGTCCACTATATGGAGAAAAATTCTGGAATGTTTTCCTCAAAAACCTTAATTTTTTTGCCACTGAAGAAAGAAAGACATGAACATTTTGGATGACATGGGGGTGAGTAAATTATGAGGAAATTTACATTCTGGAAGTGAGCTAATCCTTTAAGGCTTGAATATTTGCTGTCAGTCAAGGATACATAAAAGTTCTATAGTCGTTATATCTCACAAAGGTTTAGAAACAAGTTACAGCCCTTCTAGATCCTTTTTTTAAATAGAAAATGCACAAACGTTACAAAATGATGATAATTGAAACATTCAATAAGGTTTTTACAGTCCAGTTTTTGTTCCTAAGAGCCTAATAATTCAAGAGGCTGTGTGTGGGCCTTGGTATCTGGAAGCGGTTACCATAGCTACAGAGACAGTAACACTAAGCAATGATTGAAGTACGCCCCAATAGGGCTTTAAGAGCAGTAACTTGAGACCTGTTAAAAAGCTCATAAGAGTTAGCATTACAGTACCACCACTCAGAATTCTATTCAGAATTAAGTTATAGAAAACAAAATCATATAGCTGTTTCACTGAATGTTGTTAGTCAGCAGAAATGATGGTGCATGATACTACAGTCAAGAAAATGCAATGTCACTCAAACAGGAAACTGTTCAATGTTTGGCAAGTGTGATTTAAACGGATAGTTCAACCAAAAATGAAAACTCACCCTGTCGTTCCAAATCTTTAAAACCTTTGTTCATTTTTGGTACATAAATTAAGATATTTTATAATGAGATCTGAGAGCTTTCTGACCTTGCATAGAGAACAATGCAAATGACACATTCAAGACCCAGAAAGGTAGTAAGGACATTGTTAAAGTGACATCAGTGTTTCAACCGTAATGTTATGAAGCTACAGGAATACTTTTTGTGCGCAAAGAAAACAAAAATAACAACTTTATAACAGTTTCTTCTCTTTCAAGTCAGTCTTCAATGTGCGTTCATGAGCACCATGGCGTAAGAGAAGAAATTGTTCAATTGAGTCATTATTTTTGTTTTCTTTGTGCACAAAAAGTATTCTTGTAGCTTGATAACATTACGGTTGAACCACTGATGTCACATGGACTATTTTAGTGATGTCCTTATTACCTTTCTGGGCCTTAAATATGGTAGTTCCATTGCTGTCTATGCAGGGTCAGAAAGTTCTCGGATTTCATCAAAAATATCTTAATTTGTGTTCTGAAGATGAACGAAGGTCTTACTGGTTTGGAATGACATGAAGGTAAGTATTTAATGACAGAATTTTCATTTTTGAATGGACTGTCCCTTTAAAGCCACTCCTATGCTTTTTTTCTTCACTGTCAGGCCTTAATGACTGCAGAGATCAATAGCATGTTTAGATCTACTGCATTGAGCCCAAAGCAGCCAGAAGGACCCGGATACTGAGCTGTAGTGTTTGCATATTATATAAACTAAGATTTGGGGCAAAAGATTAACTTTAAGAAGGCATTCATTGTGGTATTACATACTGTTCTGAACTGCTAGAGCTAAAACTTTGCAAACATGAATTGTTTTGTTATAATGACAATCTAAAGAAACACCAAATAGTGCCTCAAGTGTTTTTTGATGTTTACAGTGATACAGTTGAAGTCAAAATTTTACATACACCTTGCAGAATCTACAAAATGTTGATTATTTTACCAAAATATGAGGGATAATACAAAATGAATGTTGTTTTTTATTTAGTACTGACGTAAAGAGGATATTACATATAAAAGATGTTTACATATATTCCACAAGAGAAAATAATAGCTACATTTATAAAAACGACCCTGTTCAAAAGTTTACATACGCTTGATTTTTAATACTTTTGTTACCTGAATGATCCACATCTGTGTTTTTTTGTTTAGTGATAGTTGTTCATGAGTTCCTTGTTTGTCCTGAACAGTTAAACTGCCTGCTATTCTTCAGAAAAATCTTTAGGGTCCCACAAATTATATGGTTTTTCAGCATTTTGTGTATTTGTGTATTTGAAGCCTTTCCAACTCGACTGAATGATTTTGAGATCCATCTTTTCACACTGAGGACAACTGAGGGACTCAGCTACTTCTGTAGCTTTTGAAGGGCAAATGGAAAAAAAAGAAGTGATATTTAGGCAAAGTAAGAAAAATGTACACATCCTCATTCCATTCATAAGTTTACACTCCTGGCTCTTTTGCATCGTTTTTCCTTCTGAAGCATCAGTGAGCGTTGAATCTTCTGTAATAGTTGCATATGAGTCCCTCAGTTGTCCTCAGTGTGAAAAGATGGATCTCAAAATCATATAGTCATTGTTGAAAAGGGTTTAAATGTACAAAAATGCTGAAAAAACAAAGAATCTGTGGAACCTTAAGGATTTTTCTGAAGAACAGAAGGCAGTTTAACTCTTGAAGACAAACAAGAGACTCATGAACAGCTATCACTAAAGAAAAACACAGTTGTGAATTATTCAGGTAACAACACAGTATTAAGAATCAAGGGGGTGTAAACTTTTGAACAGGGTTCAACTATTATTTTCTCTAGTGGACTATGTAAATGTCTTTTATGTGAAGTATCTTACTGAGGTCAGTACTAAATAATATAAAAAAAAATAACATGCATTTTGTATAATTCCTCTTATTTTGTTAAAATAGTTGTATTTAATCTTTTGACTTCAACTATACAGTATTTGCAGATCATTTGAACATCTAAGTCACATTTATTTGATCAAACTGTTTATTTTAAACAAAGTAAAAATGAATTGACAAAAATGCTTGCATCATGAATATTTCTTAGGGTTACTTTATTTAAATAAAACAAACCTTTGCATAAAATTTGTGTTTTTTATTTACGTAGGATTTATTGCTTCTTGACTATGTGTCAATTTTTTTTTTTTAAAAGTAATAATATTTATTCATAATAATATATACATAATATGTTATGAACATTGAATAGTACAACAAAGTTGCTTTTTACAACTACATTTCCCAAGAAATATCTGCCTTTTCTTTTTTTTTCATAAATATATGATCATATGTAATCATTGTGGGTCGCTGTGATTTGCATTTTATGTATTTTTTAATTAATTAGTCCATGTCATTTACTTTTTTTTATTACTCTGCATAATCGTTATTTGCATGCAAATTATGTTTATTATTCATGGCACCGTTTTTGTTTTCCGTCATTTTGGATCAGGTCATGCAAACACTGATCCGTGTGCCATTAAAACCATTGTCTGAAACACTGGTCACCCTCACTGGACTCAGAGGAGGAGCTGCTGGCTATCCAGGGCGGGGTTGTGCGCATGCGCGCTGCTCTCCGCTATGAAAATCTCTGGTTTTGTCTCAGACAGTCTGGGTGGACTTGGTGCATCAGTGGAGAGGAGATATTGGGCACAGGTCCTTTGTCCTTTACATTTCCAGCGCTTTAACCTCCTCCTTTCGGCTTTTAATTCCTAAAGGACTACAAAAATTGTCCTAAACAAGCCATTTCCCCTCCCAAACAGCATCCATTATCACAGTGATAACGGTTCATCAAAGGGAATAGAGCATAAAGAAGATGTCTGGCTATCAGGGCAAGAAGAATATTCCCCGCATAACCGTGAGTTATGGAATATCTTCTTTAATTATCTACTAAGTATAAAGAATGATATTTAAAATCGTGTGAGAATAACGTTAAATGTGTTTGATTTGCGGTGCTCACGAACGCTGATCCGAACGCTCGCTGCTTTGCGTAGCTACGTTACATTACGTTGCTCAGGTGCTTGGAACCGGTAAACTTGAGATGTTTTAGCGAAATTAAACTGTCAACGTGTTTAATTGATGTCTCGGAGCAGTACCGCAGCACGACAGTGCGTCCAAGGACTGTTATGAGACTCACACCCCATCTACAACCGCGACGCAACAAAACCGGAACGCTCCCGGTTTATAATTAATGAAGCTGTTTATGCCGCGTTCGGTTTGCGTCGCGTCAATCGCGTTAAGCGTTGTGTATCGAATAATAGCCTTCAAAAGTTAATCCTCATAAGAAACCAACCGTCTGCATTTGACGCGAACACAAACGTGTTCAAGGGAGCGGTACAGGATAATGGAAAAACGCATGGCAAACCGGGGGGAAAATGAGCAGATTTCCTTCCTCAAGCTAGTGGGTTTGATTTATATTAGCTGCATGGACCACTTCTATGTATTTTTTTTACATCTGGTCAAGTTATGTATAAAATAACTGTCTATAGAGTCACAATAGAATAGCATTATCATGCTTCCCCACCCATCTGATTATAACATATCTACATGACATCACAATGCACCTAATTTTATACCAGTTTTATAGTAAAACATGCTGGAAATAGCTGTCGAATGAAGCTCCCACTCGGCTCGGCTGGTGGCGGGTGTGCCTTTGTTTCTTTTCAAAGGAAGCACTTTGGACTGAGGTTTGGGGGAGAGCTTCAGGACACGCTTTTAGATTCCCTAAGCGATGTTGAATGAGAAGTAGGTGGGTTGTGGTTTCCATCCAGCATGTTAAGGAAACCGCATCCAGCTCTTAGTACGATCTAAGAAGCTGGAGAAAAGCCAGTCGGAGAGTAGCACGTGCAGGATCGCATGCAGAAATGCTGGAAAGAAGGAAAAATAGGCAAGGAGAACGAGCCATTAGAGAGAAATGCTTGTAGGGTTGCTTAAAGCTGGCTGTGCCACACCCCTATTACGGTGGCTATCTTTTAGTGTCGCTTCTATGGCACTTCAATGTTGGGAAAAGTAATAGGAATGGAATTCACACTTCCAAACGGATCTGTTGATTGACATCAAAAGCCTCCATTAGAGCAGAGGTCGCTCGGTCAGTTTTTACTTGTTGCGTCCGTCCATACTGTAGTCGCAGCTTGGGCCCGTCATTCATCGCCTCTTGTACTGTAGGGGAATTCATGCACTGTTGTCGTGGACCTCCCAAGCACTGTGACCCACCGACCCTGTGCATTAATATTGCCCTCTTAAAAGCTTAAGGACAGTTGGGTGAATTGTTCTGGTGCAAGTCGTAGAGAAGAGCAATTGGCTGTGCAAACGACAGACTGTCAATCTTTGTTAGATCTGTATTTCCTGTGATTTTTTTTTCTTGTCTCCTGCATAAATAGACCCAGGCGTGGTTTGGATACAGACATAGTTGACACACAAGCATATGGCAGCATGGCTGGGCTGCTGGAGGGTGGCTGGAATGGTTAATGGGTGGGTCGGGGTGGACCAGCTGCATTGGTCAGCTGCGCAGACAGGCGGAGGAGGGTGACACCTTCTTGAGGCTCATCAAAGATGAACGGTAGATTTAATTCAGCACCTGCCCGGTCACTTTCAGCTGTAGTTATGAGGTCAGATTTCAGGGAGGAATTTTTATGTTCATAAATTAATCGCTTACTGTTACATCGCCTCTTATTAATAACCAACTGGGTGGATAATAGTTCTGTTACATTCTAGTTTGTAGTTTCTAAATTTTTCACCATCAGACTTCTGGTAAAAGACTAAATATATGAATATATTATAAATATATTAGTGAGTGAATACAGAAATAAACTGAAAGTGAGTGAATACATTTAATTTTTGTATTTATTTTATTCAGTATTTATATTCAGTACTTGTTTCAATAGTTATTCATTTATTTAGTAATTAAAGATGATCATTTTAATATTTATTAGTAGTAAAGCACATAAATACATACATATTTATTTAAACAAAATATATATTTTAGAATTTAAAACTATTATTTGTGTTTAGTAAATAAATATGTTAACATGTATTTACAATATTAAATAAATAATTACATTTTATTTATTTATGTGTTACTCAAGTTTAATTACTTACACCAAAATGAAAGTTTTATTCTAAATATAATCTTTTCTTTAGAAAATATAGTAAGTAATTATTTATTAAAAATAAAATATCCTTTTTAATAAAAGATTAAGTAAATATGTAAGACAAACTGTTTTTTTTTTTGTATTTAGTAAATACATTAATATGTAAGTAATGTATTTACATTACTTATTTACTAAATTAGGATGATAGTTTAATTTATTTACTGAGTAATTTAGTTGCTACATAAATATTTATTTTTAATATTTCTAATATTTATATTTGTTTTTATATCTATCATCTTTCTGTAGTAAATAAATAAATAATAAGTAAAGCAAATATATACAGTATATACATAAATCATTATTAAAACAAAATATTTTAGTAAACAAATATTTTTATTTAAAATAAAACAGTAATTTATATTTAGTAAATAAATTAATATGTAATGTATTTACATTATTCATTAATTGACTTAATAAAAATATTTATTTTTCAATATTATTAATATTTTTTATCATCTTTCTGTAGCAAATAAATACATAATTACATAGTTATTAAACAAATATTTATTTATTTAAAATAAAACCATTACGTATTATTTAGTAAATAAATGTTAATATGTACCTAGTTGCAATATTTATTAATTGTATTATTTACAACAATTGTTTTCTAATATTTTTATATTTGTGTTTTTCTATCTATCATCTCTTTGTAGTAATTGAATACATAATTACTTAAGTAAAGCAAACACGTACATAAATAATTATTAAAACAAAATAATGTTTATTATTTAATTAAATATTAATTTATGTAATAAAACTGATTTGTATTTAGTAAATTAGTATGTTAATATTCATGAATTTAGCATATTTATTCATTTAATAAATAAATATTTATCATCTTTTGGTATTAAATTAAGTAAGTATTTACAGTATTAATGAATTAATTTACTTAATAAATATGATAGTTTTATTTATTGATGCATTAATTAATTAATTAATTAATTACTAATGAATAAATTCTTAAATCATCTCTAAGAAGATTTTTACACCAGAGTGTAAAATGTTGTGATTCCAATAAAACCCCTTTTCTTCTCAGTTGTCTGGTTACCATGGCAACCGCAGCCACTCCAGTGCAACCCAGTGATCTGTCCCAGAATGCACTGCTGACCTGCTGCTGTGTCTCTCATTCACCCCCACCACAAAGCCCCGTCTCCTCTCTGAGTTGTACCAAGCAGTTAGCCAGCAGCGTGTTTTTCCTTACCCTGAAATAACATACAGGATTTCCATTCATAACGACTTTCCAAATAGCTATGTTTGCGCCTCAAAGAGGGGGGAAAAGGCACCAAGCACGCAAACGGAAAAGCCGCACTTTCGGGTTTCCTTTAAGAGGATCATATGGGGCTCAACCTGGCAGCTAGAATCTGGCTCAAATAAATCCATTTCTAAATGGCCGAAGTATAGAACTGCAAGCGGTTACAGTTGAAGTCAAAAGTTTACATCCCCCTTTCAGAATCTGCAAAATTCAAAATATTTTAACAAAATTAGAGGGATCATACAAAATGCATGTTATTGTTTATTTACTACTGACCTGAATAAGATATTTCACATAAAAGACGCTTACATAAAATTATAGTTGAATATAAAAAGGACCCGTTCAAAAGTTTACAACCCCTTGATTCGCAATACTGTTTTGTCACCTGAATGATCCACAGCTGTTTTTTTTTGTTTAGTGATAGTTGTTCATGAGTCCCTTGTTTGAGGGACTCATATGCATCTATTACAGAGGGTTTCAAACGCTCACTGATGCTCCAGAAGGAAAAACAACGCATTAAAAGTCGGGGGTGAAAACTTTTGAACAGAATGAAGATGTGTACTTTTTTCTTATTTTGCCTAAATATCATATTTTTTTCATTTAGTACTGCCCTTCAGAGGTCGTTTAGAAGCTACAGAAGATACATGTTTCCCAGAAGACAAAATTAGTTAAATTTACCCTGATCTTCAAATTTAAAAGTTTTTAACCTCCCGACTCTTAATGCATCGTTTTTTCTTTCTGGAGCATCAGTGAGCATTTAAACCTTCTGTAGTAGTTGAATATGAGTCCCTCAGTTGTCCTCAGTGTGAAACGATGGATCTCAAAATCATATAGTCATTGTTGGAAAGGGTTCAAATACACAAAAATGCAGGAAAACCAAATAATTTGTGGGACCTGAAGGAATTTCTGAAGAACAGCAGGCAGTTTAACTGTTCAGGACAAACAAAGGAATCATGAACAACTATCACTAAACAAAAAAACACAGCTGTGGATCATTCAGGTAACAACACAGTATTAAGAATCAAGTGTATGTAAACTTTTGAACAGGGTCATTTTTATAAATCCAACTATTATTTTCTTGTGGACTATATGTAAATGTCTTTTATGTGAAATATCTTACTCAGGTCAGTACTAAATAGATGCAGTAACATGCATTTTGTATGATCCCTCTTATTTCAGTAAAATAATTAACATTTAGCACATTCTGAAAGGGGGGTGTACATTTTTGACACTCAACCGTAAACCTAAAGACTGGAAGTCAGTCAATTTGGATTATTATTGAGTGCAAATGAGCACATAACATCACTATATAGCTTCAGCTCTTTATGGTTCATACCATACGTTTGATGTTCATAGACATTACGTTGTTATTTCACCATGTCTGTTTAAACTTCCATTATCATTTATGGCAAGCAGTAAAATAAGCATGCTGACCTGAAGACTTCCTGTCAGTGTTCTCATGCACTAAGTATCCAGCACTTAACTCTGGAAAAGGTCCAAAACAAGCACCAGTTCAGTTCATAGAGTTCATTTTTTTAAAACATCCTCTAATTAACATTACAACCTTTTTGATGATGTCATAATGCTCTGATGGCTCCGATTGGTCGGTTTGGAAACGGATGGCAGTGATTGTCTGGGTTATGTAATGCATGTTATGAAGCAGCTGTTGAGTGTGGCTGACCGCCAAAGCCACTTGCACGGTCCCAGAAGCCTCTCTGGACATAAAAAGTAGACAGCATTCTTCTTCTGTCGAAGCTGGTACTGGTTTGTCTATGAATGAAGCTGACTGAAGGTGTACGAAAAGCAAGTGAAGCACCGTTTGGTTTCTGTAAAACTGTATCTGGTGTTTTTGTCTTGTTGTGGATGTGTAGTAGAAGATGTCAGGTCACTGGAGTATTTTCTTTCATCGCTAAGTGAATCAGGGCAGGGCTTGGGAAGCCACCCAGGGCCTCATGTTGCCGGGTTGCCAGCAAGCACGCAAAGAGGCCGAAACGCAGACAGAGCTGCCTTTGTCCCCAATGCGGTGCAGAGGGCCTTGTGACTGGAATTGTTCCACCGCTCCTCTTTCAGAAAAATGGCCGTTCTTCTGGGGCCCTGAATGTAAAGAGATTCCTGGGTGGCGGCGGCTGTAGCAGGGTGTCTAGCCAACTTTAGCTTTCATACTGTAGGGAAGATAAAAAGATACTGTTTTCATCTTATTCATTTATTGCTTGGGAAATGTATAAAGTATGCAGCTAATTCAGTAAAAAAAAAAGGGACATTGTTTGGACTTCAAAATGACCCAGTGAGTGTTTTTGATCATTTTTTATTTAAAGTAACAATTTGTTCTTGTTCACTTTATTGTATTGTGTCATATTTTTCATTCACTGAAGCGTGAGACTGCATTCCTGCCTCCAAAATCTGAATGTAGCACAAATCAAAAGCAACTGAGAGTGTTATGAAGAAGCATTTTATTGGTTGGACCTATTGAACAAAGTCTGTATAAACCTAATTCATTCCATTACAATTATTTACTACAGAAAGATGAAAAATGTTTATTTGTTTGTTTATCATATTTATGTAGCAGTTAAATAATAAATTAAGTAAAGTTATTAATTACATTTATTAAAGTAATTATTACATTAAATTATTAGAGTAATTTTAACACATTTGAAAAATATGTATATACTTGCATCTCTCTCTCTCTCTCTCTCTCTCTCTCTCTCTATATATATATATATATAAATTGTAATGAATAAATGAATGCTTGAATAAAAATAAAAAAATATATATATTTAATTCATTCATTAATATGTGTGTGTGTGTGTGTGTGTATATACATATATATATATATATATATATATATACATGCATTAATGTATTCATTACAATTACTACAGAAAGATGACTACATTTATTTATGTATCATATTTTTATTGCAATTAAAAATTTTATGAAGTAAAGTTTATTTACGTTTATTTTAATAATTAACTTAATAAAGTAATTGCATTTTATTATATTATATATTTATTATATATTATACACACACACACACACACACACACACACACATATATATATAATCCATTTATTTATTCATTCATTCATTACAATTACTATAGAAGGATGAATATTAATTAATTAATTTAATTATTTATTTATCTATAATATTTCTGTAACAATTAAATCATTAAATTAAATTACATATTTATGAATTAATTACCAGTTAAATTAACTTATTTTCACATTAACCACTTACTGGTATTGTACATAAATGCTTATTAATAACTTACTTTACATATAATAGTTGTGTTACATTCTTGTTTGCAGTTTCTAGGATTTTCAGCATCAACCCTACTGTAAAAAACACAAAAAAATTACATTTATTATATATTTTATTTTATTTTATTTTATTTTATTTTTAAAAGTTTATTATATGTATAATATAGTTTTTACATATTTAACTATTTACTTCAATATTTCTATGCAATATTTATTAATGTATTAGTTATGATTCATTTATTAATATTTAATTATTTTCTATACAAGTAATTATTTATAGAATTACTACAGAAAAATGAAAATAGTATTTTAAATACATCTTTCTGTATTAATTAAATATTTAAAGCAAATGTGTGTGTGTGTGTGTGTGTGTGTGTGTGTGTGTGTGTGTGTGTGTGTGTGTGTGTGTGTGTGTGTGTGTGTGTGTGTGTGTATTAAATGTAATTATTTTTTTTTTAAATAAAAATTATTTTATTTTTATTAATTTATTTTGTAAATGAATAAATATGAGTACATAAGGTACATTTGTTAACATGAACTAAGAATTAACAATACTTCTACAGCATTTAATAATCTTAGTTAATGTTAATTTCAGTGTTAACATTAATGCACTGTGGGCTAACATGAACAAACAATTAAATGGTGTAATAAATGTATTGTTCATTGTTTGTTCATGTTAGTTAATACATTAACTAATGTTAACAAATGACACCTTATTGTACAGTGTTACCCAATTAATTAATGTTTACTTCCTTGTACTGTCTCATATTTTTAATTCACTGAAGTGTGATTGCTTTCCTGCTGCTCAAAAACTGACAATAGTGCAAACCAGTAGAATTCAGCTGGGGGTTTGTCCATTGCTTGGACCTATTGAACAAACACATCCCCTTCCCTAAATGAGTCAGTGTTTTAATCAGAAAAGACTTGTGAATGAACTGCGATGTCTCGTTTGTGAACGAAATGAACAATCTATACATTGAAACTGAGTACATGTAGTTTGTTCAGTCGGCATGTGAGTCAATCTTGTGCACAATAAGGAGATAAAGTGTGTATAAATGTGTAAAGAATGACCACACAAAATTATTTAGTAAACCTTAGTGGATTTGTGAATATGCATATGTTAAAAAAAAACTTCCTGGGTTTTTACTGCTTGTGTTTTTATCAAATTAGTTAAGTGTATGATTCAGTAACTCACTGATAACACAAAAGATTCTCACAGCAACGCAAGGTAACCTATAGAAGTGTTCAGTAAATAAATCAGTGAACGCATCAGAATTCTGATGAACAGCTTTAAAAGATTTAAGTAACTGAGATCAAAATCCCCTTCACTAATGCGGTACACTTTAGATGAGCAATAGCAATCAGCTTAGATTGTAAGAGTGAATCATTGTCTTCCAGGTTCAACTGAGCACATTGTAGTGCGGTGACAGATAAATATTCCATGGTGAACATGTGTTTATAATTGTAAAGACCACAGAATTCGCTGATGCTGCTTATGAAGAATGTGGGTGACGATATACTGCTACTTTATAGGCTATGATTTACTGGCTCCTGGATAAATTTGTATTTTACTTGAGTCTATATTTACATTAAGTCTATATGAACAGACAATTTGCACTTGTACTGCGATATGATACTACAACAACTTTTATCTGTCATTACAGAGTGACCGTCTCTTGATTAAAGGGGCAAAGATTGTGAACGATGATCAGTCGTTCTGTGCCGATATCTATATGGAAGATGGCCTGATCAAGTGAGTGTAAAATATATTAGGTGAACTGTTCCTTTAGTAGTCTTATTAAGAGGTTATAAGGTTACTGTATGCCCTTATATCATATGACACACAAAGAGATAATGAAATAGACCTTTAAATTTGGCCCTTGAAATGAAATTAATATTGCTTAGGTTATATAACTCACATTGCTTTTTATATCTCAATCTCGCATACAGGCAGATTGGAGAGAATCTGATAGTGCCCGGTGGGGTGAAGACCATCGATGCTCATGGGCGTATGGTGATGCCGGGTGGTATTGATGTGCACACGCGCTTTCAGATGCCTGACAGGGGCATGACCGCTGCAGATGACTTCTATCAAGGCACCCGCGCTGCACTGGCTGGAGGAACCACCATGATCAGTATGTATCAAACATAGCGTGATGAGTTTGAACCCAAGATTAGATTGCATTCTGTTTGCATATCAACCACCCAGAACATCATACAGTGAGGAAAAAAAAATTTGATCCCCTGCTGATTATGTACGTTTGACAAAGAAATGATTAGTCTATAATTTTAATGGCGGTTTATTTAAACAGTGAGAGACAGAATAACAACAAAAAAATCAAGAAAAACACCTTTGCAAAAAAAGTTATAAATTGATTTGCATTTTAATGAGTGAAATAAGCAAGCAAGATTTCTTTTATACAGGTAACAAGCTGAGATTAGGAGCACTCTTTTAAAAGGAGTGCTCCTAATCTCAGCTTGTTACCTGTATAAAAGACACCTGTCCACAGAAGCAATCAATCAATCAGATTCCAAACTCTCCACCATGGCCAAGACCAAAGAGCTGTTCCAAGGATGTCTGGGACAAGATTGTAAACCTAAACAAGGTGGGAATGGGCTACAAGACCATTGCCAAGCAGCTTGGTGAGAAGGTGACAATAGTTTATTCGCAAATGGAACACAAAATAACTGTCAATCTCCCTCGCTCTGGAGGTTCATGCAAGATCTCACCTCGTGGAGTTTCAATAATCATGAGAACGGTGAGGATCTACACAGGAGGATCTTGTCAGTGATCTCAAGGCATCTGGGACCATAGTCACCAAGAAAATAATTGGTAACACACTACGCCGTAAAGGACTGAAATCCTGAAGCACCGGCAAGGTCCCCCTGCTCTAGAAAGCACATGTACAGGCCCGTCTGAAGTTATAAACCAATGAACATCTGAATGATTTAGAGAAGAACTGGGTAAAAGTGTTGTAGTCAGATGAGACCAAAATCGAGCTCTTTGGCATCAACTCAACTTGCTGTGTTTGGAGGAGGAGGAATGCTACCTATGACCCCAAGAACACCATCCCCACCGTCAAACATGGAGGTGGAAACATTATGCTTTGGGGGTGTTTTTCTGCTAAGAGGACAGGACAACTGGACTGCATCAAAGGGGCAATGGATGGGGACATGTACTGACAAATCTTGGGTGAGAACCTCCTTCCCTCAACCAGGGCATCGAAAATGGGTCGTGGATGGGTGTTCCAGCAGGACAATGACCCAAAACACACAGCCAAGGCAACAAAGGAGTGGCTCAAGAAGAAGCACATTAAGGTCCTGGAGTGCCGGGAGCTGTGGAGGGAGCTGAAGGTTCGGGTTGCCAAACATCAGCCTCGAAACCTTAATGACTTGGAAAGGATCTGCAAAGAGGAGTGGGACAAAATCCCTCCTGTGTTGTGTGCAAACCTGGTGGCCAACTACAAGAAATGTCTGACCTCTGTGATTGCCAACAAGGGTTTTGCCACCAAGTACTAAGTCATGTTTTGCGAATGCTTATTTCACTCATTAAAATGCAAATCAGTTTATAACTTTTTTGAAATCTGTTTTTCAGTTGTTGCTTTGTTGTTGTTGTTCTGTCTCTCACTTTTCAAATAAACCTGCCATTAAATTTATAGACTGATAATTTCTTTGTCAGTGTGCAAACGTACAAAATCAGCACAGAAACAAATCATTTTTTCCCTCACTGTAGTGTTTGTAATGGTATTTGTAGTGGAAACTATTCGGATTTCTGTGATGGTTTCTATTGTTTTTTTTAGCGGGGTACTCAGAACAGCAACCAATCTAGCAATCTAGCAACCATCTAGTAATGGTCTATCAAGCAACACTTAGAGTTTCTCCGATTCACCCAGAAATGAAAATTACCCCATGATTTACTCACCCTCAAGCCATCCTAGGTGTATATGACTTTCCTTTTTCAGATGAATACAATTGGATCTATTTTATAAAAATTCCATGGCTCTTCCAAGCTTTATAATGGCAGTGAATGGGTGTTAAGATTTTTAAGGCCAATAAAGTGAATCCATCCATCATAAAAAGTACTCTACATGGCTCAGGGGGGTTAATAAAGGTCTTCTGAAGAAAATCAATGCATTTGTTTAAGAAAAATATCCATATTTCTTACTTTATAAACCATAATCTCTAGATTCTGCTAACTGTTGTACACACGTTCACGAGAAAGTGGCGTTTCAGCGGATGACATAAGATGTACACAGTGTAAGCACCGGTGAAAATATGCTAGTCTTTCGAGAACCAAGTTTTGTTCACAGCAAAAGAAAACCAGTCTCATCCTGGCTTATATCAAAATCCTTTCTTTACAAATATCAACATTTTTCTTTACAAATGACCATTTATAAAGTTCACTGACCTTTAAAATTTCAAAACCCATTCACTGCCATTATAAAGCTTGGAAGATCTGATTGTATTCGTCTGAAAGAAGGAAGTCATATACACCTAGAATGGCTTGAGGGTGAGTAAATCATGGGGTAATCTTCATTTTTGGGTGAACTATTTCTTTAAGGGGAAAATTGGATGCCCATTTTCCACAAAATGGTATGATTCTTTAGGGTCTTCATGAAATGTCGGTAACATAGTTTGGTTAAAATTTCTCAATGGTTGTGTAAAACCACCCTTTTTAAAAAACAGCTTTGTTCACAATGACCAGTTTCGCTGCATGTCTCTTTAAATGCTAATGAGCTACTGCTGTTTCAAACTTATATTGAACACACACAAAAAAGATATTCTGAAGAATGTTGGTAACCCAACAGTCGCTAGTAGCCATTGATTTCATTAGTATTTTATTACATAATATGGACGCCAATGGCAACCAGCAACTGTTTGGCTACCAATTTTCATTTTTTGGTGAACTGTCCCTTTAAGCTATGGTTAGAACTGTTATTCAAGAACTATGCTACCTTTTTCGTAAATGTTATTTATAAAAGCTGTAATGTTTTGCTCAGTTACCTATATTCTTTATGATGCAGCCATCTTCGACAGCATCTGACAGCACTTCAGACAGGATGGAGACAGTGTGCTTAAAATAGCACAAGAGACTTTTAACATCTCCATTGTCCTCATTTCAGAGCAGCATTATTAACTTATTTAAAGTACTTATTAATAGCTCTTTAGGAGCTCTTTAATATCTGCCTAACCACTGTGTGTGTGTGTGTGTGTGTGTGTGTGTGTGAACAGTTGATCATGTGGTTCCTGAACCCGGGACGAGCCTGATCTCGGCCTTCAATCAGTGGCGGGAATGGGCGGACAGCAAAGCTTGCTGTGACTATTCTCTTCACGTGGACATCACCGAATGGCACAAGGGTGTTCAGGAGGATATGGAGGCGCTCGTCAAAGATCACGGTAAACCACCGTCAACATCTGTATCTGCTGTAGAAGCCCAGCAGAGTTAGCGAATACTACATCGCTCAGGAATTCTGCTGCTGCGCTGTTTCACTAATGTCTCACGGACTCCTTCATTTCGCTCTGTAATTTCATCCCCGTCTTTGTGTGCAGGCATTAACTCTTTCCTCGTCTACCTGGCTTACAAAGACGTTTTCCAGCTCACTGATTCCCAGGTATGACTTCCTCCTGGCATTATACCTACAGCACTTACTATCTGAAAATTAAGCCTGTTTCTTGGACAAATAATGCAAAACATTTGAACGGTCCATATATATAATCATGTTACCATGGTTTTATACATGTACCATGGTATTTTTTAAGTACAATAATTAATTAATTATTTTATAAATTTTTTAGTTTGCAGTTTAATGTGGCATTTTTTTCCAGAAAGGAATCTTGATTATGCAAAAAAAAAAAAGACTGACAAAGATACATTGATATTTTCAAGGTTTTGAGTTGTATTTATTTATTTTTTATTTAGTGCATTTGCAGTTATATTTTATGAATTTGCAGTTTATGTGGCATTTCCTTTCTGGAAAGGAATCTTGACTATGCATTTACAAAATAAGTACATTCATTCGTTCATTCATTCATTCAATCTTTAATTTATTTAGATTTTTAAATGTGCAGTTTAATGTGACTTTCCTGGAGGGATGGGAGACTTTCGTTACAAAAAAATTACATAAATAAATAAATAACTGACAAAATACTTTGATCTTTCCATGGTTTTGAGTTACTGTTCATTAATTTAATTTAATTTAATTAAAAAAAGGAATTTAGAAATATTAGAATTTAGAAATTAATTTAGAAAAAAGGAATCTTGACTATACATTTACAAAAAAAAAGTATATTTATTTATTTTGATTTTTTTTGTGTTTGTGACAAAAAAGACAAAACACTTTCCTGGAGGGAGGGGAGACTTGGCTATTCATTACAAAAAAATGACATAAATAAATAAATAACTGACAAAATACTTTGATCTTTCCATAGTTTTGAGTTACAATGGATTCATTCATTCATTCATCTATTTAATTTGTTAATTTTTTGGTAATTAAACTCCTATTGTAGTACCATGGTTTTAGACATAAAACATAGTAAAACAGTGGTATTTTTTGTTTATATACAATAATATGGTATACCTTAAAATATACCATGATTTCTCCCAGATAGTCCCTTAATTCTGATCTGTAATGTTTTTTAAAATTATGCCATATGTTACCATCACCATACTATGGTACCACTTTTAGATGGCGCAGTACCAAGTTTTGGAGGTTGGGGGTTCTTAATTCTTAATGAAAATTGCGTAAAAAGAAAAGAAAAGAAAAGAGGTAAGAAATCTAAACAGAGCTCCAAGGCAATTAAACAGACGATGCTTGAATAGTCTGCCGATGACCGTTGCATCTGTTTTAAGCCTGCTTCATCATTTGCCATTCCTTTGTGTGACTTTGAGTGTCAGCATTTGTGTGACTTCAAGTGTGTGTTTGTGTGCAGATCTACGAAGTGTTCAGTGTCATCCGGGACCTCGGGGCCATCGCTCAAGTCCACGCTGAGAACGGAGACATCATAGCTGAGGTGAGATCTTCAGAGAGCCTACACCGTCCAGCACTGAGCAACCCCATTACTCAGAGTTACTATCAACAATAAACTGTTTGGAGATGTTAAATCAAAACATATGCTCCACAATGAGCACTCAGACTTTATACTGGCAAGCACAACCAAAGCAAATATTCCTACATGAGGTTGATATAATTAATGGCAGATGATTTTTGGCACACGGCTATGTGTATTTATCATGATCAAGATAAGCAAACTCTTCGTAATGAAGACGTTTTTAATATACACAGTGCATATTGAGACTATGACATCATTATTTAAAGATTCAACGATCTCATGCTATTCTTATCATCCCATCCTAATGGTTTTTCTGTCTTTATTTTAACAGGAGCAGCACAGGATTTTAGAGTTGGGCATCACTGGACCAGAGGGACATGTCCTCAGTCGTCCAGAAGAGGTAAATGGCAGTGAGTTCTGGAAAAAGACTTCCATTTTCTTATGTTTCTAAAGAGCCGTTGAAGAAAACAATTCAGTGCATATTGTTTTTATTGGTTTAAGGTGGAGGCGGAGGCAGTGAACCGCTCTGTAACAGTGGCCAATCAGACCAACTGCCCTCTTTACATTACCAAGGTGATGAGCAAAAGTGCAGCTGATGTCATCGCCCAAGCCAGGAAGAAAGGTGAGAGCCAAAATGGCGGCTCAGTGAAAACATTCTGATGCGGTTTGATCTAATTCCACTCTCTCCGTGCCATTAAAATGAGGTATTATTATTAGGTCTGGACAAGCAAGGCAGGTTTTATGAGTTGGGATGCACTGCAACCTTGCAAAAAAATAATAATTCAGCATCTATGACTCAGCTGTTCTTGGCTAGACTGAGAAATGACATCATGGTGGTTGGGCTCCAGAATCAGGGTGAGGGAATTACAGTGAAATTATATATGCCTATTCCTAATTTGGGATATCTTTGAACCGTTTAGGTACCGTTGTGTACGGAGAGCCAATCACAGCCAGTCTTGGCACAGACGGCTCCCATTATTGGAGCAAGAACTGGGCCAAGGCCGCCGCTTACGTCACGTCCCCACCCTTGAGTCCGGATCCCACCACGCCGGACTATCTCAACTCACTACTGTCGTGGTAAGAGATGTCAAAGTTTGTTTGTTTGTAGTGTGTGTTACTGATTTGATTTGTTTCGGTGGTGGAGTCATGTAATGTGAGTGTGTGGTAAGAAATGACATGAAAATGAAATTTCATTTGTGGGGTATGAGAGTGGTTCAGAAAATAAATGTGGTTAATACTGTATGTGTAAGGTTTTATATTTCCTCATATGATTTTAAAGTGAACTGAAGAGTTGATGTTAAGTTTAGGAGTTGACTTGAAGTCTGCAGTATGGTTTACTTTTAAAGATGTGTTAAGTAAAGAAAGAACAATAATAATAATAATATTAATAGTAATTATAAAATTGAATACATATACTCTAATTTTATAGCAAAAGTTTGGACAGGGCCCTTTTTTATTCTAACATGACAGTGTCTCTGTGTATAAGGCGAGGTTCATAGAGAAATGTTTGATTGAGTCAGTGTGGAAGAACTTGACTGGTCTGCATAAAGCCAAGTTCTAACCCCAGCTGAACACCTCTGGTGTGACTTTAAATGCAGACCTTAAGCCAAAAACTTGTCACCAAACACCAATGGCTTGTACATACATTATATGGACAAAAGCATTGGGACACCCCCTTCTTTGGAATTTAAAAAGCACTTTCAAAACTGTTGCAACAAAGATAGAAGCATAATTTGTGTGTTTAAAAATTGTATTTCCATTTCTGCTTCTTCAGTTTTGGAAGTGTTTAAAAGGATTGTACCCATATGCACAAGTCATTGGTGTTTGGTGATGAGTTTTTGGCTCAATGGCTTTCTCTATGAACCTTGCCTTATACACAGAGGCATTGTCATGTTAGAATAAAAAAGGGGCGAAAAAAATTCTCTAGAATATCATTATATGCTTAAACATTAAGATTAGTATTCATGAAAATTACTAAAGTAGTCAAACCTGTTCATTAGAAGGGGGTGTCCCAATACTTTTATTATTTTGTAATATATACTAGTGTATATATTACAAAGTAATATTAAAGTGAAAAATTAATGATTCAATTGATGAAATTATTGTTTAGTTATTTTTTTATTAAGAATTTAACAATTATTTTTATTACAGATTATTTATATTTATTTATTGATTGATTTAAATTATATTAATAATTATTATAGTATAATATTCCACATGAAGCAATAATGATAAAATCATTGTATTTTAGTTTGTATATTTACTAAAATATTTGTTACTATAACAAATATTATTATTATTATTATTATTATTAATTATAAAACTAAATACACAAAATATATATTACAAAATAAATTATAAAATTATTATTATTATTATTATTATTATTACACAATATTTATTATATTCTTTATATTTATAATATATAATATACATTATTAATATAAATATTTATTATATTAAGAATTATTATAGATTACAAAATATTACAAAATAAATTAATTACAAAGTAATATTCCATGTCAAGCAATAATGATACAATTATTGTATTTGACCATGTATATTTATTAGCAATATTATTCATAACAATTATCATTGTTATTATTAATAATTATAAAATTGATTGCATCAAGTATATATATATATAAAAAGTCAAGAATTACTGATTAAATTGATCAAATTATTGTTTTGTTTTTTATTAGCAATTTAACAAGTATTATTAATTTTATGATTATTATTACACATGATATTTATTATTTACATTATATTCACAATATATAATTTTATATTATTTTTATTATATTAATAACTATTATAGTATTTTATTACAAAATAAATTAATTACAAAATAATGTGCAGCAATAATGGTAAAATTACCGAATTTAGTATGTATATTTATTAGCTATATTAATTATAACAATTATTATTATACAGAAATACAGAATACAGAAATTATATATTACAAAATAATATTCTAAGTGAATAATATAATTAATGATTCAGTGGATTATTTTTATTAGCAGTTTAAGAATTATTATTAATATTAAACATATTTCTTCTATACATTATATTTATAATATATAATATACATTATTAATATTATTACTTTTATTATATTAATAATAGTTATAGTATTTTATTACAAAATGAATTAATCACCAAATAATTTTCCAAGTCAAGCAATACTGATAAAATTATTGTATTTTAGCATGTATATTTAATAGCAATATTAAGTATTATTATTATTATTATTATTATTATTATTATTATTATATTGGTTTTGTTTTTTATTAGCAATATAACTATTTTTATCATTACCATCATCATTATTATTGTTATTATGATTACATATTATATTTATTATATACATTTAATTTATTACATACATATACATAATTTATTACATTACATATACACACACACTATATAAATTAATAATTATTATATTATTTTATTACAAAATAAATTAGCTACAAAATAATATTCAAAGTGAATATTCAATATTAATTATAATTCTTTTTATTAATTAAAAGACGACAACAACAACAACAATTTATTATATTATTAATTATTATATTATCATAAAATGTTTAGTCTTTATTTTTATTGTTAGCAATTTAAAAGTGCAAATAATTGTTACTACTACTCCTACTAATAATAATAACTCCAGATATCCAGTGGAATATCCCAAATATAATAAATATAATTATTAGAATATAATCTTAAGAATTTTAATAAATTAATATTATTATTGTTATTGTTGTTATAGTAATGATAATAATAATAATTATTATTAGTATTATTATTATTATTATTATTATTATTATTAAATCTGAGGCACTTTTAGGACCAAAAACAGTGTGATTTAAAAAAAAAAGTGGGATTTCAGATCAAGTTTTCTCTGATGTTGTTTCATTTAAAGTGGACACAATTGTCAAAATGGATTCGCTAAGTGGATAAATGTAAATGTTTGTAGAATAGACTTGTCCCAACTTGAAATTTGTCTCTTCATTCACTCGGCACTTCAGTGGTGACCTGCAGGTAACAGGAAGTGCTCACTGCACCTTTAACACCGCCCAGAGAGCTGTGGGTAAAGACGACTTCACCCTCATCCCCGAAGGAACCAATGGCACTGAGGAAAGGATGTCCATCATCTGGGACAAATGTGTGGTGAGGCAGAAATTCTAATCTGCAAATAATAAAGAGAGACATTTAATCACAAGCTTCTGCAGTGCACTTCCTTCAGTCGTATAAACAAAATCAGTCCATGGTCATGTGAGTCTAAATACTCCCCACCGAACAGACAAGCACACTTGAGTGAACACAAACACAACCGAGACAAGCTGTCATCTCTCCCTGTGGTCCCCCTTGTTCATAGGTAACCGGGAAAATGGACGAAAATCAGTTTGTGGCTGTCACCAGCACCAACGCAGCTAAGATCTTTAACCTGTACCCACGCAAGGGCCGCATCGCCGTGGGTTCAGACGCCGATCTGGTTCTGTGGGACCCAGATGTCACGAAGATCATCTCAGCGAAGAGCCACAATCTGGTGAGATCTGTGTTTATAATGGACCCTGTTTACTTTCCTAACACGTGTTCCTGGTCTTAGTTTGCATGATTCACTATTGCACATTAGTATGACAGTACTTTAGTGCCACATAAAAAGCTGTAATATTTTGAGAATAAAGACAAAATGTTTTGAATAAAGTCGAAATATTGTGAGAATAAAGTTGAAATACTATGAGAATAAAATCTAAATATTTGGACTTTAGTCTTGAAATATTTTGACTTTCCGAAAGATAAAGAATAAAGTCTAAATAATATGAGAATAAAGTCTAAATAATATGAGAATAAAGTCTAAATAATATGAGAATAAAGTCGAAATAATATGAGAATAAAGTCGAAATATTTTGAGAATAAAGTTAAAATATTTTAGAGAATTAAGTTGAAATATTACAAGAATAATGTCGAAATATTTTAGAGAATAAAGTCAAAATACTATGAGAATAAAGTCAAAATATTTTGAGAATAAAGTCGAAATATTTCGAGAATTAAGTTGAAATATTACAAGAATAAAGTCTAAATATTTAGAGAATAAAGTTGAAATATTTCAGAGAATTAAGTTGAAATATTACAAGAATAATGTCGAAATATTTTAGAGAATAAAGTTGAAATACTATGAGAATAAAGTCAAAATATTTCAACTTTATTCTCAAAATATTTTGACTTTTCGAAGAATAAAGAATAAAGTCTAAATATTTTGAGAAAACAAGTCCAAATATTTTGAGAATAAAGTTGAAATGCTACGAGAATAAAGTCCAAATATTTCAACTTTATTGTCAAAATATTTTGACTTTTCGAAGAATAAAGAATAAAGAATAAAGTCGAAATATTTTGAGAATAAAGTTGAAATACTGAGAATAAAGTCAAAATATTTCAACTTTATTCTCAAAATATTTTGACTTTTCGAAGAATAAAGAATAAAGTCTAAATATTTTGAGAGTAAAGTCCAAATATTTCGAGAATAAAGTCAAAATACTATTAGAATAGTCAAAATATTTCAACTTTATTCTCAAAATATTTAGACTTTATTCTCGAAACATTTCAACTTTATTCTCATAGCATTTCGACTTTATTCTCAAAATAGTTTGACTTTATTCTCATAGTATTTCAACTTTATTCTTGTAATAAATGTAAACTTTATTGAAGAATAAAGTTGAAATATTTAGAGAACAAAGTTGAAATATTACAAGAATAAAGTTGAAATATTGCTAGAATAAAGTAGAAATACTACGAGAATAAATTAAAACTTTAGAATATCTCCTGGTGCTCCCAATCTGGGACATTTACATGCGCAAAATATTATAAATTTAATCTCGTAATTGCTATGAATTAATTATTGTAATTTCTACTTTATTTTTGAAATATTTCAACTTTATACTCGTAATTTCTACTTTATTCTCAAAATATTTAGACTCTATTCTTGTAATATTTCAAATTACTATTTTAAATTTTTTTTTTACGTGGCACTAAACCGGCATTGTACATTAGGGCTGTCATGATTCCTCGATTAAATTCGAGTACTGGATATTAAAAAAAATCCTCGATTTTACGGAAGGTGGCAGACGAGAATCCATGAAACCCGTTATTGTGTTTTCATGACGCGCCATCAATCGGCCCTATTGGCAAAACTGAATGTAATCTAATGCCAGTGAACTGAACGAAACTTGCATATTTTGATGATTATTGCTGCTGAAAATGGTAAATTATTGTCATGTTTTGGGCTATTTTGCTAAGTCAATATGATTTAGCAGCTTCCACACTTTTTTTTTTGTGTGGTTTAGGCAGCATAAATCAGCAGAATAACGTATTCAGTAGTACATTAATCGTGTAATCCATGCTCCTGTTTACATCCAAGTATCGCCAATATGGCCATGCATCCAGGTAACAGAACAAACCGTAACATAAGTTCAAATCCTCAATTAGACCGTTATCCAAAGCTGCATAATATATTAAAGCCATTTAAACATCATAATAAATAATGGTATTATTAAACTCTATGATTAAATAAATATATTTGATGAAGGTTTAATATATGCACTTTAATTATTTACACGCGTGTAGGTTGCGTCTCGGAGCCAGTAAATGCTGCTCCACACAAACTGTTATCGTTTACACTTGTGGAGTGTGTCAAGCTCCATCTCTGTTGTGAGTTTGGGTTTATTATAACATTCATCTGGGAACACAACGCACGGCATTTCTTCAAATTTGTAAGGTAAATCATTTAGAAACCTACACAAACACAGTAAAATACATTATTATATTTCTAAACATGCTAACTGTTCATCACAACTTCAAAAAAGCTCAAACCCTCACACTTTACATGTTTTGATGTCCATTTATTCATCTATTTTTATTACTACCAAAAAATGTATTATAATTATCTGATTACTTGATTAATCGTCAGAATAATTGACTACCAAAATAACTGTTAGTGACAGCCCTAGTGCATGTTATTGATTGTGTTTATGTGATTTGGCTTGTATTCATGGCATCACATTTACATCCCTCAGTGTAGCAATTATTGTAGTTTAATACAGTATAATTATTGAGTACGGTTGTGTTCTTCTGAACGTGGTTTGCAGCTCTGACCAGAGAGCACTGGTTGTTGTGAGTGAATGTTGGGTGTGGTTTCTGTTACTCATGCGAGTGATGTCATTCTCAGCTCTGCTGGGTAATTGATGTGTCCCTCCTGGTTAGGAGGCGTAACAGTGCGCACAACGCCATCAGGATCTTTTTTATAATGTTTTCTATTTGTGTTCCTAATCTTACAACACACTGGCTTTTGAGGGTTGTGTTCTTTTGTTTAGTGGATGTTATATCTAAACATCCCAGAATCAAGATTTTTTTTTAGAAGCAAAATTGTGTAAGACAATTAATATAATGTTAAATCAATAATATGTTATTATTTGTTATATGTTAATAATTGATTGATTATTAAATTTGTAGTTGAATACATTTATTTTTATATTGTGTTCTTATTTTATATTAATAATAAATTACCAAATCAGTTTAATATATATATTTTGTAGCCCATATGCAAACATATTATTATTATTATTATTATTATTATTATTTTAACCTCACTAAATATTATCAGAATTATGCTTTAAACAAGAAAAAAAAAATCTAATGAAGAAAACAGAAAATATATTTTATTTATATTTTATACATATATATATATATATATATATATAACATGAATAATTTATTGATATATTTAATTTATAGTTGAATGTTTATTTTTAGTAGACTGTGTTCTTCTGTTATATTAATAATAAATTAACAACATGTAATAATCATAATTAATTATGATTATAAATAAACATTAATTAAGTAATATAAGTATTATTAATTATACATTTGATATAAATATATATATAGAGAGAGAGAGAGAGAGAGAGAGAGAGAAAAGAGGGAGAGAGGAAGAAAGAGATCTATTTTCATGGATAATAACTATTTTTAATTTTTTTAATCAATATTCTATAAAGTCAACAATAATAAAAATCAATATATCAGTATTCTATAAAACAAAATAAAAAAACAAGAATTCTATATTAAAACAAATTATTTAATAATCAAATAATGATAACAATAATAATAATAAATTAAAAAAGAAAAAAACAGTCATTAATTAACATTTATATTAAGAAGTATGATAACAAAATTATTAATAGAATAATATTCTATAAGAATTAAACAGTGATATTCATTATTATTATTATTATTATTAAATAAATAAAATAAATAATAATAACACTGTATATTAAAACAAATTATTTAAAAATCTTAAAATAATAATAATAATAATAATAATACAAATTAAGCAAACAATAAGCTGGAAAAACGTGACAGTAATGAATTGCCATTTATATTAAAAGGAATGAAAACAAAATAATGGTAGAATATTTTAAAGAGCAATATTTAATATTAATAATAATAATAATAATAATAATAATAATAAATAAATAAATAAAATGTAAATAAAATAAAAATGCTAATATTCTATTAAAATTCTATTTAGAAAATGATAAACACAATAATAATTATTATTAATTATTATTTTTACCTCGCTAAATATTGTGAAATTATGCTTTACAAAAGAACAAATATTTTGTATTATTTTTTATTTATTCTTAAAATAAAATATTTAATTTAAGATATAATCACTGAAAGTAAGGTGTGAGGTCATAAAGTTTTTTTTTTACAAAATTCAGTAAGGATTCATTAAATAGATCAAAAGTGACAGTAAATAAATATTTTTACATTGTTACAAAAGAATGCATCGCTATCTCCACAAAAATATGAAGCAGCACAACTGTCTTCACCGTTGATGATAATAATAAAAGTTTAATAACATTAGAATGATTTCTGAAGGATCATGTGACACTGAAGACTGGAATAATGATGCTGAAAATTCAGGTTTGATCACAGGAATAAATTGCATTTGAAAATATATTAAAATAGAAGACAGTTGTTTTAAAATGTAATAAAATTCCACAATATTACAGTTTATTTTTTTATCAAATAAATGCAGCCTTGGTGAGATTAAAAAAACTTCTAACTTCTACATCTTAATATTAGCACAATTTTGCTTCTCAAGTAAATTGATCTTGTGTATTTTGTTTTAAAAACATTTTACATTTATTCAGACCTGTGAGTAATCAGTTGGTGTGTGAGCATGTGTGTGAGTTATCAGACTCCCTGAATAAGCTCATGCTGTTTTTAGGTCTCGTGGGACGTACTATATTGCTTTTAGCAAAGCGCCAGTAGCATTTTGAAGGGTGGTCACACACACACACACACACACCCTGTAAACTTTAATATACTTCCTCCCTCATTCACTCCCTCTCATTTCCAGCATTCCTTGTTTTCTTTGTGCTGTATTTCTAAACTGGTCTGGGTTCTGACAGCTTATCCTAGACATGTTGTTTAAATAGCTGTCTGAAAGGATCAATAATAATTTCCATCACGGGACGTCGTCTCCATTTCCACCTGAACATCATGCTTCAGTTTGTGGAAGGGATCGGGATTGTTTGTGCAGTGATTTCTTGCTTCATAACCGATGAAAGTTTATGAAACGCTGTAAATGTTTGTAAATGGACTGTAGGTTCTTGTTGTCGGTGTCATTGTTGATTGCTGTTTTCCAGGCGGTCGAGTATAACATCTTCGAGGGCACTGAGGTGCGTGGGGCGCCGCTGGTGGTCATCAGCCAGGGAAAGATCGTGCTGGAGGAGGGGAACCTCCACACCACTGAGGGATCCGGCCGCTACGTGACCCGCAAGCCCTTCCCTGACTACGTCTACAAGAGGATAAAGGCTCGCAGCAGGGTGACTTGTGCATTTAACTTCCTTTATTTTATCACGCTTTCTAATCTGAAATTTATGGATGCACAGTCTGACAGTGACCATATTGTTATTGCTCATGATTAGTATTATCAGATATTTTTGAATATTACAATATAATTTTATAGAATGCTGTAATACAAATTCTTCTTCTTTTTATTATTATTATTATTATAAAATATTATTCAATTATTATTATTCAATGTTAATATTATTTTGAAAACTATGTATATATATATATATATATATATATATATATAATAAATTTTTTGGTTTATTATGTTCTTAGTTTAATTTTCCTTTTTTTTTTTTACATATATTTATAATATATTATATAATCAATATATATAATATATTTATAATTTATATATATTTTGATATATATATTTTTATTATTGAGTATTGCTGTTAGAATATTCTTCTATAAAATATTGCATAATTGTATATATTTTTGTTTCCATGCTGCTTCATATAAATGTAATTTTTTTATACATTATTATTATTATTATTATTATTCTTGAGCACTGCTGTTTCTTTTTATAGAATATTATTCTATAAAATATTCCATAATTTGTTGTTGTCATGCTTCTTCCTTTTTTAATTTTAATATATTATTATTATTAGTAGTAGTAGTAGTAGTAGTAGTATTATTAGTATTGAGTATTACTGTTTATTTTTTATAGAATATTATTCTATAAAATATTCTATAATATTATATTCTTTGTTTACATGCTTTTTAATATACATGTAAATTAATGACTGTCACATTTTTTAGCTCATTTTATGTTTATTATTATGACTCTTAGTATTATTTTCAGAACTTTTAATAATTAGTTTTAATATGGAATGTTATTATTTTTAATTATTTTTTTTGTTTGTTTTTTGTTTGTTTCACAATTATTTTCACTTTTTTTATTTGTGTTTTATTGAATATTGTTGGTTGTATATAATGCAATTTGTATTTATTGTTATATATATATATAGTAAATGCATAAATATTTATATATAAATAAAAAAAATCAACTTTTGTTAATAATGTTATTTTTAAATATATATGTTGTTTATTATTAATTATTTTCATACTTGTTTTGTTTTATAGAATACTGATATTATACACAAACACACACATATATATTAATCTTGGTTTTATAGAATACTGATTTAAAAAAATGAGAAATATTTTTTATTCATAAATAAATAAATAGACATTTTTTCAGTAAGTATACTATATATAAATTTCAATTTCATGTCTGTTAATATAAATGTTTGTAGTTTTCTAAATATTTAAGGTTGCCAGATTAGCCATTTATTAATATTATTATGCACCGTTGTTCTGTAGCTTGCTGAACTGAGGGGCGTCCCACGGGGTCTCTACGACGGGCCGGTCTGTGAAGTGTCAGTGACGCCCAAAGCTGTGACCCCTGCTTCCTCTGCCAAAACCTCTCCTGCCAAGCAGGCCGCTCAACCGGTCCGCAACCTGCACCAGTCTGGCTTCAGCCTCTCCGGTGAGCAGTCTGCAAAAATATAAACCAACAGATGCATGATATTCCATTACCATATAGACCGACATTAGATTTTCATTTGAAAAATGTATGACTTCCCTTTAAATTCTCATGTTTCAGGCGCTCAGATTGATGACAACATCCCCCGCCGCAACACCCAGCGCATCGTTGCGCCCCCTGGTGGCAGGGCCAACATCACCAGCCTGGGCTAGACGCCCTCCATCAGTCGACAGGAGAATAGGGGGTTGGGGGGGAGGGATGTCTATAACGGAGGTGTTTGCTGAGACCACCGTGTCTCATCGAAAACCCTCCACAGGGCCTATGATTCTCCACTCCCTAGTCTCCCAACCCCTGAGCTCTCGCCCGATTCCCTTGTTTTTCTTTCCCTAACCTTGCACCACGAGACATCTAGAGAAAAAAAAAAAAAGTATTTGCCTCATGTGAAGAGAGAAGGAAAAAATGTAACATCCACATTTGAGCACTTCTGATTGTATGATTTTTATACTGTACTTTCTACCCACCACGAGTCATGTTATTATTTTTGTATTTAACTTTATTTACTTTTTGAAATCAGAGGGATCAAGTGCGTGTATTAGAGAAGCTGTTTATCATTGTTACTTATTAACAAGGCGAAGGTTAGAGTACTGGGCTTTCTTGTGTCTACTACATTAGGAATGTTTTTATTTTTAATATTCTTTTATTACGTTTTTTTTTTTTACTCAAACAGTTTACATCAGCATGAACACCTGACCGTATTCCGTCCGTGCCCTTTCTGTACCAGTCAATAAAAGAAAGCTTTTCCAGTGGTCGCTGATTAAAAACCATGTGTTGTTTCACAACCAGAGATATTTAATTAACACTGTTAATGTTGTTGAAGAAGAAACCGCATGTAAAAACAAGCAGCTTAGCAATGTTGGAGAAAATAAGAGAGGACCGCAAATGGCTATAGCTGGAAAACTTCCCTGCTTTGCCCTTAAACTTTTTTTTTTTTTTGCACAAGCTGCTTTAGCTTATATTGTTTAGCTACTGACAGGACTATTAAGAACTTAGAAGGTGCTGGCTATGGAAGCTTGTTTCCATCACAGGATAAAAAACGAAAAATAAAAAGGTAACTGCAACATTTGTCTCACATTTCTAACTTTTTCTTGCAATTCTGAGTTCGTATCTTACAATTCGGTCTTTTTTCTTACAATTCTGAGAGTAAAATATTGACAAAAAGTCAGACTTGCGAAATGTAAACTCAGAATTCTAATCAAAGAAGTCAGAATTGCGATATATAAAGTCAGCATTTTGAGACGTAAACTCAGTTTTCTAAGGAAAGAAGTCAGAATTGCGATAAAGTCAGAATTTCGAGACGTAAACTCAGATTTCTGAGGAAAGAAGTCAGAATTGCGATATATAAAGTCAGAATTCGAGACGTAAACTCAGTTTTCTGAGGAAAGAAGTCAGAATTGCGATATATAAAGTCAGAATTCGAGACGTAAACTCAGATTTCTGAGGAAAGAAGTCAGAATTGCGATATATAAAGTCAGCATTTTGAGACGTAAACTCAGTTTTCTAAGGAAAGAAGTCAGAATTGCGATATATAAAGTCAGAATTCGAGACGTAAACTCAGATTTCTGAGGAAAGAAGTCAGAATTGCGATATATAAAGTCAGAATTCGAGACGTAAACTCAGTTTTCTGAGGAAAGAAGTCAGAATTGCGATATATAGTCAGAATTCGAGACGTAAACTCAGTTTTCTGAGGAAAGAAGTCAGAATTGCGATATATAGTCAGAATTCGAGACGTAAACTCAGATTTCTGAGGAAAGAAGTCAGAATTGCGATATATAAAGAGAATTGTGAGACCTAAACAGATTTCTGAAGAAAGAAGTCAGAATAATGTGAGGTGAACTCAGATTTCTGAGAAAAGTCAGAATTGTTATATATAATCTAAACAGATTTCTGAGGAAAGATGTCAGAATTGCGAGATATAAAGTCAGAATTTCGAGACGTAAACTCAGATTGCTGAGGAAAGAAGTCAGAATTGTGATATATGAAGTCAGAATTTTGTGACGTAAACTCGGATTTCTGAGGACAGAAGTCAGAATATTGCAATATATAAACTCAGAATTGTGAGATCTAAACAGATTTCTGAGAAAGAATTCAGAATTGTGATATATAAACTCAGAATTGTGAAAGCTCCATGTTTCCGTGGTTTATTTTATTTTATCAATGAATGAAAATTTCGGCTAATTTGCTTTTCTTCAAAGTTGGGCTGGAAACCTGAAAAAAAACATTCCTTAAAACACAAAGGGCAATGCACTGAGCAGCTAGTGCGTTAGGTTCGCAATGAAAGTCACAATTCTGACATTTTTCCTCAGAATTGGCAGAAAGAAAGTCTCAAATGTGAGAGAAAAAAGTCGCAGTAGTTAGCTAAAGAAAATGCTGTAGTATTACATCACTTTTAAAGAACAACATGGATGTATCTCTGTGAAATTAGTAGCAATTTCCTGAGGCACTAAAGCCCAAAGTATACTTAAATGTTGATATAAACACGTGGGTGTATGTTTACAGCCAACATGTTGCCTTTCAAAGCAAATGTTATTTGATAGAGTTGTTGGAACAAGCACTAGAAAAAAACGAGATGTTGCCAACTTGTGGACAAATTAATTAGTGCGAGAAAATGTGGATGTGTGAGCTGTGTACAGAGTTACACGTTTATTAAACATACTTTGGGCTACGAGTCAACCCCCCCCCAGATGGATGTTTCCATAAGTTTGGTTTGCAGCGCAAAACGAATGTGCCATGTGTGTCGTGAGATTTGACGGTATTGAGTGACTATGCCGCTAATTTCTATGTCAACAAATGTGATATTGCAGACCCTACGCTAATGTGTCTTTTTGTATCTTTAACTCCAAGCTGTGCCTGAGATGTACTGATCACGTTGAGTACTTCTACAAGAGCTTGTTCATGTTTTTTGTTCGAGACAACTCAAAGGCTGTTAAATGTAAAATAGCCGGTGAACCGATACAAAGGTGCCAGATTTTTTCTCTTAACTCGTCATAGTGCTTTTGAAGAGCTTTTTTAAGTATGATTTATCACAGCGCTGTTTTTAATGTCTACATTCATTTTAGTGCCGTAGTAAAATGCTACATACTGTAATAATATCATAAAAATAAAAGTTAACGTTAAAGGTGAGTTTCAACAACTGCGCCTGTGGCAGCTCCATGTTTCCGTGGTTTATTTTATTTTATCAATAAATGAAAATTGCGGCTAATTTGTTTTTCTTTAAAGTTGGTCTGGAAACCGGAAAAAAAAAAAACATTCCTTAAAACACAAAGGGCAATGCACTGAGCAGCTGCGTTAGGTTCGCTAATACTAGCACAGTTTTCTTTTTCTGTTTTTGACGCATTTCCTTTTGAAACAAGACTGGATACGGAAGGAATCATCTCTTTATTTGAAATAACCAGGTTTTGGGTAGGCTCTGTCAGTCATTTATTGGTGTATTATGATTTGGTATTTGCTAATGCTAGTTGTTGCTTGTGGTATTGAGGGAGGGACACACTCATTCTAGAGAGCATTTGATTGGATGCAAATCAGTGTAGTACAAGATGAGTCATCAATAGGCTATTTTTAATTCATTTGACATTTTATCTGCTAACATTTAGGCTATGAGTACACTAGTATCGAAGTTAGATTTCGCTACGAAATTCTTAAAGTAACGATATTCCACATTTTGTGGACGGTGCTAGGTTTGTTCTACTCACACAAAGAAGGCATAGTAAAAAGTAAAAATAGTAATAAAAGGCTTTAACTGGATTTAATGTGCCTTGCTTAAATCTCACTATGGATTAGCAATGGCGGGATTTTTTTTGTATAGTCTGTTTTTCATTTAGTAAGCCCAGTCCTCCAGCTGTTTTCTTTTCCCTCTTGCACATCGGCAAAATCTTGGCCTGTATCATCATTCTCCATTGCTTGCCTTTTCCTCTGTGACTCAACACAGAGAATCCACCCCTCACCCCCCAACACACACACACAAGCTCTGATTCATTCCAGTGCTGCTGACAGGATTTTAAGATATTCACTGCTGTTTGGTTGTTGTATACTTATTGTCTAATGGGTGGCACACAACTGCTTAAAAAAAAAAAAACTGCGGAAACTACGGAGCTCCTAAATGGACTTAGTGATGGGGAAAAAATAGTTGGGGAAGTCAATTGTTTTGAGTTCAGAGAAACTTAGCATTTTCTCACAAAACGTTATGTTAAAGTTTAGTAAAATGTGGCTAGAGGATAAACTATATTCCAATGCTTTCAAGCGCTCTTACAATTTTTTGTTTGAGTTTCCAAAAGATTCTTTGTGTTTATACTCGCGAAACACGCGTTCTTCTGAGAAACTTTGCACTGGCTTGCAAAACTTGAGTAATGTTTGGCAAAATGAGTAGGGAGAAAATAAACTATATTTCATCGCTTGAGTTCCCTTGCAAGACTTTTGCCTTCCCCAGAGAATTTTTGCAATCATTCGCAAAACGTTATGTTAAAGTTTAGTAAAATGCGGTGGGAGGACAACCTCAATTTAAAACCTTTTCGTTCTCACACAATATTTTGCGTTCGCTCACAAAGAGTTTCTCTGAGAAACATTGCATTCACTCGCAAAACTTGGTAATATTAAAGTCTAGTAAAATGAGGTGAGAGCGAAAACACGCTTCTTCTGAGAAACTTTAAACTCACTTGCAAAACTTGAGTAATGTTTGGCAAAATGGGGTGGGAGAAAATAACTATATTTCATCGCTTGAGTTCTCTTGCAAAACAGATAAATTATGCATTTGCTCACAAAACGTCATTGTTAAAGCTTAGTAAAATGTAGTGGGATGAAAAACTATATTTCAAAACTTCTGTGTTCTCACGTGGTTTTTGTTTTGTTTTTTTTTTGCGTTCCTCTGAGAAACATTGCGTTCACTAGCAAAACTTCAGTAATGTTAAAGTCTAGTAAAATGAGATGGGAGGAAAAACTTTTGTGTTCCCCAAGATACATTTTGCATTTGCTCGCAAAACGTAATGTTAAAGTTTAGTAAAATGTAGTGGGATGGAAAAACTATATTTCAAAAATTGCGTTCTCACAATTGCGTTTCCCTGAGAAGTCCCGCATTCACTCGCAAATCTTAGGCACTTAAGCAATGTTAAAGTCTAGTAAAATGAGATAAGAGGAAAATCTGTAGACCTATTTCGATGCTTTCCCTTAAGAAACATTGCGTTCACTTGGAAAACATGATAATGTTAAAGAGAACAAGCTATTTCAATGCTTTTTCAAGCTAAAGTACGAGTGATCGCAAACTTTTGCGAGCGAATAAAAAGTAATCTGGGAATGGAATTCTTTCGTAAGTAACACATGTATTTATACAATTTTCCACTAACATGTGTCCTTATGGGCTCTGTAGGAAACTTAGGCTACTGCAAAGAAACAAATCTTGTTTTACAGTAAATAATATGTTGCAACATTTTTAAAAGAACACTTTCCTTATCACCGAAAAAAACACACAATGTTTGTATGTAATCTAATATTTTATATTCTTGTGTAACCTATAGGCTATAAGAATGGGCTAATATCTTAGTTCTGCATTTCTCTTGTTTTAAGTTTACATCTTTTTACTGGGAAGCACGACAAAAACACTAATTTACCTTTTGTAACCTTTTACAAAATGACCTGTTGTAACACTTCTGACATAAATATCCACTTTTAAATTAGTTCACTCATGTTCTTTTGGTTCGTTAAAATATTAATCGAAACTACAGCAAGAGAAAGTCGGGTTGTCTTTCGCCGTGAGTCTTTGTAATGTCTATCTCTCAAATGGAGGGTGAGGCTAGGTTATAATGATTCATTCGTTTGTTCGCACGGACTGATGTGTTAATAATGGCCGTTGCAGGCCCCATAGAGTCTATCACCTCATGACTGTTATGATTGTTTTCTTTCTTCCTGTTTCTTTTTTGTTTCTTGCTGACCTCATTGCTTTCCCACTGTTGCTATGGCGACTGTTCATGCTAGACAACAGGATCTAACTATTTTATTTGTCATGGCAACACATTGCATACACATCGGAAGCATGCCCTTAGCAACCCTTCTGGGCCTGGTGCTATTAAAACAACATCGAATGACTGGACCATTTCAGCTAAGTTGTGATTACAGTGTAACACAAACCATATACAGTACCCACCGTTAAAAAAAGACTGCCTCGTCCTTTTTCCCGCCTTTCTTGCATAGTGACACATGTTGAGAATTGTAGGTTGGTGGTTTGAAAGACAATTTTTTTTATAGCTTTTTGTCTTGTTTTCCAGGAAGGTAATACACTTAGTAATTTAAGATATTTTAAGAGAAAACAAATCTTACTCTTTTTTATATATATATATATTTTATTTGTATTTCTTCACTGTTTTGCTTCTCAGATAAATTTAATGATTAGTTATAAAAAAAAAGTTATTTCACTGAAGTTGGTGTGGAAATATATGGCATAAACCGAGAACAGAATTGTCCTATGTGAGTTTTCCATGTCTTTTTCTTATTGAGACATCATATAGCATATGCAAGAGTTCAAATGAAACATGCCTTAAGCATTTCCTCTGATCCCAGAGCAGCTGTTGGCACTAACACACACACACACACTCACATTTTGCTATGTACGCTTGAATGTTCTTCTATGCGTGGTATGTAATCTATGTAAAATGCAGATGGGAATTGAAAGATCATTCAGTCTGAGATTGCCAATGATTTCTAATCCCAAATCCCACACTTTTCCCTCTCTTTTCCCACTCCAGAAGTGAACGTGTTGTGTGCTGGTGCTTATTCTGTTGGCTGTGCTGTTTGAGGATGTTTGCTTGCTCTTAAAAGTGTCAAAACCCTTGGATGGTAATGTTACAAAAAAGGAAAATTAATAAAAGGGAAAAAAGACATTTTCTCTTCTCTGTCTTAAATTTTAGCCATTTGTACAATGTACACACTGCTGTTCAAAAGTTTGGGATCAGTAAGATTTGAATGTTTTTTTTAAAGAAGTCTCTAATGCTCATCAAGGCTTTATTTATTTGATTAAAAACAGTAATATTGTGAAATATTATTGCAATTTCTAATATTGTTTTCCTATTTTATAAAATATAATGAATTTCTGTGAATTTTCATCAGCAATTACTCCTTCAGAAATCATTCTAATATGCTGATTTATTTATTATTAATGTTTTTTGGAAGCTGTGATACCCTTTTCTATTTATGCAAAATAGAAATCTTTTCCAACAATTTACACTGGCACTCAAAAGTTTGGGATCAGTAAGATATTAAAAAAATTAGTTTTTTTTTTTTTTCGTTTTTTTTCTGCTCATCAAGGCTGCATTTATTTGATCACAAATACAGAAAAACTGTAATATTGTGAAATATGATTCAATTTAAAATGACTGTTTTCTGTGTGAATATATTTTAAAATGTAATTTATTCCTGTGATACAAAGCTACATTTTCAGAACTTACCCCAGTCTTCAGTGTCACATGATCTTTCAGAAATCATTCTAATATGCTGATTTATTATTAAAGCTGAAAACAGTTTTTGTTCTTTCTGACTTGTTATTCATCAAAGAATCCTGAAAAAAGAATCACAGGTTTAAAAAAATATTGGCAGCACAAATGTTTCCAACACTGATAATTCTAATAATAAATCAGCATATTAGAATGATTTCTGAAGGTTCATGTGACACTGAAGACTGGGGTAACAGCTGATAAAAATTCAGCTTTCCATCACAGGAATAAATTATATTTTAAAGTATATTAAAATAAAAAACAGTATTTTAGATTGTAATAACATTTTGCAATATTGCAGTTTTTTTTCTGTATTTGGTGAAATAAATGCAGCCATGAGCATAAGAGACTTCTTTAAAAAACATTACAAGACTTTTGAGCAGCAGTGTAAGTCTTTACTAGCACTTTTTACTAACACATCCTTGCAAAATGAAAGAATTAATTTATTTCAAAGATAGAAATAAAAATTTACTGACCTCAAATTTTGAACGGTAGTGTATGTTGTTACAAAATATTTCCATTTTAAATAAATGCTTGTATTAAAAGAGATCTTTTAGAGTTCCTAAAAAATATCACAGGTTCCAAAAAATAATTAATTAATTAAGCAGCACAACTGTTTCCAGCATTGATAATAAATCAGGATAATTTGACACTGAAGACTGGAGTAATGATGTTGAAAATTCTATTTTAAAGTATATTAAAATATAAAACTGTTATTTTAAATTGCAATAATATTTCACAAAATTTAACTTCCATTTTTAGATTATTTACATTTATTTTATTATTGTTTTAAAATTTATATTAAAAAAGTAAAGCAAAATATAACCATTTCCATTACTTTTGGACCCTGTTGTACACTCAAAGGAAAAAAATTAGCCATCTGTACAACTTATATATATATAAAAAATAATAATATTGCATCAGGAGTTATGTTGAATAATGCATTTTACATATACTGAATCCTTTAATAGTCTGCTGTCATCATATAATCAAATAAGATCATTGTATCATGACATTTGTAATACTGGAATCATATTTATTTATGAACTATATATATATATTCAATGCAAAATATAAGCATTTCCACTGCTTTTGGGCCCTATTGTACACTCTAAGACAAAAATCTGTAGAAAAATGAATACTGTCTTATAAGTTTACGGACATTTCCTTCAACTCTAAAACAATATAATGCAGTGCGTAATTCAAAATATGGCTAAAAACATGCGAAAAGGCAATATGAAAAACTCCTTCATATTAAGACAGTACATTGGACTTTTATTAGAGTGTATTCGTGCTTGCAGTTTTAAAGACTTTACAATAAAAGTTGTTTCAGACGGCTCAATCCACAATCATTTCATTACCAAGCTATTTTTGTACTCTTCACATTAGGACTCACACTTTTAAGCTTCACAAAAGTGCAGATGCATAATATAGATGTTGCCACAAGGTGGTGCTCCTGTATACAAGAAGTAGCCAGAAACCTAGTCATTTTTGTTCCATTCCATGGTGGCTTTGATCACAACCCTGCCTTTGTAAACTCTTTTTAAAGATTGTCTTTTATCCTTTCAAAAGTATTCATACAGCCTCGCCGTCCATCTTGCATATGGAAACCTGATGAACTTTCATTGTCAGAGATGTTTCAGGCACATTCAGAGTACTGTTATTTGCAATATATGAGTTCTTATTAGCGGTAGGCGATGCATTAGTAGGCCTCCAGGATGGGAAACCATGTGGAGACTTGGGGCCATGCATAGGGTCTCGAGCAGAGGCCGGAGGGCTCCAGATCCTGTGTGTCCTGCTGAGGCAATGCCCACGGAGAACATTCTGGAAAGCCTTTTTGAATTCTTGACTGAAGCATGGGTAGATGATGGGGTTGAGGCAGCTGTTGAAGTAGCCTAGCCAGAATGTAATTTTGAAGACAGTGTCCGGGGGTCTGTGGGATGGGAAGATGGAGCCTGTGGAGAGACAAAATGACTAATATATATGCAGCAAGAGACCTCCATCATTCATAAGGTTACCTCAAGACGGAGGGTCAAATGGTTTTGGATGTTTCATATTTTCAAATGTTTTGCTTTGATGTGTGCATTTACTTTGAAACGCTTTGACTCAGATGCACAAATGACTGACTCGTAGCATTTTTGCTGTCCAATTACTAAACATGTAGGCCGGTAAATAAGCAAACATTCAGTGAAAGTTCAAATGGTTTGCCTGCAAACACATGTGGTATCCATACAAAAGAGGGTTTTCTGAACTAGGGCTGCTGTTCAGCATATAAAAGCCTCTATTCTGGGTTGAAGCAGACTGCAATACTTTCTCTTTCTTTCATAATTCATTCTTTTGTTGTAAACAAGCTCATTTAAATGCAATCTAAAAGGCCCAGAAAGGATTATGTCGATGCTGTTTACTCAGAGAGGCGTATTGTGGGAGAACATTGGGTCTTTTGGAAACATGTGTGAGAATAAACAGAAAATAAATTAAGGCATAACATCTCAAATGTGTTTTGAAAACTTGAAAACAGCGCGTGTGTATCAAATACACTTGCATACCTCATTTTAAAATAGCTAAATATTCAGAGCAGTATGTTCTCTGAGTTACTGCGGTTACAGGTTCAAAACATTCAGTCATCGTTTTCTCATCCTCGTGTTGTTGCAAATACGACTTTCTTTCCTCTGGCTGTTTTCTGAGCAACGAACATAAATGAAAAACAAAATGACATTTATGCTCTATATTTCTGCTGAAGCTGTACAATAGATTTGTATGAGGAACAGAGCAAAATTGAATCTATTCAAATCTCATTTGTGACTGTTTGTATTTATGATCATCTCACTTCTGCAGCTCTAAAATCTATGGAAGCCCATTTCCGCCACTGAATAAAAAATAAAAAAGGTAATTGCGACTTTTTATCTCACAATTTCAACTTTTTTTTCTTGCAACTGCAAGTTTACATCTTGCAATTCTGACTTTTTTCTGAGAACTGTGAGATATAAACTCACAATTGTGAGTTATAAAGTCAGAATTGCTAGATATAAAGTCAGAAATGCGGCATGTAAAATCACAATTCCCACATTTTTTCTCAGAATTGTGAGATGTAAACTCACACTTGTGAGTTATAAAGACCTTTTCTGAGGAGAAAAAATACTAATATTCACAGAATTGCAAGTTTATATCTCACAATTCTGAAAAAAAAGTCAGAATTGCGAGTTTGTATCACGCAGTTGTGAGAAAAAAAGTCAGAATTGTGAGATAAGTTGCAATAACCTTTTTTTTTATTCAATGGCGGAAACGGGCTTCCATTAAAATAACATTAATATTTTTACATATTTAAGCAAGTATCTTTTATCATCAAAGAAAAAATAAAATAATATTTGAAAAAAAAATAAATAAATAAAATTTGAAAAATAAACTTGTGGTGTGACCAAAACATAAAAAAACAAAACTTCACACACAGAACACACACAAAAACAAAACAAGCTACTAACTAGTAGCTCTCAAATCTCATTGGTATTCGTGTCATTGGCATTATCTTCTATAATTATTTCTAAAATAACAACAACAACAACAACAACAAAACAGAAGTGTAAAAAAAAACAAACAAACAAACAAACAAACAAAAAAAAAGTTTTAACAAAACATTTTAGTGTTTGAAAAAAAAACAACCATATCAAAGTTGTGTAGTGTGACAAACAAGGAAAAAACAAAAACAAACCACCAACACACAAAACAAAAAGCAAGACAAAACAAAAGTAAAATATTAGAAAATTAAAATATTAGATTATTGATTGTTTTATGACAAAAACAAGGTTAGTTCAGGTTGGAAAATGTCATGTGGTGTAATCATATTTATTAATTAATACTGTAACTGTATAAGTAAATTAATCTATAAATTACTATTTAGAAAACTTTATTATTAATCTAGTTTTTTTTTTCTAATTTGTGGCTGTTTATATTTATGATAATCACCCCTCTGCAGTAACTCTCATTCACACTTTCACACTTTCACTTTCAAACTGGCATATTTTGTCATCATTTTAAAGAAAAAAGAAATAATTGTTTAAAAAAATAAATATATATTAAAATAAATTGTGGTGCAACCAAAATATAGGGAAAAAAACACACAGAAACACACAAAACAAGCTACTAACTAATAGTTCTCAAATTTCACTCATTTTACATTCAAACCTTTAAAGGATCACTCTTTTTTGAAAGTAGGCTCATTTTCCAACTCCCCTAGAATTAAACAGATGAGTTTTTCGAATCCATTCACCTGATCTCTGGGCCTGCTGATACCACTTAAATCATTGAATCTGATTAGACCGTTAGCATCTTGCTCAAAAATTACCAAAGAGTTTCAACATTTTTCCTATTTAAAACTTGACTCTTCTGTAGTTACATCGTGTACTAAGACCGACAGAAAATTAAAAGTTGTGATTTTCTAGGCTGATATGGATAGGAACTATACTCTCATTATGGCGTAATTATCGCAGCAGGCGCAATGATATTATGCAGCGCCTGAAAATAGTCCCCAGCTAGGTAACTTCCAACGTGACCAGCACTAAGCCACTAAGGTAATAGTAAAATAGCTGGGGACTGTTTTCAGGTGCTGCGTAATATCATTGCACCTGCTGCACCCATGGTACGGCAGAAACGTTCCTTGATTACTACACCAGAATATAGGAGTACAGTTCCTATCCATATCAGCCTAGAAAATCGCAACTTTTCATTTTCTGTCGGTCTTAGTACACGATGTAACTACAGAAGGGTCAAGTTTTAAATAGGAAAAAAATCTAAACTCTTTGGTCATTTTTGAGCGAGATGCTAACGGTCTAATCAGATTCAATGATTTATGCTAAGTTATGCTAAAAGTGCTAGTAGCAGACCCAGAGATCGGCTGAATGGATCTGAAAACAGTAAAACTCATCTGTTTAACTCTAGGGGAGTTGGAAAATTAGCCTATTTTTATTTTTTTTTTTAAAGTGGAGTGTTCCTTTAAAAAGTTTCTATCATTATTTCTAAAAAATAACAAACAAAAAAACTTGAAATAATTTATAAATAATGCAAATCTCATTTGCAGCTGATTATATTTACGATAATCTCCTCTCTGCAGTAGCTCTCAGATTTTGTTCATATTTTCACATATTCAAACTGACATCTTTTATCGTAATTTGGAAGAAAAAAATAATAAAAATAATATTTGAAAAAAATATTGATATTTGACAAATGAAAAATTGTGGTGTGACCACAAACAATAAAAACACACACACACACACACTCACAAAATAGAGCAAAACAACATAAAAAACAAAACAAAAAGAAAAACGAAAGTATCTAAAAATATTAGATAATTGATCATTTTATGACAAAACAAGGCAAGTTCAGGTTGGAAAATGTCATGTGGTGTGACTGCTTGTATATATGTAATCATATTTTTAAATGAATACTGTACTTTTAAATTAGTATTAAGAAAACTATTATCTTAATTTACATTTTATGTATGCATTTATTTATTGGCTTTGCTGTGTTCACAAAAACGTTTAGTTTATACTCACTTATGGGCAGCACTAGGAAAAAGGGCAGCCAGCAGAGCACAAAACATCCCACCACAATCCCCAGAGTCTTGGCCGCCTTCTTCTCCTGTGAGAACTTGAGCAAACGCATGAAGGCGAAATGTGAGTTCTTTGCTCGCGCTGCTTCCTCCTTCCTGGAGGCCTGCTGGGCGTTGCGACAGTGGATCCGTAGGGTCACTCCATGCTCTTTTAACCCATTCGTCTGCCTGCCCTTACTCATAGAACGAGTCTTTTTCCGGGCCACCACATACACCCTACAGTACATTGCCAAAATAACCGCCAACGGCACGTAGAAAGAGCATGCGGCGGAGAAGATAGCATATCCCGGCTCTTCATTCACTCTACACACCGACTCGTCCTCCGGCATGGGCTCCCTCCATCCAAACAGCGGGCCGACGGAGATGGCAGCCGAAAGAGCCCACAGAGCCACCACTGCTGCTAGTGCCCTTCGACCTGTAGCCAAGGAAGGGTACCTCAGCGGGTAACTGACAGCCATGCAGCGATCCACAGAGATCACGCAGAGGCTGAGGATGGAGGCCGTGCAACATAGCACATCAAGCGCAGTCCAGGCGTTACATAAAGGACGGCCGAACACCCAACGGTCCAAGGCTTCAGACGCAGCAGAGAACGGGAGCACCACTGAGCTCAGAAGCAGGTCTGCAACGGCCAGATTGGCGATAAAATAATGCGTCACGGAACGGAGGTGGCGATGGCACACCACAGAGAGAATGACCAGGATGTTGCCCATCACACCGAAGATTATAAAGAGCACCAGCACCAAGCCCAAAGCCAGTGTCTTGGTGATGTCTATGTCAAACGCAGGTATCGCAGTGCAGTTGGGACAGTTCTCAGGAAAAAAGGTTAAACTTATGTTATCTTCGGCTGGAAGCCCGTTGGTCATGATGTGAGTCTTTACATGCAAGTTATGAGTTTAAGATTGAATAGCAAACATGCTGCGCAGATGATAACCATCCATGACTTGCCTTGAAGTCACACTTGAAGACATTTGACAGACATTTCATCTTCTCAGGTGTCTCTTTTGATATCAGCCATTACCCATCATGGTTTTTGTGATCTTACAACCTTAAAAAAGAAGAAAAATACAGATAATAAGCAGTGTTTCTGGCAGGAACAATAAAAGAAATGAAGGTTTTTAAGGAAATCATTCCAGGGTAGTGGACTGCAATGGGCATTAAAAGGTTGAAGGTACAAATTGCAGTTTCAGTGCCGCTTCAAAGAGCTCTACATGATCCCAGCCAAGGAATAAGAGTCTTATCTAGCGAAACAATCATTCTTTTTTTAAAAATATAAACATTTATATACTTTTTAACTACAAATGCTTGTCTTTTATTAGCTCTGCGATGCGCGTCTACGACTTCTTATATAATCATGTCAGAAAATTCACAAGCGTTAGTTCTTTGTCTGTGTACTCTGGTTCAAAAAGCTAGGGTAGGGTGAAAAACTGCATCTCATTTACTCCTCTAACTTCAAAATCATCCAGCATCATTGTTTTACCTTTTTTTGTAAAAAGCATTTGACTTTCTTTGCATGTTCTTTGTGCCTACAACCTGTTCATCCCCACTGAGGTTTTGACTAAATAAAGAAAGACATGAACATCCTGGATGACATGTAGCTGAGTAAATTAATTTTTAGTTTGGACGTGAACTAATCCTTTAATGAATTGGCATTTAGCATTGCTTTCCATAAATACTAATTAAACTGTAAATGTTCTTGGATTGAGTCAACCAAAATAACCTGTTTCCGTGAGCAAATGATCCAGTGAGTGATTCAGTCCATGATTCAGGTCAGTAACTATATGTTATATTCAGACTGATTCACTAACAAATTTGAATTAATCAATCAATGATTCAGATCAGTAACTTTTTGTTCTCCTCAGATTGATTTAATGTCTGAATGAAAAAACAGATTATAAGCAATGTTTCTGACAGGATTTTCCCTTAAAAAATAGCCATAATTTTATTGCAGTAAAAAAAAAAAAATATATATATATATATATATACGCATTATATAATCATATATATATATATATTTGTGTATTGTTTAACATGTGCATAACCATGGTAAAACTATTTGTATGTCCACATAAAGACAGAGCTTTTCCTAACCAAACTTTCTATTTCCTTTAAAAAAAAAAAAAAAAAAAAAAAAAAAACAATCTGTAAACACGGAAATATCTGCGAACACACAAAACCACTGAAACAGACTCAAAACGACCCCATATTTTTTACTACATTGTCTTTATTTATTTATAGTTTTTTTTTTTATTATTATTTGTATAGAGTGTGAGAGGAAACAGAATGTAATCTCAGTCTTCTTTTGTAAATTTCCTAGTTATAAATGCCTTTTTGTGTTACTGTTCAATGCATTGAATAAAAAAAAAAGACTCAAAACGATGCAGTATGCAGCCAGACCAGTATGTGGCGCTGTAATTCTGCCACAGAGATACGCTAAAACCGAGAAGAAGACTAAGAGCAGGCGCATAAACCTTGCGCACTGTATACAAACCAACACAATAACAAAAAGACAAACATGGAACAATACAATTATTGCACTTTTTATTAATCTGTGTTAATGTAAAAAAAAAAAATTATTAAACATTTAAAACATTAAAATTCTATGTTCCATGCAAGTGTAGTTGTTTGGCAGTGATTTTTTTTTTTTTGTTTTTTTTTTTTTTGTGGAAAAATTACACAAACATAAGTCATTTTTTATATTAAATCTTTCATACTACATAGCAAGTTTCACATCATAAATGCAAGTGATCTCAAAAGAAACGCAATATTATCCAGTTAAATGGCTTTATATTGAAACAACGCAAAAAGGACCGCCGCCAGGTCATAGTGCATTGGACTTTGGACTTACACAATTAATTTAACTCCTCTGTTTAACTTCTCTTTAAATGTACAGTTTTTTGGTCGATATGACCGATCGTATTTTATTTTCGTTACAGGCTATATGCAATTTTATCTACAAACATCTATGACGTGTGGTTTAGGCTATATTTGTTTACACAAATGCTCACAAATCTGTTTTTAACAGTAAAAGCTTTTTTTATTGTAAATCTAATATATTTAATATTTATTTATAGATTATATTGTGTCATGTTTCTAAAAATAAAACAGAAAAATATAGACCCCATTTTAGTACAAACTTATGCTTATGCTTAACTTCATTATTGTACACGCAAGCGCTGTATTAAGCAGTACCTAAATTATAGAATTAAAAGGCTTTGTTACCACATGTAAATGTCTAAAACATTTGTTTATTTGAGAAATGTATCTAGCCAACGTCATCTAACTGCAATAAACACATCAAACACTACGAGAGCCACGGTAGTCAGTGACTTAATTTTTGCATTTGCAACTCCTCCCTCGACTTCAAGCAGCACATCTCGCCGAATGGTACCCTGTAAGTTCGTTTGAGATGCCACACGCCTCGCCTTGAATGAGGAAGGGAGTAGACAGTGGCAGTCGTCCTCTAACCATATTTGTGGTCGATTTAAAAGCGTCTTGGTGAACTCCATACTGGTAGCGTAAGCGCTTTACTATGCTGACGGAAGTAGAAATACCCTGCTTCGCGTTAGAACGGAAGTTGCGTGACGTCATATGAAAAGGGCCTATAAGCGCTCAAGCACATACAAAAAAAGCTTGCCACAGTGCACCAGCAAATATAATAATTATGAATGTGTCAGGAAAAAACAGCAAGGAGACCGCATTTACATTTTAATAATTTATTGATAAATAGTGCTTTGTTTTTGGCTCAAAGAAACTCGTCACCTCTGCAGTAGTGGATGCGCCTGTATGCGTGTTTCATACGGTTTACCTCAGAATATATGTTTTTAATATTTGAATTGGTTCATTTTAAAGTAGACATTTCACTCTCTAGATACATTTAAGGCAATCCACAGAGTTTCGAAGTTTCGCGCTCAAGTTCACAGAGACTGAGACGGCAGAAAGCGCATCCTGATGCATGCATTATTTTACAAAAGTGCAACGTTTCCATTTTATTTTAAGAGCAAGGGACAGCACCGACGCCTCCATCTGTCATGCAGTAAGTACGCTACTATTCAGCTTTCACACACCCACAGACACTTAAATAGTGCACATTTTTCTGTTAACATTAGATTGAGCTGACATGTAAAGTTGCTCCTAAAGTTGCCCCACCGGCGACAGGTAGGGTTGCCAACCGTTCCGTATAATACGGAATCGTTCCGTATTTAAGACATAAAAGCAGCGTTCCGTATTAATCCCATACGGAACGCAGTTTGTCCCATATAATCTATATGCAGAGTATATATACAATGAATGTGGAGTTAATGTCTGAGCAAGGTAGCGGTATACAGTTGCTTAATTAAAGAGTGAATCTAAATATTTAACTGTTTCAAGAGATGTGTGCGTGCGTGTGTCTGTCTGTTTGTGCGTGTCTATGCGTGCGCGCTGGTGAGAGCTCTCTGTCATTGAGTGTTGCTACAGTACGTTACCTGGATGCTCTGTTGAACTCATGAAAAGCGAACTGCTTATCACCATTAACACACCATGATATGAATTTTATAAAACTGTACCTACTTCCAGACAAACAAATTCTTGCTACTGCAAGAAGTGAGAAGAAGTAGGCCTACTCATGGAAAAATGATTGGGCTTTGAGAAGCAAAGAAAGAAAAAGTTAAAATCTTTTTTTTTCCTGCACTTTAATCTGTTAAACTTTTGCACTTTTGTTTGCATTGTTCATTAAATTGTTCATTTTTTTGTGGAACAAAAAAACAACATTTCTACATTTACTGTAAAGTAACATTTCCACATGCATGTCTAAATTTAATTAGTTGCTGTTCATATAAAATGACTTTATCAAATCCTGTACTTTTTATTGCACAATACATAAGAATTACAGTTGTTAAAAGATTAACGCACTTTTAAATAAAAATTACAAAATGCATTTAAAAGAACAATTTGTTTCTCGTCACAGTCACAATTTTATGGTGGTAAAATACTTTACTCATATACACATGGTTTGTGTGTATGGTGTGTGACATTTTTATATTACATAATTCTTTTTAGAATTAAATTGTACACAAATAGGTAAAAAAACAAAACAAAAAAAAAAACGTGTTTATGTCTGAGATTAATTTTAGCATTTAATTCAAGCAAAAAAAGATACTTTTTTGAATGTCCCTTATAATGTCCCTTATTTTCCTATAAAGAACGAAGATCGTCCCTTATTTTCCTTTGCAGAAGTTGGCAACCCTAGTGACAGGGCATTTGTGGCCTAATGGTTAGAGAGTCGGACTTGTAACCCCGAAGGTTGCGGGCTTGAGTCTCAGGTGGGGGGAGTGAACAACCAGCGCTTTGTCCACCCTCTATCCCATGACTGAGGTGAGACCCTTGAGCAAGGCACCAAACCCCCAAATGCTCCCCGGTGCCTTGATACTACTATTTTGATCAAATATTGAGAAAATCGCCTTTAAAGTTGTCCAAATTAGGTTTTGATATAATTACGGTAGGAAATCTTCATGGATCATGATCTTTACTTAATATCCTAATCAGTGTTGGGGAAAGTTACTTTTAAAATAATGCATTGCAATATTGCGTTACTCCTTAAAAAAGTAACTAATTACCTTAGTTACTTTTTATGGAAAGTAATGTGTTACATGCGTTACTTTTGCATTACTTTTTAAATCTGGGCAGGGCTTGCTTGTTTGTCCCTTTCACACCAAAATGAAATGAAGTGAACAGGCCTAAGGCTGAAGGAAAAGTAAATTCACGTCTGTACAGTAGAACTGTAGGAAAAGGAAGCAATGAGAAAAATGAATTACTTCTTACTTAGATATTTTGTCTTGTTCCAAAATATCTAAAAATTCTTAAATCAAGAAGGATTTTCTAGACAAGTAATAATTATTGTCTTGTTTTTTTCTGAAAACAAGTCAAAATTAAGTGTGTTTTTGCTTGAAACAAACAAAATAATGGGGTAAGCAAAATACTCTTGTTTTCTGTCTGAAATATGTTTTTGTTTGCTTATCCCATTGGCAGATTATTTTGTTTGTTCTAAGCAAAAAAACACTTAATTTTGACTTGTTTTTTCTGATAACAAGAAAATAATGTTTACTTGTCTAGAAAATCCTTCTTAATTTAAGAACTGTTAGATATTTTGGCTGGAAACAAGACAAAAAATCTAAGTAATATGGTTGAACTGGATCAACAAAGGTCAGCAGTAAAGTCATTGGTTAATAAAATAGGATTAAATACATAAGGAAAACAAAAAGTAACTAGTGTTACTTTTTGAAAAAAGTAATATTATTACGTAACTTGCGTTACTTGTAATGCGTTACCCCAACACTGATCCTAATGTTTTTAACATAAAGGAAAATCGATAATTTTGACCCATAAAATGTATTGTTGGCTATTGCTACAAATTTGCTACCTAAGATTGGTTTTGTGGTCCAGGGTCACATATTATCATAAAAAAGTCTCAATATCTGACTGTGAACCTGATTATTAACCCCTGCAATAAGTAATGTGATGGAAAAGTGCCTGTTCCATCAAATTGCAGTCGTGTCCTGTGGATGTTTAGGCGCCTCAGTCCACAAAAGCCATTTAGGACTGATCTTTTTGTCAATATGGTGTAATGAACTAACAGCAGGAGCTCATATACAGGCCAAATCTATGTCTTTTAGTGAAACAGAACTAAGCAGTTTCCTGTTCCAAAAACCTTAGGGAAAGCAATCTAAGGTGTGTTGCCAGAAATCATATGGAAAAAGCTTTCAAGTTGATTAAGTTAAGCTTGGGGAAGTTTATAGATTTATACTCAAGCCAGACAGCAACACTGTTATCTATAATGTCTTGGCAAGAGCAATATTTTAACAATCCATGGCGACATGGAAATTAATATGCCTTGTGCTTACAAATAAAACCTAGAGGAATACATTCAAACCATAAAACGTACAATTAAACAAAAGTCATGTTTTGTTTTAATCAGGTGTGTGCTGACTCTAAGGCTGTATATCAACCATCTGTTGAGCTCCTGGCTATGGGCCAAAATTGTAATTTGTAATTTTCTTATAGTGTTATGTTTGACAAATTATGTAACTCAACCAAAAGGCTTCCTGTATTTTTGTTAGAATCAAAGACATTGAAGGAGGAAGTTGTCACAATGAAAGTTCAGTTAAAGGGGTCATGAACTGAGAAGTCAAAATTTCCTTGATCTTTTTCATATATAAAAGGTCATTGTACTATAAAAACATCCTGCAAGTTTCAGAACTCATAACTTTCTTGTTAATCTAAAACAGTTTATATTGAAACCAGTCTGTCAAAACAACAGTTTGTAGAATGTGCCACTCTATGATGTAATTGTGTAGCTAAACACTGCCTCAGAAGAAGATCAACACTTGCTTGTTTAGTCCCGTCCCATCGATTCACAGCTGTATTGTAAACAACGAAAGGTAAGCGCAGGTCTACGCAGAAACCAAACAATATGCTTAATTTGAACTTTATTTTTAATGAAGTTCCAGACCTTGTCAGTAAGAACTTGGTCCTTTGTAACTGTAACTGTTTTTATTACATTTTCACTATTGCTTTGTCTGCTTTTACAGATCATTAGATGCACTGTTATGTGTTTTTAAGCTAAATCACATCAGCGTTCATCGACACTCTTAAAAATATGATGATGATGATGATGATGCCATAGAAGCACTTTTTTGTCTAAATGGTTCCATAAAGAACCTTTAACATCTGAAGAACCTTTCTGTTTCACAAAAGGTTCTTTGCGGTGAAAGAAGGTTCTTCAGATTACAAAAAGGTAAGAAAGAGATGGTTTTTTTAAAGAACCTTTGACTGAATGGCTCTTTGTGGAACCAAAAACAGGCATCGCTGTGAAGAACCTTTTAAAGCACCTTAATTTTTAAGAGTGTATGAAGGATGTAGGCTGTTAAACATACACCGCTGTTAGCCAATCATAGCAGTGGTTGTTTATTTACGAGTTTACAATCTGCCATGCCTATTCAAACAGAGCGCTCTGATGAGGAGGGTTGAAACAGGACAAAAAAATATCCTGCTACTGCTAAATTACGTTTTTTATGTTGATAACATGAAAAGTGGACCTCAGTGAACAGTTCGAAATAAAAAACAAACACAGGTCTTGGCCCCCTTAATGTGCCATAAAACATGACATCACACACACACACACACACACACAGTGATATGTATATGCTCTATTATTAATTTAGTCAAATAAATCATTATCACAAGATATGTCAGTGATCACATTTGTGAGCCCAATTCTGAATAAGCAACAGATTAATTCACATTACGAAAATCTTAAGCAAACATCAAACACATTTTGTTTATATATACCTAATACTAGAAAATGTTTTGTTTGCAACTTTCTTTTCATTGTATTGAGCAACTCTAAAGTTTCTCAACATCTTCTAGTACGTGACCAGGAATAACTTTTAAAGCTTTTCAGAAAAGACATGCATAAAGTGCAGTATACTATAATATCCCTGCTGATAAAAACAGCTAGAACCAGCCTAAGTTGGTTGGCTGGTTTTAGCTGGTCAACCAGTCTGGTTTTAGCTGGTCGTAGCTGGTCAGCAGGCTGGTTTTAGAGGGGTTTTGGCCACTTCCTTAGCTGGTCAGGCTGGTCTTAGCTAGTCAGGCTTGGAGACCATATGGAACGACCAGCTAAAACCAGCTACTTCCATCTTAAACCAGCAAAGACCAGCCAACCAGCCTAGGCTGGTTTTAGCTTTTAGGTGTTTTTTAAGCAGGGATACTACAGTATACTATAGTATTACTACAGAGTATGCTGTAGTATAAATTAACAAGTGTAGTAAATACTATAATATACTACAGTATAGAGTGTTATTACGATTTGTCATCAATCCTCCATATTGGCGGCACTGAATATAAACAATACCACTGAACCAAAACGAAACTCGCCTATTTTGCTGATTACTGCTGACGAAAATGGTCAATTGTTGTAATGTTTTGGGCTGTAGTAAGCGGTCGGACTGGGAAAAACATTTGGAGAACTATAGACTGCCAAAAGGAAAAGAGTGCAAAAAACTGTCTAAGGAACAAAAGGCGTTTGTGGTTGGCCAAACTGAACCAGGATTTCCAGGGCAAGAAATTGTGCATTTGTGTTTGTTCTTATCATTTACGGTCAGGTAGGTGAAATATTAGGCTAATATCTTAATTAATATTGCTCATTTTCTCTGTGGTTTAGACAGCATAAATTAGCAGAACAACATATTCAGTAGTACTTTAACCATAATCAATCCTGTCGTTTACATCCGAGTATCGACAGTATGATTGCGCACCTGGTAACTGACAAAATCTTAAAAGTAAAAAAAAAAAAAAAGTAAATCCTTAACTATAGTAAATACTTAAGTTAACTACAGTATTTAGGCTACTACAGTTTATGAATTCACTATAGTTAATACTGAAGTGTAGTAAATACTGTAATATATTGCAATATACTACAATTTACTATTATAAAAGTGCTACAATTTGCTGCAGTATTTTTATCATGTGGACAGATTCAGTTTTATTTCGACTATTCAAAAATGAAATGAAATGCTCTCCATTTAGGATAATTTGGGGATTAAATGAGTTAGGAAAACCTGTCGTTTGAAAACATACATAACTGCAAGAGGAAACAATCATTTGTGTGATTAGACGTCTGAATCAAAGCCACATATTGACTGAGAGATGGCAGTTGAGAAAACTTACCCAGTCAACACTAGTTGTGTGCTAGTTCTATCAACTGTCCACAAATCAGACATACGTCCACACTAGATAGTAGCCTAATACAGTTTGAGCCAAAAAATTTGATACAAATTCAAATTACAAATTCTAAACGAATCGATTAATTACCATGCAGCTCTTCAGATAAGAAGTAATAAACTCTTTCTATTATTATACCATAATCGCGTCTAGTCGCATGCTGCGTTCACGGTTATATTCATTCAGTCAATCAAACCAACAAACATTCTTTATGATTGCGGGTGTTTTTCTTCATTCCGACTGAATATCCTTCTCAAAATTAATTGCACTTACCGTCATCCGGAGTATCATCTGTAAAGGCGAATGAGTTTTATTTTCAATCACTCGTGACATTTGAAAACAACAATAACACGAGTGTGATGAGGAATTTGACGGGATGCAACAGTGTTTGTCCGAACATCTCACTCACTTCCACCCTCTCTCTCTCTCGCTCTCCGTCTATCTTTCTCTCTCCCTCCCTCACTTACACACACTCATTCACTTATAGATGATAAAAAGGATACATCTATAAAATATTTAAAACACAAGGCAGATTTTTAGAAATGTACTCATACCCTCAGGTTTTTAAGTATTTTTCGAAAAAAAAAAGAAAACCATACTAATTTGCACAGGAAAAAAATAATAATAATGATGATGCCAAAACTTCGTGTTCTTCAAGCACCATAAAGTAAAAAAGTACTATAATACTTAAATTTCACGTTTAAAAGATGAGCAAAAACAATGTAATCATTAATTAAACAAAAATGTTTTCAAACACGTTTTCAGTGTGTAAACGGGCATATTAAAAAATACTAAGAATCATTTAAAGGAAATCTGATTTACTTTTTTAAAGAAATAATAATAAATAATCATTTGAAACTAATTAGGACTTTTGTTTTTCAAGAAATTGAGACTCCTAAATACTTTTGTTTGTTTGTTTTGCGTATTCATCTTTTATGTATTTTTCAATAACAATATATGTGAACTACAAACTTACGTGCTTTGTCGTGGGACTCTCAGGACTTCTTAGGTCTTCTTGTGTTGTTTTGATACAAAACTTTCTGAGTACAATTTGTTTCTGCTTGAGCAGTCGGTGGAGAACGATGTAATTCATCAGCACTGATCACTGACGTCCCTGAAGGTCAGCTTCGGTAATGAAAGTGAATGTCACGGCCAAAGAAAATAAATGATTTATGTGGCTTTATGAAATGGCATGTCCACCTGTGGCTGTGAATGTCGCTTTGTATTGCTTCAACTGTCCATTGCAAGATCCATCATCATGATTTGTTTCATAATTCTTTCCACAAATAATCCATGCCCTCAATCTATGCCCAGAACAAGAAGAGTTCTCCAACTTTTTAAAGGTTATATTGCATGGGAACATAAATTAGATGTCATTTTTGTAAGACTGTAGATTAAATTGATGGTGTTCTTTAAGTGTTTGACATCCAGATTCACTGTATAGAAAAGGAGGATTAACCTTCTTCAAAACATCTACGTTTGAGTTCAGTAGAAGATGGTGGCTTTTGAATGACAAGAGAGTGTAAATAATTCATTTTCATGTAATGTTTTTTTTCCTCCAAAAACAAAGAAATGAAGAACACATGGGCCCTCTTTCTTCTTGCTGTTTGTTTTTTGGCTACATGGACCATATCTGTCAAAGAACACTTATTCATGCAAGATCTTATGTCTGAGTTTTTGTGTTCTTAAATTAAATCAGTACCATGAACACTGTCCATCTATTGTTTGTTTTCTTTCTTGTATTTATCATATTCCATGATGCAGAAGTTTAATGCAAGCATGACTGATTGCTTGCACTGACTTTGAATGCTTTGGCATCCAGCTCCTCCCTTGTTGTCACTTTATATATTTAAGCTATTGAAGCACTCTCCTCAAAGTTGCAGTCTCAAGACGTGCTGTGAATGTTAAGGGTCCTTCATTGTTTAGTTGTAGGGTTATTTTGGAAGCCGGCCAACGTCAGCAGTTGCACAAACCATAAAAAATATAGAGGAAGGAATGAATCCTCCGCTTAAAGTTAACAAACAACAGATCAGATGAATGAGGTTTAGCACCTGAAAAATATCTTGGCCTGTAGAAAACACATCCGCTCCAATAAATCCATTACAGAATATTAGAATAAACAAAAAAATACCAGTACATTTTCATAGTGCTTATAGTCTCACTGTATTAATATTATAAAATATAAGTTTGTACCAATACATCATTTACACACCCTCAGCCTGTTTATGAATGTACTGTATAATGAAATCATTCAGCGATATATTTGGGGAAAAAATAAATAAAATGACACAAGCACTTTCTGATGTTTTTTCATACTTTTTGAACCCACATCCTGAAAAAGTCAGGCCAAGGCATTTTGAAAGCTGTTTATTACATTTTTACTTGCTTACTGTCACAGATGACACTTTTAACCTGTTTAGAATTCAATTATTGGCATACACCAAGGAACATTTAGACTAGGTCAGATTGGTTTTTGTGCCAACAAGAATTTCAGTCTTCCTACTCTTTAGTTTAAGAAGATTTGACGTAAACCACTTTTTAATCTCAGCTACACAATCTGAGAGGGTAGACAGAAGAAAAGCAAAGGTGGGTTTTGAGGACAGGTAAAGTAGTGAATACCAAACTACTTTAATGTGTTACCAAGAGGTAGAAGATCAATAATAAATAAAAGAGGACCCAAAACTGAGCCCTGGGGAAGCCCAGTAATAACAAATGAAGGCTTTTATGTACTTCAGCTGTACAAATTGAGTATGACTTGTTGGATAAAACTGAAACCGAATCAGGGAAGTGCTCATGAATCCAACAGACTTCAATCTGTCCAACAAAATACTGAAGGAAGTATGTTTTTGATAAAGATTATGAAAGTTTGCTTGCAATAATCATTTTATGTTGTCATATTTGATTAAGAGGGGGGAATGAAGGATCTGAGTATCCTCAAATCCAAACTGTGTGTGTTTTGCTTCAAAAGAGCAACCATACATTTTTTTTTTTATATTCTTCATTCCTTTATCATTTAATTATTTTATTATTCCATCCAATCATTTATAATAACTATTATAGTCATTTATATACCCATTACATTGATTCATTAATTGATTAGTCATTTATATTATGTTATATTATTGTTGTTTCTAATATATTTTTTCTATTGTTGTTTAGTCTTATGACCGTGTGGTTTCAAGGGCTGTTTGTCTTCATGAATAAGAGATATGAGGGACTGTTTGTGAAACCCAAGGTTTATGGGATGTTGTTGTGAAGCAGATTGGTATAGCAATACTTGTTGGATTTATGTTCTTCAGCTGAAGTCTGAGCATTGAGACACATGCAACTAAAAACTCTGCTTCTTTTTTTACCATCATTACTTCGTCTCCTGCTTCTGCTCTTCATTTTCACTGCTTTTTCCTCAGTCAACAACTTGGCTGACAGAAGACTGTTACTCTGTTAACTGATATTTTCTGACTATAAGAATGTTAAGAATTTAAAGTAGGTTAGGACCATAGTATATTTAGTCATTTTTGTAGTCTTATAGACTTTTTTTTTTAGTCTGTTTGTTTGTTTATTCAGTTTTCTTCTTACATTTTGTCTTTTAAGTATTTTTTTTACCCTTCAAAAATAAATATAAATTATGCATTTTATTAATTGTTTAATTTTTAGATAATGTACTGATGCACTGTTTTTTTTTTTTATTTGTTTTTTAAATAACATATTAATAATAATAATAAAAAAATTATGTCATCATTTATTCATTTATTTAACTTTTTGCTTGTTTCCTGACATTTGGTTTCTGGTGCATGTTTTTAAATTGTAATTATTGTTTATTTCACTGATGCACTGTTTATTAATTTCATGTGTCATTCTTTAATGTATAGAGTAAAAACGCTAATTTAAATTTGCTGGTTTGTTTTTATTTGTTTGTTTATTCTGTTTTCTTCTTACGTTTGTCTTATTTTTAACCATCAAAAAAAAAAAAAAAAACTAAATTGCATATTTTATTAATTGTTTTTCATTCATTTTTAGATATTTTACTGATGCACTGTTTTTATTTTATTTTATTAATTTATAAAATATTTAATTTTGCCATTAATGTCATTATTCATTCATTCATTCATTCACTTTTTGCATGTTTTTCTGACATTTGACTTATGCCACGTTTATTAATTGTAATTGTTTATTTTACTGATGTACTATTTATTGATTTCATGTGTCATTCTTCACTGTATAGGGCAAAAACTGTAAATTAATTTCATTTGTTTGTTTATTTTTTGTTTGTTTATTCTATCTTCTTCTTCAATTTATTTTTGAAGTATTTTTAACCATCAAATCATAAACATAAATAATACATTTTAATAATTTGTTTTTCATTAATTTTTAGATATTTTACTGATGCGCTGTATTTTTTATTTTTAGTTACATTAATTTAAAAAAATGTATACATTTTGTCATTCATGTCATTATTTATTCATTCATTCATTTCACTTTTTTGCTTCTGGTGCATGTTTATTAATTGTAATTATTGTTTATTTTACTGATTATTTTATTGATACTATTTATTGATCTATTTCATAATGAATAGAGCAAAAAATGTAATATAATTTTGTTTGTTTGTTAAATTTTTATTTGTTTGTTTATTATGTTATTTACATTTGTCTTTGAAGTAGGACATTTGTAACCGTCAAAAATAAATTTATTTTTAATTATATTATTTAAATAAAATGTAAAAAAAAATAATAAGAATAATAAAAAGAATTATTGTAGATATTAATTTCATTATTCATTCATTAATTCATTTATTTCGCTTTTTGCTTTTTTCCCTTACACTTGACATCTGCAGCATGTTTATTCATTATAATTTATTAGTTTATTTTACTGCGAGCAAAAACTGTTTTATCATTTTGTTTGGTTGTTTATGTTTTCTTCTTGAAATATTTTTAACCGTCAAAAAAGAAATACAAATTATGCATTTTATTAATTGTTTTTCTTTCATTTTTAGATGTTTGACTGATCCACTGTGTTTCTACTGTCAATTATATTATTTAAAACAACATTTAATTTAGACAATCACTTCATTATTTATGAATTAATGTATTTCGCTTTTTGCTTGTTTTCCTGACATTTGACATCTGGCGTTAATTGTTAAATGTTAAATGAACTAAAATGATTGTTTATTTTACTAACGTACTATTTATCGATTCACGTGTCATTCTTTAATTTAAAGAACAAAAACTGTCATTTAATTTTCTATTTTTATTTATTATCTTTTACTCTTTACAACGATATCCAGTCATTTGCATAACCAATAAGACGAGTTTCTATTGGCTGCCGCGGAATGTCTTTCCTGCGCGCGCACGTTGGAATGGGAATAAGGAAGTAAACAATGTCCACAGAAGGGTGAGCAGTGTGTTCATGGAAAATAAAGCAAAGTTTCCGTAGCGCTGTTGTAGTTAAGCCGTTAAAAATCAACCCCGTCGACTCGAAACGACATCAAATTACCTCGCGGCTCTGGTTATTTTATCACTTAATGAAAGAATATACGAGCTGGTGAGTAGGCTATATAAATGAACGCTTCTGTAAACTAACCTACTATAAAGCAGATACAGTCTGCAACTGCAATACAAGATGTATTACTCCGCCTGTATAAATAACCTCTTGGGTGTGGTAATTATTATAATAGCTGCTATTAAAGAATTACATATCTTGAGACAATAGATAGCACAGATATAGATATCACTAGGATGTTAACAAATTACTGGATTTGAACTTTTTTAGTGGACTGGTATTTAAACATAACAAACTAGTTGTAGTTTTATAAACCTAATTTCTGATCTCCAGAATGAATCAAATCAGGAGTGGATGCACTTTCAGATAATTACAGTTGCCTATAGTTTGTTACTCTTCATCATCTTCAAGTGCCAATAAACCTTGATATCATCATGATGGGAACTCGAAACAACACAGCCAGTGCTGCTCCGAACAATAAGGTGAAATACTCCAGGCTGGCAGATAGTGATGAAGGCTACATTGACCTACAGGTGAGAAAAACTTATGTAGGAAAATGTTTAAACTGCACTACATATGTATTGTCTGTGGCATAAATATAAACACTGTTTTATAGTTCAAGAAAACCCCACCTAAAGTACCCTACAAGGCTATTGCCCTGGCAACGTTCCTATTTCTGGTTGGCTCTGTACTGATTGTTGTTGGATCCCTTCTTTTGGCAGGATGCATTAATGTGATGGTGAGTAGACAAAACTGCAGCATTGTACAATCAGTCAGTATGTTAGACAGTAATGTATGGTCTTGTTGTAGTACCCGGATCGCACAATTCCCGTTCTCATCATCGGCATACTGATCTTTCTTCCCGGATTCTATCATCTGCGGATTGCTTATTATGCCTCCAAGGGTTACCGCGGTTATTCTTATGATGACATCCCAGATTTTGATGACTGAGCTGATCTAGTCATACTGAATGATGTCACTTTTATGTGTTTTCTGCAGATGTTGCATGACTTGCCTTTAGACTTTCATTCTCTTTAAAAGAGGAACTGTGGCACACTGTGCTTTATTGAGCTGCATATCTTTATTTTACCAAAAGAAAACAGAAGTGCAATATTAAGCAAAATAGAGTATTTATTTAGCTAAATGCTTAAAAGGCCAACAAGAAATATGCTGATATTTTCATAGCTTTTATAAAACTTGAAAAAAGTATTGTTTTAAAAGCTATAGGAAATGTATGTAATGGAGCATGTTACTGTATATACTGTACACTATCTGTCAAATGTTTGGACACAAATTAGATTTGTATGCCAAAGATTAAAATAATATACTTTTTTTTTCTTTTTTCTTTTTTTGTAAAATAAGTTAGTCTGGAATGTGAAGAAAAGTAGCAAAAAAAGTACTGTTTCAGTATTGTTTAAAAAGTATCCCAGGATGCACCTCATGAAGTCCTAAGGTATTGTTAACACTTTACAATAAGGTTCATTAGTTAACACAAACTAAGAATGAACAATACTTCTATAGCACTTATTAATCTTAGTTAATGTTAGTATTTCAGTATTTACTAATGCATTCTTAAAATCACAAGTCGTGTTTGTTAATGGACATTGAACTATCATGAGCTGACAGTGAATGACTGTATTTTTATTAACTAACATTAACAAAGATTAATAAATTGTTCATTGTTTGTTGATGTTAGTTACTAATGCTATTAACTAATGCTAACAAATGACATCTTATTGTAGAGTGTTACCAAAATATTTAGGATAGATGTCAAATATGTATGTTGCTTTTGTTTTTTGTTTAATATATATTCTTATATATGTCTTTTTGTGTTTACTTGCATATTTGTTATTTTGTAGTTTTTACAACCTTACCATTATTTTGAAGTGTGGGAAATAGCAAAACTTTAGACTGAGCAGATGTGTCCAAATTTTTGACTGGTAGTTTAGTTGCTATGCAGTATTTTTGTGGAATAAACTGGTTTTATTCAGTCTTCTCTTTGGTTTGAATATGCTTGAAGGAAGTATGTATGGTCGCCTTTTGCTTCCTATTTCTGAGGCAACAAAAAGTTGTATTTTGATGTCCACTGAAAGATATGAGAAGTGTATTTTTTTTTTTTTTAATGTTTTAAATTAAATATTTATGTATTATGATATGCTTTGATTATGTTTTAAGTGAAGAAAGACGAAAGTGTTTATTTCATTAAGATTTCTGATTGTGTGTGTAAGAATTCAAATTTTCGATGTTTACTAAGATCCTTCTATTACTGTATTTATTGAAACCCACATTAATATTTAAAATATCAATAAGCTTAATATATATATATATTCATAATTTATTGGGTACTTTCAATTTTATTTCATTGTTTTTAAAAACATCTTTTTTTTTTTTTTGTAAACAGAACTATGGGATGTTTTATCAAATTAAGTATCCTGAATTATAAACTAAGTTGTTATGTTAGTTATGTTAGATCTAATGAATCCTTAACTTTGAAATCAGTATGATCAACTTTTTGTCTTTCATAAAGTAAAACTGGATTCAAAATATAGTGGTCAAGTTTTAACTTTGAATGGTTTTGATCCACTTCAAATGCTGACTACTTTACAACAAATCTCATAAATCACTCTTGAAATGTTACAATTTGAACTGTTATTGATTTACCTCTAATAACCTTTTTATGAGATAGGAAAAAATATATTTACAAGGAAGGTGTAAGCAAGATCTTAATAGGTCAATACAGCCCTTCTTATAAATTATCTTCTTGAAAATTCAGTATGAGAATTACCTGCACAATTACTAGAAATGTAAACCTTGGATATTATACAATTTGCATACATACAAAACTGTGGATTTTTTTTTTTCAAGACATTTCCAAATCTTTTAACACTTTAGTATTACTTTTTAAATCATAGCAGTAATTGCTTGTTTGTTTTTTAATATACAAAGTTCTATTTTTAGCAAACATAAAAACCCTTTCACACCAAAAGTGAAATGAATAAGCCTCAGGCTTAAAAGTAACTGCATTACTTTACCAGTTACTTGGTAAAAGTAATCTGATATAATACGTTACCACAAACTTTTATTCTCTCTGTATCAATACATATGCATACATACATACATACACACACACACACACACACACACACACACACACACACACATATGTATGTGTATGTATATATATAACAACATAGCTTACTGCTGTAACGTAACGTTACATTGTTTCACATAGTATTATAAAGTATATACTGTGTGAAATATGCAGCAGGGTAGTGTTCCTTCTTTCTGAATTCGAAAAGCCGATGACGCTCCCTGACCTGAAGACAAAACACAAGAATTCACTGCCCTCTAGTGGACAATAATTGAAAATGTTGGACCTACGATATAGCAAGTGATCTGTCACCGCTAGGGGGCTCGCAAACTACCTTTTGATCCCATAAATAGTACACCAGAGGTCTTCAATCCTGCTCCTGGGGACCCACTCTCCTGGAAAGTTTATTTCCAACATGCTTCAGCACACCTGCCTCCAATTTTCAAGCAGTTTTGAGGAGCTTGATTGGCCACTTCAGGTGTATTTGATTAGGGTTGTAGCTAAAATCTTCAGGATAGTGGGTCCCCAGGAACAGGTTTGAAGACCTCTGTAGTACACTATGAAAGTCAACAAACTTTGAAGGCTTCTTCGAGATATATGTATCTCGAAGAAGCCTTCAAACTATATATATATATATATATATATATATATATATATCCGTGATGATAAATAATATTAGTAATAATCATATTGTTCAAGAAGGCAAAGTTTGTCTTGAAATATGATCCCATGAAGTTCACTGCAGGTAAAGCAGAGTAATAAAATGTAGTGTGTTTGCATTTTACAATACAATACTTCATTACTATGGTTTTACTGAACTGAAAATCACGGCAACATCCATGAGAAATTTTCATTTAAGCTACCATTTTATCCAACCCACATTATATGGCAGCTATCACAAGTCGTCCTAGTTCACATGTTTACTTGGGTTTCGCAGTCTCCGGAGTGATTTCCGTGTGCCCAGATGATAAACAAGTTTAGAATATCGGCCAAAGTACAACATCAGACACACCTCTGTATTATGAGGTCAGAGTAATAGTGAAATAGCTACCCTAAAGCTGTAAAAATGTAGGGCTGAGGAAAATAAGGTTTTTGTCTATTAAATATCAGCTGTCCTTAACAAAGTGTTACTTTGTTATTAAAACATTCTTTCTTAAGACGCAACAGCTGTCTGTTAATGTGTGTATTGGTCCATTTGTTTCTCCGCGTGCGTTCTGCGCATGCGCGCCCCTGTTTGGCGAAACAGCAGCGGGAGGAGTGAGTGAACTCAACGCGAGAGGTGCACTGATGCGCCAGCTCAAGCCTCCCATAGAGACAAAGTTTATGCGCTTGGTTTTCCTCACTACATTCACAGAAGCAGAAGAAAAATGAAATATCACTGGCAAAATGTTTGAGAATTGACTGTGATATGGAACTAACGCTGAGAGAGTATACATTCTTACTTTTGGAATAATTCTCACCGTGGTGTTTTTCCGTCTTCAACGCAAAACAGCGCTGCTTACCACAGCTGATAGATGAAGTGATACAGGTGAGCATAAACAACAGTTTACTCTTACAAGTTCCGTTCTTTAAGATAGACTAGTTTGGAAAGAAGAAACATTTCTAGATTAAAAAATGATGTGGAAATAAAAACACTTTGACTTTTAATTATACGGTGTGTGTAATTCTAAAACAGTTAATTACAACGCTCTTAAGTTTAAATTAAAGTAAGTTTGTATTAAACCGCTCAGTGTGTTTAATAACTCGTGTGATTAATCTATCTATATCTAATATATCTATTCTGTCATTTATGTTCATTTTCGTAACTTAAGTTGTATATAGCCAGCAACATTTATATGCTGATTTGGCTCTATTGACCCAAAGTTTTCGGCAATTTTTGTTTGTCAGTGTGTTTGTTTGAGAATTGGGGGGTGTAACTAACGTTTGACTGTCAGTGGCAGTTCAGTGAGGATGAATTAAAGGGTTTTAATTGCCCCTGCAAGGGGTCCAAGTAGATTTTGTGGGGGCAGGTTGAGCAGAATTGCCACCATCTACCCAGCAGATGCTTGTCAGTTGTTTTAGGTCAATTTCTGGCCTGTTCATCTTCAATACAGCATATGAATTCAGGTTAATGGTTGATTGGGAGACTTTTCCCAGTCATTTGACAAAAACCTGAATTCATTCCTATATTTGCATATTTAATCTTTTTTATTTTCTCTCAGGTTAGGTAACTCTTATTGTATCGCTGTTATTGAAGTTTATTAAGCGTTCATTGATCAAATTTCCCTAATTGAGAGTAAACAATCCTTATTGAGTGTAAACAATGGCTGTGACAATGGATTTTCTTTTTAGTCAGATGTTAGCCGAGCGTGACTCACATGTAGATCCAGAGTGAGCCACATGCATAATGTAGTCAAATTCACAGTGGTGGGACATCAGAGTCAGACATCACTCTTATTTACAGTGATACTAATCTGTCACTTTTTCAGGCTCACTGCAGCCAGATTATCCCAGATTACAGAGTGTCTATGGCTGATCTCAGATGATCTCAATGTATGGATTATGATGCTTGCATAGGCAATGGTGTTAAATCATTATGATTATGCAGCACAGTCATGGATATGGCACTTTCTCTCTTCTCCAAAAGGCTGATGATGTTTTATGAGGGTTTGACACTTTTGAATTTGTACGTGCTTCTTTCTGTCACTGTTAGTTTTGTTTGTGTTTGCGCCACTGCAGGAATTTGCATGTTGGTGGAGACTGACAAATTCATGGTCAGCTTTTAGGTTCACTGAATATTTTTCCCTATACAAACAGTGATCTCATTCCTTTCTGAAGCAATCCACCTATATAGCAGCTAAATCTCTATTATTAGTCTAAAATGTGTTTGGATGTTTTTTTAAGTGCACATCTGGCTGCATCATCTGTTGAGTTCATAAAAAGGATATTGTTAAAGCTTTGTAAAATAAAGAAAGTGGGTTAACATTTCTGACCTCTACAAATCAATGGTTAGTCCATTTGGCTGATTAAATTCGTGAGCTCTGGTGTAGCGGCGATCACGTCAGCAGGGAATCTGCTCTGAGCTTCAGAGTTTCATGTCCAGCTGCTGCAGATGATCTGTTTATTTGCTCTAGTGAACAAATGCACTTGTAAAGTGGGACTCGCTTTCACAGTATGACGCGACTGCTGTTTTAAAGGCTTTCAAAGAGTAAACAGTTCTGTTGCAGGTTGCTAGTGTGAACGTTTTTTGTTTGTTTAGACGTTTACAGTGTTTTCTGCACTTCTTTGAAGCTCAAGTTCAGAATATCTCAGAGGAGCACATCATGTGAGGTTTTGTTACATACTGGCCTCATTAAAGTCAACATGAAGCCCCTTTAGAATCTCATTTTACTTTCATGAAATGAAAGAGGATATTCAATGACACAATAATACAAATTAGGAATTTAAACATTACCAGTGGGTGTTATATAGAGTGCTTTGGTGATGACATACAGTATTTTTAATGTTTTTTTTTTTTTTAAGAATTCTCTTCTGCTCACCAAGCCTGCATTTATTTGATCCAAAGTACAGCAAAAAGAGTACAATTCTGAAATATTTTTACTATTTAAAAGAACTGTTTTCTATTTTAATATATTTTAAAATGTGATTCATTCCTGTGATTTCAAAGCTGAATTTTTAGCATCATTACTGCAGTCACATGATCCTTCAGAAATCATTCTAATCTAATTTGCTGCTCAAAAAACATTTATTGTCATTATTATGTTGAAAACTGCTGAGTAGATTTTTTTTTACAGGTTTCTTTGATGAATAGAAAGTTCAGAAGAACAGCATTTTTTTGGAAATAAAAAATCTTTTGTAGCATTATAAATGTCTTTATCATAATCATCCTTGCTAAATAAAAGTATTAATTTCTATAATTTCGAAAAATTATACTGACTCAAAGCGTTTGAATAATATAGTGTATATTGTTACGAAAGCTTTTTATTTCAGATAAATGCTGATCTTTGGATCTTTCTATTTTTTTAAATTATAAATAATAATAATAATAATAATAAAATAAAATTACAATCTAAAATATTTTCAAATAGAAAGCAGTTATTTTAAATAGCAAAAATATTTCACCAAATTACTGTTTTTGCTGTATTTTGGATCAAATAAATGCAGGCTTGTTGAGCAGAATTTTTTAAAAAACATTAAAAATCGTACTGTTTTTGACTGGTAGTGTATTTTTGTAGGGCAACTCAGAAATCAGCATCATTCAGATTCCTTCGAAGTAAAAAACAATATGATTTTTGCACTGGCTTTTTGGATTATTGCTGTATTGTTAATCATGATATATATATATATATATTTTTTTTTTTACAAATGAACACTACTAAATTTTGAAGCCATGGTTTAATGACTTTAACGTCACCTTTACTAAGCATCCCACATCAGTCCTTATTTACTGTAAAAACATTTTCACTAAAAGTTTCAGATACAATAGTTTGCAAAAGTGTGATTATAAAAACAAAGGCTGTGAAAGCAGCTAATGAGTAGGTGCGTTTTCCTGTTTGGCGTTTTATGATAAAACCAAATAGAAAATAAAAAACCATGACAGAATATTACAGATGTCACTGAATAAAATGTGAAAATATCTTGAGCTTGTGTAAACCACAACCCTTATTCCAGTCACTTCACCAAAAACCCATTGAAAAACCCATTTGACGATGGACCCAGAAGTACTAAAATAATTTGGTTTTAGCCTCCAAAAATATGTCATCCCCTCAGTTTTTAGCAGATTTTGCAATGGACAATCACTAAATGCGTGGCCTAAGTGACATCAGCAGAAAAAGAATGTTGGAAGTGCATTTACATTTTCAGAGTCACAATTAGACTAGAAAAGTGTAACAAAAGTTAATAGTTTACTTGTTTCGCATCAAGTTTGATTTCTTGTTGACTTTAGGATCAAATTGACTTTTTTATCTGATATGTTAGAACATTTTTACAGCCCAGCTTGATTGAACATTTCTGAGTTTCATTGTCATCCTTTTTAAATTGAATGCAGAGTAGGTCAGATATGAATAATTGAATGACTGGTGATCCGTTTGCATTAAGCTTAAGCTTGTAATGAATGGTCTATATTTAATTTTCACGCTCAGTTTGGCCCAGCTCCTTCTCATTACAGCTAGTGACTGAGAGAAATTTGTGACATGAGTTCAGATATCTATTGTAAACCCCAAGAATGAATGGACGGCTGAATTGAACTCTTGCCCCCGAAGGTAAATAAATTAGTTTTTACTGCCGCTCATTGAATCTACAACAGTAATTCAAAAAGACAGCCTTTGTGTGCTTAGTAATTTATGTAGGACTTTGGCCTAGCTAGGATGGTGTTAACATGTTGCTAATGTTCCCATTAAGATTGAAAGCATTATTTCTCAGTGTGTTGTGTTTGTTTAAAATGACCAGTTTTTAAATGTCTTAGAGAAAACATTAAGGAAATGGTCCATTTGATCATTTTGCAAACATTATGGGAATGTTACTTTTGAAGGTTCTCTAAAAGCTCTTAAAAAGTCTTCAGATAACATGTTGAGAATGTTAAAGTCCAGATAACTTTGAACAAATGTTCTATTAACATTAATGAAAGAACATTTAGGGAACCTTATACGAGAACATTAGCTTAAGTTGTGGGAATTTTCTGACCAGCTTTTGTCAGAAAACAGGTTTATCAGCATCCCATATAGGTGATGCATTGCATTTAATAATGTACAAGAAAGTACTACTTAATTACTCAAGTTCTCATGATTTTTGTACCACAGGTTCTCTGAATGGCTGAATAGACGCTAACAAAGTAAACAGGCTGGTAGCCGGGTGTGCGGTGAGAAACGTGTGACCTGAGGGATTGTCTTGGGACCCCCTTTCGGGAGTCTTTAAGAATGGCTCTCCCTCATTGCGCGGGGGTAATGAGCAGGCGTTTGCATAGCGCGCAGGCTCACGTTGAGCTAAGTGGAGCGCTATCTTTGCACGAGTCACACGCTTTAGTATTTACAGCGGCACACAGCAGGCCTATTGCTTCTTGATGTGTTAATGATTTACCAGAGACATGCAGTGGTAGACTGATGACTCAGTAGCATTAAGGCATTCATTGAGGGCATATTAGCAATTGTCTCGAAACTTCCTGTCTACCCACATGACCATTATTGATGGTATATGCAGTTGTAAAGTCATCGTTACACAGGTTAAGTAGATCAGTATCTATAAATGAGTAGTTAACATGACATGTGAAGGAGTAACACCTGTGTCCTGAACAGTCTTGGGGAAGTTACTTTTAAAAGTAACTAAATGTAACTAATTGTGTTACTTAGTTACCTTTTTGGAAAGTAATGTATTACTTTACTTTTGCCTTGCTTCTTGTCACCTGGGCTGGGCTTGCTTATTTTTAATAACAAAAATGTAAAGACCCTTTTACATCAAAAGTGAAATTAATAAGCCTCAGGCTGAAGGAAGTGAAGTGCACCTCACTCCTAATTTCTCTCAATACGGGGACAGGAGAGAAGTTACATTTTACATTTATTCAGTTGGCAGACGCTTTTATCCAAAGTGGTTTACAATTTGGGAATACAACAAGCGACTAACAAGATACGAAGTGCTAATAATACCATATATTAGGCATTGTTTAGATAAATACAAACTAGAAAGGAACAATAAGAATTTTTTTTTTTTTTCCCCAAGTCAAATAGTGTTGAAGGAGGTGAGTTTTCAACAGTCGCTTGAAAATTGTCAGGGAGTCAGCTTTCTGCATAGGGGTGGAAAAATTATTCCAGCAGGCAGGAACGGTGAATGAAAATGTTCTGGAACGTGATTTTGTGCCCCTCTGTGATGGTACAATGAAGCGTCTCTCATCAGATATTTTCTTGTAAATGTAAAAGTAATGGGTTACTTTACTAGTTACTCGAAAAAAGTAATCTGATAACATCACTCGTAATGCTTTCCCCCCAACAATAGTCCTGATACGGAGCCCCCAAAGGGACATGGTGGTGGAAAAAATAGTTTTTTTAAATTCTTAATTTCTTAAAAAGTTTTTTTAAGTTCTCTCGTAAAGATATTTGCATTCACTTGCAAAACTTCTCTCGGAAAGATTTTTATACTCCCTTGCAAAACGTTCGCATTTTCTCACAAAGATATTTGCGTTCCTTTTTAGCAAGTCTTTTTGCGTTGCCTTGCAAAACTTTTGCATTCTCTCGCAAAGATATTTGCATTCACTTGCAAAACTTTTGCGTTCTCTCGCAAAACCTTTTGCATTCTCTCGCAACGATTTTTGCGCTCCCTCTCAAAACCGTTTGCGTTCCCTTGCAAAGATTTTTGCGCTCCCTTGCAAAACGTTTGCATTCTCTCACAAAGATATTTGCATTCATTTGCAAAACTTTTGCGTTCTCTCGCAACGATTTTTGCGCTCCCTCTCAAAACTGTTTGCGTTCCCTTACAAAGATTTTTGCGCTCCCTTGCAAAACGTTTTCATTCTCTTGCAAAGATATTTGCATTCCGTTTTAGCAAAAGTTTTTGTTCCCTTGCAAAACTTTTGCATTCTCTCGCAAAGATTTTTGCATTCACTTGCAAACCTTTTGCGTTCTCTCGCAACGATTTTTGCGCTCCCTTTCAAAACTGTTTGCGTTCCCTTACAAAGATTTTTGTATTACCTTGAAAACTTTTGCGCTCTCTCGCAAAACTTTTTGTGTTCTCTCGCAAAGATTTTTGCGTTCACTTACTTTACAGCTTGTAAGTTAGAGGTTCATAATGAAACGGTTCATAGAGTTTTATTTTGAACTTGGACTCAAGTTCGAAGAAATACAGTCAGTGCTTAGACATTCTAAAATGCTTAATGTGTCTAAAACAGTGACACTGGAGACAAATTCGGTATTAATAAATACTATTAATACTAAAAGCATAATATTAAGAAACTTAATATTAGTTAAAAATTAATATAAATAAACTTAATATAAATAAAGCAGATAGCCAAGAATGCAACACACTAATGCAAGTTAAGCTTTTTCTCCACCACAGAAAAACGCTTAAGGTAGGCTAATGGACGAGACAGTAATATAAAAAGACCAAATCTGATACACAGTTTATTAATAAAATCTATTAGGCACAGGAAAGCAGACGAGCACAGAATATATACAGAACCCGCACAGTTTCACATGTTTTCTCCTCTGTAGAAATATTATAAACTGTTAACATGGCTTAATGGATTGCCGTGTTGCTTGCCTGTACATAGTATATTTTTTATAAAATATAAAATTTGGGCAATTTAGCACTCTCTGTTCATATTCTGGGCTTATTTGCTTTCCTGTGTGTATAATTTATAAATAAACTGTATACTGAATTTGGCCTTTATATACCACTTTAATTAAGTCCATTAATTAAGCTTTTTATATATATATATATCGGGGATATGCTTATTGTGCAATTTGATAGGTTACGTTTATATTCTGGGCTATTCTGCTTGTCTGTATGCTTTATTAATTAGGTGTGTACTATATATGTTACTCTAGTGTTTCACATAAAGTGTTTTAGAATGTCCAAAAAACATGCCTTGTACTAGCCTAAACACTAACTGTATTTCTTTATACCTGAATCCAAGTTCAAAATAAAACTCTTATGAAACGCTACTTTGTGAACGTACAGATCTGTATGAACCACTGCAAGCTGTAAAGGAAGTGTTTGTCTGAACTCAGCTGGTTTTGCGAGAGAACGCAAATATCTTTGCGAGGGAACACAAAAGTTTTGCAACAGAATGCATATATCTTTTGCGAGGGCCTGAATTGTTTCTTGAGGGAACGCAAAATTTAAATAAATTTTCTTCGCACCCTGAATTTTTTCCACTCACCCCGATTTTTTTTCCACCCCCATGTCCTTTTGGGTATCCTGAAGTGTGGCATTTTAATTTAATTTCAATTATTTATTTATTAATTTTTTGTCTCCTACATATACAATATTGGTTCTTCTATACCAAAAAGTGAAATTTATTTTAAATATAAACAGAGCTTTCTAAAGGAATTAGATCATAATGCAAATGTTTCATTTTCCATAGATATATAATAAATGAGAGAGTATTTAATCACAATTACGGCTGGGAAACTCGTTTTAATTGGCTTAAACTGTCAGCGTCCTCTCATGAGCTTGAGACATCACATGCTGTACTAAAATTTGGGTTGCGCTTTATTTTACAGTATGTGTACTTACATGTACTTACAATGTAACTACCTATGAAATTCTGGTAATATAAGGTAACTACATAGGGTAGGGTTAGGTTTAGGGTTAGTACCTAGTTATTACCCAGTTATTGTAATTACTAAAAGAACATAGTATGTACATGAGGAACAGGACTGTAAAATAAAGTGCTACCAAAGTTTGACTCATAGCTTATGAGTCAAACTAATTTTACAACTTTCCTTGTAACTATGTAGGTTTATAGATGAGTTACTTCAATTCAGAGATGTTGAGCTTACTGTGTGCATATATGCAATACAGTGCGTATGAAAGGTCCCATAATCCTCCTGTGTGCTTTGAGATTACAGGAACAGGCAAAGCAAAGGAGGTGTGGACGTGTTTATGACATACTATATGTAGCTCAATGCTTTCTGTGGCTGAGGTTTGTTTGCCTTGCGTTTGATCTTGTATGTTTGATGTTTTTCAGGTATGTGAATCTGTATGAATGCCCATCATGCTACTGAAGAACTTTCCTCTGTTGGAAGTCATTGTTGCAGTACTGTCCCTATTCAGTGAGTATTATACAGTAACTACTTTACAACTCTAATATATAAGCCTTTATAAGTCACCAGTGTAAATATATACAGTTGAAGACAAAATTATTAGCCCCCCTGTGAAATTTTTACATTTTTTAGAATATTCCCCAAGTGATGTTTAACAGAGCAAGAGAATGTTTTCACATTATTTCCTATTTCTTTTTCTTCTAGAGAAAGTCTGATTTCTTATAGCTGCTTAAATAAAAGAATTAAAAACAATATATATATATACACTGCTAAGGTCAATATTATTAGCCTCCTTACAAAATTATTAGTTTGATTAGCTATAGTTAAGCCTTTAAATTGCTCTTTAAGCTGAGGACGAGTATCTTGCGAAACAACTAGTAAAATAATATGCACTGTCTTCATAGCAAAGACAAAAGAAATTAGTTTGGACTTGAAGAAAGAATACACACATTTATCAAAGCGTTTTCAAGTGTCAAGAACTGCAGTGAGATGCATTATCAAGAAGTTTAAAGAGACCAACACAGTGGCGAACAAGACGGGCAGAGGCAGGAAGCTAAATATTTCAAAAACTTTGGAAAGAAAACTAGTGAGAGAGGTTTCTAAAGACCCAAGATCAACTGCCAAGACACTATTGAATGACCTAGAATTGAACTGCAAGGTTGCCGACCAAGAAAGACTCCACTTCTGAAGAAGAGACACCTCCAAGCAAGAATGAAGTTTGCTAAGGACAACCTGGGGCAATGTGATGCATACTGGAAACGTGTCCTTTGGTCAGATGAGACAAAACTAGAGCTTTTTGGCCATAGAGATGTTGCCTATGTTTGGAGAAAGAAGGGAGAGGCATTCAACCCAAGAACACGGTTCCCACAGTAAAACATGGTGGTGGGAGTATAATGCTGTGGGGATGTTTCAGTGCGTTTGGAACTGGGAATCTCATCAAGGTTGAAGGAAACATGAAAAAGGAAGACTATAAGATGATTTTGAAAGACAACCTCAGACAGTCTGCAAGATATCTTGGTTTGGGTTGACATTTTGTCTTCCAGCATGATAACGACCCAAAGCATACCTCACTTCTGGTGAAGAAATACCTCCAAATGAGCAAAGTGAGTGTACTTGACTGGCCTGCACAAACCCCAGACTTGAATCCAATAGAAAATCTGTGGGGCACACTAAAGTCCAGAGTTTGTGCCAGAAGACCAACAAATCTGGAGGAGCTTGAGAGATTTGCTAAGGAAGAATGGGCTGTCATTCCTCAGGAGACATGCTTGAAACTTGTTGAGAACTACAGCAAACGACTAAAGGCTGTTATCAAGCAAAAGGGATACACGATTGACTATTAACATCAGAGGGCTAATAATTTTGTCTTCAACTGTATGATTTCCATGTATTTTCTCCTTATCCTAGATCACACAAGTGCAGCTGAAATCCACGTCCGTGCCAAGAAAGGGGACAGTGCTGTGTTGACATGCAGTCTTCTAGCCCTGGATGAGGGCAGCTCTGCCCGTCAGCATGTCATAGAGTGGGTGCGTCAGGGCTACGATATCCCCATCCTCATCCAGTTTGGAGTGCACGATCCCCGCGTGCATCCCAACTATGACGGTAAGACCATTTCAACAGATTTTATTGACATTTTTCCATTAGATTTAAATGTCTATACTATTACCTCTGAGTTGGGACAGATATGGCGCTTTTCGAAACGCTTGCCGAACATCCTACTATTCACATTGCAGTATCTCTCACCTCTTTCGTAATTCATCCTCCTGAGTGCCACTTTGGTCATAGCGTGTCTCGGCTTACAGTAACTCTGCGCTTTTGTGTGCTGTGGGACCTGCTAGTTTCTCCCCCTCTCATTGCTGAGGGACTCTATTGTGTCTTTGGGAGCTGGAATACAAAGGGTGTCTACGGGGAGAAGAGTCTTTCAATAGGTTGAAAATACCCCCCCCCCCCCCCCCTTAAAAAGACAATGGCTCTAGTACAGAAAGAAACAAGCTGGCTTGGTAACACTGTTTTCTGTTCTTGGATGAGTCTCACCTTCCAGGCAGTGAGTGGGTGACAGGTTCAGCTCTGCAGTTTATGCATGAGCGCAGTGAGTCCCTTTGCAATTAAACAAATTCTCGAAGACAGCGCTGCGCCTGTTCATTGCGATGTTGCCTGGGCGATGGAATGCAAACCTACTGAGCATCAGCAATAACTGATTAAGCTAACTTATAATATGGTTGATAGTCAAATTAATTTTCGTGTGCAGCAAACAATGGTCCTTGTGGTAATGTGTAAAGAATTACGAATTAATTTACAAACGACTTTTGTTTACTTGTGCGACAAGCACAAGTGAATTAGTTTTGATTTGTGCAATGTGCAGCAGTTCATACACAGAATACACAAATTTGTTTAAAAAGTGTAAAAAGCAGTGCTTTTGTAATTTTTAAATGCTTTGTAAGCTAATTTATTTTCTTGTGTGACAAGCAACAATTCATGGGAATTTGTTTACTTGTGAAACATGTATGTGTTTACATGTGCAACAAGCAACATTGTCACCCATCCCTTCAGTGGGACGCCTAAGTTTACTTCACCATTTTACAAATAAATCCTAATTTAATCATGACAAACTATATATCGTTGGAAATGTCTAAGACTCCTAAATTGATATTTTACAATTTTCATGCTTTAGAAGTCATAAGAAAATATATATCACTTGAAAACTTCAAATTTTAATAATATTGCATTATCTTGGAAAATGTACACCAAAATAATATTACAAAATGTTTTCGTTCAGGAATTATTAAAAATACTGCATTTTCACGTCTGTGTGAAATGGGAGTGACCGTTAAAGGGTTAAGTGAACGTAGGTCCTTTTTAAGCTAATTTATTTACAATAAGCAATGCTTTTAAATGAATTGGCAGTGCTTTATAGGCTAATTTCTTTACTTGTGCGACAAGCAAATGTTTAAGTGCTAAAGTGAACTTGCAATGGTTCATACTCTGATTTCTTTATTTGTGCGACAAGCAACATTTTTAAGTAAATATTGATCGCTTTTCAAGCAAATTTGTTTACTTGGGCAAGAAGGAACAGTTTCTAAGTGAATCTGTTAACTTGTGCAACACTTGTGCACATCATGCACAAACTTGTTTACATCAACAAGCAACGTTTTCATGTTTACTTGTGCGACATGCAACAGTGCGCACACAAAATTGTTTACATTTGCGACATGCAAAATTTTTAAGTGAATGTAGTTCGCTTTTTAAGCTAATTTATTTGCTTGTGCAAAAAGGAACAATTTTTAAGTGAATGTGTTTACTTATGCAACACATAACAGTTCATGCACAAACTTGTTTACATCTACAACATGCAACATTTTAGGTTAATTTGCAAAGCTTTGTAAGCTAATTTATTTACTTGTGCGACAAGCAACATCTTTTAAGCAAACTTCCAACAATTTATATGTGAATTTCTTGTGTGAAAACAACAGTTTATAAGTGAATTTGTTTACTTGTACAACAAGCAACATCTTCTAAGCAAACTTTCAACAATTTATATGTGCATTTCTTGTGCAAAAAGCTAATTTATAAGTGAATTTGTTTACTTGTGCAACATATAATAGTTCATACATAAATTTGTTTACATGTACAACAAGCAACATCTTTTAAGCAAACTTCCAACAATTTATATGTGAATTTCTTGTGTGAAAAGTAAGTTTATAAGTGAATTTGTTTACTTGTGCGACATGTAATAGTTCATACACAAATTTGTTTACATGTACAACAAGCAACATCTTTTAAGCAAACTTTCAACAATTTATGTACATTTCTTGCACGAAAAGTAACAGTTTATAAGTGAATTTGTTTACTTGTGCAACAAGCAACATCTTTTAAGCAAACTTCCAACGATTTATATGTGAATTTCTTGTGTGAAAAGTAAGTTTATAAGTGAATTTGTTTAATTGTGCAACATGTAATAGTTCATACACAAATTTGTTTACATGTACAACAAGCAACATCTTTTAAGCAAACTTCCAACAATTTATATGTGAATTTCTTGTGCAAAAAGCAAATTTATAAGTGAATTTGTTTACTTGTGCAACATGTAATAGTTCATACATAAATTTGTTTACATGTACAACAAGCAACATCTTTTAAGCAAACTTTCAACAATTTATGTACATGTCTTGCACGAAAAGTAACAGTTTATAAGTGAATTTGTTTAATTGTGCAACATGTAATAGTTCATACACAAATTTGTTTACATGTACAACAAGCAACATCTTTTAAGCAAACTTCCAACGATTTATATGTGAATTTCTTGTGTGAAAAGTAAGTTTATAAGTGAATTTGTTTAATTGTGCAACATGTAATAGTTCATACACAAATTTGTTTACATGTACAACAAGCAACATCTTTTAAGCAAACTTTCAACAATTTATGTACATTTCTTGCACGAAAAGTAACAGTTTATAAGTGAATTTGTTTACTTGTGCAACATGTAATAGTTCATACACAAATTCGTTTACATGTACAACAAGCAACATCTTTTAAGCAAACTTTCAACGATTTATGTACATTTCTTGCGCGAAAAGTAAGAGTTTATAAGTGAATTTGTTTACTTGTGCAACATGTAATAGTTCATACATAAATTTGTTTATATGTACAACAAGCAACATCTTTTAAGCAAACTTTCAATGCTTAATATGTGAATTTCTTGTGTGAAAACCAACAGTTTATAAGTGAATTTGTTTAATTGTGCAACATGTAATAGTTCATACACAAATTTTTTTACATGGACAACAAGCAACATCTTTTAAACAAACTTTCAACGACTTATATGTGAATTTCTTGTTCGAAAAGCAACAGTTTATAAGTGAATTTGTTTACTTGTGCAACATGGTTCATAAACAATTTCTTGTGCAACAAGCAATGTTTTGAGGTGAATTTGCAACACAATGTTTAAAAAGCAATTTTTTGTACGAACAAATGATAATTGCACAAATAAATGATAATGTAATCAAATTTGACTAATTTAACAAAGCAATATTAGCAAATACATTTTCAGTCACGGTTAATCACTTTTTTTATAATTCAACAAGTGATGGTTTATGAACAAATTTGACAAGCAATGTCTTTTTACTTGTTTGTTTACTTGTGCAAGAGAATGTTGCTTAAAATCAAATGTTTGGTTTGGTGGCTTCACATCTCTTAGTGTGTTAGCATTTTTTAGTTTTCAGTGGTTTTCGTGACTGAACACAACTGAATATTGATTTTATTCACATTCCTTCCTTGTGAACTGAAAGAAGGAATGAATGGCCTCTTGTAAACCAACAGCCGGATAAAGGTTATAGGGCGTCACAACTGTCGTTTTATATGATGAGAAACAAAGAAAAGAAACAAAAGGTGTAAAGCCGGGACTTTTCGTGCTGTGGGGGGGGGGTGCAGCATGGGAAGAGGTGAAGGGTGAGCTTGGTGCAAATTTCGTCGCCTTAGGCTATATAGTGTCTCATGTGTCCACTCTGGAGCACACATTATTCGAGATGCCATAACTGTTACACTATACAAAATCAAAAGCACATTTAGGGCTTGTGATGGTCATTTTTATATACCATAACTAGATAGATTCCAGCTTGCTAAACCTAGTGATCTATAGATTGTGGTGAAAAGCGTGACCATCAGAGGACTTTTAGTGACGCTCTGTATTCCAAATGACCTCCCATCCCCCTCATCTGTCAGCATTCAAAAACTCAATTGAGTCAAAAGTCTTTCTAACTAGCAGCACGCTATCTTGAAAGGCCATTGGTCTGATCAAACCAAGCAGCTTCCCAGTAGCCCGTCGTGGTGATTCAAATTTCAAAAGATAACAGTGTCTTGCAACACAATGAAATGAATACAGATGACGACTATGGTGTGAAACCCGAGCCTCGCTTTCCTGAGCTGAAACTGGAGAGGTCCTACCTGGGAAACCTGTGCCATGAGGTGACACAATGTCTCTGGGATATAAGGCAGCGGATAGGATTGAGACTCCAGGTTTCATAGCCTTAAGTCACAGACTTGATGAATACAACCATTTTGAATTTGAAGGTGGATGTGGTGACTTGAGTGTTACTTAAATAGACTTAATTACAGGTCATTCTAACTAAAGATTAATACGTTTGTTTTTAAACATGATTTAACAGCCATAAACCACTTAAAATAATTGTACTTGTATTTCTCCAGCAAAATCCTGGGCTAGCATTGGCTTCATATGATGAAGTAAGTGGATACAAATGACAGCATATGTTACTTCATACGTTAAGGAGTCTAATATTAGTTTCTCCTGAGATTTGAACCACCGTCGACTAAGCAACGGACCGAGCGCTTGTTTGTACGACCGTCATCTGCTGTGGGAAATGGTTAGTCAGTCATAAGTAAACAAGTGAGTTAGTAATTGCGTGTTAGTACTTTGCTGAAGCAGGAAACAGGTGAACACACACAGATGATGCTTTTTTTTCATTGTATTAGAATAACTATTGATGGTTGTTAAGAGAAATTTTCCAGTCCTGTTTTTAATTATCCATTAATGGGTATAAACTCTCATGCCTAAGGTTGGTTTACTCATGTTTTTCTCATAAAATATACCTAGAGGGCAGATTTACTTCTCTGATTTTCCCCCCACAACTCTGGAATTAATTTCTCTATTATGTTTGATTTATATCACATTTTTTTCAGATGTTTCTTCTTTATTTGTTTATTTTTTTAGTAGAAATACAAATTAGAAAAAGTAGACAAAATAAAAATGTAGTTCTATAACATAAATTTGGAGAGTATTAGACAGAAATCATTTGAAATCTTTCTGATATGAGTCAAAATTTGCTAACTTTAGGTGTTCGGTAGGATTAGGGATGTAGAATACGGTCATGAAGAATATGTGCTTTATAAGTACTAATAAACAGGAAATATGCTAGTAATATGCTTGCCAATAAGCAACTAGTTAATAGTGAAAACCAGTCTCTATACTACTCTTTTATTGGAAAATAAATCATCTTATCAAACTTTGAAAATTGCCTTCATCTTTTAAATAACTGAGAAGGCTACATTTTATATAAATTTAGTGAGTGAAGAACAAATTTATTCTCATGAGAGTTAAGCCTGGAAAACCACCCATTTACTGTCTGAAAAAGTTGACATTACTTGCCAAAAGTCAGAGTAAATCTGCAGATTGAGTTGACAGATTTAATAAAAAAATCACGTAATGATGATCACAGACAGATTTTCTAGCTTTAGACCATTTCACACAGTAATACCAGTAAATTGCCATAAAATTAATAGAACAATTTATGGTAAATACAAAAATGCACTGTTCACACAGACAACGTTACATCTTTTTACCGGTAAAGCACCGTTCACACATCAGTTTTAAAATACCGGTAAATTCTGTGACATCATTTAAGTGTGCTATTAGTATATTTCTTTTAAACGTAAAAATGTGAGAGTATACTTTTAGTATATTTTTATATACTTCTCAGAAATATACTTAAAATGAAATTTAAGTATTCCTATACTTAGAAAAACTATACTTGTGCTCTGAGAATCCATGTTTTCATTGTTGTACACTTACACTTCTGTACAGAATTTTCTAAACACAAGTGAAGAAGAAAAAAATCCAACAGATGCTTCCACATGTAATCTAACACAATCTCAGACATAAAACAGTATCAAAACCATAGATATGTGTAATGTTATGGAATAAAATGTTGATGACTGTCAAGCTCAACTCCATTTGTAATATGATTATCATGTATAGTCTTTTTTAGCTTTTTGTTCAAAATGTTCTTTATTTATTATTTTTTATTTATGAAACTTACCCACATTTAAGTGAATGCATGAAGCTAGAATAAAATGTTTTTGTTTACAAACAGTTCTTTCTTTTGATGTTTTATATGTTCAGATATTCATATAACAAAATAAATACAAATACCAAATAAATATAAATACTTAAATAGGGATATAGTAGTATTTAAAGTATGATGTAAAGTTCACTTAAAGAAAATTAACGAGTATACTTGCAGTATAAATCTACTAAACTGGTAGTTTACTGAGACTATACTTCACAGTGTGCTAAAAATGCATAAAAAGTATTTAATTAGTAAACTATCAGTATATCTATAAGTTCATTTTTAGTATACTTGCAGTACAAACTGAACACACACTGTAAAAAATAATTTGTTACCCTGCTGCCTTAAAATTTTAAATTCAGTCAACTCAAATAAGTTGAAATGTTAAGTTGTACTAAGTGACATCTTAGATAGTCGAGTTGATTCAACTAAAATATTGTTTGTTAAACTTAACAGCTGTGTTTGTTACTCAGCTGCCTTAAAATTTTAAGTTGAATCAACTCAAATATCTAAGTTGTCACTTAGTACAATGCAACATTTCAAGTTGACTAAACTTTTTTTAAGTTGACTGAACTTAAACATTTTAAGGCAGCCAGGTAACAAATTATTTTAAGTTGACGCAACAAATAGTTTTTTGCAGTGTAGATGTAAACTAGTTGTGTACTTAAAGTTTACTACTGTTATACTTAAAGTATACTTAAAAGTATATACTAGAAAGTGGGCTAATTTAGTCCCAAGGAGTATTGAAATAGTACACTTACAAGTACACTGATATTTGTATACTTGATCAAATAAACATGAAGTATACTTCTTTTTGTTAAAGGTGCTCTTTAAGCGATCTCTGATTTCCCTTTTACCATAGCTGTTCTTCATCACACTGTGGTCTGAAATTTCAAAACTAAACAGTTTACTTTCTCCTCAGCTTTTTTCAGGAGTGTCGAGTAACTTGAGAGTTTAAATTCCTCCTGAGTCCCGCCCCCGATCTGATTTTAATCCCTGTCGCCACGGCAACTAAATTCAAATCCACACCACTGGCAGGAGGCACCATGGCAACATTTTAGTGCAGGCTTGTACCCTGGGTGTCTGGGCTGGACAGGAACACGTTGTATAGCCCAAATCCCCAGGGATGATGGTGTCCGCGTCCCTTTTTCCGTGACCTCCGGCTTCCGTGTGGGCAAAATAAACAGAGGCGGATGGACCGTGATGGTTTCAGCTGTTATCTCAGGCTGAGTTCTGTTTCCACGGTCGCTCCTCTTGGGAGCTCTGTTAATGATTGCTGTCACCGCCTATTTTCATAAACACATCATAGCTATACTCCATGCGCCGACCGCACACGTGTTTGCAGATGATGGATTTTCAGTTTTGAGTGCATTTTATCTTTGATGTGGCTTCTGTGGTGAAGATTTTGACCGCCGGTCTCTTTAAATGACTAGAGAGTTTGAGAAACAAACAAGTCTTTGAAAAGCTTTATTCACTGAATGAAAGAGAGATAAAGAGAGAAAGACGAAATAGGAGGGAGGGGTGAGTCAGCAAACACCGTCGCTACAGGGTGCAGTCACCTGGCAACTGAGAGATTGAGTTTCAAGCGCTAAAAAGATCTAGACTAAACACTCAATCTATCTGAGCCTTCTCCAATTAAACTAAATGGTATACTGGACACTCAAATGTACAGTGTCTATTTTAGAATTGTAATTATTAAATTCAAAAAATCATTTTAAATGTAAGTTTCTTGTCCAACTGAGATAAATGGTATGTTGGACACTTAGATGTACAATGTGTATTTTAGAATTAAAATGAATGTATTTAATTCAATTTTTTTTTTTTTTTTGTTTTTGTTTTTTTTGTTTGATTATTAAAATAAATGAATTTTTTAAAACTTAAATGAATGGTATATGTGACCCTGGAACACAAAATCAATCTTAAGTAGCACAGGTATATTTGGGGTAATATGATAAAATGAAAAACCATGAAGATATTTAGTAAATTTCCTGCCATAAATATTTCAAAACCTAATTTGATGAGTGATATGCATTGCTAAGGACTTCATTTGGACAACTTTAAAGGTGATTTTTTTTAGAATGTACATTTATTTATTTAAAAAATAAATAAATAAATATAAATATTTAATTATTTTGTTTTATTAAAATGAAATGTATTAAAAAGGTTAAGTCTGAACCAAATATAGTTCATTTGTGCAATTTTGATTGATTTGAAAAGGTTATTCAGCTAAAATACATGGTATATTGGATGCCTAAATGTTTGTATATTTTACATTTGTAATTATTTTATTACATTTAAATAAAAATGAATATTTGTTTTTGTATTTTTGTATTTGTATTTTGCATTTGTTTTGTACAAATGTACAAAATTCCTTGTGTATTTTATTTTAAATTGAGTTTAAAATTGTGAACTTATGTTAAATTTGCTTGTAGAACTAAATAATACTAATATAAAAAAATACTTATAATGCTCATATCAAAATAAGCTATTTAATTTACTTTTATATATATATATATATATATCAATAAAAATTCAACAAGCTATATATATATATATATATATATATATATATATATTTAGCTTGTTTTCTTGTAGCTTGTTGAATTTTTTAATATGTGATATTTGAAACAAAAATATACAGTCTGTAACAAAAAATATTTTTATATTTTTGCACAAACTAATGTGGATTTATTTTATAATTTATATCTACAGCATATATGCTACATGCTTTGGATTTGTTTTGCACACTTACAAATTACATGTGTATTTTTTTTTTATTGAGTTTAAAGTTGTGAATTTAAGTTCTTTAGTGAAATTAAATTTGCTTAAAAATAAAACTAAATAATACTAATATAGAAAAATACTCATAATACTCATATAAAAATTAACAATTTAAAAATGTACTCATTTTATATTAAATTTTTTATATATTTAGCTTGTTTTCTTGTAGATGAATTTTGGAATATATATTTGGCAAAAAAATATGGATATACTAATAACACACATATAATAAAAACTAAATAACCATTTTAAAATGTACTCACTTTAGATTTAGCTTGTTTTCTTGTAGCTTGTTGAATTTTTGAATATATGATATTTGAAAAAAAAAAAAGCAGTCTGCAACAAATACTTTTTTTTTTTTTTGGTACGAACTAATGTGGATTTTAAATATTAGAAAATTAGTCTGCTTGTTTTTTGTTATGTTAACTCAGGATTGGGGGTAGTGTGGGGGAGAAATTAGTTTCTATTCTCCTGTATCTTTATCCTTTTATTATTATAAAAGTTCAGTAAACAGATTAAGCAGAAAAAAAGAAAGAAAGAAAATTAGTCTGCAACAAATATCCACTTCTTTTGAGTTGTACATGTTTGTCATTTCTAATTGTTCCTCTCTCCTGATCGTGTCCAGGTCGAGTGTCACTCATCAGGGGAACGTCACTGCAGATCAGGGGGCTTCTCTTGGAGGACGAAGGCTTGTATGAGTGCCGAATCCTCCCGTTAGACAAAACCACAGATGAGGCTGGAAGCAACGGGAGCTGGACTCTACTCTCTGTTACAGGTGAGACTCACCATATCCAACGAGTAGACCTAAATTATTTATAGCAAGAAAAGATATCCAATTTTACCAGCAGTCTGAATCAGAACCATTAAAGCAATACCTTTTATGTCAGATCAGTGAGACAATGCCATTGTGCTCATCCCACAATCTCCAACCCAAACATGACCCCATTCAAACATATAGTGAACAATGAATAAATACACAGCCCAGCCTGTTTTCATGCACCTGTTACTAGGCTGTGCTCATGCACCTGTTCAAGAGTCCGCTCTGTCTCTGTCAGCCACACCTTAAGGCCATTTTCTGACACTCAGACTCAGTGTTGGCCACATTACAGAAGCCAGTTGAGGCCTGTGCTGACATTAGGCTCAGTTTTCAGCTCGTTAGTTGTTTGAGCCACAGGACGCCAAGCAGAAAACAACATCTTGAAAGCCTGGCTGGACTCAGTGCCTTTCATTAACGTAAAATAACCAGGAAAAACAGAGAGTGGAATTTTTAAAACATTAGCTATAAAAACTAAAAAAGCTACTAATGATTTAAAGTAGACAAAAAGGGTTGATATACATACACACTACCAGTCAAAAGTTTGGACACACCCTCTCATTTAATGTTTTATTTTAGAGAAGTTTCTTTTGCTTATGAAGGCTGTTTTCACTTGATCAAAAATACAGAAAAAAGTAATATTGTGAAATATTACGATGTAAATCAATGTTTTTCTATATTAATATACATTAAAATGTTATTCATATCTGTAATTAAAGTTGAATTTCCAGAATCATTAGTTTTTGGAACCTGTGATACTTTTTTCAGGATTTGATCAATAAAAGGTTAAAAAAGAACAGCATTTATTTAAAATAGATTATAGACTACTGTTCAAAAGTTTGGGGTCAATAAATTTTTATTCTTTCTTTTTTTTTTTAAAGGAATTAACACTTTTACTCACCAATGATGTGTTAAATTAATAAAAAATGATAGCATAGATTTACATTGTTAAAAAATATATATATATTTTGAATAAATGCTGTTCTTTTTAACTTGTTATTCATCAAATAATCCTGAAAAAAGAATCACAGGTTGCCAAAAAATATTTGGCAGCACAACTGTGTCCAACATTGATAATTCTAATAATAAATTAGCATATTAGAATTCCTATTATTATTATTATCATCTTTTAAAACAGTTGAGAACATTTTTTCAGGATTCTTTGATGAATAGAAAGATCCAAAGATCTGAAATAAAAATCTTGTGTAACATTATACACTATACCATTCAAAAGCTTGGAGTCAGTTTTTGAAATTAATACTTTTATTTAGCAAAGATGCTTTAAACTGATCAAAAGTGATGATAAAGGCATTTATAGTATTACAAAAGATATCTATTGCAGACAAATGCTATTTTATTCATCAAACAAGCCGTTTTCAATATAATAATAACAACAATAATAATAATAATAATAATAATAATAATAATAAATTGAGCAGCAAATCAGTATATTAGAATGATTTCTGAAAAATCATGTGACTGGAGTAACAATGCTAAAAAAAAAAGCTTTAAAATCACAGGAATAAATTATATTTTAAAATACATTCAAATAGAAATTTATTTTAAATAGTAAAAATCCTTCAAAATTGTACTGCTTTGCTGAACTTTATATCAAATAAATGCATGCTTGGTGAGCAGAAGAGACTTCTTTAAAAAACATAAAAAATCTTACTGTTCAAAAACTTTTGACTGGTAGGGTATATTGAAAAAAACAGTACTATTGTGAAATAAAATAACGTTTTTTTAATGATAATGATAAGAAATGCTTCAGAATAATAAATTAGAAGAAACCAGCCTTTTAGAATGATTTTTGAAGGATCATGTGACACTGAAGACTGGAGTAATGATGCTGAAAATTCAGCTTTGCATCACAGGAATAAATTACATTTTAAAATATATTACAACAGAAAACATTTAGTTTTTCAAACATATTCCTGTTTTTACAGTATTTTTGATCATAAAAATACAGCTTGGTGAGCCAAAAAGCCTTATTTCCAAATCATTTAGAAAATCTTACAGACCTAAAACTGTTAAACAGTCACGTAAATTTAAATTTAAAAAGTTAAGAATTATTAGAATATGGAATTTTGTATTGAATCAGAGAAGTAGGTATGTCTGTGGTTTAAAAACTAGATTTAAAACAAACAACAACAAAAAAAAGATTTAGTAACATCTGTGCTTCTTTTTTAGTAACTCTTCAACACAGAACTATACACTGCTTTTCATAGCAGCACATTTGATTGTTAATAAATCTTTGCAGTTTTTTTTTTTAAAGATCCTAACTGTTTTCTTTGCTTACTCCTATGTGTAGCGCCTCCTGTGTTTACGGAGACCTCCCCTACTGAAGTTGAGGTGTTTGTAGGGAGATCAGTGACCCTGAAGTGTGCTGCCCTGGGAAATCCACGGCCTACAATAACCTGGTCTAAAGATGGACGACCAATAAATCCTCAAAACAAAATAAAGGTGGGACGTTCCTCCTGTTCTACCTTCCCTATGTTGATATATTTCCTATGGAAAGTTGGGTGCAACGTATCAAAGTGCTTGTTCTACAATAACATTTAGTTCACGTCACAGGCTGGAAAAAAAACTGTGATTTACTACTTGCAAGTGCTTTTGATTGGACAAAAATACATATACACCACTTCAAACAATGAGTCATAAGCATGTTTAATCTATTTTCCTGGAAAAGGAAGAAGTTTGTTTTGTCAACTTTTATGGCTATACTCACTTTGACCTTAAAGTTAACTGACATGGATTCAAAACCATAAAAACCCTTTGACTACATCAGATTCACAAATGCAATTGAGGATCAAATCTAGATACATTTATCCTCCACTCACTTTTCCAAACTTTCACATACTTCTTATCTCTCGTTTTCATCCTATAGATCACAAATGGAAGTGTGTCTTTCCATGCCGTAAGCAGAGAAACATCAGGCCAGTATCAGTGTCATGCCTCCAACACTGAAGGAAATGTGACTCACCTCACAAAGCTCAAAGTCATTGGTAAGAAACGTTGATGTATTCTACTCATTTAGGATGATTGCCTATTTGTCTCATGTTAGAGGCATTTGAGTGATCTGACAAGTGTTGGGGTATCATTATAATTTTTATTAGTCTTGCTCATGAATATGAATTAGATGGTATAATGTTTGACCATTAATCCTAAATAATAAGGTGGAAACCAGGTAAGTGAGTGTGAGCCATATTAGAATTACAGATTCAGATCGCACATGTATTTGATCAACTTGCATGTAACTGATTGACAGAGGTTTCTGTTTTTGTCTTAAAATGTGATTATTGACCAAAAAAGAGGAAGGGTTTAAAACCCCTGGCTCCTGCTGTTATATGCTACACAACTATAAGCTTTTCTGATTGAATGGCACCACCTAGTGGTGGTGTTTCATTACATTACATTTATAAGTACACTTCCTTCTTTTCAGTCATAGGTTCAATTCTGATTTACTGAATGCGTAAAACAAAAAAAAAAACAATACAAGATCTCATTATTTCTCCTTAAAATCCTTATTTGTATTGAATTTGAATTTAAGTAAAGATCATGAAGATATTTTATACATTTCCTACTGTAAATATATCAAAACTTAATTTTTGATTAGTAATATGCCCTGCTAAGAACAATTTTCTCAAGATTTAGATTTTTTTTGCACCCTCAGATTCCAGATTTTCAAATACTAGTTGTATCTCTGCCAAATATTGTCCTATCCTAACAAACCACACATCAGTGTATATAATCTTATTTATCCAGATTTTAGATGATGTAAAAATCTCAATTTTAAAAAAATCGACCCTTGTGACTGGTTTTGTGTTCCAGGGACACATATTAATAAAAGGCCACTTAAGGGTACTTACAGAGAGTCTATGTTTTTGAAAAAACTTACGTACGATTTTAAAAAGCACTTTGTAATAATGTCAAATTAAATTTTTACTTTAAAATACATTTAAATCATTATGTTTCAGTAATCTTTTGCCAGACTTTATAGAAGTACACTTATTTTGATGTATAGACAAACATGCTAAAGCACATGTTAAGTACTTGATTATAGTTTTAACTGTAGTGTGTTTGATATTATGTTTAAAGTTAATTTATTTTAATTTAGTAAACTAATCAAATATATTTAAATACACAAAATACAAGTTAGCGCAATAGACTGTAAAAAAGATGGACGATGCGTCTCCCATTCATTCCACTATAGAAAAGTGAAGCCAAAGCATCTTAATATGACGGCTGCCATACTGGGGGAAATTACCTCATTTGGAGCCAGAGTCTGCACAGTAGAGCTTCGCTTGGAGCCCGAGTCTGCGCAGTAGTGTCGTGAGGTGGAGCCGCGGCATCAAAGTCCCGCCCAAATTATAAGCATTGTAAGAACTACCTCAAATGATGGAAACCATCTTTGGAAAAAAAAATATTTGAAGTGTCATTTGATTATTTAGTTTGCCTCACATCCCATTAGATTACATGGAGAGGGTGGGGTTTATGACCTGTACTGCAGCCAGCCACCAGGGGGCGATCAAAGAGCCCGCAGCTTCACTTTTCAGGATGTGTGAGGCACACCCGGTTAGCACGACGACATATAGTGCGACCTGGGTTCGAATCCCGACCCAGGGACCTTTGCCGAGCCTGCTCCCCTCCTCTCCATCCAACACTTTCCTGTCAGTCTCCACTGTCCTAGCATCTAAAAAAGCATATTTGAGTTTACCATTGCTTATCAGTACATTTAACAGTTTCTCTTTAACCATACAGACGTACAACAGAAGTAATTATGAAATGACATATAAAGATGCATATAAGTGTGTCAAAAAGCACTCTAAAATGTAATACATTTCTATTAAATTGTAAATAACATGCAGTTAAGTGTCTGAAAAGGCTACATTTACTTCACACTTAAAGGATTACTTCCAGAATAAAATTTCTCGATAATTTACTCACCCCCATGTCATCCAAGATGTTCATGTCTTTCTTTCTTCAGTCAAAAAAAAATTATGGTCTTTAAGGAAAACATTCTCCATATAGTGGACTTCAATGCTGATCAACGGGTTGAAGGTCCAAACTGCAGTTTCAGTGCAGCTTTAAAGGGCTCTACGTCTCAGCTGAGGAATAAAGGTCTTATCTAGTGAAACGATTGATCAGTTTCTTATAAAGGGAAAAAATAAATATATTTTTCCCACAAATGCTTGTCTTGCACTAGCTAGACATCACACATTACGTAATCACGTTGGAAAGGTCATGCGTGACATAGATGGACATACCAACCCAGTGTATCAAAGCAAACATGCAAGTAAAGTCAAATTCCCTTTACAAAAAAAGGTAAAATAACGATGTCAGATGATTCTGAAGTTGGAGGAGAAAATGAGATGGAGTTCTTCGCCCTACCCTAGTTTTGTGTGTTACCTTTGTGTGTGAAGTTTATATGCAGGGCTAGTACAAGACAAGCATTTGTGGTTAAAAAGTATATCAATTTTTATTTTTTTTTAGAAAATGGCTGATTGTTTTGCTAGATAAGACCCTTATTCCTCGCCTGGGATCGCGTAGAGCCTTTTGAAGCTGTATTGAAACTGCAATTTGGACCTTCAGTCTGTTGGTCCCCATTGAAGTCCACTATGTGGAGAAAATCCTGGAATGTTTTCCTCAAAAACTGTAATTTCTTTTCAGCTGAAGAAAGAAACACATTAACATCTTGGATGACATAAGGATGAGTAAATTATCAAGACATTTTTATTCTGAAAGTGTACTAACAAGTGAGATGTTTTTTTTTTTTCTAACAACAGGCCCTCCAGTGATCGTAATTCCTCCAACGGACACTGTTCTCAACATGTCCCAGGATGCCAAGTTGAAGTGCCAGGCTGAAGCTGACCCTCCCAACATGACCTACGTGTGGCAAAGACAAGGAGAAGACATTTACCACATTGAGTGAGTGCTCTTTTAAAACTGTGAACCTCCCCCTTGATATTTACAGGTAACGCGTAGCTTATGCAGTATTCATGTGTTTGTTTTAGGTCTCTGAAGTCTCGTGTTAAGGTCATAGTGGACGGTACACTTCTCATATCGCGTTTGACTCCAGAGGATTCTGGGAACTACACCTGCATGCCCACTAATGGACTTCCTGCCTCCCCCTCTGCCTCGGCCACCCTCACTGTGCAGCGTAAGTGTTTCACATGTCATGGTGCAAAACAGAAATAATGAATGTTGATTTGCCCACACTAGTATATAAAACAAGTTGAACAAGAAACAACAATACTAGTTTCAACCACATTTATATGTATATACAGTTGAAGTCAAAATCTGCAAAATGCTAATTATTATACTAAAATAAGATGGAGTATACAAAATGCATGTAATTTTTTATTTAATACTGACCTGAATAAGATATTTCACATAAAAGACATTTACATATAGGGAACATTCTACCAGAAACATTTCCACTTAAAAAAATCTTGGAAAAAATATATACCTAATTATTAAATCTGAACATTGATACAGAGGACATGTTAAACTATTAAAAAAAAACACATATCATGCCATCTCAGCATTTTTTAATGATTGAATAAAATACATTTTATATGTATATGTTCACCCCTAAAATGTCAGGCCCCATCACCGACAGTTTCCTAATGAATTTCTTTGATACAAATATCATTTTCTTATTGGTCACATGTCCCTGATTACATCTAACATGGTTTTGTACTAATATAAGTAAGTAATATAAGCAACTTTTCAGTCAGCTGTAGTACACAAAATCACAGAATACTCACCAGGCACTCATATAGTTTAAAGAAAACTACCTTTACCTAGGAGATTTTTACAAAAGCTTAGTATTGGATATATACCCCCATATTCATCTACACAGTTAAAGAGATGAATTCATCAATATTTCCCCAAGTAGTACATTTTTCATGAAATTTTCATAATTTCCTATGTGACAGGACTGACTGTGGCGTGACAGGGCCTGACTTTATTGATTACGTTGTAGAAGGAAATGTTATGTTTTGTGTTCTTTAAGTTTTGATAAGCAGTCATATTTGAAATTATTATTATAATTTTAATATTAATGTAATATTAGACTATTGTAAAGTTCAGCCAAGGACATGTACAGTAATAAGGACCTAATTCGTTAGAATATGACTGACAACTGATTTAGTCTAAACATCTTTTTAATTTCATTAAACTAATTTAATTTCAATATAAAAACATATTTCATTTAAATGTAATCAATAGACACTTAACTGAATAGCGCAATGTAAAGTAACTGTGGTTCCATGTCATATTACAGCTCAGTAACATGGTAATTACATGGTAATAACGAAATTGCATGTAATTTTCTGGGTAATAGTGTAGATATTAGCATAGTACCACCCTGTTATCACCAAGCTGTAATATGAAGTGGTACTGTGATGGTAGCCCTTTCTAACCTTGTTCCTGGAACTGTGGCCTTTCTCTTAAGCCTAGATTTTGTCTTTGGTCTCGCTCATTCAACCTGTGAATACTTTTTCTTCTTTTTGTCTGCCTCCATCTGTCCTTTTCTTTCTGAAGATGTTTCTCCTTTCTCTCAGGGCCTGCATTTAGTCATACCCAACATTGCCTTTGTCTCTCAGCTGCACTAACTGGAGCCATCTAATTGCAACCTGTATGAATTGGAATAATTACAGTCATTATTGCTCAAAGCTAATATAAATGACAATTATATCTGTATATGTATTGGAATATTATTGAAATACAAAGTGTATCCTGGGTAAAAGCTTAGGTAAAAGAGGGACAAAATTCTAAAAGTTTGTCAATGAGCATAAAAAGCTTCAAATTTAATGTCTATTTATTCAAATAATGTTTTATTATGACATGTGTTAAATATATATTATATGCAGTAAAGCTAATAAAGAAGAACAATGGCATTCATTTGTAAGGCCGTATCACAGGACTATTTCCAGGACATCCCTGTGTGACAGGGCCTGACGTAACAGGGCCTGATGTCAGCCATTTTAAACTGCCATTAATCAGTTTGCGAGCATGCTAGCATAAAAACTGTTAGCATGCAATCAAGGAATTTCACCTTTTTAGACATGTTTTGGATTGAAAACATTGTAATTATTATGTTTAATTATTAAAAAAGTTTAAAATCATACAGTCATACCCTTAAAGGCATATTGCACACATTTCATGTTGAGTTTTATGTAAACGTGACAGGACTGACCGGAAACATGGGGACTGTTGTAAAATAGTATTTCAGTTGTAGAATTTATGTATAATTTCATGTTTTTAATCAATTAATGTGAATAACAACTTACACTTGTTATTGATGGAGCTGTAGATCCAGTTTGGCTGGGGACAAGGACAAGCACAGGATTTGCAATTTTCAAAAGTGTTTTTAATAAAGAAAAAAACAATTCACAGAAACCAACCATCAGTTAGTTTTTAAAAAAAAATTATGCACTGTAACAGGTCAAGGACAGATAATGAGAAAGAGAAAATAGTTGAATTTATAAATATTACCTTGTTCAAAAGTTTACATACGTTTGATTCTTAATACTGTGTTGTTACTTGAATGATCCACAGATGTGTTTTTTTGTTTACTGATAGTCGTTCATGAGTCCCTTGTTTGTCCTGAACAGTTAAACTGCCCGCTGTTTCAAAAACATGAATAATTTTATTTAAATTTAAAAACAGTATTTTTAAAATAATGTATATGTTCTTTAACAGACCCAGCAGAGGTGATAAAGATGCCATCATTGACCTTCCTGCCCACTGGCATGAGGGGCATAATTGCGTGCCCCGTCAGAGCCGAGCCACCATTATCACATGTTGACTGGATCAGAGATGACAAACCACTCAATTTAGGCATGGTGAGAAACTGTAGCTTTTCTCACTATCCATACAAAAAAACATTTTAACCTTTCTTATATACATTTTATAAGTACACTGCTACTCCTAAGTGCTTTCTTAAGTGCTTTTTTCCTAGCTACTAATGCTTGACATATTGATTTTGATTTGGTGACACCATGCTGTGCTCACACTTATACTCCCCTCTTGATGACGTTAACCTCACATCTCTCCAAAGAGCATTATTTCAAAAATCACTCAGAATAACCGTGAAACTCTTTCAACAGTATCCTGGATGGACACTGACTTCAGAAGGCTCTATAATCATAGCAACAGCTAATGATGACGCTGCAGGTGTATACAAGTGTACTCCCTACAATAGCTTTGGGACAATGGGCCGGTCTCAGCCCACCACTGTTATACTACAGGTGAGGCTTTACATGGTGTTGACATTTTTTTGTTTGTTTTCTGTAAAATTATAATTATTTGTAAAATAGATAAAAAGGACCTTTTGAAAAAGTCAGAATTGTGAGACATAAACTTGTAATTGTGAGTTAGAATGTCCAATTTTGAGGGGAAAACAAGACAAGCTTTTTTCTTACAACTATGAGTTTATATCTCGCAATTTTGAGAAAAAAAGTCATAATTGAGAGTTTCTATCTCACAAGTTTGACTTTATAACATGCAATTGCAGCTTTATATTGTGCAATTGTGACTTTATAACTCGCAACTGCCACAATTACTTTTATTGTTTTTATTCAGTGGCTGAAACGGGCTTCCATATATTACAGATATCTGGTGTGAAATTTATAATAAAAATCTGAACTTCTTTCTCAGAATTGTGTGACAAACTCGCAACTCTGACTTTTTTCTCGCAAATGTGAGTTTGTAGGAAGTCAGAATTGTGAGATAAAAAGTTGCAATTACCTTTTCTGTTTTTATTCAGTGGCTGAAATGGCCTTTCATATATATATATATATATATCAGTCTTTCGGTTGTTGTGGGGAAAAAGTGATGTGAAACTTATAATAAAAATATTGCTTGACGGAACTAAAAAACAGGGTAATTGCGACTTTTTATCTTACAATTCTGACTTTTTTTCCTCACAAATGCGAGACACAAACTTGCGAGAAATAGAGTCAGAATTGTGAGATACAAACTTGAAGTTCTGATTTTTTATTCTTGCAGTAGTGAGTTTACATCTCACAATTCTGACCTTTTTTCTCAGAATTGTAAGATATAAAAGATGTTGCGAGGGTGGAAAAGCTTTCTTTTTTTACAACTGTGATTTTACTGTGAGGAAAAAGTCAGAATTTTGAGATAAAAGGTCTTAATTACCTTTTTTGTCTTTATTCAGTGGCAGAAACGGGCTTCAATATATAACAGATATCGGTCTTAGATTGTTGTGGGAAAAAGTGATAAAAAAATGAGTTTTTATCTCACAATTCTGACTTTTCTTCGCACAAATGAAAAGATACAAACTCACAACTGCAAGAAATAAAGTCAGAATTGTGAGATACAAACTTTTTTCTTGCCAATGCGAGTTTACATCTCACAATTCTGACCTTTTTTTCTCAGAATTTCATGATATAAACTTGGAGTTCTGAGTTTTTTTCTTATAATTGAGAGACAAAAACTTGCAATTGCAAGTTATAAAGTCCAATTTTGAGGGGAAAAGAACTGTCTTTCTTCTTATGAGTTTATATCACAATTCTGAGAAAAAAAAAGTCGGAATTGAGAGTTTATATCTCAGAATTCTGACTTTATATCATGCGAGTGTGCCTTTGTAACTCAAGTTTATATCACAATTCTCAGAAAAAACGTCAGTTTAAATATGGTCAGTGTGAATTTTCAAGCTATAATATGTGTTTTGGTCTTGTAGGATCCTCCATCTTTTAAAGTATCACCTCGTAAGGAGTACAGACAGAATTTTGGCGAGATGCTTGTTATTCCCTGTCAGATGGACCGTTATCCGGCTCCAAAAGTCAGCTGGAAAAAGGTGAATGTCATTGCACTGTGCCCTTGCAATTCAGTTTTATTCCATTCTAATCAGTTAGGGATGAAATTCAAGTAAGTACATTTGTGATCATCTAAATTTGTAATCAGTAAAAATTCCAATTACATTTATAAAGAATTGTTCTGTTTAAATACACCATAGACTTCCATTGAAAGTTTTATGTTTGTTTACACAAAATGTTAATTATTTCCTGTGGTAATCAACAAACCACAGATGGTGTTGATTGAGCTAAACACATATTTAACCCAGAACATTCCTATAATGTTAAGAGGTTTAATGTTCAACAGCAATACATTACAGCTCCTTCTATAAAACCCTGCTGATTAACATTAGAAAATATAGCATCCATCCAGTGCATACAAACTGAGAATTTTCATTTTCTCCAAACATTATAATGCACCCCCCTACAGCTGGAAATCAAGTTTTAATTAAAATTGGTGTTTAATCTCATTATATGCTTCATTATGGCACTGCTCCTCTTAGGTTGGCACAGCCTCTCGCTCACTGTTCACTGTAGCAGCGAATGGCTCCCTCATTCTGCATCCTCTCAGTAAAGACCACCAGGGGGAATGGGAGTGCAGCGCCTCAAACCAAGTGGCTACTGTATCCGTCAGAACAACGGTCCTTGTGCACGGTAAGACTTGAAGCATCTAGATCAGCACTAACACACTTGGGGCATGTGATGTTTACTGTAACAGTAAATACAAACATCATCTGTGTTCATTTTGGGCTTGAAATTCAGCCATATAAAAGCCCTAAAGGGGCAAAGGGTAGTCTTGTCTTGTAGCCCCTGAGCTTTTCAAATTCTTCATCTAGATTGAACTTGCAACTTGCTGTCACACCTCATGTGTCACACTTCATATGTCACACATATCTTGCTTCCTTCTGATTCACAGGTACAAGTCCACATGCAGTGTCATCAGTGTCTGTGATCCCAGGAATTAACCAGGCCAATGTCTCCTGGGTGGCTGGCTTTGATGGAGGATATGCCCAGAAATTCACTGTCTGGTTGGTGTTCGTCTTGTTAGATCTCTGAAATCTTGGGAAACTATTTTGAACTGGTAGTATGTCAAATGATATATATATATTGTAATAAGAACAGTATTTAACTGATAAATTCACTCTAAATGCTAATAATATGTAGAGTCTTAAATAGGGTTGGGTATCGTTTGAATGTTATTGATTCACTCGCTTATTGATTCCTAATTGATTCCGATTCCAATAAGATATAAAATCTGTTTACGCTCACTTAAGACAAAAAACACTGTGTTTATAATGATATACTTACGTATTTGTGCATACTGGTCAATAAATGTGAAAGAGAAGTCACTTCCGGCCCGGACACAACCTTTTCTACAGTGGAAATGCACAGAACAGACACAATTCGGGAACCCACACAGGGACCGCTTAAATTGTTTAAAATCACGTTAAATGCGAGCTCGGAAACGTTAAGAAATTTGGAACCATTTCTAAAATGGAACCAGTTCTCAATACCCAGTGGCAGTGGCATTTTTTGCAAAAATGCCACTGTAAAAATGTTTGAGCCAATTTTACACTGGTTGGGTCATGCCTGTCTTCATAAAACTCTGTTTTTGAAAACTTGTGCAAACATTCTATATCCAGGCATAAGCAGGTGTCAGCAGAAAGGAAAGAGGAAAAGCAAGACTGGTTGTCTTTCTCAGAAGTCTCCACTGAGAACAGTCTGTTGGTCACCAATCTTCTTCCTGCCACTGAGTACCAGTTCCGTGTTGCGGCCCAAAATAAAATGGGCATTGGGCCTTACAGTGACATCTCCACCATCACAACTCTGGGTAAACATTAGCTGTGCACAAACTTTCAAGACCCTATGAAATGGCTTTATGAAACTAGTTTGACTCCTTGAAGCTTGTATATTTAAATTTAAATATTTAGAAATGTACTAGCATATAGGTGACCTCAAAGCTAGACATGATCTAAAAGCCACAACATTTCATTGGGTTTTTAGAACACTTAGCCTGTGTGCTGGCTACCTCATGCAGACCCAAATTAATGTGAAACCATCTGTGTTCATGCTACACACTGTGGATAATTGAGTAAAATTAAGCCGTTCATTTTAGTCTCTCTCTTGTTTAATATTTTATTTTACAGCTGCACTTTCTCTTGTGGCCAAGCTGGTACCACCTACAAACCTCTCAATCAATAAGAGTTCAGAGGGAATTTTTCTGTGGTGGTCTATGCCCCAGTCCAATTCTCCACCTATTGATAGTTTTGTCGTACAGTCACGCCTTGAAGGAGGGGAATGGATTAATCTGAAAGAGAACATTAGCCCAGTTGAGAGTCAAATCCTTCTTCCAGGGTTATGTAAGGTAAATGTTTTTGAAGACATGATCTGAGATTTTCATGAATCAGTCAGCTTGTCATTTTTGATAAATGCAAGCCTTTCTTCCTTTTCTTTCAACCTTATTTTGTCATTTCTCTCACGATGTATCACTCTCTGAAGGACTGCAAGTATGAACTGAGGCTTCTCTCTCAGCATGGAGATCAGCTGAGCATGCCCAGTCCATCAATCAGTGTCTCCACCATCGGTTAGTGCTTCACACATTCCCTGTTCTAATCACCTGCCTGTGATATTTCCTTTATTACACTAAGCTATACTTAAGGTATTATATATATCTTTTTAATATACCCAACCATTAAACCTTTCTTTGGCCTTCACAGGAATGAATGTACACCCAGCCAGTTCCCGCCTCCTAGACTTTCCTGACCAGCTAATGGCAGGTGTTATGGGTGGAGTAGGACTCCTTTGTCTTGCTCTTATCCTGACCCTTGCGATAGTCTGTTTTATTTTTCACAAAAGGAACCGAAGGCGCAGACAGAATGTCAAGGGTAAAGAAACAACACTTTGAACTGTCTTCCTCAATGTATCCTCCTTAGAAGATGCTCTCACTCCTTTACTTCATATTGTTATTCTTCATGCATGATCATTTATCCTGTCACTCATTCCATTGTAAAATCGGTTCCCTTCTTTCAGATCTCCCTCCTGCAATTAATAAGAACCCTCCTGAAAAGTAAGTTCACCACCCTCACCTCATTAAACCTGTTCAAAGTTTTGTCATTCATTGTAACCATTGTGGAATGTACTAAATCCTTATTCTTGACCTTAGCATCCCTGAGAACACCCTAAACCAAAGGCTTCTACCAGCTCGTCCACTCTCCTACACTTCCTCTTCTTCCAATCACTCCTCACTTGAAAAGTCAAGTCCCACTGATCTTCATGCCCAGCGGCAACATCTCCTGCCTCAAGCTAACCCTCCATCCCACCATTCCCTCCCTGAGAGCCATCTCCAACGGGCATCACTTGCCCCTGTGTCCTCTGTGGAGTTCATCCACCGAGGCCCTGATGGACGCTTTATTGTTGAAGATGCCAATTGTGAAGACGCCAATATTGTCATTTCTCAGATCAAGAGAAACGCAAGTCAAAACTCCCATCGGTCATCAGATTGGAACAGGAGCTTCAGAATCCAAAAATCCCAGTCTTTGAGATCCTACAGGGATGAAAGAAAAAAGCCACCCTTTGTACTTTCAGTGGATCTTCCACCTTTTGGATCAAATATCCCTTCTTCCAGCAGAACACGAGTTATGGCTAAGCATCTTTCATTGAACGGTCATTACATGCCCATTCAGGAGCAAGAGTTCTTGGATGAACCAGACCAGATAAGTCTCTCATCAGAATGTAGTGGCTCTTTTCTCTATCCCCATTCAGAAAGTACTCTCGGTCGACAGTCCCTAAAACAAGGTACCAAACCCTCCACAGCCAGTACCTTGGTTTTGCAGATGGAGCACGAGAGGGAACAAGGAAACCTAAGTCGCTGCTTAAGTTTAGCTCGTGAGAGAGAGGAGCTTGAAAGAGAACTGCGTAAGTACACAGCTGATCCATATAATCATGAACAGACAGATGATGAGTATGGAAAAATCTGGAATATTCAAGAAACCTCAACTCCTCAGGGTAACTACCAAGCCCTTAGACAAAGCCTTTTATCTCAGAATACCAGCATGTTGAAGGGAAGAGCTGCCTCTTGCATTCCATGGGAAGAAAGATACAGGATTTCTTCTGCAAGCTTGGTGCCCCTACATACCTCTCATGGAAAGGATCCCAAGTATAGGCAGAATCAACAAGGTTACTATACCATCCAGAGATCCAACTACCAAAGGTCTCGTAGTCTAGACAGAGGGGAACACCAAAAATCGCAAACGTTGGATCGAAGACGCAGCAGAACTCCTGTTGAGTCAAGTCATGGTCGGGTAATGGATGAACCCTTAATCTACAAAATGGAAAAGACCCAATATGATGTAGGGCATAAAGGCCAGTGGACCCCTAGTCAACATTATTTTGACCCATGTATTTATTCATCGTCAGATAATCAGCAGAGGCGGACCATGGAAAGAAGGACTAGACAGATAAATCCAACTAGTGACTATTCAGAGATGAGTGTAGATGGTCCTGATCTTCATAGCCGGTCTGTATATGCAAGGTCCATGCTGAGTTCGGATCACAGTTATGAGACTCTAGACTATGACAGACCCAGATTACCAGATCTTGAAAATGACAGATTAGTAGAGTCAAGACATGCAAGTTTAAGAAAGCAGGAGAAGTTGAACAATTGGTCAAGCAAGACTGTATCTCAAATTAATGTCTCTGGAACAATGCCTCGGAAGACAAAGTGTCTGGGGCCAAACAATTGGAATCGGCACAAGAGCACCCAAAGTTTAGACTCAAAGTTATACAAGGACCAATTTTTGCCCCCTGATGCCTGGATAGACTCGCTGACACTTAGTCGAGATTCTACAGCGTCCCCCGTTCCACGCAGACCCAACTCTGTGGCAGACAAGCCTAAAAGTAGTACCAGTTTTCAAAGAGATTCATCTGTGCCTTTAGAAAATCAAACACAAGAACCTCATCATCAGGCCTCTAAATCATATGACGGCTCTATAAATAACCCACAATCCCTCAAAAAGCTAGTGTCGGGACATAGCACTCATGCTGCCTTATTAACAGGGGGTTCTAGCTGGCCTCGGCCTTATTGCCCCTCTCTGCCAGCCTTGCCATCTGGAAGACGGAGCCAAAGCCAAGAGGGTGAGAGACAGGAGGAAGACGAAGATGGGCAGGAGGTGGATGTAGAAATGAACAGATTCAGGAAGGGTTCAGAGACAGAGGGAAGTTACAGAAGTTATGCAAGCCAAAGCAGTGGCAGAGGCAGCATGGATGCCCCTAACAGCAGGCAGTTCTCTCTCAGTCCCACTCTCACCAGCTCTCCAGAGACAACAGAGGACAGTGACAGAGACGAGGCAGTTCTACAGGAGCCTGAACGGCATGAAAGGTACAACTCGTTTTCTTTGTCTTACTCCATATGTTATGCTGACCATGGTACATAAGACTATGGTAATGCATTGTGTTTTTGGACATTTGCATTTAATACCATCATTTTTGGATGTGGTACCATGATAAAATAATGTTTGGCAGCTGCAATGGTAATACAATGTTTTTTGGGGGGGTTTTTTGTATATACAATACTGCCCCAGGACTTTTATTTAAGGCAGGGTTCTCCAACCCTTCTCCTGGAGAGCTACCATCCTGCAAGTTTCAGTCAGACACACCTGGACCAGCTAAACAAGGTGTTCAGGGCTACTTGACAGTTGAGGGATAAAGTGGAGAGAACAAAGATGCTGATCTTTAGGAAGTTTTATTCGTCCACAGACATCTTCCCATTATTTTCTCTTCTTCTTATCACTAGGGAAAGCAGTGTAGACTTGCAATGCTTCTTTTCTTGCCCTTTGACTGAAAATAACAACCAAAACCCTCACAATGTGGCATAGTATCAGTATTTAATTTTGTGAGCTGTGTTTTCCGAGTGGTCTTGCGGTAAGAAAAAGTGCAACCATTTCATGTCATAGAAATAATGGCCCCCATAGTCCAAAATACGTATCGATTTGTCTTTTTTAATAACGTAATTCTTTCATGGGTTTTCTTCTACATATTTCAGTAAGAGACATAATTTATGTTATAATAAGCCATACAAGTTTTAATATCCAGGGTGCCGATTAAGGGTATCCACATTAGACTTAACAATACCTCACCTTCCTTTATCTTCTGACTTCAGATCTAGCAGAGGCTCTGTGGATGAGAGTTATGAGTGGGACTCACAGGCTTACGTCCCAATGCATCCTTTGGACCCCAAAGTGTCAATGAAGAAAGCAGGTCTTCAGAGTCAAGAGACGAAGATCAGCACTACTAAAGATCATGACAGACCAGATTTAGACCTGAAGCAAAAAGGTAAGAGAAATGCTTGCTCTGTATATTGTAACTTCAGGGATGTATCTTCAGGGATATCAGGAAACCAGTTCCTTCACAGTTGCATGGTGGTTTATTGTTATTGTGATATCTATTTCAAATGTACCTACGCCTAAATGCCAAAAAGCAAACTGTGGTTGATCAATCTGTCTTGTTTAGTGTTTTCCTATGGTCCATTTTACCTAGAGATGAATTACTAAATCAGACCATCCAGCATTAGACAGAGATGGCAGAAAGCGCATCTTATTTGCTATAATTATTTTACAAAAGCACAATGTTTCATTGTTATTGTGAGTGCACACAAATATACGTAGAGTCTTTACAGATTCAAAAGATGTATTACTTATATCTATATGACCAAAAATGATGGAGTATTTTAAGAGCAAGTGACTGCACTGGCACCTCCATCTGTCATAAAGTGAGCGTGCTACTGTTCAGCTTCCACAGTCTTAAATAGCGCATATTTTTCTAGTTTAACATTATATTGAGTGGCCAAGTAAAGTTGCTACTACTTACATATTTCAGATGATAAGCCATATTTGAGGTCCATGAATGACAGTTGAGCATTTGGATGTCCTGCCCGATGTACTATATTACCACATAGACTAGCCGTCTCGGACTGCATGACTTCGCGACTTCCTGTGGAATATTTTTTTCTGCAACTAAGCGACTAAAAAAATTATGGTCGACCAAGCCTCTTCTCGTTAACTAATGGATAGTTGACTATTAGTAACAAAGCAACACTTTTTGTAAGGATTGTGGTGGTTTGAGTTGAATTATGAAGACCAGTTCAAAAAGCCTGAACTGTAGTGTATTTTGCTCTTTCTGCTTTCATTCATCTCCATTGTCTTTTTGACCCAAGGTCTTTACCCTCCCGCTGGTTTGAAGGGATCTGTTCCACTCTTTGAACCTCACTGTCAGCAAGAATCCCTCCTTTCTCAGGAGATTCGGAAGAGCTTCACGTCATTCCCAGACCCAGAACCCGACACTGTGCTTTTCTGATTAAGAACAGTAAGTACACCATTCATGCTAGCCTACACTGTTTTCATTTTACCTCTTATACGCTTAAGTAGTTAGAAATTGTTTCGAAACACTTAAGATGATTAGATTTGTTTGTCAAAACTGCAGCCAAATGTTAGCATGTTCTTAAATCTAGATTGGACACAGCGTGGTTCCCATTAACACACATCTGAATGGCCAGCATGAGAGGGAACACTGGGTGTCACAATTAATTGGACGTTCGGTGGGCCACTCAAGCACAATGCAACCTAAGAACACTCACTCCTCTGCCCAACTAATGAAAATGACATTATCTGATGGATGGGCCAAAGCTCAGTGAAGAGAACTGTCATTTAAAGAGCTTACATTATGCGCTGGAGTTGCAAATCAAAGAGGGAATAAATAATACAGGACATTGCTCTCTGCACCCTGCTGATGCTGATGAAACCGAATTCGAAATAAAAATGTTCAAGCTGTCTCAATGAGCCCCCCTTTCAAAGTTGATTTTTCCAGAGGCTTTTGATTGTTCTGTAATTCCTATTGTGACAGTAAGTGCACACTGTAATTTAGGAACCTCATCAAAGCTCTTTTATGCTTGGTTACAGGAATATTTTATTATGTGAAACAGGACGTTGAAAAAAAGTGTAATTTGTAGCTACCTTCAGCTTGTCATGCGAATTGGAGTTCCTCTATAAATCTTGTCAAACATTTCAGTGAAAATTGTGATTGAAGTACTGCTTTGGCAGCAACTTCAGTTTTCTAAACAGTCATTGATCCTCCCTATTCACTCATACTCTACCTCACACATGCTACAATACCAATGTAAATTTCACACTGTCAGTTCACATGGAGAAAAAATATCATTATGTGGTGCATCACTTAGTCCTTGACTGACTGACAATCGATAAAACCCCTTTAAAGGTTTAACCCTTTCAGGATAAAAACCTCCAGTAGAATGTTTTGTATTTAAGTTTCCTGTTTTTTCATTTTTTGGTGGTGTGCGGGCTTTTTGTTTTAAAGTTTGTAAGCGATTCTCATTCGAAGGAGGTCATTTTTTTGGTGTTTTAATGAGCCGTAGTGTCTGACGAAGATGGTAAATGTGTAAAATTGGTTGATTATTTGCATCAGTGTCCTTTTTTAGAAAGAACCCAATAAACGGATACTCTACCAGAGTGCAACTGGAAGGAAATGATTAAATTCACTGCAGGTCATGGGAGTTAATTACGTATCACAGTACCCTGTGGTCTGGCCGTCTGCTGAGCCTGACAATACTGAGTTATGTTAACTAACAGAGCTTAACTGTTTACAATTAAACCAAACATTTCACATTTTAAAAGCAATTCAAATGAAGCGTTATATGGTTGTTTTATTGGTTCAGAGTGCTAAAAACACTATAATTGCACTGTGACGGAAATTCCACTTTTCTTTCATTTCTGCCAGTATGAAATGTGTCTCGGTATCTACTGCCTACCGCAAATTCACTGAATGTAGAATCTTTGCAAATATGTGTATATGTAATTAATTATATTTTAGCTTTTTAATCAAAGCCTATGACTGTACAAACAAACTCCCTTTTCTTAGTAGAAAATAAGAATTGTTCCAGTTGTTTGCAGCCCAGTTATTGTTGTTCTGGAAATAAATTGTACTTGCATTTTTGTTACTTTATCAAATATGTACATGGATTTATACATTGATTAAAGACAACAAAACATTGATTTCTGTTGGTGTGTGGATACTACAAAGCCAAACGACCGTTAAATTCCTCTATATCCACTAGGATGTGCTGCACTTTCACAAATAGTCGTGTAAAAAGTGTAAGCATTCTCTAAACATTTACGTTTTATTATACACCTATTTTCTAATATATAAAATACATAAGCCTCTGAAGGAAATTCTGACATTTTCTAAAGGAATCAAAAAAGGATTATTGTCACTTCCTGACCACAGCATATCAGCTGAATCCTGTGAGCTATGGAAGCAAAGTCCAAGTCCATTTTATTTTTTTTTATCTGTTGAGATATGCACCTTTTTCCATTTGTGAACTCTCTTTTAGTGATTGAGTGGACTGTGAAATCCTGACAGGTTACAGGCGGACACATTAGCGTGTGTTCTGAACATAAGGAGCACAGCCTCCATCATTATCTAAAGCTTCCAGCAATTCCACATGCTGCATTAATCACAGCTGAGGTGAAGGCAGATTGTGTCAAAAAGCACACATACTGCATTTTCTTCCAACATTTTGTTGTTTTCCAATTCTTCTAGTCCTCCTTTTTTTCTAGATTCAGTGTAATATGGCAGGATTAATTAGTATGCATGAGTAGTAACAAAATAATATTAATAATTAACTATACACATAATGACTAAAGACCCCTACCTCATGCACCAGAAACACCGTCTAAAAGATTAATTGTGACAGGAATACAGTATGTCACAGTTCACATAGGCTACTTCATAAATTTTACTTCCATTCATACACATGCGGAAACACAAGCACATATTTTTCTCTTGCTGTCTAAAGTTTAGATGAGCAAATTTAAATTTACATACATTTTATATCCAGATTACTGATTAAAAATTTACACAAACAACCTATGCTAATATAGGTGTGGCTAGCTAGTGTATGAGATTTAATCATGGCTGCAACATCGGGTATAAATTGTAACATTCTTACAGAAATAACTGCCAGACGTTTGGTTGACTGTTCTTGACTCATCAGCTGATTCATGTATTAAGTAAAATATATTTAGAGGTATTATGACATGGATTTTATTATTATATTAGTTTAATATGTTCCTTGAGGTTTGCTTATAATGTGGGAAAAGCTAATTGCACAAAAAAAATTCTGAACCTCTATCTAAAATGACCTGTTATAAGGGGTGGGTCCTTGAAAATTTGTTAGTAATCGCCCACTGTTATGATTGGCTAACATTATTAATGCCCCTTACTATTGCATGTATGAAAAAAAAAAACCCCTGCTCATTTCCAAAAAAAAAGTGAAATGATTTACTTACCATTTGTGATGCAGCTGCAGTCAGATCTAGTACCACTTCTATGTAAGCATGGAAACGTTTGACTGTTGCATTTGCAACTCTTGCAGTATATCATGCATTAAACAGCATTTTAAAAACTCAGCGCTCAAGTTAAAATACGCGGCACATCTTTGTAAACACAAAAACATATTCTGTGTGAAAGCGCCTAACGATATGAGCTCGCCACACATGAGCGGTTAACCCTTTGAGCGGTACGGTCCCACATGTGGGATTCTTATTTCTGTGCCCCTGGGAGTAAGGTCCCACATATGGGATTTAGAACGTTCAGTGACGTCACGCAACTGAAAAATTCAAACTGAGCTTTGGCGCGCTGGCTAGCGCTGAGCCAGAGAGAGACTTGTCAAATTATCACAATTATGCAGTGTTTTTAACCACGTAATGCTTATTTTATGTTTTAGAAATGTAAATACACACAAGTACTAGTAAAACAATACATTTAGAGTTTGTAAAACACACGCAAAAGTTTATGGAAGCAGCAATAACAATCCATTCAAATACAATTTGCCGATGCATTTTATTCATATCAGATACACATAGTGTAAGTAATTATAAAGTTCAATCTATTCTTCTGCCAGTTCACCAGCCACTTACTTGCATGTATTTCGAGAGTAACTGATGAATTTAGGTGCTAAATCCTGCATGTTCCGCATGTCTCTGTTTTTTTATGAATGGAGCAGAGGCTGGGCCGCGAGTAAACATGGCGACGCCCATCTCACGTTACAGATCACGATCAAGATCATTTATACCGTCTTTTAAACAAGAAAATATACTCACACTTCTTTGTGAATCGGAATATCGGATAGTTGATGACATGGTGAGCAAAAAGTGTGAAAATTTTGAACTAAAACGGAAAAACGAAATAAAAGCGATCCATCTGTCATACTGTGGCTGCGGTGTGTCACGTGGCAAACATGACGCGTCGCCATGGAAACAATAAGGGTGAACGTTCTAAAATAACGGTCGCCTAAAAAAACTCACTCCGGGGGGACCAGACAGAATATTTTAAACTCACCACTGAAAGGGTTAATCATGCGTGCCGACATGTGTTTAGATCGTTCTTTTCTCTTTACTGTTATCATTGGCACATTGTTGAAGTATCTAATTCTAACATTTGGTAATATTTCTATTCAAAATCACGATCCCTCGATTTCTAAAATTTGTGTGCAATGGATTGTGGGTGGTTAAAAGATCAAGGATACACTTCATGCATCCTTCAAATCAGGCTGAATGATAACAAATCTACTAAAAAAATTGAGATGTCCTTTGATAATCAGAGGGTTCCATGTCATCAAGCTCCATCAAAAGAGTCTGATTCTTGGAAAGAAGGAATGAAACAAAAGACTCAAAAGAATAATTCATTCATTCGGATATCGCTGCTAATCTCTGGAACTCTCATGAATGTTCCAGGGAAGCATATTGCAGATATTACTACTTGGTTGGTTTTGATTATTGCATTGCTTAAGAAGACTTGAAATATAGCAAACGACCCACTCGTTTTAATTATTTTAATGGAGCTTTTGGATCTTTTTAGAAAGTCAAAAGCTTCAGTTCTCATTCATTACCAGAAAAAGAAAGCTATTTGGTGAGTAAATAATGATAGACTTTTACTATTTCTTTCAAATGAAAATGCTTTCATGTTTATTTGATCAGAGATAACCTCCTCCAATGAGTTGAGTGACATGACATGATGCACAAGACTGAGAGTTTAGATCTATTCTGACTCTGACCTTTTGCCTTCATATTGACCTAAATGCAAAATGTCAGTAAAGTGGTTATTTGCCATTTTGTCTCTGTGCCCTAAAACCGATTAAGCCTACCAATTATCCAATCCAGTGACACATCATTCATCGGCTGACTATAAAACTATAAGGCCTTGTTTGAATCAAAAAGAGAAAGCAATCAGCATATTTAGGAACTTTTTATTTTCATTTAGGAAGATTCTTTCCCTCTTTGGCCACACACACATTATTTTAGTGCAAAATTAATATCTGCAGACATTAGTTCATATCCAGAAAAGTTCTGTGTAGCCAGACTTTTGACCTAAGGCATCAAGTTTGGTCCACTTTGCAACTTCTTCCCAGCTAACAGGGAAGACTTTCAGGCTGATGTTCTGGAAAGGTTCTCTCCAAGTTATGATCAAACATTTAAAGTTATCTTGGGCCTCGTTTATAAAATGTTGCACAGAAACCATGATGTAAGATCAATTCTCAAGTGTGTGTGATTTAAGTGTGCATATACCAACTATTCCAGATGTGAAATCTATAAATTGCAACTGAACTGAATGGTTTCAAATCATGTGAAAGGGCACCAGTCAACATCTAAATACTTGAGAATGGTGAGCGGCAAGAATTGCTTAAAGGGAAAGTTTACCCAAAAATGAAGATTCTGTCATTAATTACTCACCCTCATGTCGTTCCAAACCTGTAAGACCACAAATTAGGAGATTTTTGATGAAACCCAAGACCTTTTTAGATCCTGCACAGACAGAAATGCAACTGACATGTTCAAGGCCCAGAAAGCTAATAAGGATGTTGTTAAAATAGTCGATGTAACATCAGGGGTTCAGCCATAATTTTATGAAGCTACGAGAATATTTTTGTGCGCAAAGAAAACAAAAATAAGGACTTTATTCAACAATTTCTTCTCTTCTGTGTCCGTCTTGTTTGCTGAGATGTAGCTCTGCCCACCATATGGCTCATTGTAATTATTATTTTCTGAGCAGCCTTGGGTCCTTTCTAAATTACCTTGTGTCAAGTATACATATGGTATGGTGACATAAAATATAGAGTGAGTGTGTCACTGAACACATGCCTTTGTGTTTGTTTATTTTTAATTCACTTTTCATGCAGAATTCTCTTCATGGTGAGTATATTGAGCGAAGTATGAAGAAATACATAGGTGGAAATGCTGAAGATCTAGAGGCGTATACTTATTTCAAGACTGCGAAGAACTTTGCAGTGTGACTCTACTGCAACTCTCTGGTCAAGAGCCAGACTTATGGAAGTCTGTGAAAGTGCCTCTATAAATCCAAATATAGTTACTTGCATGTCAATATTCTTCTTCTCAGGTTTTGTAGAGCTAAAGCTGGAAAAGATTGGCTCCCAGTATGGGGCTTCCGGGTCTTGGTGTCCTGTGGTTTGGCTGATTAAACAGGACTGGAGAATGGCAGTCCGTCTGTTTCCGTTGATAGCAAACTTTATTTAGTGACTATTCAATTCATAGACATACAAAAACTGCATCTTGTATACATCTACAAGTTCCAGCGCTTCTTCTGAAAACTTTTTGAGATCCTGACTGCCTGCAAAGGGTTCAGATTGGTACTGAATATATAAATAAATAAATAAATAAATAAAGACATTTTTTTTTTATATAGTATATTGCTGGAGCAAGGTCAGCTGCTCTGTTGCAATGATTTAAAAACATTCTTCTTTCGGTATATTAAATTGCAGCAAGAAAAGGCTGTATTATTTCAAGGTTATTCAATGCGTCTCATGTTGACCTTAATTTTTGGTAACAATCATAATCTTGAGGAGTGAGAACAGGTGCATACTGAGATAGGCCTGGAAAATGAGAAAATTCGTAACAGAGGTAAATTAAGTTCACAGGCTGTATGTGTAGTGTGACAGAAAATTATTCAGATTTGGAACTGAGAAATTATGAATTTATGGAGTCAGTTTGTGTCATTTAAACACTCTTTTTTTAATCCTACAGTTCCATGTACCTGCACAGTCCTTCACGTTGTTGTTATTATAAGGGAAAGTGTATGTCTTAGTCATTAATAATAACAAAGATAATAATAAATTTAAAACATTTTTATTAATTATTATTCAGTCTTCATTATTTACATTCTTAGTTAAATATATGCATTTTAAGTAAATTCAAGTTCACAGACCATGTATAGTGTAATCAAATATTATACAAAATTCAGGCTGCAAAATTATAAATTATCTTTGTTATTACTGACAAAGATATACTTTATTATATCAACTCTTAAAGTTGATATAATAAATTATTATTATTATTATTATTAATCTTGATTATATAAACAAAAATGTTCGTGGGCTGAAAATGGCAGAAAGGTGTCTGAATGGCCATGAAGGTGGATGCATAACAATAATGATGCATAACAATAATATTAATAATAATAATAACTATTATTATTATTATTATTATGTATCTTGATTGTAACAAAAATTAAGCCTAAAATTGCAGACAGATGTCTGAATGTGCATTTAGGTGTGTAATAATAATAATAATAATAATAAATTGTTTATTATTATTATTATTATTATTATTATTATTATTATTATATATCTTGATTATTTAAAAAATGGCCTGAAATGGCAGACAGGTATCTGAATGAGCATTTAGGTGGAGGATAATAATAATAATAATATTACTACTACTACTACTACTACTACTACTACTACTACTACTAATAATAATAATATATTGATTATATGAACAAAAATGGCTTAAAATTGCAGACAGATGTCTGAACAGGCATGAAGGTGGATAATAATAATAATAATAATAATACTAGTATTACTACTATTTATTTATTTATTATTATTATTATTATTATTATTATGCATCTTGATTATATGTGAGCCTGGACTGCAAAACCAGTCATAAGGGTACTTTTTTTTTTTTAAACTGAGATTTATACATCATCTGAAAGCTTTCTATTGATGTATGGTTTGTCCAAATGAAGTTCTTAGCAATGCACATGACTAGCCAAAAATTACGTTTTTATATATTTACAGTATTCAATTTACAAAACATCTTCATAGAACTTGATGTTTACTTAATATCCTAATGATTTTTGGCATTAAAGAAAAATCAGTCATTTGGACCCATACAATGTGTTTTTGGCTATTGCTACTTAAGACTGGTTTTGTGGTCCAGGGTCACATATAAACAAAAATAGCCTGAAATGGCAGACAGGTGTCTGAACAGACATGAAGTTAGATATTTGTTAATGCTAATGAGCTGAGCTTCATTCCCAAAGGGACTGTAAAATAGTTGGCACAGTAAATTAAACTGCTTGCTTTATTTTACACCTGTCTACTCACCTTCCAAAAAAGTTTTACATTTAGGAGAACTGCAGATGTTTTTCGCTAAATGAACAGAACACACAAATAAGAGTAATTAAAACCGACGTAAGAACAGTCTGCCAAATATATTATGCATTCAGTCCTTTGCAAAGAGACGTACCTTTAGTCGTGCTACCTTTAAGTCTTTGTAGAATGAACTTCATAAATAATGCTGCGGTGCATAAGCTCAGATATTATGACCAACCAGTTCCAAAAAGAAAGACAAAACGTACTAATTAAAAGATAAGTTGACAACAACATTCCCAATTTGTCATAATGTAGCATAAAGAAAGTTTTACCGGTCAGTAATATTAATAATTTAATCAGATAGAAAGTCAGCTGACACCTTATTCAACATCCTTCATGAAGAGTTGTAAAAATAAACTATTCACCCTCTCTCTTTACGTCTAGGTCCCCATAGTAACATGAGAATTAAAAATACAGACGATTTGAATACATTACTACTAGAAATAAGTCGCCTGCACTCCTACACAAGTCCCGGCCTGTCGCTGAACAATGAGATCTCATTATCGCTGTTGTTTTCTCGGTCTGTTGACATGCCAGCGCTGTCCGTGATTCCTCCACCGCACGTCAGATCTACGGGCGCGCACGAAGGATGGCTATTGCGTAACGCCGCAGTCCGTTCTGTCACCTCCATTCTTCTCCCGTCATTCCCCACGAAGCCGCAGGGGACTGGCACACATGCCAGCCGAAAAAGTCAGCGACGGTACCATTCTGTGGGTGTATCTGTTCTCTCCCGTCTCTCTCTATTTTGGTCCCATTGCCGGATCCCTTCAGAGAGAGGGACGCTGTCGTCTTCTGAGTGGGATATTAATGCAAAGGCCCCTTTCTAGCCTTCGCAGTGCACACGCAGTGATTGATTTCATTGCCAGCGACCTCGTCCCTGGAGTATTACGCGTTCGTTTAGGCTACAGACGTGCACGTGTATGCTCACGTCTGCATTTGCTGTGTTCAACTACCTTTTGCATACAATAAAAAAAAAAAAAAATAGAAATGGGTTAGAAATGAGAGAGAGAGTGTTTTATAAATGGCATATCCTCTCAGTATATCATTGACATGCAATAAAAATGCACTGCATTATTTATTAATCCCACACAGTTTTGAAAATAGACAATTATGTAAAAGAATCCTGCTTTGTATCCCATACAGCAAAAATATATTTTGTTTCTGAACATGATATATTTTAAATATTTTTGTGCTAAATATATGTTTGTAAACAGTGAATCTCAATAAAACCTATTTTTGAAATTGAAAATGTAATCCGTTTCAGTTACTGTACAGACGTGAATTAACTTTTCCTTCAGCCTTGCTATTCATTTCACTTTTTGTTGTGAAATGGCTTTTACAATTGCTAAAATCAAGCAAGCTCTGGCCAGACTTAAAAAGTAACACAAAAGTAATGTAACGCAAAGGGAGTAATGCAATATTGTAATGCATTGCTTTTAAAAGTAACTTTCCCCAACACTGCTTATTTTATTACTGTAGTTAAAGAAGTGTATTATGTCTAGTAGAGTATTATGAGAGTGAGAGAGAGAGAGAGAGAGAGAGACTGGGCGAGTGTGATTACCTGCATCTGATACAGCATTCATTTTTCAGCTCAATCTCATATCAACAAAACATTAGTTTGAATGTCAGCTGAGGAAATGACATCTAATGGCAGAACAATGTAACTAAAATCACCACCACGAACACACCGCTGTGTCTCAGTACTAAACACTATTAATACATACTACTATTATTTATACAAAATATTATTTATTGAATAATAATATTTAATAAACAACAACAGCCATCATAAAAGTTGCTAAGCAATTCAGTCATGTACACAGGCACCGCTCTGATATACAGCATTGAATTTACATAAACATGATGATATATAAATTATATACAGTGCCGCTTGTGAACCCTTTACAATTTTCGATATTTCTGCATAAATATGACCCAAAACATCAGCAGATTTTCATATAAGACCTGAAAGTAGACAAAGAGAACCCAGTTAAACAAGTGAGAGAAAAATATTTGCTTTGTCATTTATTTATTGAGAAAAAATTATCCAGTGTTACATATTTGTGCAGTGCAAAAAAAAAGTGCATCTTTGCTTTCAGTATCTGGTGTGACCCCCCTTTGCTGCAGTGACTGAAGGTAAAGTTTCTTGTAAATGCTGATCAGACCTGCACAGTAACATGTAGGAGTTTGAGCCCACTCCTTAGTGCAGAAACACTTCAACTGCTTAGGTTCTTCCACAACATTTTAATTGGATTAAGGTCTGGACTTTGACTCAGCCATTTCAAAAGAATAACTCTGTTCTTTAAACATTATTTGGTAGAACTTGTGTGCTTGGAGTTGTTGTCTTGCTGCATGACCCACGTTCTCTTAAGACTTTGTTCTTAAACAGGTGTCCTGACGTTTTCCTTTAGAATTTGCTGGTATAATTCAGAATTCATTGCTCCATCAATGATGGCAGGCTGTCCTGGCCAAGATGCAGCACAACAGGCCCAAGCCATGATACTACCACCACCATGTTTCACAGATGGGATAGGATTCTTAAGCTGGAACGCAGTGTGTTCTTTTCTCTGAAAACAATAGCTTCTCATTTAAACCAATAAGTTCAATTTTGGTTTCATTTATCCATTAAACCATTCTCCAGTAGTCCTCTGGCTTGTCCACATGATTGAATTTTCTTTTTGAAGAACAGTGGCTTTCTTCTTGCAACTCTGCCATGTGCACCATTGGTTGCTCAGTGTTCTCCTGATGGTGGACTCATGAACATTAATATTAGCCAATGTGAGAAAGGCCTTTAGTTGCTTAGAAGTTACTTAGAAGTTACCCTGGGATCTTTTGCAACCTCGCAGACTATTACACATTCTGCTTTGGAGTGATCTTTGTTGGTCGACCACTTCCCAGGAAGGTAACAAGTGGTCTTGAATTTCCTCCATTTCTGTCTGACTGTGAATTTTTGTGGAGTCCAAACTCTTTAGAGATAGTTCTGTAACCTTTTCTAGCCTGATGAGCAACATCAACTCTTTTTCGGAGGTCCTCAGTAATGTCCTTTGTTCATGACATGATTCACTTCCACAAACATGATCAGACTTTCATAGATCCTTGTTTTTTGAATGAAACAGGTCACATACTGACATTTGATAGTCATTGCACTGACTGAAAACACATCTGCACAGATGGACTCTAATTTAACCACATACTTTTGCACTGCACAGACATGTAACACTGGATCAATTTCAAAATAAATAAATTACACAAAATATTTTTTCTCTCACTTGTTTGATCGGGTTCTCTGTCTACTTTCAGGACTTAAATGTCATATTTATGCAGAAATATAGAAAATTGTAAAGGGTTCACAAACGTTCAAGCGGCACTGTATATATATATATATATATATATATATATATATATATATATATATAGCTGGTCTTACAAGCTGCTGTTTAGAGTAAAAATAACTTCCTTGTTTACAACAACGACATAAATAGATACTCTCTCATTATATATATATATATATATATATATATATATATATATAAAATAGCATTTATTATTTATGGAACATTGTAAAATATGTTTCTTTCTGGTTTTATTAAAATGTTACAGACAACATGTTTTTGGACTGAAATATATAAAGGCCACATTTTTAAAACAATTTAATATATATTTAGATGTTAACATACATTTTCAAACATTGGTATAATATTTACGTAAATGTAGCCAAGAATCCGCAATGGCGACGTGCGTTACGTCCGCGTTAGTTCTTCCGTCTAATTTGAGTTAACGCGCAGTGGATTTAAATGCATTTTATTTTGTCTGAAGTCTTACAAGCAGCATTTGGACCACAAAACACGGGTGGAAGACTGGATCTAACGCTTTCGGATGATACACAAATTACACTATTTCTGTGAGTTACTGAAACCAACTCAACATGCAACACAAACAAGACGAGCGCGGGCTTGCAGGTAAGACTGATTTCTCATATTATAGGCTTGTAATGTGAAGGACGACTAGTTATCCACAGGCATACTTAAACTGTAACCCCGAAAATGACACCTCGGTTACAAAGTGTGGTTTATAATTTCGTAACTAGGTATAAACATACTCATACTCTGGACTGACGTGAGCGTGTCGCTGCTGTGTGAATGCGGCCTGTAGCCTATAATAGGCCACTGAACAGCCTAGATAGTCAATTTATGTATTTTCTTAATTTTTTTTTTTTAAAGTAAACGGACTGTAACAAGCAAAAATCCTTGTACTGAAAACAAACTCCAAGCTTTCAGTGAAAATCTGCCTTCATTATTGAATTTAAGTCCATTGCCTGAATGTACATCATGTTGTTCACTCAAGAAAGACTGAAAATACGACATATAAATTTGAGTTTGGATTACAGAATTCATAAATATGTTCGCTAGATGTGATGGCAAGCCCCAGTCTTCCCTGCAATTCAAAGCCATGAGGCAAAACTTATGTTCTTGTGTGTGTGAAGCTGTTTGTGCTTGCGTTGACATTTACAGTGTTTACAAACAGCTTTAGCTCTCTGCAGAGATCATCTCTGTCCACATTAAGAAACCTCAGTATTTACAACCAAACATTTGGTAGTTAACCCAAATGCATTTCACACCATTATGGACTGTGCCCGTCTTTACAGAAAGTCTGCAGTAAACATGGTAAGACCAGCAGCTAATTTGGACTTGGCTAAACATTTGTATTTCAGTGAATGTTCAAATTATTGACTAAAAAAACACACCCAACACTCCTAGTTTAATAAATGAATAAATACATATTTAGTGTAAATATTATATAAAAAGATATCATATTTATGCTGTGGTTATCTAAGATATGTTTATGACTACATGCATACGTTTACATTTTTCCCACTTTTTTGAATTACATTGGCTGACCTCTTCTGTGTTTTCTTCCACAATTCCATTTGGCATTATTATAAATAGTGTGAAATATCATAAACCTAGTCTCATGCAGAGAGCGATGTATTAAATAACAGGAAGGCCCACGCAGAGTAAAACGTTCCCCTCGTGTTTTGGCTCCAATTGCATCGAGCTTGATTCCACAGAGCGATGCTACTTTAATTGTCTCCTCACTGAATAGCTGTCATATTTAGAAGCATTTACATAATCAGAGTCATTTGCATATGGGGCAGTGGAGTTCCCTGTAGAAGAACTACAGGAGATGTGAGTTTGCGGCGCTGTTGTCTACGGAGCTGTTCATTTAACTCTGTATTTGTCAGTGTTGAATGATGGGATACACTCTAACCTCTAAATGCATACCTGTAATTTGGAATGTAATTCTAGATGGCAGCATCTTGGGGAAAATAATTGCTTAAGGCAAAGTGCAATACATTCTTTAAAGACAGCTGGAAGGAAGCTCCGTAATGTAGGCCTATTCATTAAGCAAAACTCCTCTGCTAAGGGCTAATTTTATCACTGATAATTTTTTTTTAGTTCTTACGCTTGTATTCTTATGAGACAAATTGACTTCTTCATCATATCATAAATAAATTCACTAGTTATGCTAATGGACGGGAAATTCCAGCGCTGCACTTTTAATGCTTCCACGGAGTGCTTTCTGAAACTGTGAAGAACTTTAATGCTCGTTGTAATGATACGAACAAAGTCCATTCTGCAAGGATTATTATTTAGCTTGCTGTTTTGAATAAAATTAAATAAATAGACTGAATGTAATCATTTACTATAGGGTACAACCCCATCCAAGGCTTTCATTTTATTTTGTTCTTGGATTACTATAGCACCAGAAAACAACCACAGCAGACTTTCTTTCCTAGTTTCAAGGTCAAGGCCACTTAGTCACTTGTAATATGACAAGCCAAGGTTCGTTCAGCTTGTTCAATGTCAATTATAAATTAATAATTTGTTATATTTGTAAAGGATACTTTTTACCATGAAAAGTGCACTACCATCTAAAAGACTGGGGTCAGTAAGATTGTTATAAATTTTGTTCATGTTTTTATTCATCAAGGACATATTTAATCAGAATTTTACGTTGTTGAAAAAATCTATTTCAAAAAAATGTTGGTCTTTTGAATTTTCATCAAAATATAACAATATTAAAATTTCTAGAAAAATATGAAGCAGCACAGTTGTCTTCAACATTGAAAACAGTAAGAAAATATTAGAATGATATCTGAAGGATCATGTGACAATGAAGACTGAAATTTAGCTTAAACTGGATTTTAAAATATATTCAAATAGAAAATGCATATAAACATTATAAATTGTAATCTGATTACTGTATATGTAATAAATTATATATGCAGAGTATTTAGGGCCCTATGAAATCAGGTTTGTGTTTTTTTTCCAAAGTCAGTTTTTTTTTTTTTTTTTTTTTTTTTTTTTTACTTTTGTTAGACGCTGTTGTGTAATGGTTAAATTAAAATCTATGAATCAAAAAGCACATCTAATTAATTGAAATAATGAAACAGCAATTTACTTAAAGTTTACCAAAATTAAAATTTTAAGGCTGTATATTTTTTTTCTCAAATTCAGTATTCAAACTAAATTCTGTGTTTTACATTAGTTTTCTGAATTTGGATATTTTAATGATTTCATTAAATTTTAATGATCAAAAGCATCTTTAAATAATTGTTTTTATAAAAAATAATTTATAGGGGTGCTCTGGATTTTTGAGGATCTGATCACCAATACTAATCTTTTTAAAGCCTTTTTTTTAAACATGCAGAATTATTTATAGTGATACTCCAATCAGGATTTTTAGGCATTTATTCAGGACCTGAATTTTTTTCTTTTTCTTTGTTTTTTTGGAAAATGGGGGAATTCGCCTCTCAGTTGGCTTTTGTGAAAGGGGAGTTTTTTTCTTTGAGCATTTTTCAAAAATATATATTCATCTCACCTAGAATGTTTGATCATGCAGTGCATTTTTGTTTTTAGAATTGTGCAGTTATTGCACAATAGCTTGCACACAGCGCATGCCTGATTTCCACACATTTATCCATTATTTTGAACATTATTGAAAATGCTTTTTCAGCATTGTGATTCTTTTATTACACAGTACAGTAATCTTTCATAGACGTGTTTAAACACAATAAATATAAGCAACACATTATTCAGTGCTTTTTACTTTTGCATTTAGTTCTAGATTTATATATTAAGTTGCTCAAGCAGGTGGTTTGTAAGTTATCACAAACATTCTAAATTAAAACTTACCATTGAGAGAAACTGCATTTAAATCTTTATTACAAGCAATCCTGCTGTTAATAAAGAACTTTGTTGTCGTAGCTCCACAAGTGCTATCTATCATTGCCTTGTTTGTCTAAACGTCCTCATTTCCTTTAAACCTAGCCAAAAACCTAATGTGTTGACTGTAAAACACAGTACACTTTGTTCAATTATATGCATAGCGTAATTGACATTTTCGCTGTCACTTTAATTCTGCGCATGCAGCACAGACTCCTTGTGGAAACGATCTCTGCACTGCTGCAGACGCACCGCTCCTGGAACGCACTGCCAGCCCGCAACCGTGTGCAGTTTGAATGCTTTAATCCGTGAACATGAGCGCGGAAAAAAATACTGCAAACGGAGTCAGTGCATCAAGCATCACCACACTCAGACGGACTCAAAGGACTACCAAGCCACTTCTGAAACAGAAACAATGTCAGAAGCATCTTACCTGGGCTAAGGAGAAAAAGAACTGGACTGTTGCTCAGTGGTCCAAAGTCCTCTTTTCAGATAAAAGTAAATTTTGCATTTCAGGTTGAAATCATGGTCCCAGAATCTGGAGGAAGATTGAAGAGGCACAGAATCCAAGCTGCTTGAAATCCAGTGTGAAGTTTCTGAAGTCAGTAATGATTTAGGGTGCCATGACGTCTGCTGGTGTTGGTCCATTGTGTTTTATCAAGTGCAAAGTCAATGCAGCCATCTACCCGGATGATTTTGGAGCACTTTATGCTTCCATCTGCTGACAAGCTTTATGGAGATGCTGATTTCTTTTTCCAGCAGGACTTTAGCACCTGCCCACAGTGCAACAACCACTTGCAAGTGGTTTGCTGACCATGATATTACTGTGCTTTGTTGGCCAGCTAACATGCCTGACCTCAACCCCATTGAGAATCTATGGGATATTTTCAAGAGAAAGATGAGAAACAGTCAATCCAACAATATACAGACGATCTGAAGGCTCAGTAGTGCCTCAGCAGTACTATAGGCTGATCACTTCTATGCCACACTTCACTGATGCTGTAATTTGTGCTAGGAGCAGGTCATTTGCTGCAATATGTGCTGCCGACCAAGTATTGAGTGCATAAATGAAAATACTATAAAGAACTTGAACTTTTCTGTTTTGCAAATCTGTTTTTTGATTGATCTTAGTAAATATTCTAATATTTTAAGATAATGGATTTTGACTTTCATGAGCTTTAAGCTCTAATCATCAAAATTAAACCAAAAAAACGTTTGAAATATTTTACCTTACATGTAATGAATCTAGAATATATGAAAGTTTCAGTTTTTGAAATAAGTTACAAAAAAAAACAAACAAAAATTTCTGTGAAAAAAAATTCTGTGACATTCTGCGTTATACAGTAAATTCCATTTTTATGACTGGATTCCGTGATTCCGTTCATGTTTTGTGCATCGTGAAAATTATAGGGAAGTGTTTTGATGCTAATTATTAAGTGATTATTAAATTCTAGGACCGATACAAGGACCTGTTAAGCTAAATTGTAAAAATATTTGCCAACCATAGCAATGACATTGACTCAAATTGCTTTCCTTTGTCTTGTGAGGCATGCAACAGCATTCAAAGTAGAAACTCATTTAGTTACCTCCACTTAGAGCTGTGCAGTGCTCATGAGTCTCAGTGCATCACAATAAAAGCGTGAATCAAATAAAGTGCAAAACCCAAAGTCAGGGAGCCAGTTTGACTTCTTTCAGACATTGCTTCCCCACATGGCTTGCTGTACAGCTGATCAATAAAACATGAGCAAAAACAGAAGTGGCTAACAAAGGAAAAGGTGGCAGAAGTCACTGCCAAGATGCCTGCAGTCATCAGCTCTACTCGCTAGTTAACATATCCTCTAAACATGGGTGGCAAGGGATGGCAAAGCCGAATGAGGAAGTGTAATGTCTGGTAAGTCGGAAAGATGCATTTCAGCTACTTTTGCATGATTCATGTTGTGTCTTGGGTGACAAAATAAATCTGCAAAGCTGACTTGACATGCATTGCAAAACTGAACTTTTTTTTCAGAGATTACAGTTCTTGTCTGTCATGTAGTCACCCTTGTGTCGTGAACTGTTCCTTTAATGTGCAAATGGGTACATCTAGGCTTAAAGGAAAATTCTGGGTTCAATAAAAGTTAAGGTCAATCAGCAACATTTGTAAATGTAAAATAAAAAAAACAACTGAAGTAAATGGAGCTAATATGTAAACATAATTCACTGTTTAATCCTCCTTTTTTCCTAAAAACAGAAATCTCGTCGGCATCATAACGCAAAGATGCTTTACATTTCTGATCTCTGATGATTCGAGTCAACACTGACCCACAGGTTAACGCTGTGCACATTTTTATAATTAGCTATATTAAAAAAATTGCAGCTGAATTAATTAAATTAATCTTTTAACCCCATTTTAGCATGGGGAATCATGAGAGTAGGGCTGTCTTGATTATTTGATTCAGTTTTTCGCCTGAAACCCATTTTAAAAACCATAATAAAGCATAATGCTGTTGTGAGTTCAAAAACGATACGATTAAATAAATATATGCGATGCAGGTTAAGGAAATGCTTAAATTCTGCTTAAACTGTTATCATTTAATTGATTTAGTCGATCTTTTAACATAATTTTAACATGAATTTCTTTGGAGGCTGGAACATGAGAGTAGGGCTGTCCTGATTTTGAGAGTACTCGAATTGAATTAAAAAAATAATCGACTGCATTTTGCCTGTGTCGAGTAACCGGCAAAATACCAAAAGTGGTGAATGAGAATCTATAAAATGCATTATTAGACCATTTTTCAAGGCTGCATGTTATATTAACTCCTTAAGTTTACTTCACCATTTTGCAAATAAATCCTAATTTAATCATGACAAACTATATATCATTGGAAAGGTCTAAGATTCCTAAATAGATATTTATGTAGGAAAAGTAATAGACTAATTAATGACGAGTGCACCTCAAAAATGAATTATGAAAATTGAGTACTGCATTTTCACGTCTATATTTAAAAATGTTAAATGAAAAAATGACAGTTAAAGGGATAAACCCATTTAAAAATCATAATAAAGCATAATGCTATTGGGAATTCAAAAACGAAGTTTAAGTAAATGCTTAAATGCTGCTCCACACAAACTGTTATCATTTAGTGCTGTCAGTCGATTCAAAAAAATAATAATAATTTTTTTCTGAAATTAATCACAATTAATCCCACCTAACATTAGTTTTTAATTATATTTCACATTAAATCTTCAAATTAATGTAGGAAAGTATATTTTTAATATTTGTTTAATGTCATCTTTTTTTAATGACTGAAAGCAAGTATCACTGATACCAACTGATGTCTCAGATTTTTTTCCCTAATATTTAACCACTGACTATAGCCATTCAACATTACAGTATAATTAAGAGCTATCAATTTAAAATTTATTAGACGTTGAAAAATAACTCCTAATTTAAGTGAGCTTAAAACAATCTTCACAGAAACCCATAAAAACGTCTTGCCTTTCAGCAAGAAAATATAGCCTAATTTAATAAAGTTATCAAACACTAAATTCTACATTAAATAAAGATAAAGCTTAAAACTACAGAAGTTATTGATTTCCCTTTTTTTAATGTTGCTTTTTGATCACCAGACATCACAGCAGCTGGTTATTAGGCTATTTTGGCTACTAATTTTGATTTAGTCTCAGTCATAGTCTTTTGACTAAAATGTCATTTAGGTTTAAATGAATTACATAGATTTGTGTTAAACTGAAAAAAATAAACGTCTGCGTTAATGCCTTAATTTTGACACCACTACATTTAATTAATTCAGTTGATCTTTTAACCCAATTTTAACATAGATTTCTGGAGGCCGAAACATTAGGGTAGGGTTTCTCAATTTATTTGATTCAGTTTGAGTACTCAATTTTGCGAGTACTCAAACTGATAAAAAAAAAAAAAAATCCTCTATGGCATTTTGCCCATGTTGATTAAAATACCGGAAGTGACAGAATAGAATCCATTTAATTTAATTAATTACACTTTTAATTAATATAGTCACATTTAATTAATACAGTCAGTCTTTTAACCCCATTTTAACATGGATTTCTTTGAAGACTGGGACCTGAGATTAGGGCTGTCTCGATTATTCAATTCCGATTTAGCGAGTACTTGAACTGATTTAAAATGCAATCCTTGATTGCCAAAAGTTTTGGCAGTGACATAAATTTTGTGTTTTGAAAGGTTTGCTCCTTAAGCTGTTGTGGTGTTCATTGTTTCATTGTTTCTAGCACATTGTTTCTAGATTATTGTGTAGAGTGATCAGATGCATTTTATATAATTGCTAAAAGTTTCATTGGTCAAAAAAAAATTGACTTTGCACAAAAAAACTAATTTCACTGTTTTTTGATCCTGACACAAAATGATCTGCTATAACACCAATTGACTAATATCAGCAGCACATGTGAAAGTGTGAATGAGCCCTTTTCAGGTGAAATCATTATCATGCCAATTAGATTGTAACAGGAGAATCAAAATGCATCAAAATGGCCTCACATGCTAGGAAATTGCTACAAAGAATATTGCACCTGAAAGAACCATTTACCGGATCATCAAAAACTTTAAGGAAAGAGGTTTAACTGGAGTGAAGAAGTCTTCAGGACGTCCCAGAGTGTCCAGTAAGCACCAGGACCGTCTCCTCCTGAGGAGTCAGTTATGGAATCGTGCCACAACCAGTGCAGAGCTTGCTCAAGAATGGCAACAGGTGGGTTTGAGAGCATCTGCACGCACAGTGAGGCGAAGACTTTTGGACAATGGACTGGTGTCAAGAAGGGCAGCAAAGAAGCCACTTCTCTCCAAGAAAAACATCAAGGACAGACTAAAATTCAGCAGGAAGTACCCTTCCGACTGTTTGGGACATCTGGAAAATCGATTGTCCGGAGAAGAAAAGGTGAACTCTACCTTGAGTCCTGTGTCGTGCCAACAGTGAAACATCCTGAGACCATGTGTGGGGTTGCTTTTCAACCAAGGGAGTGGGCTCTCTCATAATTCTCCCAAAAAACACTGCCATGAATAAAGAATGTTATCAAAACGACAAACGTAGCATTACATCACTTGCTCATCAGTGGATCCTTTGGAGTGAGAGGGTGCCAGAATGAGTGTCCAAATAGCTGCTAAAACATCACAATCATCCATCACCGGAGGAACGTTATAAGGGATTACGGACTCCTGTTTTGGCCGGGAACAACAATTTAAAGTTGAAATGCCTTAATGATGGTATTCCGTCTTACAAACACAGCTTTTCACTTCACAAGATGTTAATTGATGGACTGGAGTGGTGTGGATTGCTTGTGGATTATTGTAATGTTTTTATCAGCTGTTTGGACTCTCATTCTGACGGCACCCATTCACTGCAGAGGATCCCTTGGTGAGCAAGTGATGTAATGCTAAATTTCTTCAGATCTTCTCCGATAAAAGTTTCTACATCTTGGATGGCAATATTTTCATTTTTGGGTGAACTGTTCCTTTAAGAGCAATACAAACATGTATTACTGCATCCTGTATCACTGAGCCTGCTCTGCTATTGGAGAACCTTCTTATGTGTGGATAAATATTTCATAAGGATCTTGTCCGTTCGACCTGCAGCTTCACAGACATATGCCTACTCATAAAATCATTTATCCATTTTTCAGCGAAAAATGACTGCAGGGGTGGGCAGGAGGAGGATCGTTTGATGTGGCCTGTTAGTTTCCAGTAAAATCATTATCTCTTAAATGTCAGAATGATGTCAAACCAGCATGTCTTTTAGCTAGATTCAGCTTCATCAGGCTGGAAGGCATTTTATTCAGGTCTATATTCGCATATGTGTGCAAATACATTTGTTACAATCTAATGAGCATTTTGAAATGAAAAATCGAATTATGGATATCTATTCAGGCTTGCATATAGATTTGTATGGAGTTGTCAGTCAAACAGATTTCTTCGTGTAATGGCCCACGTGTGTCCGTATGATCAATTACCTTCTTGACATGTTTGAGTCTCGTCTAATTAGCCATTTCTCTCTTTCTAATTAGAGTTATCAATCTAAACTGAAATGAAAACTAATACAGTGCTCACTCTCATAAGATGAATTATGAAAAGCTTTTCTACAGGCACTAAATCACAATCAAGAGGCATATGAGTATATTGTCAGTTATGAGGTGAAGTGCAAAAACTACTTGCGGGAGTTATTTTTAAACTCATACAGTCTCTGGCTGTATGTAACTTACAGTGTAAAGGAGTTACTGAGTGAAAGCAGCAATACCACAGTTTTAATTTTTCAGTACCATGACAGTAGTTCAGCTGTTGTCAAAACAGAGTAGCTTTACATGTAGGAATAGAAACGAGCTAAATGTGTTTGCCTAAAATGAAAGTTTTCATATGACGCATTGTGAAGTTTTGTTCATTTTGAGGAACCAGAGGTTCTTTCATTTTTGTTTTGGGGGGGCAAATAATTATGCATCCCAGTTATTTGTTTCTCCTGTGGGGATAAAAACATCCTGCGAACCCCCTCCTACATCCATATTTAATTCAAATGATTTGCGATTCGCACTTTAAAATCCCGTTCTGAATCAAATGATTTGCGATACGCACTTTAAAGTCCTGTTTTGAATTAAATGGTTTGCGATACATGCTTTAAAGTCCCATTCAGAATCAAATGATTTGTGATACAGGCTTTAAAGTCCTGTTTTGAATCCAATGATACGCGATTTAAAGTCCCGTTCTGAATCAAATGATTTGCATTAGCCTACGCGCTTTAAAATCCCGTTCTGAATCAAATGATTCGCATTACACGCTTTAAAGTTCCGTTCTGAATCAAATGATTCACAATACAGGCTTTAAAGTCCTGTTTTGAGTCAAATGATTCGCAATATGGGCTTTAAAGTCCCGTTCTGAATCAAATGATTCAGGATACGTGCTTTAAAGTCCTTTTCTGAATCAAATGATTCGCGATACAGGCCTTAAAGTCTTGCTTTGAATCAAATGATTTGCGATACACGCTTTGAAGTCCAGTTCTGAATCAGCTGATTTGTGATCCAATTAGAGCGCTTCAAAACAGTGAATTATTTTGCAACACAGTGGTTTACTGATTTGAAGTTTCAAAAAGCTCCCTTCATACGGTGTTCTTTGCTCACTTTATCTATAATTTATTTGTTGTTTGAAGTTAAATCATTAGTAGGCCTAACTTACAATTGTAATCACGTTAGACAATTTATTTTCAGAAAGCTTTTGAATAGTAGTCCTCTCCCCAAATTCGTCACTACCTAAACACAGTAATAATAATTTAATAACGAGTTATATTGACCTATTAAGATTTTGCTTGCATCTATCATTGAGGTAAATCAATAACAATTACATTTTTAACAGTATTTCAAGTGTGATTTGTGAGATTTGTTGCATTTTGAATCCAATTTTTCTTTGTAAAAGGTGAAAAGTTGATCATACTGATTTCAAACGTAAGGATTCATTAGTCTGAATATACATTTAACCAAACACTATCACAACATCTTAGTTGATAATTCAGTGTACTTTATTTTTGACAAAACATCCCATGTTTCGGTAGTGACAGTAATGCTTTGATATTATCACATCACATACAGAATTTTAACTTGCATACTAAACACTACTAAAACATACAAAAAAAAAAAAAAAAATAGCATAGCTGTACTAAAAGTTAGTTTATTTCCCCCCAAATAAAGGATTACGTGTTCCCTTTTGTGACTACTGAAACGATGACATGTTTTGGTCGCAACAATTTTATGGGATAACACCCCCCAAAAAACTCAACAAATGTTTTGGTAGTGACAGTTTTAGATACTTTTGAACCTAAATAAACTGTAGTACACATAAAAACTAAATTTGACTGTTTTGGATACTTTTAAAAACAACAACATCCGACTGGTCTCGCGAGACATGAAGATATCCTTGCAAAACATTTTGCAGTTTACATTAGAGCTGCAAGATTAATCCTTAAAAGATCCTTAAAAGATTGCGATCTGTTCAAACACCTACGCGATCTTATTCCTGAATGACAACGATTCAGCGGTGTCTATTACCACTGTTTCACTTTGCTCACGCTCCACTGACGTTTACGATGTAAAACAGGTTTTAAAGACATTCAAATCTGCATTCATGCTGACGCAAACTAACACAAACAGTCCTTTCAACCACATAATGATAATCATTTCTGTGTTACAGACATTTAAATGACAGCAGTACTGGGATAAAAGTTTATAGTTTAGGTATAAACGCTTATTGTCTACAGTAGCGATTAAAAACGAAAGTATCTTAACACTTGTACATCTTGTAACACTTACCCACTTCCGCCAGGAGGAGGCGACATCTGCACGTTTAAAAAAGTATTTATCGTTGAATCATTCATTCAAGAGATTTCAATAGTGAAACAAGTCTTTATTAATTGAGACACTGCCATTTTTACAATTTTGATCGAATATATTTTTTAAAAGACTTAAGCAATGAAAATTGTCAGAACCACTAGTAAATTATTTTGTTTAGATTTCTAATTTTTTTTACTTCAGAATCGTGAGAGAAATGTGATCTCCAATTTCTTAAAAAAATTTGATTTTTCAATTTATTCAGAATCATACAGCTTTAGTTTACATGTTTATTACTGCATATAATTCATTAAAATAGAATTTTAATGTCATAAAGTACAAGTTCTTATCAAAATGCACCTATATATTTATTTTTTTGCATTTATTTATTTATTCAGTTGAATAAAATACTATTCCCTATATATTTCTTAATTGAGGATTTATTTAAAAAAAAATAATAATAAAAAATAAATAAATATATATGTGTGTGTAAAAGTCTCGTCTCGTCTCGTGGGATGAGTGTCTCGTTACACCCCTAACAATGGGAAAACAAAAATTATTTACAAATAAGTTGAAATTTAGGGGTTAGGTTTCAGGACAGCCACCTCATAATTGAAAATATAGCCAAAAAATGATTATTTTATATATTAATCTTCCTGATATTTTCAATATTATTGTGGGTTTCAATAGATAATAGATGGATCTTAGTAAACATCTAAGATTGAATACTTAAATGCTTTTTATTTTTTTTTATTTTTTTTTTGGTTGTGGGACAGCAGTTTGCGCCAATTCTGTAGAATGGCCCATATGTATTTGTATTTATCTATATTTGGATGCTTTGATATATGGTTCCGGCCTCTTTTAATATACTGTAATATGAGGTGTGACCATCTGCACCTAGACCATTGTCCATTGTTTGTTTTGAAATAAACAGGAAGTGGAGCAGCCAGCTGTTTACTTCAAATGATCCATATAAAAACAAGACAATGCACTCACTTCTCATAATTTTTTGAACACCTGAGAAAGCCTGTCGGCTTGTCCAGTGGAAGGTTTGTGGGGCTCTGTGGCACTAAGAGGGTGATACTGCCTGTCTCGATCAAGTTCAGGGACAGTCATTTTGACATTTTGGACATTTTGGACTATTCTGACAGCTGTGTTTGTGGATATAATGAACTATGGTTAAATCATGAAGTTTACATTTGTGTGCTTTTACAGCCACCCACAACACCCCAGAAACCATGTGAAATATTCTAAAAACCACAAAGCAAACTTCTGTACCTTAGAAAACCTGTCTTTAAAGGAATAGTTCACCTGAAAATTAAAATTTGCTTAGCATTTGATCATTCAAGTAATTCAAAATGTAGATGAGTTTGTTTCTTCATCAGAACAGATTTGGAGAAATTTAGCATTTTATCACTTGCCCACCAATGGATCATCTGCAGTGAATGGTTGCCGTCAGAATAAGATTCCAAACGGCTGATAAAACCATCACAATCCACAAGTAATCCACAAAACTCCAGTCCATCAATTGTGAAGCAAAAAGATGCGTGTTTGTAAGAAACAAATATATTAATAAGGAGTTTTGTTTTTACTCCAAACTGTTGCTTAATAATTGATTAACAAAAGGCTCTTAAAGAGATTTTAAAGTTGACTTAAAATCATGTTTTTGCTCTAATTGTGCATGATTTATCAGCACGTTCTTCTACAGATATTAGTTTACCTTGGTAATCTTTCATCAGAACTGTCTGAGAAATTACTTTGCACTCGTTTCTTAAGACAGCAACAAGTAAACATGTCCTTCATCCTTTTCTCTGTCTTACAAGCTCACAATATAAAATAAAACCAAAGCAATTAATAGATAGTGCCATAGAGGAACTAAATGATCTTAAAACTGAAGGTCCAAAGCAGTTTCGCAAAGCAAAATCTGTTGACTGCCCTTCTTGACATCTTGTTTGGAAGATGAGTGGCTTTAACAATAGTAGTTAAATTGTGTTCTTGCTAGTGGATATTTTGTTGCACAAAACTACTTATAAGGAGTGTCCTGGACCTGAACCTGCAAGATATAAAGGCTATAGGTAAAAAGAAGGACAGTTTTGCACATTGCTTCAAAACTACATTACTGTTTAAGTATGTACATGATGAAGGGCAAATGCTTAAGATTAAATTGACAGTGTTTACAGTACATTCTACAAAGTACCTCATGGTTCTGATCATTCTATTGATACTAAACAACTTTTGAAGGACATCGAATCACTAAAAGCTGATCAAAAATTGCTCCGACGCTTCATAAATTTGAAACTGCATTTTCAAATGTTCTCAGCCTAATTTATTGCTTTACACAAAGAAATTAAAATATATATACACTACCAGTCAAAATGTTGGACACACCCTCTCATTTACTGTTTGTTGTTTATTTTCCTGACTATTTACATTGTAAATTCTCACTGAAGAAATCAAAACTATGAATGAACACACGTTGAATTATGTAGTAAACAAAAAAGTGTGAAATAACTCTAGATGTGTTTCATATTTTAGATTCCTCAAAGTAGCCACCCTTTTCTTTGACAGCGCTGCAAACCCTTGGCCTTCCTTCAGTGAGCTTTATGATGTAGTCACCTGAAATGATTTTCACTTCACAGGTTTGCCTTGTCAGGGTTCATTTGTGGAATTTCTTGCCTTCTTAAGGGGGTTGGGACCATCCATTGTGTTGTGCAGAAGTCAGGTTGGTACACAGCTGACAGCCCTATGTGACAACTGTTAGAATTCATATTATGCCAAGAACCGATTGGCTAAGTAAAGAGAAACGACAGTCCATCAGTACTTTAAGAATTGAAGGTCAGTCAGTCTGGAAAATTGCAAAAACTTTGAATGTGTCCCCAAGTGCAGTTGCTAAAGCCATCAAGCACTATGACAAAACTGACTCACATGAGGACCGCCCCATCATTTATTTTTCAACAGGACAATGACCCCAAACACACCTCCAGGCTGTGTAAGAGCTATATGACCAAGAAGGAGAGTGATGGAGTGCTGCGCCAGATGACCTGGCCTCCACAGTCACCTGACCTAAACCCAATCGAGATGGTTTGGGATGAGATGGGCCGCAGAGTGAAGGCAAAAGGGCCAACAAGTGCTCAGCATCTCTGGGAACTCCTTCAGGATGGTTGGAAAACCATTTCAGGTGACTACCTCATGAAGCTCATCAAGAGAATGCCAAGAGTGTGCAAAGCAGTAATCAAAGCAAAGGGTGGCTGTTTTGAAGAATCTAAAATATAAAACATGTTTTCAGTTATTTCACACTTTTTTGTTTACTACATAATCCCATATGTGTTCATTCATAGTTTTGATGTCTTCAGTGAGAATCTACAATGTAAATCGTAATGAAAATAAATAATAATAATAAAAAAAACATTAAATGAGAGGGTGTGTCCAAACTTTTGACTGGTAGTATGTGTGTGTGTGTGTGTGTGTGTATGTATGTATGTATGTATATGTATATGTGTGTGTGTGTGTGTGTGTGTGTATATATATATATATATATATATGAAGAGCTCTTTTCCAAAACGCGATAAACGCCATTTTTTAAAAAATGAGTTATTGCCAACATCAGTATTGTATCGAAATGGATTTATAGTGTTTTGGCAAAGAGCTCTTCATGTAGACAGGATTGCAGAGTTCATTCATAAAAACGGAATTTACTCTATAGCGTAGAATGTCACTGAATTTGTCTATTTTTAAAATTGTGATATAGGCCTAGACATGAATATTAAATCACAAAAATACAGTTTAAATATGAATCCTACATGTTCCGCTTGCCTCTGTATATATGAATGGTGGAGACGCGGTTTTGTTTACATCAAAACAGCAGCATGAGTCTGATTTAATTTATCAAGATCAAGTCGAGCTGACTGACAAGAAGAATGAGGTGAGAAATTTCGTTTCTTATTTATTTGGTTCCACAGTATTTGCTGCTTTTTACTTTATTTAAACGTTGTGTATTTTATTTATTATTTTACATCAACATGTATATCATGCCTCCAAGCTTTCTTATTCGTTTTGCTAATAAGTTTCTTTTTTTTTTTTCCCACAGTCTTTGCAGATTTTCAGTTTTGTATACCTACCTATTTAAACTTTGTGTAACCTATATGCCATTTGTTATTTTATATTAGGTATATAGCATGGTGTATTTTTATTCATTTTGTTAATGAAAGTTCTATGAGTTTGACGTTGTATTTTGTTGTTGCTTGAATTGAATCGACGGCGAATTGCTGCTTATTTTAAAGTGGAAGTAAAATGTGCATGGCGCATTTACAAGCTATTTTAAAGCAAAGGAAAGCCTGGAAAAAGGGAAAACTAATGAATTACTGAATTACTGCTAATTTAAAAGTGAAAGTAAAATGCATATGGCGCTTTTATTTAAAAGAGAAGGAAAGCGAGGAAAAGAGGGAAAACTCAAACTAACTAACCTGTTTTGGGCTTATTTCTTCACAGAAATAAATGTTTGTTTTTCTATTACACAAAGTACCGAAAAAAGGTAACCAAAGTAAATAAAAACCAAAGTTTCTTTGAGATAATGTGTATTGTAATCTTGTTAAAATGGATTTCTTAGAATTGGTATCGAAAAAAGTATCGTTCAGGAACCGGTATCGAATTATCGGTATCGGAAAACAATACCCAGCCCTAAATGCAGGTTTATATATTGCATTTCTTATTTTTGTCTTGCAATTCTTTTTTTTTCTTGCAATTTTGACTTTTTCTCGCAATTCTGACTTTTTTTTTCTCAGAATTAAGAGATATAAACTCGCAATTGCGAGTTATAAAGTTAGAACTGCATGATTAACAATCCTGTTTTCTCAGAATCGTGTGACATCGAATTGTGTGAAGTCGAAATTGCAAGATACAAACTTACAATTCTGACTGTTTCTTGCAAATGCAAGGTATATTTTTTTATTTTAGTTTTTTTCTAGCAATTCTGACTATTTTCTCAGAATCGAGATATAAACTTGCAATTACGAGTTATAGGCCCAGTTTCACAGATGGGGCTTAGCATAAACCATGATTAGGCCATAGTTCAATTAGGACTTAAGTATTTTTTTCAGCTCAGACTTACATTTTAGTCTAGAACTAGGCTTAAGCCTTGTCTGTGAAACTGGAGGTTAAAGTTAGAATTGTGTGATATAAACTCACAATTCTGACTTTTTCTCTGAATTGCGTTATATAAACTCACAATTGCGAAAAAACAAACAAAAAAACATCAGAATTAAAAGATAAAAATGTACAATTCTGACTGTTTACTTGCAAATGTGAGTTTACATCTTGCAATTCTTATATTTTTCTTGCAATTTTGACTTTTTCTCAGAATTGAGACATTCGCAATTGCAAGTTATAAAGTTAGAATTGCGTGATAGAAACTCACAATTGCAAGAAATAAAGTCAAAATTGCAAGATAAAAAACTCAATTTTGTACCTCACAATTCTGACTTCATAGAATGCAATTACGATGTCATATCTCAGAGTTCTGAAAAAAAAAGGTCAGAATTGTGAGAAGTATTACCTTTTTACCTCTTTTTATTTTTTATTCAGTGGCGGAAGAAGGCATCCATAGAAATATGATCAGTGTAATAATTATCACATTTCTTCTTATGACGATGAGCTCTCGACGCCTGTCTACAGTAATCTTCAAAGTTGGCAAAACTCTAATAAACATATTACTTCAGATGTGTGTTATCTCACCTAATGATGTCATGCTGTTCCACAATGAGATGATGTGATGATTAGTTTCACACTTTTTAAAAATCCTGTATTTGTCATTATGTTCTCGGTTTCCCGCGGGGTGTAGGTTGGGAGAAAAACACCTCAGGGAGTGGGTCACCGCTAGTATATAATTGGTAAAAGTGTCAAGGAGAGAACTGTTCTTTTTTACTGCCAATTATTAGGTCACAAGCAGGGTAGACTTGGTTTTTGTGAAAAATAATTTGACCTATTTATTAAGTGCACGGCTTAATCCGTTAATGGTTTAAAGTGTGATTTCTCACATGAGAAAATTTTTAAATTATCTTTTGCTAACTTAAGTGACTTAGGTTTTACATCTGGGTTTGCATTATGAAATCTTTGCAGGATATTTCCTGGCATTTTAACTCACTTACTGTCAAATTAGCCCTCAGACTTTGGCTCAAATTGTTTAAATTTTGTACATGTCATGCTCCTCCAGTTATCATTTTCTGATACTTGACAGTATCTGTCTACATCCTCCACATGGAAGATTTACTCTTCTCAAGTTAAAGAGGCCACACCATCCAGCTCACATGGATCTGTGCAATGTAAACTCACATTATTATATTTAATCCTGCATCAGAGACAAATACTTGTTTAAATCTATTTAAAAATCCTTTAAAAGAAATCCACAGGAGTTTAAATGCAAGCCAAGTTCATAGAAATGTAGACTTTTATGTTGGTTTCAATCATTTCTCAAAACATTTATTGCATTAGAGCTGATTAAACATTTTAGTTTAATGTTTTTAATGTTTTATTAAACATTCTAAAGTTACACACAAGAAAAACGGCAAATGTACTGGTCATTTTCTGCCAATATGTTATTCGTTAAATTAACAGACATAAATAAATGTTTAATAGTGCTTTTATTTGGCTGATCTTTTTTTTTCTTCACTATTATTTTACAAACAGCATTGAAAGAAAATTGATATTACATATCTCAAAACGCCAAACCATACTAATGCTAGATCTTCAGGAATTTCAGCCCTGATGCATTTTTTTTCATGAATGTACACATTTTTTAACCACACAAAAAGCATCTAAATGGCTTGCAGTTCAAGTAAAAACATATTCATCACGTTATTCAAGTGATTTTCTGCATAAATAGCATTTTTATGCATCTTTGAATAAGCGTCACGTCATTGAACCGCATACAGATTGTAATGTAATCGACTCTGAACTGCACACATTGAAAAAAACAAAGAAACATCGGAGTGACTGACTACAAACCACTTCATGATTAATGTTTCCCTCCAGTGTGCCTTTCACTAGCGGAACAAAAGCGTTTGACGTTATGAGAAAACGTTTGCTATACTTAGCTAAAGTGGGTATTGGAAAAGATGTGTTTGAGTTGGTGATTTGAGTGAAGAATTTTTATTTGCCATTGTGTTTGAAACATCCTCTTTTGGCTTGTCTTGCCTGTGTCTGAGCACTCAAGCAGACCTCTTGTGCAGATGCCCAGGAATTGCACAAAGAAGGATGTTTAATATTAGACGAGGATGGGATGATATATAGACTGCTGTTCTCATCGAGACAGACTGTACTCTAAATTCAGCAAAAAAGTACAATATGTCGGTTGAAGAACTGTTATACTTTGTTATAGTTTAATAAGAGGTATTTGTAAAACCGTAGCCAAAAACAAAGTGTGCTAATCATTGTGTCAATTTCTCAAACTATGGTATCTGCCCTGGAATTGAGGAGCCCATTAATTTATGTATATTGAGCTGCTGTGAGGAATAGACTTACAATGCTGATTCTGAGGGTGTGAGAGATCCATGAGTCAGTCAAAGCCTTTTTGCATTATGTAAACCACACGTCTTGTTGGTGATGTGCCCCTGTCGAGGTTAATGCTCTTACTGGAACACAACTGGCAGTCATAAGATGTCTGATAATAATAAATATGCAGAACAAGAATGCATCCGAGTGCCAGCATAAATGTTCATCTTAGATTGAGAAAATGGTGCAGTCAATTTAGCAATTAGAGGCAATTATCATAGAAGTGCTAGGAATGTATTTTAATATTTTTTTCCCCATTTATTATGTACTTAATGTTTTCTGAATGAGATAATGTATAGACAGTTTTTAGAAAGTATTTCTTTTCACTTTTATTTTATGTTCTGAATTTTCTATGTTTGCCAGTTTAGTGTTCAGTGTTCAAAACTATCTCCTTAGCCTGATTCACAATGGTAAGATTATAATAGTGTTTTATCATTTGATTGATCTGGGTCGTTCATCTTTCACTGGCAGATCTCATTTGTAGCTTTTTCTTACAACAGCTGGAATAATTTTTTTTTTTTTTTTTTTAAAAGATTTATTTTTGGCTTTTATTATTATAGGACAGATCAGGAAGGACAGGAAGCGAGGTGGAGAGCGAGAAGGGGGTAGGGTCGGGAAAGGTCCTCGAGCCGGGAATCGAACTCGGGACGCCCGTTGCGCAACGGCGCTATATGTCGGCGCACTGCCCACAAGGCTATCGACGCCGACGCAGCTGGAATAATTAAACTTGTAATTTTAGACTGAGTTCCAAAGAACATTAGGCTACTTTTCTTTTTTTTTTTTTTTGAAAAATTAAATTAGTGTTAAATATAATATAATATAATATAATATAATATAATAATATTTTAAACAGTATAGATGATATTTAATAGTAATGCAATGTTTGTGAACACAACTGTGTATGTCAGACCATAAATCCCAAAAAACTATTTATGGGGTGTTGCCGCCCCTCACAGACCTCATGCCACCCCTTTGCCACCCTAAAAATTATTTTCTAGATCCGCCCGAACGAAAGCAATTCCGCGCGTTCCCAAGCCTCAGCAACTGAACGCGATCACCGATTGCTTTACAATCAATCACCACCACACCAGTGATAGGTTAACTGTTTTTGTGATGTTAAGAGAAAGCACCTCCGTAGTGCGTTCTTATAATAGAAAGACAGTCTTTTCTGCTTGCTGCAATAAATCGCTATTGCACTAAACAAGTTAATTTTGCCAAAATATCTTCAGAGATGATAGATAAGATGTTATAGAATAATAATCGAATGAAAACTTATTTAAAAAAAAAAAAACATTCAACCTATTTTTCCAGTTTCCTAAAAATGTCCCAGATTTTAATTAATTAATTAATTAATTAACTATAATGTTAATGTAAAAACATCAGTTTTTATTCTGGTAGTGTCAGTAATGTTTTATTAACCAAGAAAATGTGACTGAGACATGAATTTACTTTTAATTAAAATACTTAAAGCATCATTTCAGAACACCACTGCTGTAGACGTATAAAAAAACCAACCCAGTTAATAGAACTCTGAATGAAAAATGAAAATGGACAACCTAAAAATAAAAAAAAACTCAGACTGCAATAGTACATAGAATAAAAACCATAAAATTATTTAAATACAGACTTTTTTATGCAAATGATTGTTTTTATCATCAGCTTTTTTGTGTGTTTGAGCACTTTAACTCCCACATTAACTGTTAAAGGAACATATTTTGAAAATAGGCTCATTTTCCAACTCCCCTAGGGTTAAACAGATGACTTTTACCATTTTTGAATCCATTCAGCCGATCTCCAGGTCTGCCGTTAGCACTTTTAGCATAGCTTAGCATAAATTATTAAATATGATTAGACCATTAGCATCTCGTTCAAAAATGACCAAATATTTTCAATATTTTTCCTATTTAAAACTTTTTTTATAGAGTATAGTTCCTATCCATACCAGCTTGGAAAATCATTTTCATTTTCTGTCTGTCTTTGTACACAGTTTAACTACAGAAGTGTTTTAAATAAAAAAAAAATATAGAAAACCTTTGTTCATTTTTGAACGAAATGCCAATGGTCTAACCTGATTCAGTGATTTATGCTAAGCTATGCTAAAAGTGCTAACAGCAGACCCAGAGATTGGCTGAATGGAGTGTTCCTTTAGTACTACTTATACTTGTTAAGAGATGTCTGTGTCACTCAAGGTGACAGAGGCTTCACTTAATTAACAAAATTATTTGATTGTTTTTAATTATTTGAAATTGGATACATTCTTAAAAAACAAGTGTTTCTCTTGCATTTAAATTAAAACAGCTTCTGTTGATTAAAACATTCATGTAACTTTTCACACAATTACTACATTATCTTGACCAATGTCACACATTTACATTATAGGCCATAGCTTTCTTTTTAGCAGTACTGACAGAGAACATTATATTACTGACATCAACCTACAAATGTTATTTGTGAATTAGACTGTAATTCATTTTCTCTTTTGTTGAAAGTTAGTTGTATGTAGAGCTAAAACCACAAAAACTTTAATACATTTTAACAAGTAATTAGTAATCCTTAGCTCACATCTGTTGTCCTGCAGTAATGAAAACCACAGAGACACATGATTGACAGCTCTAACATGTCAATGTCTATTTTACACTTGCTTTCTCTGTATCACCCTGTGCATAAACTTAAAGATGAGATTTTAATGTATGCAAAATGTACTAGAACTGTTTTTTTATACAGTTCAATCAAACTCAATTATTGATCCAAAACAAATCCTCTAATCCCTATTCAAGAGAATTTTCTTTTAATTGGTCACAGCGTGTGACCACCATATTGTGAGACACACTTTGAGGATTTAAAGGCAGCAAATAACCGTTAACTGATATTTATTTTAAATATTTAAAGATGAAGATTAAAATATTGGTTTTGATGTGGTCACATCACATAACTGAGGTTGAACAATATTCAACACTAAACTCAATAAGATATCATCCAAAAAAATAGCAAATAAGCATAATGAACATCACCACACATGATGATCTATGAATGAGATGGTTTACAGTCCATCCAACCTCTTTAAATAATCAGTTTAGCAGTCTTAGCTATCAAGGGAGCACGTTAATGTGGAAATCAAATTGTTTGTACAGTGCCTTTCACACAATAAGCTAATTATGTTATGAATGGTGAAGGAATGTGTGCGCTGCAACAACACTGCAAACAAAATGCTTTGTTTTGATAGAAATAAATATCCTTTACACCTTGTTATATTAGCTCGTTCCCTAATAGCTCCCAAAGGAAACATAATTATATCTATGAACCACAGAGGTGTTTTTTCAATAAGCATTTGTTTGTGCATGCCCTCAAAAGTCAACATTTTATCTGACGTCGCTTATATTTGATTACAGCCTATTGAGAAGAAGCGGTTTGCCAATGAGTGTGTTCCACATCGCTCCCATGATGCTTAGCTTAACAATGTTTATAGACCACAGCAGTCAGCTTCTGGAAGAAAAACCTATTCATTACCATAAAGGGGAAAAAGATCTTGTGTGATAAAGTAGAAATAGCCAAGGCAGATGTACCGTGTGCTCTGAAGTTAAGTGAGGATGTGCTGCATGTTTCTATAGGAACTTGTCAACTTGTAACTGTAGCTTCTGATAGGCAGTACTAAATGGAAAAAAACAAAAACAAATGATATTTAGGCAAAAAAAAAGAGAAAAATGTTCACATTTCCTTCAAAAGTTTTCACCCCTGGCTCTTAATGCATTGTGTTTCCTTCTGAAGCATCTTCTGTAATAGTTGAATATGAGTCCCTTAGTTGTCCTCGGTGCGAAAAGTTGGATCTCAAAAACATAGTCATTATTGCAAAGGGTTGGAAACACACAATAATGCTGAAAAACCAAAGAATTTGTGAGAAGGATTTTTCTGAAGAAAAGGTTTTTGTTCAGGACAAAAAAGGAACTCATGAACTGTCACAAAAACACAGCTGTGGATTATTCAGGTAACAACACAGTATTAAGAATCAAGTGTATTTAACATTTGAATGGGGTCATTTTAATAATTTCAAGTATTATTTTTTCTCTTGTGGACTTTATGTAAACATCTTTTATGTGAAATACCTTATTCAGGTCAGTACTAATAAAAAAATAACATGCATTTTGAATGATTCCTCTTATTTTGCTAAAATAATGAACATTTTGTAGATTCCTTTTTTTTTTTTTACTGTTATCCTTGATAGTTAAGTCAGTCACAATGTTATGTGGGAGTAGTAATTTATGAAAGGCATTAATTAACCAAATTTTATACTTTTTTGCTTCAAAAAAGTTTGTTGTGACTCAACTCATAGTTGGTTTACTTTAAGAACTCTTCATTGAAATGTTTCAGTGTCTTGGAGGAAGATGAATGAGAAAAATCCTTAAATAAATTCTGATACATTCTATTATAAAATATGATGTGGTATTTTAACCTGATGATTTACTTTATTTTATTTTTGTTTGGTACATCAATCACAGTGTTATGTGGAAGAAGTAGTTCATTCCCTCTTGAAAGACATTATTTAACCGAAGTAACTTTATATATTTTTGCTTCAAACAAAGTTTGTTGTGACTCATCTCAGAGATAGCTGGTTTGCTTTATGATTAGAACTCTTCAATGAAATGTGTAATGCCTTGGAGGAAGATGAATGAGTCCTTCTGGAGAGGTGGGCGCTCACTGTTGCACTCTATTGAAGAGCGGATAACAGTATGCTGGTGCTATTGGTGCGAACAGCTTTTTGTGTTTTATATTTAGATGTTAATCTAAGAATGCTCTTACGCCATCTGCGATGCACATGTTTATTGAGAGCGGATGAGTGCATTCTCAGAAACGCAGGGATGATTTTTTCCTGTGGTTCAAAACACTGTCTTATACAGCCTCACAGTAAAAAAAAGGCAGCCAAGCAAATTCATAGCAGATTTACGGCCACCATCACTGGATCAACCTTACACGCCTCTTACCTCCTCCGTGAGTGTATGTTTTTGCAATCGCCGGATGGTGCAGACGGCAAATGCATTGAGACTTTAACCTTTCAAGACAGTGTTAGTGGAAACATGACAGTTTCATTTCTCACTACAGTTGTTTGTAAATGGCTTTGTACAAGGCTTTTTATCCCAAGACTCTTGCCACAGTCACACTAGAGCTGATCTCGGTTCTATATTTAAACCCTTATCATTTCAAACTTGAGGTAGATGACTGCTTTGTTTAATTGGCTCTGCATTCAGAAGAAGAAAAACCGGCTTGATTTATAGTCAATTGGTGAGTGCTCTGAGGGAGGAAAGGCCCTTGGAAAAATATAGCTCAGTAATAAAATATCACCTCTACAGGGCAATCTTCTGTGAGAGAGATTAGTAGGAGTTTTATAAAGAGGTCAGTGCTGACGTGAACTGCACATGCATTAGGTGTTGAATCCGTTCATGAGGGGAGCAGAAATCTCTGGCTTTTTTCCAAACACAGGAGTTCTTCTGGAAATTAGCATAATCTAAATTAGATAACACGCATGTCACATCGCTTCCTTTCATTGACTTGGATTTGAAAGTGGATTCTGCCATTATGCTGTAATGAATAATCTTGTCATAGTCATGTGAATATTGAATAAATCCATAGAGATCATATTGTAGCTGCAGGTTTCTTTGTTGGCTGATTTTATTGAATTTTTTTTAACAGGCATTTATATTTAAATATTTTGCTTCTATACATGTTCATACATTTTTGATACCATCTTGTAATTGTGCTGTGCTTGTGTAGTGTTCTTCTTCTGGTCTGGAAGTCTATGGCTTGCGGGAAAGTTGTGAAATTTGGAACACAGATAGAGCACTGTCTGAATATTAACCATAGCAAGTTTGGAGTCTCTAATGGACACCAAATTTTAAATGAATCAATTTTTGGCAGTTTTTAATAGTGTGAAAAAACACCTTTTTTTGAACTCGTTCTAGATTAGGGCTGGGATTTGATTCGATTTCGATTCACAAGCTTTTTTTTTTTTTTTAAATAGATGCAGTGAATATAGTTTTTTAATACAAATGCTATTGATATTTCTAAGAGAAATACAGTTAATAAGGTCCTATGAAATCCATTTTATTTTTTCCCAAATTCCATGTATTTTTATTTTTTTTCAAATTCCATTTTCTCCATTTTCATTTTCTGGATTCCTTTTTTTTTTCTAGGCTCCTTTTTGATGATCAAAAAAGGGTTTAACAAAAATGACATCTTTAGGGCCCTATGAAATATTCAATTTTATTGTTACCAAATTTTGGGTTTAGCATGGCTAATTATTTGAATGCGTAACAAATTTTATTTATTCTTACAATAGCCTTGTGAATTTTTATTACCTCAGAAATTCTGTGTTGTGCATTTATATTTTTCTGGTTATCAACAGAAGGCATAAAAAAAATTACATTTATCTTTTAATTACAGTTTTTCTCAATCGATTTGACACTTTTTTTGTAATGAAATGTACTTATTCTCAAATCAATTAGCATAGCCACCCAAACACAAAATTGTCTTTACTAAACAGTTCAATTTTTCTGCAAAATAAATCACTGGAATTTTTTCTAGTAATGCATTTATTAAAAGTAAATTTTAACATAAAATCTCTGTTAAACTGCCTGATATTCGTCAGAAAAATGCTTGAGGTCCCACAAATTCTTTGGTTTTTCAGCATTTTTGTGTATTTGAACCCTTTCCAACAATGACTGTATGATTTTGAGATCTGTCTTTTCACACCGAGGACAACTGAGGGACTGGGGGTATAAACTTTTGAACAGAATGAAGTTTTGTGCATTTGTCTTATTTTGCCTAAATATCTTTTTTTTTTCATTTAGTACTGTCCTTCAGAAGCTACAGAAGATACTTATATGTTTCCGAGAAGACAAAATTAGTTACATTTACCATGATCTTCAAATTCAAAAAGTTTTCACCCCCTGGCTCTTAATGCATGGTTTTTCCTTCTGGCGCATCAGTGAGCGTTTAAGTGTATGTTTTTGCAATTGCGGGATGGTGTGGACAGCAAATGCATTGAGACTTTAACCTTTCAAGACTGTTAGTGGAAACATGACAGTTTCATTTCTCACTACAGTTGTTTGTAAATGGCTTTGTACAAGGCTTTTTATCCCAAGACTCTTGCCACAGTCACACTAGAGCTGATCTCGGTTCTATATTTAAACCTTTATCATTTCAAACTTGAGGTAGATGACTGCTTTGTTTAATTGACTCTGCATTAAATTTCCCATGATCTTCAAATTCAAAAAGTTTTCACCCCCTGGCTCTTAATGCATGGTTTTTCCTTCTGGCGCATTAGTGAGTGTTTGAACCTTCTGTAATATTTGAGTCTCTCAGTTGTTTTCAGTGTGAAAAGATGGATCTCCAAATCATACGGTCATTGTTGAAAGTACACAAAAATACTGAAAAACCAAAGAATTAGTGGGATCTGAAGGATTTTTTTCTGAAGAACAGCAGACAGTTTAACTGTCCAGGACAAACATGGGACTCGTGAACATCTAGCACTACACAAAAAAAACAAAACAAAACAAAAAAAACAGCTGTGGATCATTCAATAAACTTTTGAACGTGGCAATTTTTATAAATTTGACTATTATATTTTCTTGTGGACTATATGTGAACATTTTTATTTGAAATATCTTATTCAGGTAAGATAAAAATAAAAAATAACATGCATTTTGCATGATCCCTCTTATTTTGCTAAAATAACTAACATTTTGCAGATTCTGCAAGGTGTATGTAAACGTTTGACTTCAACTGTATATCTATATACAGTGCTGCCTAAAAGTTTGTGAACCCTTTAGCATTTTCTATATTTCTGCATAAATATGACCAAAAAGGTAATCAGATTGTCACAAAGGTCCTGAAAGTTGACAAAGAGAACCCAATCAAACAAATGAGATGAAAATATATAGTTTGTCAATTATTTATTGAGACAATTATTCGAGAGTTGCAAAAGTATGAATCTCTAGGATTAGCCGTTAATTTTAAAGTGAGTCCATTTCTTCAGATGTGTTATCAATCAATAGGTTGACTATCAGGTGCCAGTGTATGCTCTGTTTTAATAAAAGAACAGGAATCTATCAAAGTCTGATCATGTTTGTGGGAGTGAATCATCAAACTCAGAAAAAGAGTTGTTGTTGCTACGAATGTCCCAGGAGGACTTGGGCGCAGCATTACCCTCCCTAGGAGTGGTCGACCAGCAAAGATCACTCCAAAGCGAAACTTGTAATAGTCTGCAAGGTTGCATAGGACCTCAGGGTAAATTTGAAGCACATAAAAACCTTTCTCACATTGGTTAATATTAATGTTCATGAGTCAGTTGCAGATACAGTTGCAAGGAGAAAGCCACAACTCTTCAAAAAAAAAAGTTTGCTAAAGATCATGTGAACAAATCAGAGGGCTATTGGAAATGTTTTGTGGATGGATAAGACCAAAATAAAACCTTTTGGGTTTAAACGAGTGAAGTGTTATGTTTGGAAAAAGAAAAACACTTAATTCCTTATTTTGTCTGTGAAACATGGTGATGGTAGTATCATGGTTTGGGCCTGCTTTGCTGTATCTAGGCCAGAATGGCTTGCCATCATTGATGGAACAATGAATTCTGAATTATACCAAATTCTAAAGGAAAAATGTCAAGACATCTGTTCCGAGAACTGAATCTTAAAAGAAAGCAGGTCAGGCAGCAAAACAACGACCACAAGCACACAAGTCATTATACCAAAAATTGTTTGGTATAGAATAATAAAAGTAAAAGAAGAATAAGGTTAATGATTTGGAAAGTCTGAGTCAAAGTCCAGAGCTTAATCCAGTTGAAATGTTGTGGAAGGACCTGAAGCAAGCAGTTCATGGGAGGAAGCCCACCAATATCACAGGGTTCAAGTGTTTCTGTTCTGAAGAATGCTCTAAAATTCCTACAAGCTGTTGTGCAGGACTGATCAGCGGTTGCAAAATATGCTACCTGTGGTTATTGCTTTAAAAAGGGTCACACCAGATTCTGAAAGCAAAGATTCACATACTTTTGCAACTCACACATATTTAACACTGGATCATGTTCCTCAGTAAATGAATGTTTCTCAGTATATTTTTGGGCTCATTTGTTTGATTGGGTTCTTTTTGTCACCTTTCAGAACTTGTGTGAAAATTTGATAATGTTTTGTGTTATATTTATGCAAAAATGTAGAATATTCTAAAGGGTTCTAAAGGGTTAAAAAATAAAGTTTTTATTAATTTAACAGTAGTAGTAGTATTACATATATTCAAAATATTACAAATTATGTGTCATCTATCTGTCGTATTTCTGTCATCTTCAAGTTAAACCGAACTTTTATTTTGACGGGTTGCCGTGAATACCTTTAACTGATGGTGGTTGTGGCTAGATTGGATATAGCTGTGTCTGGAAGCTAACAATACATTTTACTCAAATGGAATGGTCAAATGTAAATCAGAGCAATTCTGGAGATGTTCGTGTATTTATTTTTATTCACTTTTTGGCAAACAAAGTGCTGCACAATAGAGGTTTACTGTAAAAAAGAAAACGTGATTATTTTTATTTAAAAATCAAGATTTATTTCAGATTTATTAGTAGTAGTAGTAATTTCAGTTGAGAATCGATATCGAATCTACATCATTTTAAAATAGATTAATTGAAAAATCTTTTTTTTTTTTTGGTCCAGCCCTATCCTAGATGGCTTATCTGATTTTAACAAAATTTGTCTCAGATCATCTTCTGACCGTGCTGGCAAAAAAATTCTGTAATTCAAGTTAAGTAGCCAAACTGTTCTTAGAGATCAAAAGCAAAAATGTATGTAAGGCTATATCTCCGCAACAGTTTAGATAAACTCTGTGTGTGTTATAAAAACCATGACGTGAGGCTACCTGCACAGTTTCAGCACAGCGCTGCCTAGTGGTCAGGAGAATGGTTTGGCCAAATATCACAAAACTGGTGCAGCATGCAGAGTCAAAGTATACCCAGTTTTCCCATGTCAGTCATTTTGGGCACCTGCCATTTTGAATTTTGTAGTTTTACGAACGCATTGGCGTATCATAACGAAACTTGGTATGTGTCTTCGGGCACTTGCTCTGATGGTACTTAAAACGTTTCAAGGCAGCAGCACCTTGTGGTCAAAAATTACAATGGCATTCCAAACAAGCTAATAACTTTAGATTAAATTAGCCTATTGTAATGAAACTTTGGGTAATACGAAGAACATAGATACCAATTTTGCCATAGACTTTTTGTTTGTTGAAAACCTACATTTTGAACTCCTAGGCCGTTCAATTTTCAGCAAATTTTACTCAGATCATCTTCAGACCATGCTGGCAAAGCGTTTTGGATTTCGTGTCAATGTATTAAACTGTTATCGTGTAACACATCAACATCAAAATATGCTGGAATGATGCCAAAGTACATCTGAGGCTGTATCTCTGCAACGCTTTGACATATTGACACCAAACTTTGCATGTGCCATCCTCACCTCACATAGAACACACCACATTAATTTGATAGCAGTGCCACCTGTTAAATCACATTACTAGTGGTTGAATTTATGATTTTTCAGCCGTTTTGACTAAACTCATCTTAAAATTGCTTCAATTACTTATTGCTACAGTAGGGCTGATGCTTACTTGCTTCTGTAATGCTTGGCCCATTAATTGTTGCTTACAGCTATTTTTCGAATATTTCTGAGATTTACTTTAAATTTCACCAATCTGATTACTCACTAAAAACTTCAACATATCATGTTTTCATGCATTTTAAGTCTTATTCTGACGTAACAAGGTGGTTGTATTGTAAGATTCTATAACATCCTGTGTCCCTTGTAATGTCTCCTAACATAAGTCTTCATGTTAGCTTTCATATTTGAAATCTAGCCAATGATGTAATGACAAGATCATGAGACACTGTTTCCTTATAAGGATGACAAGTACCTTCTCATATTTCTGCTGACAGCTCAATATTTCACTTCCATAAATCAACAATATATAATACATCCCTTTCTCTCAATAAAGTACCCTTGAGTGAATTGCACTGCTGCTGTGTGGCTCATTCATTGGTCCAGGATCCTGTCTCCTGTCCTATATCGCTCAACCTAGGTTGAATCTCGGCGATAAAAGAATATAGAATATTTTTTATTCTAACATGTATCTAAATGTGAGTTGTTTACTTACTTTTTTAAATTAGTCTTCCCATAAACAGCTTTATATTGTTCATTCAGACTAATTTGTGAATGCGGAATGAGACGGGATTTATCGCATGAACCAATCACAGCCAAACAAACCAGTCATATCCAATCGTATCGCAGTGGACTTTCAAGTTCAATCAGTCGGTATACTGCACATCAAATCCTTGTTTATGAAGTTGTCTTTAAGTTGGCTTCACAAACCAACTGGTGCCATATGCCAAGAAAGTCTAAAACAAATATATCCACTTTATTCCAGGCTGCAGAATATTTGTTGCATTATGCTAGTCAAGCTGTTAACAATATTTTTCATCTTAATGTTGACATATTTCTTAGTATGAAAATGATCTTCTTTCAAAACAAGTGTTCATTTAATGCCAAAAACACTGCAAAAACCTTTTACGTTTTATAATAAAAGAGCTAAACATTCTTCAACCTGAAGAAAAGCACTATGAAGTGTTAAATCTCACAAAGAAAATCAGATGAGGTTTATACGGCCAGAAGCAAAAAACTATTTGCAAATGAGGAAAGAAAAATAAACTTTAGTATTGAAGTCTCGGTACACTCAAAAAAATGAATCAAGGCGTAGTTTAAAATTATGTATTTACTTCCTTTTGATTTTATTTAAATTATGTATTTTTTCAATTATATGTAGCCAAAATGCTTAGAATCAATGTAAATGTGTAAACTGTTAAAATTATTTGATTTAATCTGTTAAATGTTATGTGTATGGTATAAATATAAGTAGCTTTGGAACAAGCCAGACCCAATTAGTTAAACTTTATGCGATTTGATTGCATGCGATTTCCCGGAAATTGAATCGTTAGAAGTTGATCCAATCTGGTAGGGGGCGGTATTGCACACCTGCAAAAAGCAGCAACGGTTGGAAGAAACAACATTCAAATCTCTTTGACATCGTGACCAGATTGCAAGGTAAATTACATTTATATTCATTCCATATGTTTTGACAGTGTATGTAAAATGTGGTTTTAGTGCTGTTGGTGCTGTGTTAAACTACTATCAATGTAATTTCTGTCATATTTATGTTTAGTCCACAGTCACTAGTGCTAGTGTCCACATGGTGTTAAATGCTAATAAAATCTAATTTCAATTACACGTATTGTTTACTGTAAAATGTTTACTAATTTATTTATTTTTTGTTTGTTTTTCTTTATTTATTTGGTAATCCGACAGCAAACATTGGTGTCATCACTGAGATATATAACAAAAGCAAAGGTTTAATGAGCAGTAAGCTACATTAAAAAAACATCTTTTTTTATTAATTGCCTTGCAAGTTGCAACCTTGGAATAAAGTCAACATGAGTGTGAATAAAAGTTTAGATTTAGTTTGAACTATTCTAAGTAATCGTTTATCATTTTACATTACATTATAAAATCAATGTATTATATTGTTAATCAGTAGTAGCAAAACTTGTATTGACAGTACAATAACAATTTAGTAGTTACAGTAAAATATATATATATATATATTATTTTTGTGTGTCTAATATTTTACAATAACTGATATTTTGTCTTTTGTCTTCACAGACATTTGAAAGTTACATTTCATTATCTACTGCAGGGTACCTAAAGGTAAGTTTCCTTACATCTGATAATTATTGAAATGAAAATGCATACATGTGGTTCCAAACTTAAATACTGTGTTTTTAAGTTCAGTAGAAGAAAGTTGTACAAGTTTGAAACAATATGAGTGTGAATAAAAGTTTATTTTTAGTTTGAGGAATCCTCTCAAGTGTTTATTGAAACCAATGTATTATAATGTTGATCATTAATGGTAGTTGTATTTACAGTACAGTAAACATTTAGTAGTTACAGAAAAAAAAAAAACCTAAACATAATATATTTTGTTGGTCTAATATTTTGCATTAACTGAGATTGTCTTTTGTCTTCACAGACATGTGAAAGTGGCCTTGTAAAGTGTGATAATTTCATTATCTACATGTATTGCAGGTATCCTTGTCTATACAGATTACCTTCAGATGTTGAATGTAATTGCAGTAAAACAAGTGTAAATCATTTTTAACTACTATTTTTCTTTTGTTTTTGTTTACAGATATGTAAATGTGGCCTTGTAAAGTGTGGGACACTTCATTATCTTCCCGGTATGAGCTTCTAAAACATTTTAGGCTGACATATTTCCACTATGGTAGCAACTGCTAGTACCCCTGTCTATGTGCCTCCCTGTGCATATTGCACATACACATTCATTTATTCATTTCCATGAGCACAGATCTTAAAGCGATAGTTCACACAACAAATGAAAATTCTGTGATCCTTTACACACCCATATGTTTTAAACTTGTAGGAGTTCCTTTCTTATGTTAAACACGAAGGAAGATATTTTGATAAATGACGGTAACCACACAGTTGCTGGTAGCCATTGACTTCCAGAGTATTTGTTTTTCCTACTATAGAAGTCAATGGCTACTAGCAACGGTGCGGATCCTATCATTAACCAAAGTATATTAATTTGTATTCAACAGAATAAAGAAACAGGTTTAACACACACAAGTGTTAGTAAATGATGACAGCATTTTCATTTTTGGGTAAACTATCTCTTTAATGCTAAAGTCTATCATGCTATTCTAGAAAATTATGTGCCTCTAATTTTATGGGTTTTTGGCTCAAATCGTGCAAGTTATAACAAAGGTGTTGAGCTGGATTTAGGTCTGGGCTTCAAGCAGATTAGTGAAGTTCTTCACCCTATATTTTTTTTTTTTTTTTGGAACATTGCTTGGTGTACAGGGGCATTGTCATGTTGGAAAAACATGGCCCTTCCCAAAGCTTTGCTATAAAATCAGATGTTCACAATTCTCTAGAATTTTATTATATACTGTACTGTAGCACTAAGTTCCGTGCTCATGAAAATGACTAAAGTAGTCAAGCCTGGTCATTAGAATACTTTTGGCAATATAGTGTATTTAGGTTAGACGGAAAGTATATGTAGATTGTTTAATAAGCCTGGTGTTTTAATCTATTCTTTTTGTTTTTCCTCTAGGACTGTGAAACTGAAAAGGCAGAGTCTGGGATTGCACAAACAACAATGTGCATCTATGTTGGGTGCTAATCCCAGAGATGAGTCTGCAGACGTTGGTGTGGTTCTCGAACCTTTGGCAGTTCTTCAATACCTGCTTTTTACCCGAAAGACCTCAAGTGCACATATGAAGATTTTCAGAAAATTCGATGTTTATGTACAGGTATGCCCAACATGTAAACATGCTTGCCCTAACAACATTCCCTAACCAATCAAGCAACTTTTTGTGACTATTTTTTTTTTTTTTAAGTTGCATGTCTTATATTTGTGAAACTGTCAGTGTGATAAAACAGTGTGTTTTATATGGTTTTGAAACACAGTTCTTAGGGATTTTTTTTTTTAATATACTTTTGATACTCTGGTATTGCAAAGCCACTCATACTCTGAGACTTGAAACTTTTCTTGACTACCACCATTTCATTTCATGTAATGTCACAGATTTGTCAAAATGTCAGTATAAGTAATACTGTTTTTATTGGCTCATATGTAACTTGATTTTTCTGTCTATACGAGTGTCCAAATACATTGATTGTGACTGCAGTGTTTAAAGTGGTGCATTTAAGCTTGCTTTTACCCCCAAACAACATATGGGGCACTGGCTAGTATCATTTGCCAACTCATCTTTTTGATCACTTTCATGTTTTGTTACTTCTAAAATGTAAACATCAATAAAAAAGTGAAACTATTTGATCTAACTGTTGTTTTTTGCATGTTGAGGTTAGATTCCTTACAGGAATAAATACATTTTGAATATGATTTAAAAACCATTCAGTTTATTATTAAAATGCCTAAATATGATGCATTTTAGTTAAATAGAGTTTATTATCTAAAAATACATAATCCTGATTCTAATGAATTCTAAACACATTTGATTTATTAATATTATTACATAAATCTTATTCTTACTTGTTTAATTTACGTATGATTTACAAATTTGTACCACATAAAGTTTATTACTTGGTTTGGGTAAAAAATATGTAATCCAAATGGATGGAAATTTTACATGTAATCAGAATACATAAATCTTATTTTTTAGAGACAAATATTTTTTTGAGTGTAGCTTATTTTAATCTTATTTCTTTTTTTTTACTATCTGCCTTTTGCCAACAAATGATTCATACCTATACAAACATTGGTAAATCCCTTTTTAGATTTGTTTATTTATTTATTTTTCATCTATATCTACTGAAGCTGCATCTGAGGCATTTACATGAAAGTCTCACTCTCACCCTCACTTCCTCTAACTTAATCCAAAATAAATGGTTTCTAAGGGAAAAAAGAGCAGATGCTATCAAGCGTAAAGTTCACCACCCTCAGTGCTTGTCTGAATGTGGGAGTATGTACCATTACAGCAATAACAAAAGCAAAGCGGTTAGATGTGAGGCCCCCTAACGCCTTTAGATAACTCTGAGAAATACTTGTCAGTTAGTTGGAAAGCGTTCAGTAATGCTGTGGTGCTTTAAGGTTATGCTAGGTTATGTCCATCTGCAGTGATGGCTGTGGACCAGACGGACCTTAATTGAAAAAGACAAGGTGATGTTCAGAATTAAGCAAGAGCACTCTCACATATGTTCCTGTTGTGCTTTGTGATAGATATGCCAAGGACATGGTTCCCAGGGAACATAAATACTGATTAAATTTATCTTATAAGAAAAAGTTGGCGATATTGTAAAAATTCATGTTTTGATTTTAATTGTTTTAAAAAATAGCTTTGAATTGCCTTGAGAGTGTGTTGGATGGAGAACATATGACAATTATTTGAGACTCCATTATTCTGCTCTAATAATAGCACTTGGACGTAGACACTTAAAGAATGTCAGCTTGTTGTTTCTTGCAGGCTCCAAGTTGTTCGGTTTAAAGTGTTTTGGAAGAAAAATATAATACATTTGTCAACCTGTAAAGTACATTTGACTATACAGGCTTTCGTTTCCTATAATGCAAGGTATCCGGTATGAAATTGGTCCGTTCAGCAGTTCAAAATAACAAATGTTCTGACCTATAATGGAAAGAGAGTGTTCACAGAGTAACCTTTGTAAAAAAAAATGTAGCAATCTCTGAAATTGGAAACACGCGCTGTGCAACAAATAATAGAAATATTCCAGTCCCACAAATTCTTTGGTTTTTCAGGATTTTCAGAACTGAGGGACTCATATGCACCTATTACAGAAGGTTCAAATGCTCACTGATGCTCCAGAAGGAAACATAATGCATTAAGTCATTGTTGGGAAGGGTTCAAATACACACAAATGCTGTAAACAAAAAAACAAAGAATTTTTTTACTTTTTTGAGGAACATCAGGCAGTTTAACTGTTCAGGCCAAACAAGGGACTCATGAACAACTATCAATAAACAAAAGAAAAACACAGCTGTGGATCATTCAGGTAACGGTATTAAGAATCAAGCGTATGTAAACTTTTGAACAGGATCATTTTATAAATCAAATTTTCTCTTGTGGACTATATGTAAAATATCATAATTAGGTCAGTACTAAATAAAATAGCATGCATTTCATATGATCCCTCTTACTTTGGTACAGTAATTAAAATTGTAAAGGTTCTGCAAGGTGTAGGTAAAATGTTGACTTCAATTATATATTATTCAAGCTCAGAATATTTTTTTTAACAATTAAATATTTAAGCAATGCAAGTGTAAGTAATCTAAGTGTTTTGATGGTAAAAAAAAAAAATTATCATTAAAAATGTAAGCAATGCAAGTGTTTTAATGGAAAAATCTGCTTTTACTATTAATGTAGTAAATGATAATTTATTTTTTAACTTAATAGGAACTCTGAGCAATATTTAATCTATGCATATTTTCATCTCTATGCACATATTTATCTTCTAGTAACCATGTAATAAGCTGAATAGCATACAGTTAGACAGTCATTTCATTATTGTAAAATAAACCCTGATACAAGCTGATACAAGAACTCCTCACCTTGTCGTGGTTTACTTTGCGACAAATGGCTGATCGACCGTTCGTTATCTCTTATTTATATCTTTACAAAAACTTCTGTACATTAATTCAACCATGTAATTGTTCGCTTGATCTATGTGAACTGTGTTTGCTGCTTTTATATATAGAGGATACAGCATATCTTCTCAGTCTACAGCACTGCTCTTATACAAGTAATAATGGCTCAAGGCCACTCTGTGTACAGCTGTCTTGTCAGCGAGGACATTCTGTTAGCGTGATGTTGGAAATCACGGTGGATTTTCATGAACAGGGCTCCCAATGCCACTTTTATAAGAAAGCTGAGTGCAGAATGTTCTCCGCAAGGACAACCTTTCTGTCTAGAGACATGAAGTTCTGTCGGCTTTCATATTTAAGATGAGTTTCAGAGTTTATATCACCAATACAGCAGGTGGTTCGACAGATTCAAGACGAGAAAAATAAGAATTGAAAACAATTGGTAAAACATGGTGTTCTCCAAGGCTTGTGTAAGGCAGTGAAAATAATATGACTGTAAGTTTTATGCATTTCTTCCCAGTATGATGCTCAGTCAATTTGCCAAATAAAATATTGTTTTGTTAAAGTCGCCGTTTCACAATAAGTTCACCGTTACAGGCTTCAAAAGTTTATAAAAACTCAATTTAAATGTTTTCACATTGAAATAATAACCTAAGTCTGGAGCCAAAAGTCTAAGGCTTCACTGAAAATCTAATTTAAACCTAGAAATAAACAGTGTTTTAAATATTTAAAAGGGTAGTTCATTCAAAAATGAAAATTCTGTTGTCGTTCCAAACCAGTAAGACCTTTGTTCATCCTCTGAACACAAATGAAGATATTTTTGATAAAATCTGAGAACTTTCTGACCCTGCATAGACCTCAATGCAACTGAAACATTCAAGGACCAGAAAGGCAAGGACATTAATAAAATAGTCTATGTGACATCAGTGGTTCAACTGTAATGTTATAAAGCTGCAAGAATACTTTCTGTGTGCAAAGAAAACGAAAATAACAGCTTTAGTCAACAATGTCTTCTCTTCTGTCAGTTCAGTGAATTTCACTCACCCTCACCAAGTGAATTTCACTGCAGCATTCTTGAAAGTCACAAAAATACATACCTTTGCTTTAACAGAAGATTTTTCACTAATGATCAGACAGCTGGATCCCACAGACAGTGTTTATATACTCTGAGCAAACAGAAAATATTGTAGTGTTTTGCTATTTTTCCCTTGGACACCATTAGGTTTGGAAACAGAAATTCAACCAGTGCAACTAGAAAAGACTAACAAGGCTCCAAAACTTTGTATAGAGTTTTCTGGTAGTTTAGAGATTTTAAACTTTAAGTTTTGTGGAGAAGTGTGGAGGTTTGGCTTCAAAGTCAAAAATTCTGACAGGCCAGTGTAGGTCTATGCAGAATGATTTAAATGAAAAAAGGAATGTAAAGAATGGTGGAGAAATTAGTATTTGTATTGTACAGCACAGGCTTAGGTGTTAAAGCTCCCAGAATAGGATGTGGAAGTGTAAACTCTCCCATAGCATGCAGGATGTGGGATTTGGTGAGAATGAGAATCTTTTTCCAGGTTTGCACTTTATGAAGATACATGTGTGTGCCTGGGATGGTTGTGTGGCAATTTAAAAAGACAAAAACTACTGGTGTGGAAAATGTTGAAGTTTTGGAATTATTGTCGACTCATCTCATTCTCCTTCAGAACTGCTTTGATTACATACATAGAGCTGCAGTCATGCTCATTATAACTGCAGGAGATGGTAATTAAATGAAGACTCAATTAAATACTACTCTACTTATTACTTACTCTTGATTTAAGGTGGGGTTTTTCCACCTTTACAGATGCAGAGACCATTATCTAGACTCTCATCCACCTCAGGGGGCCTCAGAAAAAAATTGAGAATGATTCATTATTCATTTAGTGAAATTAATTATATTACTCCTGGTAAAACACTTTTTTTTTTTTTTTTTTTAAATAATCATGAATCAATTAAATTCTTTAACAAGATTTTCAGTGCATGTTTAAAGTTTATTTCAAGTTAAAAGTTGAAACTTTCAAAACTTTAACTAGACAGTGTCTTAAGAATACAGAATACAGAGTTCAGTACAGTGACTTTTGCTAAATAAATAAATAAATAATACATTGTTGCTGCTGAATTTTACAGTAAAGTTCTGCCAACCACAGGCGTTTCTTTCTTTTTTTTGTGTCGATTTGCTCAGTGAGTTTTTATTTTCTGCAAACGTGACTTTATGGATTTTGTAACCTGGTGTTTTGCAGTGGGTTTTAAAAACAACTCAGAATAGACCTGCTGGAGAAACCCAGGTGGGAGGACAGGAATATAATCTCAATGACTCTCCAGTGATTGTTTCCCCTGTTAGCTCAGGTACTTACTCCCACCTTAAAATACTAAAATAATCTAAGGTTCTATTTATATATATATATATATATATATATATATATATTTGTATTTTTTATCAGGAGCTCTTTCACATACAATTTAATTTAAATATATTTAATGTTTGTTTTTTTCTTGTTTTAAGCATACATTTATTGTTTTGAAATGCATTGTGGTTTATTATGTTAAAAGAGGAATAGGATGTTTATGTCTTTGTGTCTTTCTTTCTTCAGTCAAAAAGAAATTTGTTTTTGAGGAAAACATGCCAGGATTTTTCTCCATATAGTGGACTTCAACAGCTTGATGATCCAAATTGCAGTTTCAATGCAGCTTCAAAAGGCTTTACATGATCCCAAATGAGGAATTAAGGGTCTTATCTAGCAAACGATTGGAAAATAATATACTTAGAAATGCTTGTCTTGCACTAGCTCGACTTCACACCGTCACATAATCACGTTTTAAAAGGTCAAGCATGATGTAGGTGGTAGTGCAAACCCAGTGTTTACAAAGCGAACGTGCAAAGAAAGTCAAACGCCCTTTACAAAAAAAAGTAAAACGGTGATGTCAGATGATTTTGAAGTTGGAGGGAAAAAATGAGATGGAGTTTTTCACCCTACCCTACCTTTTTGAACTGGAGAACACAGACGAAAAACTAACCACGCGTGACTTTTCCAACATGATAACGCAATGCGTTAAGACATGCGTCTCAGAGCTAGTACAAAATGAGCATTTGTGGTTAAAAAGTTTAAATTCGATTTTTACAAAATGACCCATCGTTTGGTTAGATAAGACCCTTATTCCATGACCGGAATGCACAAATGGTTCTTAATAGTGGAAAAAGGTTCTTTAGATCAGGGGTTTTCAAACTTATTGGAGCCAGGGTCCCCTTACAGGGAGAGGATTTTCCTAGGACCCCTCCTAATTCTAAGTGTTTAAGGCTGGTTTAAAATGGGTGGGAGTAATGAACACATGATTGTTTTATTGATGCAATTGACCTATTGGTAAGCCCCGCCCCTAGAACGCAGATGAGCCAATGGCAGTTGAGTATCAGCTGCATGGAGATGGAACTCGGACATCTGTAGGTTGCAGCATCATAGAGAAACATTGGTAGATCCGAAGCTCTCGTCGTTTTAATGGAGTTTATGCTACAAAAATAATAAAATGATGTGCCTGAGGTATCTGTAACACTAATTCCAGGTATCCTGAAAGGATTGGCAATAGAAATTGGAATTTAATTTATTTAACGTTTATTTTCTGGTTGTCATACTCTCATTAAGTGGCCTTTTTCATCTGCTCAAGCAGTTAATGTCTGTAAATATCGTTAATATCTAAAACTAGTTAACGTTAAAGTTAGTGAGTCCATGTTAACGTACAAACCTACATTTCAGTGCCTCTCCATGTAAAATAATTAATCTTACACTGCGGTACATGAACAGTGTTGATCCTGATGTTGTCATCTGTGATCGTGGCGACCATAACATTAGATTTCTTCCGTTTGCATTGCGATTTGTAAACCCCCAATTTCAAATTAATCATGTTACACACCATATTTATTTTAAAATCATTTATATATCTCTCCATGGCATACTAAAGCCCTACTTGAATGCATCTGTGTGTAAGTCGCATTTTACTATTACGGTACTATTGTGTAAGTCGCATTTTACTATTACAGAAAGATGTGAAATCCGTCAGATAGGGTCTATTTTTATTTGTGTGCCTTTAAAATGACAGTAAACATTGTACTTTTGTAAAATAAAGAAGCAAAATGCACTTGTGGTCTTGTGAACCTCTTCCTAAAACGAAGCAATACTGTCTTGTCAAACAGACATGAGAAATATATTTATAGAAACCTTGAAGTGCCCTCTATTAAGTGGTTGCGTTTTTCTTATTTGACTTTTAAATGCATCATATAAGTCTGTTTGGAATATAAATCATATTGCACGTTTCAGAAGATTAAAAAATGGGAGTTGTAGTCCAGAAAATACTGTAGCCTATAGCAAATTATTTTGCAGACCCAAGTTTAAAAACCCCTGCTTTAGATCACAGTAAGAACTAATTATTTTAAGAACTGTTCATTGAAATAAGAATGGTTCCTCAATTGCATCTCAGAGTAGAAAAATCAACCTTTTGGAAAAATGTTAGACATTTAGATATTTTTATTGGTAAACAAGCCAATAATACTGACTTTTCTTGCTATCTATTTCCCCTTGTCGACAATATTATGCAGAATAAAAAGGCAAGGACTTAAGCGACTACCGACTCCAAATCATTCTAGCTTTGTTTAAAATTTTGAATGGCATGCTGCTCAAACTGGTTCATGCATCAAAGTGCATGAATGTGTTGAATAATTCAGAAGGAAATGGCACAAACAAGCGTGCACTCTCAGGTTAATGGTAATTGAATTTGATGATGAGGTGTCTCTTTAGACAAATTGTTTTTGACTAGTTGTCTCTTACTCCCAGGCCATAATTAAACATGCTAAAAAGGACAGGAGAACTAAGAGTGTGTGAAACAGAGCGTGTCTCTGCACTACCTAGTGATGGCTAATGTGACACATCGCATTGTGAGTCATAGTTGTGAGCCAACTCACACAGGTCCAACCAAGTCTAATTATCTAAGACAAAAGCTTTTTACAGCTTGTGTCACAAGTTTTTTTTTTTTTTTTTTTCAGTCTTTCTTCATGCAAGCTCTTCAGATTTTTTGGTGGAGGGTAGGACTACAGTTTTTGCATGAAATGTACTGTGGTGTAGTTGTGGTGTAAAATTATAATAGCCATTATGTCACTCCTATGACATTGAAGTTTGAACAATAAAGGCAAGAGCCTCTGGAAAAGCATGTTGTCATACCCTTGAAATATTTTCTATAGTCCTTCATGTTTTAAAAGCTGTAAGATATTCTTCTCATTTTGATGCACAACCCAATCATCTATGCATTCTGGACGTGAAGTGACTTCATTGTTAATTGCTCCCTAGGAGAGCAGTGCCGTAATTAAATTTTCTCATAATAAAGAAAAAATAAAGTTTAGCTCTCAGGGTATTTGCTTGCAACCATTTAGGCCTTCTATTCTTATTAATTAGCACAGACTAAGAAGTAATCCCACTGAGGTCCTTTTGAGATGATAAAACAATCTTTTCTTTGGTAAAAAAACAAATAGCGGCATTCATTAGAGGTGAAGACATCTCCATCGGAAACCTCAGAGCACATCCGTTCACAGCATGTGGTTACTGATGAAAGCATGGAATCCCGTCGCCTCAGAGCGAAGACGTATTGGAATTCCATAATTGTAAGTGCTGAGCTGGCTTTGTGTGTTACTTTATTGGTTTACAATAATATTTAATTGGGGCGTTTCCTCTGAGGAAAATGAAATGCGAAAATGCAGTTGAGGTCAAAAGTTTACATCCCCCTTTCAGAATCTGCAAAATGTTTATTTTACCTAAATAAGAGGGATCATACAAAATGAATATTATTGTTTATTTAGTACTGATCTGAGTAAGATATTTTACATAAAATATATTTACATATAGACCACAAGAGAAAATAATAGTTGAATTTATAAAAATTACCCCTTTCAAAAGTTCACACATCCTTGATTCTTAATACTGCGTTGTTACCTGAATGATTTATTTGAACCATTTTCAACAATGACTGTATGATTTTGAGATCCATCTTTTCACACTGAGGACAACTGAGGGGCTCATATGCAACTATTACAGAAGGTTCAAACACTCACTGATGCTCCAGAAGGAAAACCCATGCATTAAGGGGGTGCTGGGGGTGAAAACTTTTGAACAGAAAGATGTGTACATTTCTTATTTTGCCTAAATATCATATTTTTTTCATTTAGCACTGACTTTCAGAGGCTACAGAAGATAATTACATGTTTCCCAGAAGACAAAATAAGTGAAATTTACCCTGATCTTCCCATTCAAAAAATTTTCACCCCCTGGCTCTTAATGGAGGGTTTTTCCTTCTGGAGCATCAGTGAGTGTTTGAATCTTCTGTAATAGTTGAGTCCCTCAGTTGTTTTTAGTGTGAAAAGGTGGATCTCAAAATCATATAGTCATTGTTGGAAAGGGTTCAAATACACAAAAATGTAGGACCTGAAGGATTTTTCCTTAACTATTCAGAACAAACAAGGGACTCACTGAGAACTATCACAAAAAAAAAATTATGTAAACTTTTGAACTGGGTCGTTTTTATAAATTCACCTATTATTTTCTCCTGTGGGCTACATGTAAACATCTTTTATGTGAAATATCTTATTTAGGTCAGTACTAAATAGAAAATAACATGCATTTTGCAATGCTCCCTCTTATTTTGGTAAAATTAACATTTTGCTGATTTTAAGAATTTATGGCAAAAAAAAGTGATGTGAGAGGAGGCAGTGCCTCCATTGCACTATGACTGGCCTATTATATCGTTGTTTCACCTTTCTTTGCACGATCGCTCAGTAATGAAGGATCTGATGATCCTCAAATGCTAATTGTGTGTGTTTTGCTTCATGAGGGCAACCGTACATTTGTGTTGTGTTTTACTTTTTTATATATTCTTCATTCCTTTACTCATTTATAATCATTTATCATTTAATCGTTTTATTATTCCATTTAATCATTTATAATAGTCATTATAGTCATTTATATATCCATTACATTGATTCATTAATTGATTAGTCATTTATATTATGTTATATTATTGTTAATTTTTAATATATTTTTCCATTGTTGTTTAGAGAAAAAAGCATAAAACACTGTAGGACAAATACCTTTTTACTTGCCCATCACATTTTGTTTAACAGTTTCTGCTTCTTAGACTTTCGTAAGGCATGTGATGTTTATTTATATAGCGCATTTCACAAACGTCGCTACTTTAGTTTTGCTTTCTCAGCAGTGCAGTATCAAATATAGCCTTAATGTCATGCGAAAGATAGGATTTTCTCTTCTGACCTTTTACAACAAGTGTCAGTTGCTTTGGAACATGGGGAGAAGACATAATGATATTAGACAAGAGATTATCTCTGTCCTGCTATTGTGCCACAGCCATCTGAAAAAGTGCAGTAAATATGACGACACATGAATTCATTTCATAAACGTGTGACTAGTCAACTGTTGGCCTAAATTAATGACTAATGGTCAACTAGGAAAATCTTTAGTCGAGGGCAGGCCTAAATAGAAGAAGAAAAATTATGAAGACTTTGCTTCCTTATTTCAGAGCACCACTGCACACCACTGTAGTCTATATAATGTAAGTGGGAAAAAAAATTTTTTTTTGGTCAGCAATATATACTAGCAATTTTGACTTTTTTCTGAGAATTGTGACACATAAACTTGCAATTGCGAGTTATAAAGTCAGAATTGCGTGATATAGACTCACAGTTGCGAGTTAAGTCAAAATTGCGATATAATTTTATAACTGTGAATTTAAATTCACGATTGCGAGTTATAAAGTCCAATTTTAAAAAAGTCTGAAATGTTTATACAAAGTTTATAATTGGCAATTCCGACTTATGGTAGCACATAATTTTGATTTAATTTGTCAGAATTGCGAGATATAAACACAATTCTGACTTTTATTCTCGCAATTCTGATTGTGAATTTATATCTCTCAATTTTCATTTATATCCCTCAATTTGTAGGGAAAAACAGACATATGTTCTCAGAATTGCGAGTTTATATCTTGCAGTTCTGACTTTACAATGCAGTTGCGAGTTTATCTTGCAATTTTGTTTATTTTGCAGAATTTTTACGTAATTTCTCAGAATTGTGAGATATAAACTCACAATTCTGACTTTTTTTCTCAGAATTGCAATTCTGACTTTTTTTTCTGAGAATTACGTGATATAAACTCGCAATTGCGAGTTTTTTTCTTGCAATTCTGACTTCTCAAAATTGTGAGCTATAAACTTGCAATTGCAAGTTATAAAGTCAGAATTGCAATATAAACTCATAATTAAGATTTTTTTTCCTTGCAATTCTGACTTTTCTCAGAATTGCTTGATATAAACTCACAATTCTGACTTTTTTCTCTCAATTGTGAGACATAAATTCACAGTTGTGGGTTATAAAGTCCAGTTTTGAGGGGAAAAAATGTTCTTAAATGTTCTCAGAATTGCGAGTTTAACTTTCACAATTCTGATATAATAATTGCGAGAGTACAAGCGCATTTCCGTCACTGAATTAAAGACCTTTATCTCACGATTTTGACTTTTTTTCTCAGAATTGTGTGATACAAACTGACTCTTTTGTTATAAAGTCAGAAGTGTGAGTTTATATATCTTGCAATTCTGACTTTAACGCAATTGCGAGAAAAAAGTTTCTTTTTTTAAGGCGGAATTGCGAGTTTATATCTCGCAATTCTGACTTTTTCACAGAATTTTTACTTAATTTCTCAGAGCTGTGAGATATAAATTTGCTATTGCGAGTTACGAAGTGAGAATTGTGAGACATAAATTTGCAATTGCGAGTTATAAAGTCTAATTCTGAGGGGAAAAAAAAATTTAGCTTTTCAATTCAGACTTAATAACTTGCAATTGCATTTCTGTCACTGAATAAAATATATTAAAAAATGTTTTTTTTTTTAAGGCAGAATTTATTTCACAGAAATTTGACTTAATTTCTCAGAATCGTGAGATATAAAGTCGCAATTCTGAGATGTGAAATCAGAATTGCAAGATAAAAAGTCCTAATTACCTTTTTTTTATTTTCTATTCAGTGGCGGAAACGGGCTTACATATGGGTGAATAAATGATGACAGGGTTTTCATATTAGGATGAACTCTCTCTTTAAAGTATTTTAAAGCATTTCTTTACTCTGTGTTTATTGTCAAAGTACTTATTCTCTTTTGATTTGCCCCATTTTTCAGTGCCTAACAGCTTATTGTGGTGTAGTTAAAATACAAGTGGTGCTGTCTTCATGACACAAATATAAAACGATTACCAGTCCAAGTCCTTTTAAAATTCCAATTCTCAAGTCCACACACACAAACACAACATCCTGCATCCAAAATTATCGGATCTTGCGGTTTCTCAATAATCTAATATTAATGTAGATGTAGAGAGGCCAATAGTCAGGAAACAAAGGATATTGCTGCAAGCAGAGCATTTTTTTTAGTGGCACAAGCTGGTGTTATTTCTTTAACATCTCTGTTCCTGTGTGAACTGGATGTGATCCAGTAATTTTGGTAGCATCTTGCGGCTCTTATTCACACTGAGAGAGAATATTGGCTGTGAACAAGACAATGGATTCCCAAAAACCAAAGTGCAAAAATCAAAACAATGCTGCTTTTTTACTACTACTTTGTGGTCTTGAAGTACACTGGGACCTTTGGCATATGTGCAAACTGAACGCATTTCTTTTCAAAATGTACTCCATTTGATATGCACATGCACACTAGAAAGTTTTGTCCTTATCCAGCATCTGTGTGGACCATTACAGCAATGACAGAAGTGAAGTGGTTAGATGTGCGGCCCCTAAAGCCTTTAGATAACTCGGAGAAATCTGCAGTGATGACTGTGGACCAGATAGACCTTAATTGAAAAAGACAATGTTATTCCCTGAATTAAGCAGCAGCACTCTCACATATGTTCCTGTTGTGCTTTGTGCTAGATATGCCAAGGTCATGGTTCTCAGGGAACTCAAATGCTTAATAAATGTATATTGTGAATGCACTTTGTATCTGCCATACGAATAATGAATGAATGAGCATGCAGTAACAACCCCAAATCACTTAAGAATGAAAACCAGTCAACATCTCATGCAATAGTCATCATTAGCAGGGTTTTACATTTACATTTATGCATTTTGGCAGATGCTTTTACAAAGAACATGTTTCTCTATTCCACTAGGCAATTTTTCCACTTTTTATTCTATGTAAACGTGTGCTAGATGGACATGCTTGTCCATTGCGTTTGTGTCTTTTGCAAAGTATCGCACATGGTTAAAAAAACACATGCTGCGGTATGCATAAAAATCTCATGCAATAGTCACCATTGTCTGCATTTACATTTATGCATTTTGAAAGGTGCATTAACAGAGCATGTTTTTCATTCCACTGTGCTATTTTTCAATTTTTTTCCTATAGAAAATGCTCAGTAGATGGATGCATTTGACCTTTGCACTTATGTCTTTTGCAGCACCTTGTGCGTGACATGGTAAGAAAAAAAAAACCTGCAGTTCTCAAGTTAAAATAAGAACTTCAAGGCAAGCAACAAGGTTAGAAAAGAAAAAAGAAAAAAACGTAATGCTGTGGTACGCAGGGAAGGAAACCAGAGGCTGTTTTTCTGAGCGGATGTCAATGGAGGAGAACCATCACTTCACTGAATGAACAGCTGTTGTGGGAAAGAATCGTTTTCAATATATTCAACATTCATTTAGGTACTGATCTATTTTTAGAATTTACACTGGAGAAAAACCTGTAAGACCTTTGTTGATCTTCAGAACAAAAATAAAGCTATTTTTGAGAAAGCGACAAAGACTGACACGGAATAAATTGTTGAATAAAGTCATTATTTTTGTGTTTACGCACAAAAAGTATTTTCGTAGCTTTATAGCATTATGGTTGAACCACTGATGTCACATGGATTATTTTATTGATGTCCTTACTGCCTTTTTGGGCCTTGAACTTGTCAGTTGCACGGCTGTTTACGCAGGGTCAGAAAGCTTGCAACTTGAATCAAAAAGATCTTAATTTGTGTTCCGAAGATAAATAAAGGTCTTACAGGTTTGAAATAACATGAGGGTGAGTAATAAATATTTTATTTTGGGGTGAACTATCCCTTTAAAGGATTAGTTCACTTTCAGAACAAAAATGTACAGATAATGTACTCACTCCCTTGTCATCCAAGATGTTCATGTCTGTCTTTCAAGAAATAATGTTTTTTGAGGAAAACATTTCGGGATTTTTCTCCATATAATGGACTTCTATGGTGCCCCCAAGTTTTAACTTCCAAAATGCCATTTAAATCCAGCTTCAAAGGGCTCTAAACGATCCAGCCGATGAAGAAGGGTCTTATTGATTAGTTATTTTCAAAATAAAGTGACAGTTTATATACTTTTTTTAACCTGAAATGCTTGTCTTGTCTTATCTCTGCAATGCACATGCATAGTCTGTGTGATCCAGGTCAATATAGTTAGGGTACGTTTTTTTTTGTATTGTTTTTTTGTTTTGTTTTTTTTAAAGGACGTTTGATGTTCTTTGTATGTTCACTTGAAATGTTTGTAAACACTGGGTCGGTACTTCTGCAGCAATGTAGGATGATTTAGAAGTTGAGGACAAAAACGAGATGGGAGTTTTTGGTAAAACTTTACAATAAGGTTCATTAGTTAAACATTAATTAACGTATTAACTAACATGAGCTAACCATGAGCAATACATTTGTTACTGTATTTGCTAATCTTCATTAACGTTAGTTAATGAAAATGTTGTTCATTGTTTATTCATGTTAGTTCACATTGCATTAACTAATGTTAACAAGATTTGAGTAATGTATTAGTAAATGTTAAAATTAACATTAACAAAGCTTAATAAATGCTGTATAAGGGCAGTTCATTATTAGTTCATGTTAACTAATGAACCTTATTGTACCCTGATTGTATTGACCCAGATCAGACAGACTACGCATGCGCATTGCAGAGATGAGACAAGACGAGCATTTGAGGTTAAAAAGTATATAAATTGTATATTTGTTTGAAAAATAACTGATTGTTTCGCTAGATAAGACCCTTCTTCATCGGCTGGGATCATTTAGAGCCCTTTGAAGCTGGATTTAAACTGCAAGTTCAAACTTGGGGGTACCATAGAAGTCCATTATATGGAGAGAAGTTCTGAAATGTTTTCCTCAAAAAAACATAATTTCTTTACGACTGAAGAAAGAAAAACATGAACATTTTGGATGACAAGGGGGTGAGTACATTATAGGGTTGTGCCGATAGGCGATAGTATCGTGTATCGACGACAGTCAGAGATATCGCCTATGTTGCGGATGCCTATGACGATAGCAAGACGATTATCCTTATTATCCGTCAAAAAATGGACTGTTCGCTTATATTTAGCTAAGCAGCGTGGAGAGCCGCTTCTAGGATGCCGCGGGGCGTCGAAGCCGTAACGTGCCGCAGGCGTGTACAGTGAAACTACGAGGTAAGAGATTTTATTCACCATAGTGTAGATGGCTTTACTGACTATAACGCGAGTGTTTTTTAAAGTGCATAAACTCCACAGACTAGTGATGTTCTTTGACAAATGTTCTTTGCTCGTTTTCTGTAGCTGCTTTTTAAAATAACTAAGGAAATAAAAGCATTATGTTATCCAGCACTGCACAGTCATTAGGATCTCCGAAGTGGTAAAAGGTGGTTTAGGCTAAAACAAACAAATACGATCAGAATCCGTCTATATAGTAAACATAGACATTCACCTCAGTAACATCTGTATGTGCGTTAATTAGAAATATGATGAGATAACATGACTCTAAACATACGCATGTAAAATAACGAGGCTAAATCCAGCTTATTTTTGACGCTATCCGTTCCACCTTAAAAACGCCACTCTTCCCGCGGTTCTTACCTTTCACGCGCATCGCTTCTCCAAATTCTATATGAACTGGACTACAGTATGGACTAATGACAACAATCAGACATGCAGCGGTAACTTTGTCGCAATATGACGGTTAAAGAAAGATAAATTGATTTACATTCATGCACGCACATTTAGCCTACCACTCACTGAAGATAGCGGATCGCAGAGAATGAAACCGAAAGTAAACTAGAACCACTCAGGCGGAACTATCGTCAGCGCTCTGTATACGCAACATGCCCATTAATATATGGCCCAACACTAGTACATTATCTATTCATTTTTGTTCTTAAAGTAAACTAATCCTTTAAGGCCATAATATGATTGGTTATCAAAGAACACATGATCTAAATTGACCATTGTGCTTTATCCAATGGGTAGAGCCCAACAATTTGTAAGACTACAGTATGCAGGTGACGAAATTTACATCACATGCATCCTAGTGTACATATAAGACCTATGCAGAATGCAGAACATATACTTTCCCCTCTGCTTCATATACTTTCCCCTCTGCTTCATAAAGAGCACACCTCTTCACTTCTGCTATGAATTTAAAATAATTGACGTATCTCGCAAATATGCTTAGCTAGCAAGATGAGCGATAAAAGAACATGTTGAGCGCAGCATAATGCAAGAAAGGACAGTGAGCCATTTGTCATATAATCAGACATGTCAAAGAAGCATGCAAAAAAAAGAAACACATGAAAAATACACGGTTGCCCAAACAAAGCTTCATAATCAGAGCGGTTGCAGACAACATTATTGATTTATTATTGTATGTGCCTGTGCTATTCCTGTACTTTTACAACTGAGTGAGTTGGGCTTTAAAGGATTAAAATGTATGGTGTATAGCTTGCCAATGAATATACTTCAACCCTGTCATCCTTGTCCGTTTTGATTAATTTCCCTCATCATTCATTATTCTTTTACCAGGCCCTTGCTTTGTATATTTATGATTTGTGCCTGGCACACTAAACCGTTTCTAGTATAAGGACTCACAACACACATTCAGAAAATGACACAATGAACTGTTCATGTGTGGGCGATTCGGTACAGTTTTGCATTTCTCTCAGAATGAAACAACAGGGTCAGGAATCATCATGGGGCCGTTACTTCAGCATTGTACTGCTATGCTGAAACATGTCCTCAAACTGCCCAGCGGGTTTGCAGTTGGTATTTTTACACCTGTGAGAAAAAAGGTTTATTTGCAGCAGTCTCGAAAGTAATTTGTCCCAAAGGTTTTCCAGAGCACTATGTAAGAATTCGTAGGTTTGTGAAAATAAATGTAATCATGCTTTCTGTTTTTGTGTTAAAATGTTGAAATTAAAGTTCATGCTATTTTGGTAGCATGTGAATCCAACTGCTGGTCTCTCTTTTGCAGTTACAATTAATTGGGACTGAAGCTGTTAAATTCCAAAAAGGACACAAAAGCACCTTGAAATGCAATTTAAAATGGTCCATATTATGCATGCTATAAATCTTCTGAAATCTAATGAATAAATCTATCCATGTTTAATATTTTAGAAAGATTGCTCAGAATATTCTTCACTATTTATCTTTTGTGTTCCAGATGTCTTATAGAGATGGGCTAGACAGATGTTTTGCTATTGTTTTTGTGTTTTTCTTCAAATTGGAAGAAGTAAAAATTTGTAGGTGAATTTGAAGATGGCAAATTTGAAGTAATATATATATATATATATATATATATATATATATATATGTATAAGTACAAATAAATAAAATCTGTGAAATTTATAGTAATGTGACGCGGAGGCGTTAGTCGGTTGATCCATATGCAACAGTTTATTAACACAGACAAACAAACTCAAGGTAAACACTGGCAGAGGTCGACAGCGGCAAACAGACGTGACGTAGGCAAGGCACAATAGTAAACAGAGTCCAGGCAAGGGTCGGGGCAACTAGCGATCAAAGAGCAAAACCGGGGGCAAGCAAGGGTCGCAAGGGTAGGCAGAAATCGTCACAAGAGGAGAACAGTCCGAGTCGATACACAAAGAGCAATAATCCAGTGGAGAAACGCTTAGAGATGATAGCCGAGGCAAACCAAAACTTCGCGTTGAGCGCGCGCAATGGCGGCCGTTTTAAGCGCTGGGAAAATGGCCGCCGGGAGGGCGCGACCCGGCAGCGGAAGCGCGCCCCAGGTACGGGATTCTGGGAGATGGAGTCCGAGGGGGTTAGTATTCGGGAGAGGGTTCCCGCTGGCTACGATCGGAGGGAGCCACAGAGACCATGTTCGTAACAGAGCCCCCCCCCTGCGAGCGACTCCTGGCGCGAGGAGGTAAACGTCGTCGGGGTCTTCCCCTTCTTCGTGGGGCTGGTCGATCTGGGTGGGCGAGATGGAATTCGATGGTGAGGGAGGGGTCCAAGACGTCCTCCGCAGCGACCCAGGATCTTTCTTCTGGGCCGAAACCCTCCCAGTCGACCAGATACTGTAGGCGACCCCCTCGACGTCGTGAGTCTAACAACGTGTTGACCTGGTAGACCTCCTCGCCGTTGACCAGGAGGGGGGTGTCTCTCTGTGTGGCGGTCTCGTCTAGGTCCTCCTCTCCTCTCGGTTCGCCAGCGGGCTTGAGCAGGGAGACATGAAAAGTGGGTGAGATTCTGTACTGTGCAGGCAGTTCCAAGCGGTATGAAACAGGTGTAATCTGACGGATTATTTTGAAGGGACCCACGTACCTGGCGTTTAGTTTTCTGCAGGGGTGCTTGAGGCGCAGATCTCGGGCGGCGAGCCAAACCCACTGGCCAGGGGCGTACGGCAGGTTGGGCCTGCGATGACGGTCGGCCTGAGTCCTGGTGCGGTGGATGGCTCTTTGGAGGTGGACGTGGGCCTGGTTCCATGTCTCCTCGCTTCGCTGGAACCAGGAGTTGACCGCTGGAAGATCTGATGGTTCGCCCGACCAGGGGAAGAGGGGAGGCTGGAAACCTAAGACACATTGGAAGGGTGTGAGATTGGTAGCTGGCTTACGTAAGGAGTTCTGGGCATATTCGGCCCATAGCAGGAACCGGCTCCAGTCTTCCTGATGGTCGAAGCAGTAGGTGCGGAGGAAGCGGGTCAACTCCTGGTTGAGTCTCTCTACCTGGCCATTGGCTTGCGGATGGTAGCCCGAGGTGAGGCTCACATTGATCCCCAGAAGGTGGCAGAAAGCCTTCCAGACGCGGGAGGTGAACTGCGGGCCCCTATCCGACACAATGTCCTCCGGGAGACCGTAGTAGCGGAAGACGGAGTTGCACAAGACCTCAGCGGTTTCGAAAGCTGTGGGAAGTTTGGGTAGAGGTACAAATCTGCAGCCCTTGGAGAATCGGTCAATGATGGTAAGGATGGTGGTGTTGCCTTGGGATGGTGGTAGGTCAGTGAGGAAGTCAATAGAGATGTGGGACCAGGGGCGTTGCGGACTGGGCAGAGGCTGGAGGAGGCCTGCGGGAAGTTGTCGGGGAACCTTGGCTACGTTGCACGCCTGGCAATTTTTGACGAATTGAATGGTGTCTGCTCGGAGGGAAGGCCACCAAAAGCGATTAGACACGAGGTGTAAAGTGGCGGAGATACCTGGATGACCGGAGCTCGGGAGTGAGTGAACCTGGGTGAGAATTCTTTGGCGGAGAGATGTGGGCACATAGGTGGATTGAGGTGGGCAGTCGGGAGGAGAGGGTTCCTGGATTTGAGCCTCAGCGATCTCAGTGGTGAGGTCCCACAGTACGGGGCCTACAATGAAGGGAGCAGGGAGAATATTTCCTGTGGACGGCGGTTGAGGGGCGGTTTCATTGATCCTGGAAAGCGCGTCCGCCTTAGTGTTCTGCGTGCCTGGGCGGTAGGTGACGTGGAAATTGAAACGGGTGAAGAATAGGGCCCACCTAGCCTGGCGGTGGTTGAGTCTTTTAGCAGTACGCAGGTACTCCAGGTTGCGGTGATCAGTGAGAACAACGAAAGGGTGTTTGGCCCCCTCCAACCAGTGCCGCCACTCCTCCAGAGCTGTCTTGATGGCGAGAAGCTCACGGTTGCCCACATCGTAGTTGCGTTCGGCCGGGGATAGTTTGTGGGAGAGGAAAGCACAGGGGAACAGTTTGAGAGGGTTGCCATGACGCTGAGAAAGCACAGCCCCTATGCCGGTGCTGGATGCGTCGACCTCAACCACGAACTCCTTTTCTGGATCCGGGTGGTGCAGTATGGGAGCTGAGGTGAAGCGGCGCTTGAGGTCCTCGAGGCCGTTCAGAGCCGAGGGAGACCAGGTGAGACGATGAGTGCCTTTGCGAACCATGGCTGTGAGGGGTGCGGCCACTGAGCTGAAATGTCGAATGAACCTTCTATAAAAGTTTGCGAAGCCCAGGAAGCGTTGGAGTTCCTTCAGGGTGGTGGGACGTGGCCATTTGAGCACAGCGTTGACCTTTCTCTCATCCATGGCTACGCCCTCGGAGCTGATGATATAGCCCAGGAAGGATACTGAGGACTTGTGAAACTCGCACTTCTCGGCTTTGGCAAAGAGTTGATGTTTGATGAGGCGTTGTAATACAGCTCGGACGTGCCCGATATGTTCCTCCATGGAGTTTGAATAGATGAGGATGTCGTCTATGTACACAATTACGTAGCGGTCAAGCATGTCTCTAAATACCTCATTCATGAAGGCCTGAAAGCAAGAAGGACTGTTGGACAGGCCGAAGGGCATCACCCGGTACTCATAGTGACCAGAGGTGGTCGAGAAGGCCGTCTTCCACTCGTCTCCCTCGCGGATCCGGATGAGATTATAAGCACTGCGTAGATCGAGCTTTGTGAAGAGACGGGCTGCACGCAGCTGTTCCAGAGCAGAGGGCACGAGAGGGAGTGGGTACCTGTATTTGATGGTAACTTCGTTGAGGCCCCGGTAGTCGATACAGGGGCGCAGACCGCCATCCTTCTTCTTAACAAAGAAGAACCCCGCAGAAGCTGGTGATGTGGAAGGCCGGATGAAACCCTTCTCCAGTTCCTCCTGAATGTAATCTTTCATGGCCTCGCTCTCAGGTTGAGAAAGGGGGAAAATCCTCCCCCTGGGTGGGACGGCTCCCGGCAGGAGGTCGATGGCGCAGTCGCCTGGTCGATGAGGAGGTAATTTAGAGGCCTTGGTTTTGCTGAAGGCCAACTGGAGATCCTGGTATACAGCGGGGAGATCCTTGACAGCTGAAGGTGGCTGGTTGATGGCTGGCTGGGGTTCTTGACCTTGGAGGCAGTGACTTTGGCAGTGATCAGACCATCGGGTGATTGTGTGTTGGTCCCAGGCGATGGAGGGATTGTGAAGATGGAGCCACGGATATCCCAGAATGAGTGGTGACTGAGGAGATGTGATGATGAATAGGCGGATGGATTCCTGGTGCTGATGGTTGATGAGGAGAGAGAGGTCCTGGGTGGTATGGTGTACGCGTCCGGAGCCTAGCGGCCGCCCGTCGAGGGCGGCCACTGCCACATGTGGGGTACAAGAAAGGACGGGTAAGTTATGTGCTCGGACAAAGTTGGCATCAATAAAATTACCAGCCGCCCCCGAGTCTATGAGGGCGGTGGTGGAAACACTGACATCGTTATGCTTCAGAACTACTGGTATTTCGAAGCGATTGGAAGTTTCAAAGGCTTCACTCACCGATGTCCTGGGAGGTGGCCGGGTAGGGCAGTTGGCTCGGATGTGGCCGGCTTGTCCGCAGTACAAACAGAGGTTGTTCCTCAGCCTCCGCTCTCTCTCCTCAGTGGATAGGCGTGTGGCTCCGACTTGCATGGGCTCAGATGAGGGTTCGGCGTTGACAGTGGTGGGCCAGGTAGAGAGACTAGAACTGTTGCTGCGGGTGCTACGGGGCGGCCTCCTGGCTCGCATGAGGGAATCCAGCCGGATAGAAAGGTCAATATATTGATCCAGGGAAATCCCCTCGTCACGGCAAGCGAGCTCGGCCTGGAGGTCGAGATTGAGCCCCTTCCGATAGTGTAACTTGAGGGGCTCATCGTTCCAGCCACTCTGGGCAGCAAGGGTCCGGAAACTGAGAGCATAATCCGCCGCTGTGCGGTTCCCCTGGCGCAAAGCCATCAGTTGTTCTCCAGCGTCCCCACCGGCGGAAGGAGGTTGGAAAACCTCCTGGAAACGCTGTAAGAAAGCAGAAAAAGAGGGGAAAGCAGGCCTGGTGTAGCTCCACACCGCAGTGGCCCAGTCCAGCGCCCGTCCAGTTAGCAAGGAACATACAAAAGCAATTCGTGAGTCATCAGAGGGATATAAGTGTGGCTGCTGATTGACAAACAGAGAGCATTGTAACAGAAATCCCTTACATTTGTCCGGGGTTCCGTCGAACTTTTCAGGAAATGCGAGGCGCGGGCTGGCGATGGTGGCTGGTGCGGTGGGGGAGGCCGCGGCGGCGGCGGCGGCGGCGGCTTGATCGCTTACCGGCTGAGGGGGACTCGGCTGAGTCTGTGTTAAGGGCTGAAGGGCTTGCAGGGCCTTTACAAGCTCCTCCGTCAGTGAAGAGAGGCGATCCAGTTGATGTTGGTGGATCGCTAACACTGAGGCTTGGGCTGAGAGCTCAGACGAAAGCTGTTGAACCGTCGCTGGATCAGTCGTCGGCGAAGTTTTCTGTGACGCGGAGGCGTTAGTCGGTTGATCCATATGCAACAGTTTATTAACACAGACAAACAAACTCAAGGTAAACACTGGCAGAGGTCGACAGCGGCAAACAGACGTGACGTAGGCAAGGCACAATAGTAAACAGAGTCCAGGCAAGGGTCGGGGCCACTAGCGATCAAAGAGCAAAACCGGGGGCAAGCAAGGGTCGCAAGGGTAGGCAGAAATCGTCACAAGAGGAGAACAGTCCGAGTCGATACACAAAGAGCAATAATCCAGTGGAGAAACGCTTAGAGATGATAGCCGAGGCAAACCAAAACTTCGCGTTGAGCGCGCGCAATGGCGGCCGTTTTAAGCGCTGGGAAAATGGCCGCCGGGAGGGCGCGACCTGGCAGCGGAAGCGCGCCCCAGGTACGGGATTCTGGGAGATGGAGTCCGAGGGGGTTAGTATTCGGGAGAGGGTTCCCGCTGGCTACGATCGGAGGGAGCCACAGAGACCGTGTTCGTAACAAGTAAAAATATTAAAGTCGTCGAAGAAGTTGTTCAAAAAGTCAGAATTTGAAGAAGTCGAATTTGAAAAAGATTAATTTTGAAGTTGAATTTAAAGAATTTGAACAGAAATTTGACTTCTTCAAATTCAACTTCTTTAAACAACTTTTTCAACTACTTCTTTGACTTTGACTTATTCTTTGAATTTCGACGATTTCACAGATTTTTACACTTATTTTTACAGATTTTTTAAATTTCTTCAAATTTGACGTCTTCAAATTTTTACTTTGGCTACATCAAATTCACCCCATTCAGATTCAACTTCTTTTGTAGCCTTTCAATTCAGCTTCTTATAATTTGACTTTTTCAAATTTGACTTCCTTAAATTTGCCATCTTCAAATTCACCATTTTCAAATTCAACTTTTTCAAATATGAATTCTTCAAAAACATTACTTCTATAATGAACGCGCTGTTATTGACATCAGTCAATAAAAGCGTGAGTTTCGGTTTGTTCATCAAGCGGCTATCATATGGCTTATGAAAACTTGAAATATTGTGCAATATAGTCAAATGATATCTTGTTATTTTTTAATAATTTTATCATTTCTTTATGAAGTCTGACAGTTCTAGTCCTTCACATCCATTTTTATCTGTCATGTTCTTTTCGTGTCTTTTGTAGAATGCTTTTGCTTCTAATTTGACTTTCATTAACTTTGAAGTCAAATTTTAAGAAGTTGAATCGAAAACTGCGAAATCTGAAGAAGGCGAATTTAAAGTCGTTGAAGAAGTTGAAATTTAAAGAAGTCTAATTTGAAGGTGAACTTGTGAAATTTATAGTAAAAAATAGTCAGTTGTTGTTTAAGAAAGCAGAATTTGAAGTTGAATTTAAAGAATCTGAATAAGAAATTCAACTTCAACTACTTCAAATACGACGACTTTGCCTTCAAATGTGACTTAAATTTGACTTCTTATTCTTTAAATTTGCCGTCTTCAAATTCACCTTAGACTTCTATCAATTCCGACTTCTTAAATAACTTCGACTACTATTTATTTTCTTCAACAACTGTATTCATTTTTTTTTTACTATACATTTCAGATTTTTTTTTTTTTAATTTTACTTTAAATTTGGTTACAAAAACGTCTTCGCTGCCTTCAAATTCAACACGTCGTTATTGCCGTCCGTCAATAAAAGCATGAATTTGGCTTGTGAAAACTTGAAATATTGTGCAATATTGTCATGGCATCTTATGCTATTTTTTATTTATATTTTTATTATTTTTGAAAGATGGCTCAGAAAATTCTTTAAAATGTATTTTAGTGTTTCAGATGTCTTATTGAAATGACTAGACAGATGTTTGACCATTGTTTCTGCATCTTGAACATTTTTACATGCGAAAACTTATTCTATGTGAATAGCCCCTTTTTTCCTTTGCTTCCTTTGCAAATGTATGTCCAGTTTTTAGACCCCATAATCTTCATGCTTTGGCTGTGAGAGTGACGCTATACATTAGCCTGATTGGGTTTCTTGTACTTAATGGCTCTGCTCTGGTCATGTGAGGCTGTCCATTGTGACTGAACAGTCTTGGAATAAGGCAGCATCTGATGAGCCAACACTCCTACACTTCTCCATTGGAGAATGTCCAAGCTGCCCATCATTTGAATGCCAGCCCAGTTTCTGAACGGGCCCCGAGTCAAATTAACAGCAAAAGCTATCTATACTGCAGATCAATCCAGATTACCTCAATTTTGAAAAATGCCCTCAAGGTTATCAACACATTCTGTAAATCAAGCGTAATATGATGACATAAACTTTAGAGTTTTCTGCAAACAGGAAAAAGGCCAAAGCAAATCTAAGATGCTTTCAGAGGAAAAGGCTGGATCATCAGACCACTGGGAAGAAGCATAATAAAGCCAGCCATTACATATTAGCCTCCAACGGTCAGGGACTGGAAGTAGTTAAAATCACATACTCTCTAAATAGGTACTTCTCATGCATAAGTAATTACTTTGCAACTGTTAAAAAAAGTGTGTTCTATATATAATGTGAACGTGTAGTATGAGTGTAATTTGGTCACTTCAGTACCATTTAAATCTCTTGTCCTTTGTCCTCATGGGAAGTGCCCATTAGATGCCTACTTGAAATAGATCATTTACTGTTCGTCTACTGTTTTATGAATACTATGAATTTAGACATACAGTATTATTATTTGGTTACCAACATTTAAAAAAAAAAATCGACTTCGACTTCAATTTCGACTTCTTACAATTCAACTTTTTCAAATTAAACTTCTTCAAATTTAAATTTTTGGCTTATTTAAATTCAACATATTCAAATTTGACTTCTTCAAATTCAACTTCTTTGTCTTCTTTAAATTCAACTTCAACTTCAACGTTTTTGGCTTATTAAAATTTAACAACTTCAAATTCAACTTCTTAGACTTAATTCATCATCTTAGATTTCTTCTAATTATACATTTTCAAATTCACCTTCTTTAAATTTGACTTGGACTAAAAATTTTCAACTTCAAATTCAACTTCTTTGACTTCTTTAAATTCGACTTTTTCAAGTTCACCTCCTTTAAATTCAACTTCTTTGGCTTGTTCAAATTCAATTTCTTCAAAATCAGCTTCTTCAAAATTAACAACTTCAAATGCAACTTTTTTGACCTTTTAAAATTTGACTTTCTTGACATTGAAATTCAAGTTCTTTTTGAAAAACTCTTGACTTTTTTTGACTTCTTCAAATTCAACTTTTTCAAGTTTAAATTCAACTACTTCAAATGCAGCTTCTTTGGTTTCTTCAAATTCAACATTTTCATATTTACCACATTTAAATTCGACTTGAACCAAAACAACTTCTTCAAATTCGACTACTTTGATTTCTTTACATTCAACTTTTTCAGATTCACCTCCTTCAAATCATTATTCAAATTCAACAACTTTAAATTTTACTTTTCAAATTCAACTTCTTTGACTTTTTTCAAATTCATCATCTTAGACTTTAAATGCATCTTCTTCGATTTCTTCGAATTCTACGTTTTCAAATTCACCTTCTTTAAATTTAAAATGGACTAAAACTTTCTTCAAATTCAACTTCAAATTCAACTTCTTCAAATTCACCTCCTTCAAATTCAGCTTCTTCAAATTTGACCTCTTCTACTTCTTTAAATTCAACTTATTCATCTTTTCAGATTCAACTTTTGACTTTTTCAAATTCAGCTTGTTCAAGTTTGACTTCAAATTCAGCTTCTTTAAATTTGACGACTTCAAATTCAGCTTCTTTAAATTTGACGACTTCAAATTCAACTTCTTCAAATTCACATTATTTGGCTTATTCAAATTCAACAACTTCAGATTCGACTTGAAATTTCAATTTCAATTTCTTCAAATTTGTCATCTTCAAATTCAACTTCTTTGGCTTCTTAGACTATTTCAAATGCGTCGTCTTTGATTTCTTCAAATTCAACATTTTCATATTTACCACATTTAAATTCAACTTGGACTAAAACAACTAACTTTTTTAAATTCAACTTTTTCAAATTCACCTTCATATTTGACATCTTTGGCTTATTCAAATTCAACAACTTCAAATGTGTCTTCTTCAAATTCAATTTCTTTGACTTCTCTAAATTCATGTTAGACTTCAAATGTGTCTTCTTAGATTTCTTCAAATTCTGCGTTTTCAAATTCATCTTCAATAAATAAGAACTTGGACTAAAACAAATTCAACTTTTTTCAACTTCTTCAAATTCAACTTTTTTTAAGTTCACCTATTTTAAATTGAGCTTCTTCAAATTTGACATGTTCGACCTCTTTAAATTCAGCTTCTTCAAATACAGCTTCTTTGGCTTATTCAAATTCAATTTTTTCAAAATCGACTTCTTCAAATTCTATTTAAATTTGAATTCTTTAAATCTGACTTATTAAAAATGCGACTACTTTGACTTCTTTAAATTCGACTTTTTCAAATTCTCCTTCTTTAAATTCAACTTATTCATATTCATCTTTTCAAATTCAACTCTTTTGACTCAAATTTGATTACTTCGACTTCTTGAAAATGTGACTACTTTGACTTCATTAAATGACTTTTTCAAATTCACCTTGTTCAAGTCAGACTTCAAATTCACATTATTTGGTTTATTCAAATTCAACAACTTCAAATTCGACGACTTCAAATTCAACTACTTTGGCTTCTTAGACTACTTCAAATGCATCTTCGATTTCTTCAAATTCAACGTTTTCATATTTACCACATTTAAATTCGACTTGGACCAAAACAACTTTAACTTCTTCAAATTCGACATCTTTGATTACTTCAAATTCAACTTTGTTCGTGTCACGAGCGCGGTCTCTGTGGCGCCCTCCTACTCACGCCAGCGGGAAACCTCTCCGGAATATTAGCCCCGTTCACTCCATTTCCCATAAGCCCCGTACCTGGCGGCCTTCCGCTTCCGGGACGCTCACCCCTGGCGGCCATTTTCCTCCCCTTTATAACGGCCGCCATTACGCACGCCGGACGCGAAGTTTTGATTTGCCTCGGCGTCATCTCTAAGCGTTTTTCTCACTACTGGATTACCTATTGTTATCGACTCGGACTGCCCCTCACGTGTGACCGTCTTCTGCCTACCCTTGCGACCCCCTTGTCTCGTTATTGGATTACCCTGGACTGCTAGTGGCCCCGACCCTCTTTGCCTGGACTCTGACCATTCTCTGCCTCGCCCACGTCACACCTGTCTGCCGTTGTCGACCCTTTGCCAGTTAACACTTTGAGTTTGTTGTCTGATTTAATAAACCGTTTGCATATGGATCAACCGCCTCCTGTCTCTACATCACAGAAAACTTCGCCAGCGACCGATCCAGCAACGGTACAGCAGCTCACCACGGAGCTCTCAGCCCAAGCCACGGTATTGGCGGTCCACCAACGCCAACTCGACCGCCTTACCGCTCTCACGGAGGACCTTGTTAAAGCTCTACAAGCCCTCCAGCTGCCTATTCAGACAACGCCGAGCCATCCTTTACCGGCCGCACCAGCGGCCGCCGCCGCCGTCCCGAGCGCCGCCGTCATGGCGCCTCCCGCCGCGATACCAGCTACCACCAGTCCACGCCTGGCCTTCCCGGAGAAGTTCGACGGATCCCCGGATAAATGTAAGGGCTTTCTATTGCAATGCTCTCTGTTTGTAAATCAACAGCCACATTTATACCCCAGTGACGATTCACGCATTGCTTTCGTTTGTTCACTTCTAACCGGGAGGGCATTGGACTGGGCCACGGCGGTGTGGGATCATACCAGGCCAGTTTTCCCGTCTTTTGCCTTTTTTCTTCAGCGCTTCCAGGAAGTCTTTCAGCCATCTACGGCTGGCGGGGATGCTGGGGAACAACTGTTGTCCCTACGGCAGGGGAATCGCACGGCGGCGGATTATGCACTCAGCTTCAGGACCCTGGCCGCCCAGAGCGGCTTCAACGATGTTCCCCTGAAGTTACTATACCGCAAGGGACTCAACTCGGATCTCCAAGCTGAGCTAGCCTGCCGGGACGAGGGAGCCTCCCTGGATCAATTCATCGATCTGTCCATCCGTCTCGACACCCTCATACGAGCCAGAAGGCCACCCCGGACCACCCGCAACACTAGTCTCTCTACCTGGACCACCCCAGTTACCGCTGAGGCCGCCCCGGAACCTATGCAGATTGGTACCACTCGCCTGACCCTCGAGGAGAGAGAGCGTCGGCTTAAGAACAACCTCTGCCTGTACTGCGGCCAGGCAGGCCACATCCGGGCCAACTGTCCCACACGTCCGCCTGCCAGAAACCCTTTGGTGAGTAACCATTCCACATCCTACAATCGTTTCGAAATCCCAGTAACCCTCAGTTTCGATAATCACTCCATCGTGACCACCGCCCTCGTCGACTCGGGGGCGGCTGGAAATTTTATTGACTCTGCCTTTGCCCGTGCTCACCACTTACCCATCCTTTCTTGTACCCCACATGTGGCAGTGGCCGCCCTCGACGGGCGGCCGCTAGGCTCCGGACGCATCAACCACACCACCCAGGACCTCTCTCTCCTCACCAACCATAACCACCAGGAAACCATTCGGCTATTCATCATCTCGGCGCCTCAGACTCCCCTCATCCTGGGATACCCCTGGCTCCGGCTCCACAGTCCCACCATCTCTTGGGCCCAACACACGATCACCCAGTGGTCCGACTACTGTCGCCAGCACTGTCTTCGTCCTCCTGCGTCTCAACCATCCTCTCCCAGCGGCTTGACCACAGACCTTCCCGAGGCTCTGCCTGCTGAGTACCAGGACCTTCGGATGGCTTTCAGTAAGTCAAGGGCTTCAAGCCTTCCTCCACACCGGCCCGGGGATTGCGCCATCGACCTCCTACCTGGAGCGGTTCCACCTAAGGGCCGGATATTCCCGCTCTCTCAGCCCGAATCAGAGGCCATGAAAGAATACATCCAGGAGGAGCTCAAGAAGGGATTCATTCGTCCATCCACTTCCCCCGCATCCGCGGGCTTCTTCTTCGTGAAAAAGAAAGATGGCGGCCTCCGTCCTTGCATCGACTACCGAGGTCTCAATGAGGTCACTATTAAGTACAGGTATCCTCTTCCACTCGTACCCTCAGCCCTAGAACATCTGCGCACTGCTCGCTACTTTACCAAACTAGATCTGCGCAGTGCCTATAATCTAATTCGTATACGAGAGGGTGACGAGTGGAAGACGGCTTTTTCGACCTCTGCTGGACACTATGAGTACCTCGTTATGCCCTTTGGCCTCTCCAATAGTCCCTCCTGTTTCCAGGCCTTCATTAACGAGACTTTCAGAGACATGCTTAACCGCTGGGTGATTGTGTACATCGACGACATCCTGATATACTCAGAAACCCTGGAGGACCATGTCAGGCACGTCAGAGCCGTGCTCCAGCGCCTCATCCAGCACCAGCTCTACGCAAAAGCAGAGAAGTGTGAGTTTCATCAATCCTCCATATCCTTCCTGGGCTACGTTATCAGCCCAGAGGGCGTGGCTATGGACGACCAGAAGGTAAACGCCGTACTCAAATGGCCGCGTCCCAACACCCTGAAGGAGCTACAGCGTTTCCTGGGCTTCGCCAACTTCTACAGGAGGTTTATTCGTAACTTCAGCTCTGTGGCCGCCCCCCTCACTGCCCTCGTCCGGAAGGGTACTCACCGTCTCTCCTGGTCCCCTCCGGCTCTGACTGCCTTCGAGGATCTCAAGCATCGCTTCACCTCGGCTCCCATCTTGCATCACCCCGACCCAGAACAGGAGTTTGTGGTAGAGGTCGACGCCTCCAACACCGGCATTGGGGCTGTTCTGTCGCAACGCCACGGAGTTCCCCCCAAGCTGTTCCCATGCGCCTTTCTGTCCCACAAACTCTCCCCAGCTGAACGCAACTATGACGTGGGCAATCGGGAGCTTCTGGCCATCAAAACAGCCCTGGAGGAGTGGCGGCACTGGCTGGAGGGGGCTAAACTTCCTTTCACCGTGCTCACTGACCACCGCAATCTGGAATATCTTCGTGCCGCCAAACGACTCAACCACCGTCAAGCCAGATGGGCTCTGTTCTTCACACGGTTCAACTTCCATGTGACTTATCGTCCTGGCACCCAGAATACTAAGGCCGACGCCCTGTCTCGGATCCACGACTCCAGCCCTCTGGTCACAGCCCCGGAAAGCATCCTTCCAGCCTCCGTCATCGTTGGTCCCGTGCTTTGGGACCTAACCACTGAAATCTCCGAGGCTCACTCCATAGAACCCCCCCCTCCCAACTGCCCTCCCAATCTTACCTACGTACCCACACCACTCCGCCAACGTGTCCTGGATTTGGTCCACTGCCTGCCCAGCTCAGGTCACCCAGGCATCACAGCCACTTTACACCTTCTCTCAAACCGCTTCTGGTGGCCTTCGCTCCGGTCTGATGTTATCCTCTTCATTAAGAACTGTCCCACTTGCAACACTGCCAAGGTTCCTCGTCAGCTCCCCGCCGGCCTTCTGCAACCCCTGCCCACGCCTCAACGCCCGTGGTCCCACATCTGTATCGACTTCCTCACTGACCTCCCACCCTCTCAAGGTAACACCACCATTCTCACCATTATTGATCGTTTTTCTAAAGGCTGTCGTCTGGTTCCTCTACCCAAACTCCCCACAGCTTTAGAGACGGCTGAGGCGCTATGCAACACTGTGTTTCGCTTCTATGGACTGCCTGAGGACATTGTCTCCGACCGCGGACCCCAGTTCACATCCCGCCTCTGGAACACCTTCTGCCGCCTGCTGGGCATCAACGTAAGCCTCACTTCTGGATACCACCCTCAAGCCAATGGTCAGGTAGAGAGACTGAACCAGGAGTTGACCCGCTTCCTCCGTTCCTACTGTCACAACCATCAAGAGGACTGGAGCCGATTCCTTCTATGGGCCGAATATGCTCAGAACTCTCTCCGTAAGCCAACCACTAACCTCACCCCTTTTCAGTGTACCCTAGGCTTCCAGCCTCCCCTCTTCCCGTGGTCGGGGGAACCTTCCGACCTTCCCGCGGTCAACTCCTGGTTCCAACGAAGCGAGGAGACCTGGAACCTGGCCCATGTGCACCTACAGAGAGCCATCCGTCGCACCGTCACTCAGGCCAATCGTCATCGCAGACCCGGTCCGTCCTACGCCCCGGGACAGTGGGTGTGGCTTTCCACTCGGGACCTCCGCCTCAAGCTCCCCTGCAAAAAATTAAACCCCAGGTACGTGGGCCCTTTCAAGATTCTTAGACAAATCACCCCTGTTTCTTTCCGTTTGGACCTTCCTGCTCAGTACAAAATCTCACCCACGTTTCATATCTCTCTCCTTAAACCCGCTGGTCCCCCGAGAGGAGAGGTGAACCTAGACGAGACCGCCACACAGAGGGACACCCCCCTCCTGGTCGACGGCGGGGAGGTTTACCAGGTCAACACGCTCCTGGACTCCAGACGTCGGGGGGGCCGTCTACAGTACCTTGTCGACTGGGAGGGCTTCGGCCCGGAGGAAAGATCTTGGGTCCCAGCTGCGGACATCCTGGACCCAACCCTCACCGCTGAATTCCACCTCGCCCACCCAGATCGCCCAGCCCCCCGAGGTAGGGGTCGCCCCCGACGCCATCCACCTCCTCGCGCCAGGAGTCGCTCGCAGGGGGGGGGCTCTGTCACGAGCGCGGTCTCTGTGGCGCCCTCCTACTCACGCCAGCGGGAAACCTCTCCGGAATATTAGCCCCGTTCACTCCATTTCCCATAAGCCCCGTACCTGGCGGCCTTCCGCTTCCGGGACGCTCACCCCTGGCGGCCATTTTCCTCCCCTTTATAACGGCCGCCATTACGCACGCCGGACGCGAAGTTTTGATTTGCCTCGGCGTCATCTCTAAGCGTTTTTCTCACTACTGGATTACCTATTGTTATCGACTCGGACTGCCCCTCACGTGTGACCGTCTTCTGCCTACCCTTGCGACCCCCTTGTCTCGTTATTGGATTACCCTGGACTGCTAGTGGCCCCGACCCTCTTTGCCTGGACTCTGACCATTCTCTGCCTCGCCCACGTCACACCTGTCTGCCGTTGTCGACCCTTTGCCAGTTAACACTTTGAGTTTGTTGTCTGATTTAATAAACCGTTTGCATATGGATCAACCGCCTCCTGTCTCTACATCACAGTTCGACTTCTTCGAATTTGACTTTTTCAAATTCACCTCCTTTCTTTGGCTTATTCAAATTCAATTTCTTCAAAATCGCCGACTTCAAATTCTATTTAAATTTGAATTCTTTAAATTTGACTTATTGAAAATGCGACTACTTTGACTTCTTTAAATTCTACTTTTTCAAATTCTCCTTCTTTAAATTTGACAACTTCAGAGTCTTCTTCTTTAAATTCAACTTATTCATATTCATCTTATTCATCATATTCATCAAATTAAACTTTTTTGACTCAAATTTGATTACTTCGACTTTTTGAAAATGTGACTACTTTGACTTCACTAAATTTGACTTTTTCAAATTCACCTTGTTCAAGTTCGACTTCAAATTCAACTTCTTCAAATTCACATTATTTGGTTTATTCAAATTCAACAACTTCATATTCGACTTCTTCAAATTCGAACTTCAACTTCTCCAAATTCATCTACTTTGGCTTATTCAAATTCAACTTCTTTGGCTTCTTAGACTACTTCAAATGCATCTTCGATTTCTTCAAATTCAACGTTTTCATATTTACCACATTTAAATTTGACTTGGACCAAAACAACTTTAACTTCTTCAAATTCGACATCTTTGATTACTTCAAATTCATCTTCATATTTGACATCTTTGGCTTATTCAAATTCAACAACTTCAAATGTGTCTTCTTCAAATTCAATTTCTTTGACTTCTCTAAATTCATGTTAGACTTCAAATGTGTCTTCAAATTTGATTACTTCGACTTTTTGAAAATGTGACTACTTTGACTTCACTAAATTTGACTTTTTCAAATTCACCTTGTTCAAGTTCGACTTCAAATTCAACTTCTTCAAATTCACATTATTTGGTTTATTCAAATTCAACAACTTCATATTCGACTTCTTCAAATTCGAACTTCAACTTCTCCAAATTCATCTACTTTGGCTTATTCAAATTCAACTTCTTTGGCTTCTTAGACTACTTCAAATGCATCTTCGATTTCTTCAAATTCAACGTTTTCATATTTACCACATTTAAATTTGACTTGGACCAAAACAACTTTAACTTCTTCAAATTCGACATCTTTGATTACTTCAAATTCACCTTCATATTTGACATCTTTGGCTTATTCAAATTCAACAACTTCAAATGTGTCTTCTTCAAATTCAATTTCTTTGACTTCTCTAAATTCATGTTAGACTTCAAATGTGTCTTCTTAGATTTCTTCAAATTCTGCGTTTTCAAATTCATCTTCTTAGACTTCAAATGCATCTTCTGCGATTTCGTTTTCATATTTACCACATTTAAATTAGACTTTTTCAAATTCTTCAAATTCGACTTTTTTTGACTTAATTTGACTTGAATCTTTGACTTAATACAACAAATTCAACTTTTTCAAATTCAACTTCTTCAAATTTGACTTAACAGTGTAGGGTCTTAGGCGGACTTAAGTTGACTGAATTGTTTTTTAAAATGTTTTAAATTACTTAGTTGTACCTTTGTTTTTTGTTTTTTTTTGCATGCATCAGTCATATTTCTTGATAGCACTGTAGCTCTTGATAGCACAGTAGCAGTTGTCAAGTGTATGAGGCCCCACATGTCTAGTTAGTAATTCTGCCCTTGTTTGGAAGCTAAACATTTCTTAAAAATCATAAGCCTAATAATAATTAATAATGAAACATATCCTGTCCTCCTTTTGTCTGTATCTTTGGACCTTCTGCTACATGGTCAAAGTGGTTATCATGAATTAAACATGTAATCACTTAAAAAAAAAAAAAAAAACAGCTTCCTCAACAGCAAAACAAACTGAATTTTGCAGGAAGGGCAAAACAATCACGACACACATGGCTGAGATGTAGTTCCACAGTGAAAAGCTGAGACAGGGAACCCTCCTTCAGGCGAGTGCAAACTCAGATTCTGTCCCCAATCCATCAGAGGAAGTCGAGGCAAAGAATCGGCTCTGGCTTTGCCGTCGTTCCCTCGTCGTGCAGTGGCCAAAAATACAACCGGAGTGAACCAGAAACGTATGAGTGAAGGGGCTGACATAGTCGTGCGGGGAGAAAAGCAGTGGGCTATAAGATACACACACGCTTTGAAGCACATGGACATGCACACATGGATCTGTTCCTCCTCCACATCTTCCCTATCCGCCACCGCTGCCTGAACAGGCTTAGAAATGGTAAAAAGAGCACTGCCCACAAAATCCACCCTAGTAAAAAGAGAAAGACCGGCAGATAGTTTAGGTAGGACGAGAATAGATGACTTTGATGTTTTTAGCGTGTTGTCACAATTAGGAGCAGCTCTGTCCTTATTCTTAATTTCAATATAATCACATCGTTTAGAAAAGCATACATTGATTCTTGCACAATGAGCTTGATTAGCAGTAGGCTTGAGTTATGGCACAGCTGGGGAATACAGTTAAAAAGCCCCTCGCGCTCAATATCTCTCCATTAGGTGTGAGGTTTTCCTTGCTCATTTCCTCCATCAGTCTATCTCACTCTGGCTCTCTCCACCTCCCACCTCTTCCCACCAAGCCTCATCAGAAGGACTGCATCTGCCTATTTTTAGCATTAACATGGCAGTTTTTTACCTTCCTCCAATGGACGCTCACAGAAGGTTGGAAAATATGGTGCTACGATATTGAGTGGGAAAAATATGAGGGGACATTCTAGTTTCATTAAATGTGGAGTTTTGAAGGACGTATGTGGACACATCTACTAAAGAACATAGAAAAGAAGTGACAGCACTGCTGGGAGTTACAGTTGTTTGTACATAGAGTAGCATCCAAAAGACCACAAGAGCAAATGCTTCTTTTCAAATATTCTGATACCTTTTTAATAATAGTAATAGTAATGATAATGCAAAAGTTATTAATAGCAATACATATTTCATTTTAGTATTGTTTAGTAATCAATAGAATATAAATATGATGATATTATTATTATTATTATTATTGTACAAACTTTGAGAAAATATTATGATATTAAAGTTATTAATAGTATGTTAATATAACTATTATTTGAAAAAATTGTAATGAATGTATTAATAATAGTATAATATAAACAACATGAATAACATTATTATTATTATTATTATTATTATTATTATTTTAAATCAAATTATGAAAAAGTAATTATTCATATTTTTAATAGTAATAGAATAAAAACAAAGTAAATATAACATTATTTAAAACACAAATAATTGTTACTAATAATCAAATATAAACAAGATGGATAACGTTGTTGTTATTGTTGTTAATTTTATTATTATTATTATTACTACTACTACTACTACTACTACTACTACTATAATTATCATATAATTATCACACATCATTATTTATAAGCATAATATTAAATACATTAACGTTAATATTAGTAACATAAACGCATAATACAATAAATACATTATTATTATTATTATTATTATAACAAATTATGAAAAAATATTATTCATGATATTAGTTATTAATAGTAATATAATATAAACACTGTAAATATAGCATTATTATTATTATTATTATTATTATTATTATTATTATTATTATTATTATTTTAGTTATAACAACAAACTATAAAAAAACCTTTAAGTATTATTTCTGAAATTAAAGTTATTAATAGTAATATAATATGTGAATATAAAATTGATAAACAATGCATCAATAACAGTATAATATAAACATTATTATTATTATTATTATTATTATTATTATTATTATAACAAACTATAAAAAATTAAGTATTATTTATGAAATTAAAGTTATTAATATTAATATAATGTGAATATAAAATTATGATAAAAACGTAATATAATTAATGCATTAATAACAGTATAATATAAACATGAATAACATTTATTATTATAGTAGCACAAGTAATTATTAATAAGCATAATATTAAATGTCTTCTTAATCATAATATAGTAATATAAACAAATAATACAATACAATTACATTATAATAACAAAATATTGTTTATTAATGTTGTTATTATTATTATTATTATTATTATTATAAGAAACTATGAATCACTTTTATATTAGTAGTAGTAGTAGTAGTAGTAGTAGTAGTAGTAGTATTTTAATAACAGATAATCATTAAATGTATTAGTGATTTATATATATATATATATATATATATATATATATAATATTACAGTTATTAATTGGAATGGAATATAAACAATGTGAATAAGATGTGGTAATTGCTATTATTAGTTTTTTTGTTCAAAATAATTTATATTAGTCATTAAGTCATGAATACTGTACAATTATTATTAATTGTTGTGGTGGTGGCTGTTGTTGTTATTGAAGATAAATGTTGGTTGCTTCAGTATTAAAAGCCAAGACCACATCCTTATTCACAACCAAAGCTATTTCACTGTTTTAATTCAACTTGATGCTGCAGTACTGAGTGGAGTATTTATCCAAAAAAAAAAATAAAAAAAAAAAGAGAGAGAAAGAAAGAAAAAGAAAACAAGATTATTATTATTCTACAAGGCATAAACTGTGCAATTAGCAAACACTTTAAATGTGTCTTTCACACCTTAAATGCAGAAGACATAAAAATCACATCAAAGGCCAATTATTACTGTACTAAAGGGTTATAAGTGCAAAAATAAAACGTGCGATGCTCCATCTGTTTCCTCACCGCATTTCAAAATAAAAATGGGCACTTTGCACATCGCAAAAGCTAAGGAGAAGGCTTTTTTTGTTGTTGTTGTCTGTTGTTGTTTTGCCAACTTTGTTTCTCACATTATCCATTATTAATATTTGAAAATGTAATGGGTGTATTTATTGTAAAACACAGCTTCAACCTTGTAGCAATCCAGCCGAGTGGAAGTTTCAATTAAAAAACATAAGCAGCATTCTCACTGATAAACGGCAAGGGTTTGCCATGCAACCTAATTAGCATTTGAAAGGAAATTTTAAGGAAGTCTTAAATGCTATTTTAAAACTGTAAATAAAGCCCAGTGACAACCTTTATTTTGTTTAGGCGTTGTGTATATATATTAAATGAACTGTAACACACATTAAAAGACCAAATGTTGTTGTTTCCAAGCCGAAAGTTTTCATAGTTTAACTTTTTAAACTCATTTTAATGCATTTTTGAAACTCCCTGAAGTTGAAGTTCTGCACATTCACAGAAGTTTTTTTCAGGCATTTGAAAAAAACACCTCAGGAAACATCATAATTATGCAGATATCTGACAGCTGAACAGTGGTTTAAATAATGAATAGCACAGAAAACACTGTAAAGCAGTCGAATGAAATGTCATTACTATGCAGCGGCTACAGTGATGGATTCGACAGTAACTTTAGCTGTGAAATTACATAAGCTAAACTGTTTGGTAATCTTTGGGATATCTCCAAATACTGACAATTACATAATATTTCTCCTCCAGCCAATGTAAGAAAGAAACAGTGTGGGGAGTAACTAAGCAAAAGTAATGAAGTTAGTAACATTCTTCGGTAGCTACTTCAAAAATAAGCAAGCTAATTTTGCTAGTCTCTGTACAGTACTATATAAAAGAACTTACAATAAGTCATGAGCAATTTTACTTTAAATATCAGGAGACATTCAAATCAGTCATTAATAATTGTCGCAAGAGACTTAATTTAGAAAATGTTTCATTTGACTTACATCATAGTGGATGTGATCACATTTCTAATTGATGTCTGCGCATAAAATATTCATGGGCAAATGAGAATGCTCTTAAACAGGCATTTTGAAGAAGACAATGTACATCAAAGTATGTAAAATTGCAGTGAATTATTTATGAGGTTCTGATATCTAAGTCAGATAAAGATGGAGTCTTTTCAAAACTGTTTAGATGGATTGCCATCATGAATCATTGTTTTTATAAGATGACATGACATGATTCATGTCATAAAGTAGGATGTTCCCTAATAGCCTAATTGTTGCTGTGTTAGTGTATTAGGGTAGAAGTTCTATCCTTTTCATCTTATGAAAAGGCCTTTTATGGCCTTTAGTTAAATAGCTAGTCATTATGGTCATTAGCTAGCCATGCTTACTAATGATCCTTTTATTTAAATTAATCAGTTCATTCAGGTCAGTTGTGCACCAAAAACCCTTACAATTTTTTGTAGCTTAATGCTGCTGTTTCCCATGATTACAACTTGGATATTACATATAGCAGTCTTCTAGTTTTATTAGCTGTCTTTTGCGTACATTCATTTGTTCAGGACAATGATGCATACACGTATGTGTGTGTATTTATATGTATATAATAAATATACAAAGTAAACACACATATAGTATTGAAAACTTCAAAAGGATAGTTAACCCAGAAATGAAGATTAACCCATTATTTACTCCTCCTTAAACCATCCTAGGTGTACAGCTAAAGTTCACATACACCTTCCAGAATCTGTTAATTATTTTACCAAAATAAGAGGGATCATAAAAAATGCATGTTATTTTTTTATTTAGTACTAACCTGAATAAGATATTTCACATAAAAGATGTTTACATACAGTCCACAAGAGAAATAATAGCTGAATTTATAAAAATTGCCCTATTCAAAAGTTTACATACACTTGATTCTTAATACTGTCTTTGAACCCTTTCCAGCAATGACTGTATGCTTTTGAGATCCATCTTTTCACAATGAGGACAACTGAGGGACTCGTATGCAACTATTACAGGAGGTTCAAACGCTGATGCTCCAGAAAGAAAAACTATGCATTAAGAGCCAGGGGTGAAAACTTTTGGAATTTGAAGATCAGGGTAAATTTAACTTATTTTGTCTTCTGGGAAACATGCAAGTATCTTCTGTAGTTTCTGAAGGGCAGTACTAAATGGAAAAAAAAAGATATTTAGGCAAAAAAAAAGAAAAATGTACACATCTTCATTATGTTCAAAAGTTTTTAACCTTCTTAATGCATAGTTTTTTTTTTTCTGGAGCATCAGTGAGCATTTGAACCTTCTGTAATAGTTGCATATGAGTCCCTCACTTTTCCTCAGTTTGAAAAGATGGATCTCAAAATCATACAGTCATTGTTGGAAACGGTTCAAATACACAAAAATGCTGAAAAACCAAATAATTTGTGGGACCTGAATTTTTTTATTTATTTAGTTTTTTTTTGAAGAACAGCGGGCAGTTTAACTGTTTAGGACAAACAATTAAAGAACAACTATCAGTTACAAAGTAACAACACAGTATTAAGAATCAAGGGGATGTAAACTTTTGAACGGGGTCATTTTTTATAGATTCAACTATTATTTACTCTTGTGGACTATATGTAAATATCTATTATATGAAATATATTCAGGTCAGTACTAAATAAAAATAACATGTATTTTGTATGATCCCTCTTATTTTAGTAAAATTAATGAACTTTTTGCATATTCTGCAAGGTGTATGTAAACGTTTGACCTTAACGGTAAATGACTTTCTTCTTTCAGACGAATACAATCAGAGTTATATATATATATATATTAGGGCTGTCAAACGATTAATCATGATTAATCACATCCAAAATAAAAGTTGATGTTTACATACTATATGTGTTTACTTTGTATATTTATTATATACATATAAATACACACACATACGTGTATATATTAAAACAAAATATTTATATGTATATATATTTATACCTGTATACAATTTAGATTATAAATAAATATAAATATTTTAGATATAAATCTAAAATATTTTTCCTTAATATATACATGCATGCGTGTGTATTTATATATACATAATAAATATACACAGTACACAAATATAAACATAAACATAAACTTTTATTTTGGATGCGATTAATCACGATTAATCATTTGACAGCACTAATATATATATATATAATGATGTGGTTTTTCCAAGCTTTATAATGGTAGTGAATGGGGTTTAAGATTTTGAAGCATATAAAAAAAAAAGTACTTGCCTCCGGGGGTTAATAAAGGCCTTCTGAAGTCAATTGATGCCTTTTTTAAGAAAAGTAACCATATTTAAAACTTAATAAACCGCAATCTCTATTTTCCGCTAACTGACATACATGTGTTTACAAGAGAGTTCCAGCAGATGATGTTGGACGTAGGCATAGTGTAAGCTCTGCTAAGAATATGCTGGTCTAACAACAACCAAGTTTTGTTTACAGCAAAGAAAAAAACAGTCTCCTTTTAGCTTATATATCCCAGATCCCAAAATATCCATAATAATGAGTCCATAATAATGCTTCAAGTCAAAAAGTTCATCCCCTATTGTCATCTCGCATCAAAATCCCCCAACATATTTGTTTAGGACTGTTTTCGCTTGTAAACATTACTTAATCTGTGCATATTTCTCTCCTGTTTTTTTGTATTTTTTTTTTGGAGAAACTGGAGAAAGCAGTATTATGAATAGAGGCCTTGTATTTTACCCAAAACCACCAGTTTGAAGTAAAAAATATTTTAATGTTGGACTTGCTTATAACAAACGTACAAATTGTGGATTACTTTGACATTGTTTGTGGATTATTGTCATGCTTTAATCAGCTGTTTGGATTCCCGCATTCACTAAACAGGATCCCGTTGGTGAGCCAGTGATGAAATGCTAAATTTCTCCATATCTGATCTGAAACAAACTGCCGCGGATGGCCTGAGGGTGAATACATTTCCAGCAAATGTTTATGTTTGGGTGAACTATTCCTTTAAGAGCTTTTAGTATAGTGATCGAGCAGCTGCTATTCAAAAAGAGAAGCGTAAGCGTTTAATTTTGAGGCGCCGGTTGGTTTTTCCCCCACACTGGACAATAACAGTAAAGGAATATAATTCGATTTAGCAACAGAGACAGACAAACAAGCTTCTTTCAAAGCTCCTGTGTTTCCGTTATGACCCAGAGGTCTGAAATAAATGAGGTCTTGTGGGGCAACCAACTGCACAAATAATTTTCATTCTGTTGAACACGTTGCTTCCCAAAAGTGTTTCCTTTGCTTCTTTTTGTCTGTTTTATGCGCTATAGTAAAAACATGGTAAATCACTAATCTTCAAATAACCTTAGAGCTACTTATCGTCTCTATAGTTTTTCACAGAAAATGCAGCGGGGAATACTGAAACGAGTTACTTCTTGCGTCTTTAGTGCAGTCATTTCATCTTGGTAACCAGGAAAACAGGGTTTAACTAACTAGGTTTTTTTTACCCTTTCCTTCTCTAAAGTGTCTATATTCACTTTTTGTAAATGGTTTTGGTCATAGGAACTTTTAAGGTTGCTCAATACTGTATGATGATGCTATGACTCTGATGCTCTTTAAGCCCAAGCTAATTTTAATGAGCAGTGGGTTGAATCTATAGCCCGTGGCTAAGTACTAAATGTCAAGTAAGTGCAAATCAAAATTAATTGATACAGGAGCTTATCCATGTACATGGCACTCTCGGTTTTGTCAAGTGTTCAGAAGCCCAAAGGATGACATGATACGAGAAGGCCATATTTAATAAAAATAAATATTGCTTGTATAAATTCCAGCTAATTATAATCATCTCACTCACACGAAAGGGAATGTGAAATTGTGTTTGCAGCCAACTTCGGTTTTTGTGGCCAACTTATAGTGATAAGAAGGTTCATCTGAGGTCTTCTTCATTCCTTTTTTATTTCTTGGCCTGTGTAACACTACTTGAATAAAAACGAGATGTTTTGGACTGTAGATTTCCCTTGAAAATCACTCATGTGAAGCACAGTGATTTGTTACCTTACAGTGCATTAAGACACTAAAGGAAAAAACATTTTTTTCAGTTTTAAGATATTTGTCTTATTTCAAAATAGTGGAAAGAATTCATCCAAAATACACAACTGATTATTTTATTACACTTTGTGTTAATTTCATCTATTTTTTTTTTCTGAGCCAAAAATCTTCAGTAGCAAGCTGTTTTACAGTTTTATTCATATTCTGAAGATTTTTACAGAGGAGTTTGTTGTCTCATTTACATAACATCTTATTCCTAAAAACACAGTGAAAGTTAGATTTTTATTGGCTGTCAACAGTACTTTCTAATTTATGGAGAGATAAAGAGAGGTATCAAATCTCCTATTGTTTAATGTTGACAAAATGAAACAAGAACAGTGTTGCCAAGTCTGTGGTTTTTCGGAATTGGGCTAATGTAAAGTCCCTATGAAATCAAACGTTTTATGGCTTTTGGTATAAATACGTTAGCCTTAAGGTTATCTATATGCCAATGTGTTTTAAAACAATGCAAAAAAATAGCATTTACAAGATTAAAGCATTCAAATCTTCCATAAATTTTGATGACATCACCCTGCATTTCAGCTTCTCATTAAAATAAAACATTGGACCCATCTGAATTCTACATAGAATGGTATATTTTATAGCAATATGGATGAGATTGTGGCTGCCATAAGCTGTCAAATGCTGCTTTACTGAGCTCAAAGGCTCAGCTTGATTCTGCCGTTTTTCTGTTTCAGTTCAACATATAGCTAGAATAATGCTGCATTTCAAAGCACTTCAGTGGACCTTTAACAGTGGTACATAGGTTTTTCACGTCTGCGGGTTGAAGCAACTGTAATAACGTGATATTTACCCCCTTGAATGCAAATTTTACCAGGAAACCCCGCCAAAAATCTTGCATCTTACCTACCGGAATGCGATTTTTTTTTGTTTTTTTTTTTACTAAGGGTTTTTGCTGTGAAACCTGGCAACGCTGAACAAGAATTTTGAACCTGGCTTTATTCAATATTTGGATTTCTGTTGAGAAAATCTATGCATGTTTTAAAGCACTTCAGTTCACCTTTAACACTGGTACGCAGGTTGTTTTTGACGTCCGTGGGTTGAAGTAACCGCAATAACGTGATATTTAGCCGCTTGAATGCAAATTTTACAAGGGAACCCCGCCAAAAAACTTGTATTTTACCTACCAGAATGGCAAAATCTATGCGTGTTTTAAAGCACTTCAGTTAGAGCAACTGCAATAACAAAGTATTTAGCCCCTGAAATGCAAATTTACCAGGGGAACCCTGCCAAAAACAAATAATTTTACCCACCAGAACACGATTTTTACAAAGTGGGGTTTTGCTGTAAAAACCTGGCAACCCTGAATGAGAATTTTGAACCTGGCTTTACCCAATATTCAGATTTCTGTTGAGAAAATCTGAGAATGTTTCAAAGCACTTCAGTGGACCTTTAACACTGGTACATAGGTTTTTTCACGTCTGCGGGTTGAAGCAACTGCAATAACGTGATGTTTACCCCCTTGAATGCAAATTTGACCAGGAAACCCCGCCAAAAATCTTGTATTTTACCTACCAGAATGCAATTTTTTTTACAAAGGTTTTTTGCTGTGAAACCTGGCAACCCTGAACAAGAATTTTGAACCTGTTTTTATTCAATATTTGGATTTCTGTTGAGAAAATCTATGCATGTTTTAAAGCACTTCAGTTCACCTTTAACACTGGTACGCAGGTTGTTTTTGACGTCCGGGGGTTGAAGTAACTGCAATAACGTGATATTTAACCCCTTGAATGCAAATTTTACAAGGGAACCCCACCAAAAAACTTGTTTTACCTACCACATTGGCAAAAGCTATGCGTGTTTTAAAGCACTTCAGCTCACCTTTAACACTGGTATGCAGGTAGTTTTTCATGGGTTAGAGCGACTGCAATAACAAAGTATTTAGCCTCTGAAATGCAAATTTACCAGGGGAATCCTGCCAAAAAAAAGTTAACTTTACCCACCAGAACATGATTTTTAAAAATGGGGTTTTGCTGTGAAAACCTGGCAACCCTGAATGAGAATTTTGAACCTAGCTTTATACAATATTCAGATTTCCGTTGAGAAAATCTGTGTGTGTTTCGAAGCACTTCAGTGGATCTTCAATACTGGTATGCAGGTTGTTTTTCATTTGAAGCAACTGCTATGGTGTGATATTGAGCCCCTGGAATGCAAATTTACCAGTGGAACCCCACCAAAAAAAAAACATGTATTTTACCCACTAGAATTAGATTTTTTTCAAAGGGGGATTTGCTGAGAAAACCTGGCAACCCTGAACGAGAGTTTTGAAACTGCCTTTAATGTACTGTAATCAAGTGTAAATAACTATTATTTTTACCCTATTCAAGTTAAATTTAGTAGCTCAAATGGTCATTTCCAGAAATGTCTGTTTTACCCAACATCTTAAAATGTGCTACTAACTGTAATTAATGTGAAATGCCAGGAGAAGCCCTTGAGAAAGCCCTGTTAGCTCCCAGATAAACACTACGGCTGAATCACGGAGCACAGCTGTTGTTGCGTAACTGATGTGTTTCTTAATAACCGTGTAATGGATGTAACATGGTTTCGAATCAAAACACGGACGTTACGATTATCTTAACGCTGCAGGCCTGTGCACCATCTGCCGATGTCTATCGACCTTTAAGGTTACTGTAAATAAAGAGCGAATTAATTCAGAATATATTAGACTGTCAGGTTCTGGTCGTGAAAAGAAAGCCAAATAAATGTTGCTTATGTCACAAGTGAGTCAGTTTGTAATGGAGACGTTATTATAGCAAAGCTACCTGTTTAATATAAAGTAGGCGGCTTTGTCAAGTCAATTATTTGGGCATATATTGCAAAGGTTTAATCCACTTAAGCAGGAAAAATGACACCCCTGCTAAACAAATGTCTGTAATCTGCCTGGTTCAGGGGAAAGAGCATGTTGTAACATTGTGTTGGTGAAAATTTCGGTATTTTAAAAAAATGCAGCATGCCAAGAACACCACATTGCTTTCCAAGGTTGGCTGAGAAAATTAGCACAAGATTATTTGAATTTCAAATGTGGAATTTCTGATATAAAGCTGTTTGATCTTAACAATGTGAGATTTCAGGGGTGAAAATGTGTGCGAGAGATATTTCAAAATATACAGTGGGGTCTAAAGGTCTGAGACGAGACCAACTAATATCCAAAGTGTTTGGATATTAAAAATGCAAGCTATAATAAACAGTTAATGAGAAATATTAGGTATTAGTTTTTTTTATATATATACATTTTTAATAATTAGATAACCTTTGCCAACATTCAACACTCACTTATTTAATCTTTAAAAAAAAAACTTCAGAAAATTTTTCATACTGTATATTATTTTGATGCCCAGTCTCACCATTTAAAATGTATTTTAAGTTAATTTTAATGTTTTATTTTATACAAATGTATATATTTAATAATTTATTTGTGTAATTATATATAATAGACACATCATCTTTTAAAAAATCTTCAGCAAATTTTAATATTAATATGCATTTTTCATGCTATATATTATTGTGATGCCCAATCTCACCATTTAAAATGTATTTTAAGTACATTATAGAATTTATGATTATTTATATAATATATAATCCTTTATCTGTGTAATTATTAATATACTCATTTAGTTAATCAAATCAAATTTTTCATATTTTTAAATTTTTCATACTGCATATTATTGTGATGCCCAATTTAACCATTTAAAATGTATTTTAAGTTTAACACGTGTGTGTGTGTGTGTGTGTGTGTGTGTGTGTGTGTATATATATATATCCAGGGCTCGCAAAATTTCAAAATCTTTGGTAGCCCTTCGGGCAGGTACTCTTCAGGTTTTGGTAGCCCAAAAATTAATTTAACTAGCCCAAATAATAATAAAAATTGAAAATCAGATAGGAGTCTATTTTTTAATACACAAATAGCAACAAATATCAAGGAAGGAATTTTACAGGGTAAATGTACGAGAATGTATTAAGCCATAAAATGACATGATTTGCAGTTCAGATCAGGTTTTCACAAAAACCTTTTCAGCCTTTAGACCATTAAAAGGGATAAATGAAGTATATCATTTATTGTTTATTATTACTGTCTAAATTGGTTGGACTTTTAGAAGGCACATTAACTTCTTTCACATTTATCCATTTGCTGCATAAAAACATGGGTTGATATTTGCAATAATCTGACCATAAATGGAAGAAAATTGTATTGGGAATTCAAAATCATTCTGTGCCACGAGGTGGCGCTTTAGGAGCGCTGAAATATTGTGGTCTCATAGCAACGGCTGTACACAAAGCAGCATTGCGCTCATTAACGCTGTTTTATCACGCATTATAGGTAAGAAACTTTTAACGACACGTTTCTGAGGACAGTCGGGTCCCTTGAGATGAGCCTACATTCATAATAATTTTCACGCGTTTTGACTTTGCAACGTGCAGCGCGCAAATTTATTCAGTGACATCATTGCCGTTTTAAGTTTAATCAAGCCCGAATAGCGATTGTTGTCTTTCCGTGCGCAACTGCAAAACCTCTTAAAATTATAATAAGACTTTTCTTATACTATTTAACGTATGTAAACCTTTTTATGGCCTTAAACACTAACACTAACACTAACACTAACACACCTAAATACACCTACATAGAGAAGTTTTTAAGGACTTGCAGGAGCTCTCTAGTTTAAGAGAGCCCGTCGGGCAGGGCAATGAAACATTTTGGTAGCCCGACTGGAAAACACAATAGCCCGGGACGTCGGGCTAGCGATTTTGCGAGCCCTGATATCAGTGTTTTGCTGCCTCTAGTGTTCATTTCTGTTGGAAACTGCAGTGATATGTACTTATTAGTACATATTTCGCCTCTTGCGAAAAAGTTCCCACAGGTTCTTGTCATGAAATCAGGTAGCAAATATCTGTTTTTCAGTTGCTTTTAATGATATAGCTAACATGAAAGCACTCAATTCGCTTATTCATGTACTTCAAGTATATTGAAGAGCTCAGACCATTTGATGTTGACTGAACTGCAGCAATTCCCGCCATGCGTGAAGCGGTTTTCTGCAGCACATGTGGGGCTGATTCTGAGTCAGTATCTGAGTGGGTGGACATCAGCCTACCTGCGGCCCAGGATGTTGGCCTCCTGCTGAGGAGATCTGTAGATGCTGTGAACCGTTTGCCAGTCATCAGTGTTCAAGTTAGTGCATCATTATCCCTTCAAACAGCCCTGCTAATGCGAAGCAAAGTGGGGTTCTCCCACACCGCCTGTTACGGCACAACAGAGCTAAAGCTAGCGGTTTGCCAGACACTGCTGGGAAGAGGATTCGGGGTCTCGCTGGCTCAGTGTGACACAGTGATCAGGATGAAAGACAAAGAAACACTTAGTCACATAACCCATTAAATGAAAACCAGCAGAGAGAGCTGTGCCTTTGAGATAGAGCTCAAGCGAGAGATTGCTGGAGTGAGGCTGGAAAGAGGTTTATTTATTATCAGACTTTGCTGCACAAGTTAGTGTATTACAAAATGAGTCATTCAAATTGGAAATTAGTTTTAGTCATTTTTATTTATATAAAAAACTTTATAAAAAAAATGCATTTAATATATTTTAACTAGGGCTGTCAGTTTAATTAACCTTGTAGATGTAGTTTACATTTAGAAAAGCAAGCGCAGCACAGACTGTCATCGGACTCCGCCTCTTTTGTAACTCCATCGCCTGATCCTTCATCTCTGGATGTGAAATAGTCCATTATAACATCATTTAGGGCACTGACATCACCAGGATTGTGCAGATTTAGACGAGTAAGATCGTTTAAGATAGCAGCTTGTTCCGACTGCATTGATCTCCCGCGCTCCGCCATCTCACTGTATTAAAAATAAATGAAAAACGTTGCTTGCTGTAGTTACTGGCAGGGTATGTGCACCTTTATTAAATATGTTACGTGGTTTATTTTCATCGGTTAACTGTTTTATGGTGTTACGAGAAAGCACCTCAGCAGCGTTCTTAGTATAAAAGAAAGACAGAGTCATTTCTGCTTGCTGCAATAAATTGCAATTTTTCTGCACTAAACAACTGAATTTTGCCACAATATTTTCATAGATGAAAGACCAGATGTTATAGAATAATAATTTAATGGAAACCTAATTTTGATAAAAAATTGGCATTTGACCTATTTTTCAAATTTCCTGAAAATGTCCCAGCGTGACATTCGACGGGTTTTCTCTGGCAATCAACTTAGAAGATATCACCTTTTGTTTGAACCCACCCATTTTTAATGTGAGCAAAAGTATTGGAACATGTGACTGACAGGTGTATTTTGTTGCCCAGGTGTGTCCTATCACAATGTTTATTCAAACAATAATTAGCACTGAATGTCTATGCTCAGTTTCAGATTTGGGTTTTGCCTGTTCAAAGTGCATTTATAGATAAATAGCTGTAACCAACATGAAAACCAGAGAGCTGTCTATGGGCGAAAAACAAGCAATTGTGAAGCTGAGAGAAGAAGGAAAATCAATCAGAGCCATTGACCGTAGCCATTTCAACTGTTTGGAATGTCCTGAAGAAGAAAGGAGTCAGTGGTTAACTGAGTAACAGACATCGAACAGGTAGGCCAAGGAAAACAACTCCAGTGGATGACAGAAACATTGTGAGAGCTGTCAGTAAAGACCCTAAAACAACTGTAAGTGAGATCACCAACAACCTCCAGAGGACTGGAGTGAAGGTATCATAATCTACTGTCCACAGAAGACTTCATGATCACAAGTACAGAGGCTACACCAGAAGGTGCAAACAACTCATCAGCAAGAAGAATAGGAAGGCCAGGCTGGAATTCACCAAAAAGTACAGAGATGAGCCTCAAATGATTAACCTTTACCAACGTGACAGGAAGGCTAAAGTTTGGAGAAAGAAAGGATCTGCTCATGATCCCAAATATACAAGTTCATGTGTCAAACACAGTGGAGGAAATGTCATAGCTTGGGCTTGCATGGCTTCTTCTGGGACGGGCTCAATAGTCTTCATTGAAAACTTTGAAAACACATGATGACAGCAGCAAAATGAACTCAAAAGTCTACAGAAACATTTTGTCAGCCAATTTAAAGAAAGATGCAACCAAACTTATTGGGAGATCCTTCACCATGGGGCAAGAAAATGACCCAAAGCACACTGCCCAAACAACAAAGGAGTTGATCAGGGGCAAGAAGTGGAAGGTTTTAGACTGGCCAAGTCAATCTCCAGACTTAAATCCTATAGAGCATGCCTTTTCTCTGCTAAAGAGGAGACTGAAGGGGGAACCCCCAAAACAAACAGCTGAAAGAGGTTGTGCTGAAAGCCTGGAAAAGAATGCAAAAGTTTGGTGATGTCAATGGGTCACAGGCTTGATGCAGTTATTCAAAGTAAAGGATTTGCAACTAAATATTAAGTGTTATTCACTTTAATCTATGTTAATTAACTTTTGCTCACATGAAAAATGGGTGGGTTCAAACAAAAGGTGATATCTTCTAAGTTCTTTGTCAGATTCAGATGTAAATACCTGGAAATAAAAGTTGGCATGTAAATCTATTGTCTGATATTTTTCTTTTGATCAAACCCAAATGTTTTCAGTCTACAGCAAAAATGAAGAAATTGACATCCCTGTCCCAATACTTTTGGAGGGAAGTGTGTGTGTGTGTGTGTGTATATATATATATATATACATATAGATATCGTCACCTTAGAATTATAAGGTTCTATCTGCATTCTGAGCACTTTTGAGATATTGAGCTTCAAAGTTTTTGCATTCCGTAGACATCTGTAGATATAACCACTCTTGTTTCTAAAAAAAAATGGCCCAAACTGTACACAGCTTACAAAAGAAACATCACATAATGCAAATATGTTGTCACAGAATAAGAATTTGTGAATAACTCAATTTTGACAAAAATATCAGATAGAACCTTATAATTATAAAGCGACGATATATATATATATATATATATATATATATATATATACACATATATACATATACATACATATATATATTTTATATATATATATATACACACACACACACACACACAGATATAATGTTCCAGCAAGGCTGCTTGATCAATTACCAAAGAAGAACGTCGAAATTTTCTTATTAAAGTGATAAAATGTTGTGTTGCAAAAATGAATACACCCTGCTGAAAGTTACTAAATAAAACAAACAATAGTGTAGGTGTAAGGCGATTTTAATCAACAGGTAAGTATATAAACCAAAACTTTAAAAGAAAAGTAATTTCCTGACAATTAAAAGTGTTACAAAGCCCACTGAATCATACTTAGACTTAATGCTGACAACAATGGAACCACTTGGAGAGAGGACTGTCAAGAGATTTATTTCTTAGCATAAAAGAGGACAGTGGTACAAGAGGAATACCAAAGTATTGTTTTAAGTGTGAAAATATAGCAGAAGTAACACTGACATTCAAAAACAATGGACTTGTGACAAGGCTCCTGAAATAATCAGGCCTTCACTTTAAGTTTTCATTTAGTGATAAGTGAGTTTTTGCTCTAAAAAAGAGCAGGACAAACACCAAGAAAGTGTCTCAGAGCTAACAAAAGCTATCAAAAGAGTGACTGTTTATACAGTAATATACAGCCTGCAGAAGTGACATGCATGGTTGTTTATCCACACCAGAACTACCTACTGTAGCCACAATAAACTCATTTAGCTTTTTCCAAGGCCCATATTTACAAAATATAGATTTCTAAGAATCCATACACTGGTCTCATGAGACCAAGTCAATCATTTCGGATCTAACAGCATCCAAAATGTTATGGTGTTGCTAGAGGAGGAGTACAGTGAGAAGTGTCTGGTTCTCACAGTGATGTTCAGTGGTAGTGAAGCTCTTATATAGGGAGGAATGAATGCTGAAGGTGTGAGGGAGTTGTGCTTTATCAATGCTGTCATTAATTCACACACCACTGTGTGATGTAATACAAAAACCTAAAAAAAGAAGATGCTCCCCTCTCCTCATTCCCTGAGTTTTTTCCATTTTTTTTAATATGACAATGAAGATATTCATTCTCCAAAGGTGAAAATCCTTTAGTGGACATGTATTTCACCCAATGTTAACACTCTTGAGCAGCTGTTGGGCATTCTGTAGAGACGAGCTGAGCAACACTCCCCATTAAAAACCAGGGCATTTAAGGAGGTCGTCTTCCAGGAGTTAAACAGGACAGATGTGACAATTTGTCGTGAACTTGGTACACTCAGTGCCAACAAGGGTCAGAGCAGTGTACTTAGTTTTCAAAACATCCCAAAGTGCCTCATTAATATTCAGATCTTATGACTGTGCAGGCCATGGCAGATGTTCAACTTTACTTTCATGTTCTTCAAACTTCTCCGTCACCAGTCTTGCTGTGTGTATTAGTAGCAGCATCTTATTAACTCACTGTCATGCATTGTGTACAACATACTTCTCCTCCCTCTTGATATTTCGTCCATTTTCTCCACTGCCAAAGAAACTCTTAAGCCTATTAAAAGTCCTCATCCGTACTCCTAACAATTTTGGACCTTAAGACCTCTTTTAAGGCTTAAGATGCTTTCTGAATTATAGATAGATATTGAACCCTTAAACACATGCTTCAGGTCTTTAGCGACCCTGGACGTCATTCACTACCGTCCCACTCATTATTTTTTTAGTTAGACATTAACCTTTTTAGTATTCCTCAGTCTATTCATTATAAACATTATAACAAATAAAATATATTTTTAAAAGAATGTCTGTTTTCTACTTAATTTATGTAAATGGTGTATAAGGTCACTAGCGACCTGAGGTAGAGCTGGTGCGATATAGCCAAAAAATGGTAAAATGCAATAAAATTGTTCATGTCAGAAGTTTAAAAGCTAATTTTTGCTGTTAAGTGAAAGTTGTAACCAGAGTGTTATTTGTGGTTTTAAATCAGAACATAACAAACACGTTTTTGAATTGTTTACACGTTTACAGTCATTTTTTCATTAACAAAATAAATATCTTAACAGAAAAACTAATTTCTTAGTTTCTGCATGTTCTAATGAGTGATGATTGTTTCAAATCATGTCACATCTTCAGCATAGTTTGCAGTGCAGGCTGCAATATTAATAGTTTTACACTTAGTCTTAGAAATGCACGTTTGACAGTAGCTTGAGTAAGGATGCAGATGTAACAGTATCTGTAAAAATGAAACAACCCCATGTTTATACAGTGAAATTTAATTATTCTGTTTCAATTGTATTACAATTAAACATTGTTCTTCCATAGCAAGTGTACCATACAAGTCCTGAAAAGTGAAGCCAAAGCACCTCGATCACCCCCAGGCAGCCTTTGTGAGGTAATATCTGTTTGCTCTGGTTCATACACGGATAATGACTGATGTGACGTTGCAAAAAAAGGTTGTTTCAAACCGCAATTCTGGGACAGCCTTTGGAAGACTACAGTTTTAAGGAGAAAATACTCAGCAATGCTGTTGATTAATGGACTGACACATGGTTTGTCTTGCAGCATATTAAAAACACCACATAGACTAATAAACAACATACTTGATTACAAACTTGATTTTCACTACAGACGGGCTTTAAGAAATCAAAAGGTGGAAAATTTTACATTTATGAATAACCGTCTGCCTCTAATTGCTTCAAATGCATATTGTCATGAATCTGATCCATATGATGGCTCTTAAACACCTGAATCCTGAATTTGGCCACATAACAGAATGACATGAATACATTTAGTGTGGGTTACAGCTGTCAAAATGCTTTTTTCAGCCACTGGGTGTATCCTAAAAATGTGTATAAAACAAGCACACATATTAACACTGAGAAATACTGGCATGAATCCTGGAAAGATCATTTCTCATTAAATTATGATATGGTTTAGAAAGGCAGGAGCCTAGCTGACTTCATCCTGGATCCAGCCCACATGGGGCTTAAAATAGCTGTCAGTGAATAAAGAGTAAAGAATAATGTTGTTATTTTCAAGCCACTCCAATGTTACGGCCATAATGAATCATCAGCTATATGTCATTCAAAAGTGTTAGTCTGAAAAGACACAAACGATATTAATTCAAAGAAAACTAGGAAATCTTTTTGCTTAGTGTTTTAATTTGTCATGAACAGATGCCAACTAGTGTAATGAATTATGAGAAATAATTCAATCGGCAACCACTCAAATTAGTATCCGACAGCTCATCTGCAGCTGTCACTTATCTCCAACTTTGGATCATAAAAAAAAACAGGAATGTTTTATAACAAAACCTTGGTCAAACTTTCCCTTTCCTCCTCAGTCGTTTACTACGACGTTACGTTGAGTGATGTAATTTTTGGGATCGTACTAGAGACCCTATCAACTCTGAGCTTAAGAGAAAAGGCCAATGAACATTGGCGAGTGGAATTTGCATGCTGTGCCACTCCCCCGTACATACGGGTATATACGATGGCGGCATGCATCCACTCATTCAGATTTCTGCTTCGGAACCTCGCCTCACAGAGCCTTTTGAAGAAAAGACTCGATCGCGTTGTGGGCATTGTGCAAGCAACAACTGCTTCAGTGAAGAGCAGCCCCCGTGAGTGCACCTTTGTGCCACTTTCCTTTCCTGGGCACGCCGAACTAAAACAGCAAATTTGAATGAATGAATGAGGCATTTATATAGTGCTTTATTGTGTATTGATGTACACCCAAAGTGCTTTACAGTCATGTGGGGGATGTCCCCTCAACCACCACCAGTGTGCAGCATCGACTTGGATGATGCAACGGCAGCCACAGTACAACGGCACCAGTGCACTCACCACACACCAGCTACAGGTGGAGAGGAGAGAGTGATGGAGCCAATTCAATGAATGGGGATTATTAGGAGGCCATGATCGACGAAGGCCAGAGGAGGGAATTTGCGAATTAGCGTCTCCTTTGGCACTCCAGTGGAGGACAGAATGTCCATTGCTGCATCAGAAGAGGGGCTTACGCCTGCTGAGGCGGAGGATTCTGCTGGACAGCCCCCCCCCTCATGGTGGCTGCTCAGTCGGAGTCGGATGACGAACTAGCAGCCATGCTTCCCCAGGCGGCCGTGAGCATCGGCTTGGAGGTGTCTAAAGTACCATCAACTGAACGCTCGTGGCTCGACGATCTGGGCATTCCACCTCGCTCCACCCCAGTGCCTTTCTTTCCGGAGGAGAGCTCACCAAGATGTGGAAGGCCCCCTACATGGCCCGTTCACATCTGAATTCTTCCCTCCTCGCTACACTCGATGGTGGGGTAGCCAGGGGGTACGTTGATGTCCCCCAGGTAGAGCGTGCAGTGCACTTGTGCCCGCAAAACGCCGCCACCTAGCGGGGTCGTCCACACCTCCCGCCCAAGGCCTGTAAGCTATCGTCAGCTCTGGCTGAGAGGGCTTACAGTGCCACGGGCCAGGCTGCCTCCACCCTGCATGCGACGCCACCCTGCAAGTATACCAGGCCAAAGCACTAAAAGAACTGCACAAGGGTAGTTCTGACCATAGGTTGATGCAGGAACTGACCTCTTAGGCGACACTGTCGAGGACTTTGCCCAGCAGTTCTCGGCAGTCTAGAGACAGGTGGAGGCCATAAGTCACATCTTGGGTCCACCAAGATGCCGGGTGCCTGTCCTCCGCCTGCTCATCACCGAGGGCCCCCCTGTGGCTGCTGCTTCTGCTCCGCCCCCTGCACCAGCAGCTGAGGTGACCCCTCAGCCTGGGCATCGAGCCAGCCGTAGGAAGGCTGTGCAGTTCATCCCTCAGCGGCCTGCTAAATCCACCCGTAAGTCTGCAAAGCGGCCCTGACACGGGCGATCCAGGGGGTTGTTTCTTCACTGCTGCCAAACAATCCCAAAAAGAGCAATTTCCTCCATCTCTGGGTCTTGTGCCCCAAGTACCGTTCCTGAGTGACACTGTGCCTTCTCAGACTCAGAGTTCGCTACTGTGGGAACCAGGGGAAGGTAAGTGCTGCCCCTGGTAGCTTGACACTACCCCAGGACTCTCTGCCTTCTGGGTTCAGTCACTTTCCCCTCCCAGGCTGCCCCACCGGCGGCACATAAGTTACTGTTCCGTTGATCAAGCTTACTCGCTGGCTGATCCTGACAGTACAACTCGGCTACACGATTCAGTTCACGCGGCGCCCGCCCAGGTTCAGAGGCATCCTTTTCAAATCTGTTTGTTCAGATTGCAGTTCTCCTGGTCGTGATGAAATTGGGATTTTACAGTCCTTATTTCTTCATGCTTAAGAAGGGCGGTGGGTTACGACCAATCCTGGACCTTCGAGTGCTTAACTGGTCCCTTCACAGAATACCGTTCAAGATGCCTTCCTCGAAACACATTCTTTCTTGTGTATGGCACCAGGATTGGTTTGCAGCCATCAACCTGAAAGATGCGTACTTTCGTGTCTCGATTCTACCTCGACACAGACTGTTTCTTCAGTTTGTTTTTGAGGGTCGGGCATAAGTAATTCAGGGCGTTGTGGCGGTTACGCATTGAGCCCCCTTGTCCTGACATACTAGCCTGCCAGCATTGGGTCTCGGGCTGCATAACGCAGTTCAGGATTGTGGCGGATCCCCAAAATTACGTCACTCGACGTAACGTCATAGTGAATGACTGAGGGGGAATGTCTCGGTTACGAAGGTAACCCTCATTCCCAGAAGGAGGGAACGGAGATGTTATGTCCTCTTGCCACAATCCTGGACTGCGCTGAAGCCGGGTTGCGGCTCGGCTCCTCAGCAAATCTGAAGGAGTGTATGCACGCCTCCATCTTATATACCCGTATGTACAGGGGAGTGGCGCGGCATGCAAATTCCACTCGCCAATGTTCGTTGACCTCAGAGGTGATAGGGTCTCGAGTATGATCCCCAAAATTACATCACTCGACATAACGTTGTAGTGAACAACTGAGGGGAACGAGGGTCACCTTCGTAACCAAGACGTTCTTTCTTCACCTTGAGAACACGTTTTTTCCCCTAACACTGAATGCACAGCTTGGTTGGGTTGTATTGTATGTGCTGAATGTACAAAAGATCACAATTGTCCATTTGTGTGTGGAGTGAAACCTTGGCTCAAACTCCTGTAGGAGATTTTTAAACCTTTATTCTACAACTGGGGGTTTCAGTCTTTTCAAACAAGAGATCATGTGTAAAAACACATTTATACTGTGTGAGGAATATATTCATATTACCAGGTAGAAATAAAATATACTTGAATGCACTAAAAATTACTTAAATACAAGAAAGTACACTTGTAGTATTGTACATTCTTATTTTTGTTAAATAAATGGTAAATTAAATTTACCTTTAAAATTAAAAGTATATTTCTACTTCAGTATTACTTTAGTGCCCAAAATATACTAAATATCACTAATACTTACATTGATTCTTAGTGCATTGAAATAATGTTACCCAAAAATATTCAGTGGAGTTTTATTAGTGTGTCTTAAAGGTGTGCTTTATATTCTTTTAAAATTAGTTTAATCTTAGTAGACTTTTATGTAATGTCGCAATTAAATTGTTTTTATTAAAAATATATTATGTACTAGTTATAAGTACATTTTCCCAACTGTAGTACTTAAATACAAGTAATATAAATGCACTGGATTTTTATATATACTGTCAGTATGTTCTGTTTTAATGGATTTTCATGTAGAATACAGTAGAAATGTATTAATTATGAGTAAAACCCTTTTTTATGAGTAAAATGCTACTAATTCTAATAGTGTACTTGATTTTGATTATACTATTTAAAGACACTATTAACTTGTAGTTAAGTATATCATATAAAGGGAATATTAACATGGTTACAATACATTTGAAACTAATTATTTAATAAAAATGTAAAATAAAATAAAAATAAGTGGGCAATACATTATAAATACATTTTGTATATGAAGAGTTCAGATGCAAAACTATGGAGGACGAGAAATGACTTAAGTATAAATAAATGAAATAAATGAATAAATACATAAATAAATGTAGAAATACATTAATAAATAAGTGTAGAAATACATTAATAAATAAATTTGGAATGTGCCGTCGATGATTTAGTTCAGCTCAATGCTGAAACAGATGTAGACCTTGATCCAGCTGTGCTCGCTGATGTTACGGTTTAACTGGTGGTCATGTTATCTGGTGACCAAGTTCCTGGTTCAGGTCCTCCACTCTAGATGTGATTGAATTCGCCGATTCTGAAAAAAACTGATGTGATATTAAGCTTTCTAATAAAGGCAGACTTGCTCATTATATATATTCTAGTGGCCAAGCTCCACGATTTTTGTATCTCATTCCGTTCAGGAGTTATAGGCAATTAACTAAAAGTGGAGCTTCCCCTTTCAAACATTTTGGCGTCCCTTAAATTTTTTAAAATCATTTTTGATATTCGCTCTCCATAGAATCTTTCTACACTGGTTTGGTTCCGATCAGGCAAAAAACCTAGAACTAGTTTGCAAAAGTATAGGTTTTTCCAATGCAAAATACCCCAAAAATTTGACGGGTGACAGACGAATCCGAGGTGTGCGTTTTTTGTACAGCGTGAGCCAAGGATTCCAACGACATGAGACACTTCAGCCTGCAATAAACAGTTTAGGAATTATTAGCGATTTTGTACTTTTGATTGTTGTAGCGCCCCCTGTAAGGCCGATTGGGGCAAGCCTTGGTGATGTAGAAGGTGTGAGTACTACCATCCCTCCAAGTTTCAAGACTCTACTTACAGTATGGTTTGGTCTGCACAATTAGTTTTGGAGATGCTAACAATTACAATAGAGTTTCATAAAGCGCTTGAAACCCTAACCCTTGTATATATTGTGTATATATATTAAACGCTTAAAATGTTTTATTGTTGTCTAAATGTTAAACGCGTCTAAAATTAAATGCTTGAAAAACATGGGTTATAACATGGGTTATAACAAACCTAACCCTAACCCACAACATGTACACATTATATGTTTTCCTGCTTTTCTTTCCTTAAATAATTCTTCATTCATTCATTTTATTGGGAACAAGGTCTATAGTAAATGCACTATTATGGCAAATAATGAAGCATTTTGCTAAATAGTGTGTAATTTTCATTTCCAGCTAGAAAAATAATGGCCATGCGCTCCAGAATAATAGCAAAGGCTGTATAATTTACACATCCTTATTCTTATAGACCAACCTGAGACTTCTAAAAATACAATCATGCAAGATTAATGGGATTTTGCATTATTTTTCAACAGTATGAACAGTATCTACTTTGCACTTAGTGTCCCAGAACTCCTTATAAGTGTTAATAAACATAAGATCTTGTGATTGAATTTGCCATCCTGATGCTCATGAAAGCACTCCTGAATATATGTATAGGCCCGAGTCTAGAGCTCTTAAACTGATTTGTCCGCTTTCTGCTACAATCATGCTGATTCCAGTGAGAACAACAGTAGAAATGAATACATTTATTGAATACAGAAAGATGAAATTCCTGCCATACGTTTCTCAAAGGGCTAGGATGAATATTCAAGGCTCGACTCAGAGGTCAGCCTATGGAGTGCTGTTCTACATACAAAGCTTGATGTATCCAATGATCTCAGTAATCTAATATTCAGTATGATGCTCTTTAATGTGGAATGCATTGTGAAATGTAAATGTTTAACTTGTGGTTTCTACAAAATAAGCGATGTAAACAGAATATCTTGTGGTCCCTTATTAGTAAGCAAATGTAATACTCAAGCAACCACTATATGGAAACATCCTAGCAGCCACGCCACACCAAATTACTTGTCCGCGTGTAGTCCTTCAGTCCTTGTAAATCATATTTTTGAAGTACTTGTGGTGCTTTTTTCCTAAAATTACAATTTAAAAACCATCTGTCCATAAGCTCTTGCACAATCCTTTGCATATTTTTGTAATAATCAGAAATCTGTAGTGAATCCTGTGGGTGTAAACTAAAACATTCACAGCCGCTGCCTTCTGGCGGTTTCATCATCGAGTCAATAGTGTGCTCTCTGTGTTTTAGCCATCTCCTTCTCATAAGACATTCCCACTACACACTCAAATGATTGATATCTGTGGGTGTTTCTAATAAAGGTGGGTTGTAAGTTCGTGCTGCAAATTGAGACATTTTTGTGCTCTTCAGGTTCAATTCTAGCAATTTAGGTGCTTATTGAGGGACAACTGTAGTGATGGGTGATTAGGATTTAAATTATAATTGTAATTATAATATGTAATGTTCATTATAATTACTATCTATCTATCTGTGAAAAACACGGACGGAATTGTAGAATCCAGTCATAAAAGTGGAATTTACTGTATAACACAGAATTTGACAAATTTTGAATGAATGAATCGAACGTAAGTCAGTACACTTCAATAAAAACGTAATATGTACTGTGTCTGTGAATATTAAGCTGCAAAAAGACTTTAAATATGAATTCTGCATGTTCTCTATGTCTCTGTGTAAATGACACAGATGTGCGGTTTAATGTGTTTTGCGTGTGCTCATGGTGTTTTCGGCCTCTAACACCTCAACAAATTAGTAAATGAACACAAAAAATAATCTCTAGAACTGCTCTGAGAGTCACTTCAAGAACATTTTACCATTTCCTTTGAGACAACTATCCTTATATCATATAGAAACAGAGACTTAAGGTCTTCACAGCAACCCGTCAAAATAAAAGTTCGGTTTAACTTGAAGAAACTGTGACAGAAATATATTTACAAATAATGTTCTCACCCCCTTGGCATCCAAAATGTTCAGGTCTTTCTTTCTTCAGTCGTAAAGAAATTATGTTTTTTGAGGAAAACATTTCAGGATTTCTCTCCATATAATGGACTTCTATGGTGCCCCCAACTTTGAAGTTCCAAAATGCAGTTTAAATCCAGCTTCATAAGGCTCTAAATGATCCCAGCCGATGAAGAAGGGTCTTATCTAGCGGTTATTTTCAAAACAAATTGACAATTCATATACGTTAACCTCAAATGCTTGCCTTGTCTCGATTCTGTAGAGTACATACATAGTCTGTGAGATCCGGGTTAATACAGTTAGGGTATGTTGAAAAACTCCCATCTCGCTGTATGTTCACTTTGTAAACACTGGGTTGGTTTTGATATACCCTAACTGTATTGACCCGGATCACAGAGACTACGCATGCGCATTGCAGAGACGAGGCAAGACGAGCATTTGAGGTTAAAAAGTATATAAATTGGCAGTCTGTTTCCAAAATAACTGATCGTTTCTCTAGATAAGACCTTTCTTCCTCGGCTGGGATTGTTTAGGGTCGCTGTGATTTTGCCAAGACATGTTCCTGGATCAACATCTTTTGTATCCAAGTATCCAAAAATATAGACTTAACCCAATCCCTACGCCTAAACCTAGCCCTAACCATAATTTATTCCTAAAATCAGAGGGAAATGATAGCTGATTAACAAGGGTGTAGAAGCATCTAACTCTGATTACAAGCCTAAAACTGACATTTCCTGAAAAGTTATCCTTCAATTCTGATTGGTTGACTGAAATGTTGTTCCAGGATCAACAAGGATGTTGATCCAGGAACATGTTGTGCTTGATGAAATCACGTTCACCATTTATTAACACTTATAAGGAGTGGGACACTAAGTACAAAGTAGATACCGTTCACTGTTGAAAAATAATGCAAAATCCCATTAAACTTGCATGATTGTATTTTTAGAAGTCTCAGGTTGGTCTATAAGAATAAGGATGTGTAAACTATACTGACTTTGCTATTATTCTGTAGCGCGGGGCCATTATTTTTCTAGCTGAAAATGAAAATTAAACACTATTCAGCAAAATGCTTCATTATTTGCCATAATAGTGCATTTACTATAGACCTTGTTCCCAATAAAATGATTGAATGATGAATTATTTAAGGAAAGAAAAGCAGGAAAACATATGATGCGTGCATGTTGTGGGTTAGGGTTAGGTTTGTCCATGTTATAACACAGGGGTTTTTCAAGCGTATTTAATTTTAGACGTGTTTCTTATGCTTTTTTACATTAAAAAGCATAAGACAATTAAAAGAATGAAGCGATCTGGCCATAAAACACTAATGAAATTTACTTACTGAATTAATTAGTGCACACAAAACATATTTATTATTATTTTAGCAGATCCTCTGATCCAAAGTGACTATAAAAAAGAGGAAATAAAAATAATAAACTATAAAAATAGTATGCATTACATAATGCTCCCTCATTAACATTTTACCATTTCTTTTGAGAAAGCTATCTACAAACAGAAACTTAAAAGTCTTCACAGCAACCTGTTAAAATAAAAGTTTGGTTTTCCTTGAAGAAATTGTGACAGAAATAAATTACTTAATGTAATGATAGTACTACTACTACTAATAAAATTATTATTTAACTTTTTTTTTTACAGAATATTTACCAGAACAAAAAAAAATATTTACCAGGAAAATGTAAATGTAAACATAAAACAAAAACAAAAACAAAAAAACATAATAATAATAATAATAATAATATAAAATTAAGATAATTAATGGAAAATTAATTTGTTAAAAATCAAACATGGATTTGAGGGAAAAAATAGATTTTTGATTTTTATCAAGATTTTCTGCATTTTTTCAATATTTTTAAGTTTAAGAAAAAAAAAAAAAAACACTGAAAATGTTAATTATTCTTTGTCAATATGTGTGTGTGTGTATATATATATATATATATATATATATATATATATATATATATATATATACACACACACACACACACACACACACACATTTTTTTATTTTAATAATAGCTTTCCTCTATAAATATATATATACACACATACATATACATTTTTGATTTTAACAATAGCTTTCCTCAAGTGAACTGTTTTGGATGAAGGGAAAAGGTTTAAAATATCCATTACCCGAGGGTTATGAAGCACAGCCAACAAAATAATGCACTATTTATTATTAATTTATTATACTTAGACATTACAAAAGAAGAATGTCATGACCAACTCACTTTACATTCTGCAGGATAATTCTAATCCACTCTGATTTTAAAACAAAAAGCATAAGACAATTAAAAGAATGAAGCGATTTGGCCATAAAACACTAATGAAATTTATGTACTGAATTAATTAGCACACACAAAACATTATTTTAGCAGATGCTTTAATCCAAAGTGACTTAAAAATGAGCAATAAAAAAGAAAATATAAATATACATTACATAATCTTCCTTGTACAGTACAGTCACCATCTTTGTACAATATTCATGATTCACTGCTCTTGTATATATGTAAAGTCGTTGCGGCTTGTGAGCAATTTATTATCGTAAACAATAGAATGTGGCTTTTTTACCCATTGGGATACAGTAACTAATGAAGCAAGACCATATAAGGTTTTTTTTTCTTCAGAAATGCTTATAAATTATAAATGACCCAAGTGCAACAAACAGTAGTAGCTGGTTTCTAGGAACTCCCAATGGACGTCTATTTACCTGTGAGTGCACTAGGGACAAATCCGTCACGTAACAGCAGTTATGCCGTTTATTAGACATTATTTTTGGACTTGCTGCCTGTGAATGTGAGCAGCACTGTATATGGAAATATCAAATGGCCTGTCGCAGGCCTCTGCGGTGTTTCACAAAGTGGCTCTCAAATGAAGAGGTCGGGATCTCTGAGAAAGAAGCCTCTAGGGGTGTCTCTGATGCCAAACAGTGTCTGTTCCATAGTCATTAAAGTAAAAGAGCGCTGCTAAGGCTAATGTTAAGCACAGAACAGGGCCCGCAGGAGAATAGTCTCACATTGTGGTTTGCTGAACGCTGTCAGGACACCCTCTGATAACCCCCAGCATGTTATCTATAAACAGTGTTTATCCGACTGTCAGCCAGGCAAGGAATCAAGATGCAGGCATCATTTTTCCTGTCATCCATTATCTGGCTGCCAGGCATTGTCAAAAGCTGAGAAATCAATTAGTATGAAGCATCTTGACAGCAGACTCCACCGGCCCTCATGATTGCCCTGGTGATAGGAGGAGACAAAGTGTAAGTAATGAAGACGGCCACCCACGACCCTTCCTTGACTGAGAATATCTCTGTTTGCGGTCAACCAGAGCTCCTGGAGCCTGGATCACAGACTGAGTGCGCTGTAAAAAATATCTGTGAATTTAACAGTAAAAAGCTGTAAAAATGTTACCTTAAAAACCTGTTAAATAGTTAAAGATAAAAGACAAAAAGATAAAAGATAAAATTTACAGTGAATAACCGTAATCTGACATTCCCAGAATTCAAAGGTATAAAACAGATTTCAGTACTTCAATAGGTTGGTACTGTAAACCACTGAAACTGTTTTTACGGTAAAATTCTGGCAACCACAGCTGCCGGTTTTCTACCGTAAATGTTACTGTATTTTTTTTTTTACAGTGTGTAGAATCGAAATCTAGCGACGCAACAAACTTAACTTTTTTCTTTTACTTTCTAATCACATTTTCTTTCTTTCTAATCACTTTTATCTTTCTTTCTTTCTTTCTTTCTTTCTTTCTTTTTAAATCGCTTTTCTTTCTTTCTTTCTTTCTAATCACTTTTCTTTCTTTCTTCACTTTTTTGCATTTTTTCTTTCTAATCCTTTATCTTTCTTTCTATCACTTTTCTTTCATTCATTCTCTTTCTTTCTTTTAAATCACATTTCTTTTCCTTTCTTTCTTTGTAATCACTTTTCTTTTTTCTTTCTTTCTTTCTTCACTTTTTAGCATTTTTTCTTTTTTTCTAATCCTTTTTCTTTTCTTTCTGTCTATCACTTTTTAGCATTTTTCTTTCTAACCACTTTGCATTCTTTCTTTCTAATAATTTTTTCTTTCTTTCTCTCACTTTTTTGCGTTTTCTTTCTTTCGAATCACTTTCTAACTTTTTTTGCATTTGTTCTTTCTTTCTGTCACTTGTTGTTTCTTTCTTTCTAATCACTTTGTTCTTTCTGATCTTTTTCTTTCTTTCTTTGTATATGACTTTTTTGCATTTGTTTATTTCTTTCTAATCGGTTTGTATTCTTTCTTTGTAATCTTTGTAAGCTTTTGCGTTCTTTCTTTCCTTTAATCACTTTTTTCTTTCTTTCTTTCCTTGTATGATCCCTCTTATTTTGGTAAAATACTTAACATTTATATTTTAGTTAAAAGCTGTAAAAATGCTACATTAAAAACCTGTTAAATAGTTAACGATAAAAGACTGTCAAATTTACAGTGAGTAACTTTAATCTGACATTCCCAGAATGCAAAGGTATAAAACAGATTTCAGTACTTCAGTAGGTTGGTACATTACCATTATATCAGTTCATGAAATTACAGTATTTACCTGTAAATTTAAGTAAGAGCCATATACTGTAAACCGTTGAAACTGTTTTTTTACAGTAAAATTCTGGCAACCACAGCTGCCGGTTTTCTACCATAAATTTTACAGATTTTTTTTTTTTTTTACAGTGTGTAGAATCGAAATCTAGCAACGCAGTAAACTTACCTGCATTTATTTAAATGCTACTTTTTGCTTGCTGTTTTATTAGTTGTATTTAGTGTAAATGTATTGGTTTCATGTTTAATATAATTCTATACATTATAATCTAATATGAAATGGGATACATTTTTACACATTTTATAATTTTTTTTATACATTTAATATATATAATAATCTGTGTTTGAGAATACCCCACCTCTAATATTAGAAATGCTTTACACTAATGGTAAAAAAAATTCTGTCACATTTTCTTTCTTTCTAATCAATTTCCTTTTTCTTTTCTAATCATTATTCTTTCTTTCTAATCACTTTTTTTCTTTTTCTTTCACTTTCTAATCACATTTTTTTTTCTTTCTAATCACTTTTCTCTTTTTACTTTCTAATCACTTTTTCTTTCTCTTTCTTTCTTTCTTTCTTTCTTTCTTTCTTTCTTTCTTCGCTTTTTAGCATTTTTCTTTCTAATCCTTTTCCTTTTCTTTCTTTCTTTCTTTCTTTCTTTCTTTCTTTTTCTTTCTTCACTTTTTAGCATTTTTTTTCTTCCTTTCTAATCCTTTTTCTTTTCTTTCTTTCTATCACCTTTCTTTCTTTCTTTCTTTCTTTCTTTCTTTCTTTCTTTCTTTCTTTCTTTCTAATCCTTTTTCTTTTCTATCTTTCTTTCTATCACTTTTTTGCATTTTGGTTTTTTCTAATCATTTTTCTTTCTATTTTCTTTATTTCTGTCACTTTTTAGCATTTTTTTTCTTTCTTTCTAATCACTTTGCGTTCTTTCTTTCTAATGTTTTTTTCTTTCTGTCACTTTTTTTGCATTTTCTTTCTAATCACTTTCTAACTTTTTTGCATTTGTTTCTTTCTGTCATTTTTGTGTTGTTTCTTTCTTTCAGTTCACTTTGTTCTTTCTCATCTTTTTTCTTTCTTTGTATATGACTTTTTTGCATTTGTTGTTTCTTTCTAATCGGTTTGTATTCTTTCTTTGTAATCTTTTTTCTTTCTTTCTGTAACTTTTGCGTTCTTTCTTTCCTTCTATCACTTTTTTGCATTCATCGTTTTTCTTTCTTTCTTTCTTTCTAGCACTTTTGTTGCATTCTTTCTAATCATTTTTCTTTCTTTCTAATCATTTTTTCTTTCTAATCACTTTTCTTTTTCTATCACTTTCTTTCTTTCTAATCACTTTGCATTATTTCTTTCTAATCACTTTTTGTGTTGTCTTTCTTTCTAATCACTTTCTTTCTTGTTTTCTTTCTAATCAGTTGACTTTTTTTTCTTTTTTAATCAGTTTTCTTTTTCTTTCTTTTTCTAAAGAAATAAATACTTTTATTCAGCAAGCACACATTAAATATATAAAAAGTGACCGGAAATACATTTACAATTTTACAGATGATTTCAGTTTCAAATAAATGCTGTTCTTTTTCTATTCATTCACTTCACTTTCTATTCACCAAAGCATCCTAGAATAGAAGGATTTATGAAAAATTGAGTTTCACCATCACAAGAATAAGTTAAATTGTACAGTATTTTAAAATAGAACACAGTTATTTTTTTAATTGTAATAAATCTATGTAGCCTTGGTATAAGAAGGCGTAAGAGACTTACTAAGGCAAAACTTTTATACAGTAGTGCGCTTATTTAAATTTCCTCTGAATTTCTCTTTTATTAGAAACAACATGCTTTAATAAATGATGCACAATAAGACCACAAATTGGCATTAAGGAGGTAAACCAAGTCATTTGGATGTCATGTTGACAATCATAAAGGCTGCTTGAGTCTCTGCAGGTAGTCTTCAGAGAAACATGAAGAGCAGCTCCTTAGAGTTAATGTCTTTATTACACATGCCGCCTGCACAGATCCATATCTATAATGAAGTCCTTTTGCCAGATAAAGGGTCGAGCCCCGGTGCTGTTATTCACGTGCACCTGCCGTGACTTTAGAGATGGTAGACAGCTCTGAAGTCACGTGTGTACAGTAGATCACTGCGGCCGGTCCCTGGGGTATTAATGTAATAGCTGAGAGTGCAGACAGCGTGTGTTTCTCAGTCTTTGTGAGCACAATCTCAGCGTGATGTGCTTTTTTAAATTCCTCCTCCAGCTTCATGCCTAGCTTTGCTGTTGCCTTTTAATAAGCTCAAACTCAAGGACAAGCTCTATATAATTTTATGTTGTTGGCAGCAAACAAAAAACCAGCCAGTGGGGTTTATTGTGTTTTTAATTCATTCAAGAAATAAATATTTTTATTTAGCAGGGATATTAAATTGATCAGTGAAATTGAAGTGACAGTAAAGATATTTATATTATGTTTCTTGAGCAGAAAATTACATTTCTGAAGGATCACTCAGTGACACTGAAGGCTTGAGTAACAATGCTAAAAGTTCAGCTTTGCATCACAGAAATAAATTACACATTACATTATATTCAAATAGAAAACAGGTATATGACATCTTGCTGACCTCAGGCTTCTGAAAAACAGTGGTGTGTAATTTTTTTTAAAGCACAAGCACAGAAAGCGAGTACTAAACTAAGTTATCTTTCATATCCTATTGCGCTTAAACTGTCAAATATATACGTTTATGTTAAAAACACACGAGTTACAAAAACAGTCGGTTATGTCTGTGAAGGTTACCAGCTAAAAAAAATTGAATGTTTATATAATAACAGTAAATAAATCAATAAATCCACTGCTCTCTTGTCGCCTCTGAGGCTGGGACTCTCCTCTAAATAGTGTTTTGTGCTTGTCTGTGCAGCCAAAGACAGAACAGTTAGCATGCTTTGCTCAAACTTCTGCCTTGGCCTAAACAAAAGGCAGCTCGTTTTTTCACATGCTTGCAAACAAAGGCTTAACAAAAAAAAAAAAAAAAAATTACTGGATTGTTCTTTTTCACATTTTCTGGGTTGGTAGATGCACCAGCGACCCGATTATAGCACCTAAACGTGGAAAAATCTGATTATCATGATATGTCACCTTGTGCTTTTCAAACTAGTGATTGTAAAGCACAAAGTGGCTGAACCAAACTTAATAAACTGCTAAACCTAATTTGATCTCTTAAAGCTTTTATAGATGGATCCAAATGCCAAATGGGTTCATTTAGCTCAAACATTGCAGAAGCAACATCTCTGTGAGGCCATAACCCATCCCTTTAGAAAATACCAAAAATAATTTATCTTATTGATAGGAAGAAAGTAGAAAGTTTTTGTGCTATATTGGGGAGGAAAGTGGCCTGTAATGTGCCTGACGTAACTTCTAACCAATATGACTTTCTGTAATCTGAGATAAGTGGTAGAAAAAGTATGATAATAAAAGAAAAAGTATTATAATCATATTTCTTTAGCACTTTACAGCATGTAGGTTTCTAAACTTTTTGTTCCAAGACCCTTTTATGATTTTTCTAGTTGTTTGTAATGACTAGATGAAGGTTTTTACTTATATTTTTCTATTTTTTTATAACTACTTGAAGAGTTTAAGAGTTGAGAAATTACTACAGAAAATTTCATGAACTTTCCAAAGCATTTTAACATTCTATGAATTCTCATCACCTTTCCAGGTCTGGAAATCACACTTTCGAAATTTCCTGATACATCCAGGCTCTATAATACATGACGACATATAAAAATGAAATACAATGTAAATCAAAATATGAACACAGACAGCTAAAGTCAAAAGTTTACATACACCTTGCAGAATCTGCAAAATGATAATTATTTTACCAAAATAAGAGGGATCATACAAAATACATGTAGTTTTTTTATTTAGTACTGACCTGAATAAGATATTTCACATAAAAGACGTTTACATATTCACAAATTCTTTCTTTTTTCAGCATTTTTGTGTATTTGAACCCTTTCCAACATTGACTATATGATTTTGACATCCATCTTTTCAAAATGAGGACGACAGAGGGACTCATATGCAACTATTACAGAAGGTTCAAATGCGCACCAATGCTTCAGAAGGAAAAACAATGCATTAAGAGCCAGGGGTGTAAACTTTTGAACGGAACGAGGATGTGTACATTTTTCTTATTTTGACCTAAATATCTTTTTTTTTTTTCATTTAGTACTGCCCTTCGGAAGCTCCAGAAGATACTTACATGTTCCCCAGAAGACAAAGTAAGTTACATTTACCCTGATCTTCAAATTCAAAAGGTTCAGTGCTCTTAATGTATCGTTTTTCATTCTGAAGCATCAGTGAGCGTTTGAACCTTATGTAATAGTTGCATATGGGTCCCTCAGTTGTCCTCAGTGTGACAAGATGGATTTTAAATTCATACAGTCATTGTTGGAAAGGGTTCAAATATACAAAAATGCTGAAAAACCAAAGAATTTGTGGGATTTTTCTGAGGAACAGTGGGCAGTTTAACTATTCATGACAAACAAGGTACCACTCATGAACACTTATCACTAAACAACAACAAAAAACAAGCTGTGGATCATTCAGGTAAAAACAAAGTGTTAAGAATCAAGTGTATGTAAACTTTTGAAGTAGGTAATTTTTATGAATTCAACTACTATTTTCTCTTGTGGACTATATGTAAATGTCTTTTATGTGAAATATCTTATTCAGGTCAGTTCTAAATAAAACATAACATGCATTTTGTATGATCCTTCTTATTTTGATAAAATAATCAACATTTTGCAGATTCTGCAACTTTTGACTTCAACTGTAATTGGCTACATTAAAAAGTAAACGTGCTAAGAGTGAGCAATGGTACTGTAAGTGCGTTTTCAAAAACAAAATAAAATGGAAAAAAGGAATTATGCATGATATATTTCCCTGTAGTTTGTCAAAAAAAGAGAGGAAAAAATGTTGCATAGGCTTTACATACAGTATTAATCAAAAGCAAGAAGCTAAACAAATTCTGTGATGCCCACTGAATGTCTTCTTGTTTAATAGTGACTCTTTAATAATGAATGTTGTTCTAAATTATTTACTTTTTTATCTTGGCAGAACGCTTACAGCTGGGTGTACAATGTTTGTGTTTGACAGTTTGCTTGTAATTGGCCAGGCCAGTTCCAAACTGTCGACAGAAAAGACTAAAAAAATGTTTCAACTGTTCTCGCTTCCAGAACACAGAAATCGAACAGCTTTAAAACATCCAAAACAGCAGCTATTAGCAATCCCAAGCTCTTTCTTGTTCATAAAGACGAGTTAATAAAAAATCATGTGCTTGACACCATCCGTCAGGTTAAAAGTTAGAAGTCAGTTTTTCTTTTGATATAAACAGCACTGATTTGTGTGCTTTGGAAGGTCACACGCTGGCCTCTCCTGCTTTCCATATTAATGCATTTACCTTTAATCGAACAGACCCATAAGTACAGCTCACTCCAGGGAAGAGCCTGCTGAAAGACAGCATTAGTGATTAAGCCTTTGACAGGTGACTATTAGGCTGTACACTAGTGCTGTCTCTGCGCTTTTTTGGATTTGTTTTCTATCCTTATATCTCTTCTGCTATTATTTGATTAGCATCCGAGTTATTGTGCTCACAGTGTGGTGTAGTGGGTGTTATGTTTGGTTGATCAATACATACAAGACAGCTACAGAGCAATGCAATTAATGTCTTCCCTGCTTTTTCAGCAAGCTGTTGAGAGCTGTAAATATCCTCCTTTTTCCGCTGCCAAGTTTAGTTACCCCTCACCGCCCGTGATAATTTGTGCGTGAGCTTGTAGCATGTGCATGTTTGTAAGTCTAGGTGTCTGTGCTTGATTCTATGCTCTTAGAAAATGTATAGTGGGGTGTACAGTTCGGTTAAAAATTATAGAACAATCTATAATGCTTATTTTTTCTGAAATATTGTTCATTATACTCGCTCACAATTTGAAGGAATATTAGCTGTAGATATACCACTGTTCTACTAAATGGCCAAGGCATTTTTTGTGAAAACATATTTTGATCTCATTTTAATTTTGATCTCCACTGTATATACTGTTATGCTGTATGTTGTATCATATTTTCTATAACTTTTCAAATTTGACTGGCTGAGTGGCATTTCATAAGTGCTGATATAAAACTGCATCACTCTGGTCTTTGTTTGCTGGTCTTTGTGGTGGCGTTTATGAATGTTGAGTGAGTCATTGAATTAGTCACTCAGTCAAACTGTTCAAAAACACTGATTCATTTATCAGTGCCACTTTTGTAATTCATTCTGTTCTGACTCTGTTGGGAACTGTTTTTGTTGGCACACATTAACAATGCCTGTTGGGTGTTTTTGATGGGCCCTTTAGGCAATGAAAATAGGACTATTGATACAGATTTTACAATTGTGATTTCAAGTCACAATCTGCAAGATGTCCGGTTCATCAGCCGCTGTAGAGAAAGAAGCAGCAAAACAAGCTATTTTAATATAGCTGGAAGTGGACGAGACCACAAACCTAGCACATGAAATTTACAAATGGCTGTGCCAGCTCTTACAGGTAAAATATGGATACGATTCTGATATATTTTGGTTATAACCAGAGGTTGCATTAGACTTTAACATTGTCAGTCATTGTGACAGAGAGTGTCGTAGAAATTCCATCATAATTAGGGCTCTAGACTTATCCTACCCACTGGTTGCTCTTTTGCGACTAACTTTCTCAGGTGGTCACAGGGCTCTAGATTCATCCTACCCACTGGTCGCTCAGGAGCACATCATTTGGTCACATTTATTTATTTATTTTTTAGCTATGGTTCCCCGTCTGTCGTTCACGTTCGACGTTGTGTCGAAGTGACGACTAGGGGTCGCTCTTGAGAGCCCGAATACCTCTGACAGCTTTGAGAAAAGGCCAATGAGAATTGGTATGCAGTATTTGCATAGCCCGCTCCGCCCCGGAGATCCGGGCATAAGAGGGGGGGGCTAGGCAACACTCATTGTTCTGTTTCTTCGGAGCCGAATGCAGCGTCTCTTCATTGAGAAGCAGCGTTACTCACCTCTCTCGTCGTTGGATCTACGGCACGGGCAGCGGTCTCTTCCTTCTCGAACGCAGTAGCAGTGAGAGTCCCCTGGGTGCTTCGACGGCGAATCTTAAAGAGCAGATTTCCTCTTAATAAAATCTAAAGAGCAAATTTCTCTAAAAGAGTGCAGACACGGTGGGTTTGTGTGTTTACTATGCCTTTCCTTCCGTGTCCTTCTGGTTGCGGCTTCTTTCTCTCCCAAAACGATCGGCACGAGCTCTGTCTTCAGTGTTTGGGTCGTGACCATGCTGAAGCGGCGTTCGGCGAGGGCGGATGTCCTGCTTGCGAGGACATGCCCCTCAGCACACTTCGTTCGCGAGTCGCGTTCTTTACTAAAAGACCGCGGCTCGCATCAACCGCTCCCGCGGCTCGTCCTTCTACTTCCGGGTACGAGGCTGCCGCGGCGCGTGTTGATGAAGAGCGAGAGAGCGCGAGCGTTTCGCCGGGTAATTCCCCGCGTCCCTCGCGCTCTGTGTGTCTGCCGGTCGAGCTTTCGGATGACTTTGAAAACTCGTCTCAGTACGGGTTGGATTGGTTATTCAGGGCTCCTGCGGGGGAGGAAGAAGTGTCTGCAGCATCGGAGAGTGGGCAGCCATCTGAAGCAGACGCGCTGTCTGAGGCACCCGCTGCGGGGGCGGGTTCTCAGTCAGTAGCAGACGCAGAAATGGCGGCCATGCTCAAACGGGCGGCCAAAGCAATCGGGATTGAGTGGAAGTCTCCGCCCCGTCCTGAGCGCTCACAGCTGGATGATTGGTATCTGGGTAACGACCGTGGTTCTCGGCCACGTTCTACCCCAGTTCCTTTCTTCCCGGAAGTGCATGAGGAACTGACTAAGTCGTGGAAGGCTCCTTTTTCAGCCAGAACGCGTCTTAGCGGTTCTTCCTCTCTCACCACCCTCGATGGAGGTCCAGCGAAGGGGTATACGGAGGTTCCCGCCGTGGAGCGTGCGATCGCGGTGCATCTTTGCCCACAGACCGCCACCACCTGGCGGGACCGCCCAAAACTCCCGTCTAGGGCATGTAAGGCTTCTTCCGCTCTCGTGGGGAAGGCTTATGCTGCTTCTGGACAAGCTGCGTCCGCCCTTCACGCTATGGCCGTCCTGCAGGTCTATCAGGCCAAGGTTCTTAGCGAGTTGCACGAGGGTGTTCCCAAACCAGAGCTTTTGCAGGATCTGCGCTCGGCGACTGACTATGCTCTACGAGCTACGAAGGTCACGGCGCAGGCTCTGGGGAGGGCGATGTCCACTATGGTGGTCCAGGAGCGCCACCTTTGGCTGAATCTGGCGGAAATGAAGGACGCTGAGAAGGTTCGCTTTCTTGACGCCCCCATTTCTCAGGCTGGTCTCTTTGGCGACACTGTCGAGGAATTTGCACAGCAGTTCTCCGCAGTGAAGAAACAGACGGAGGCTATCAAACACATCTTGCCTCGTCGGGCGCCGGCCCCCGGGCCCGCACCCCCGAAGCAGCAGCCTCCGCCTGTTTCACGCCGAGGACGACCGCCTTCCAGACCGGCTCAGGGCCCGCCACAGGCTGGTCCTGCACCTAAACCAGCCTTGCGGTTGAGCTCTCGCAAGAAGGTGGCGCCGTTAGCTCAGTCTCAGGCCGCTAAGAACCCTCGTCAGGCTTCGAAGCGTTCCTGAAACGAGCAGCCCGGAGGAGAGAGATCTGCTGACCTGTCTGGATCCACACTCGGCAAGGGGACGAGTGTGGGTTTCGGCTCCACACTTTTATTGACCACATGGTCAATAAAAGAGCAATTTTCTTCTCTGGGCGAAAAAATCTATGTGACTGCGTCCCTCCGGGGTACCCAGCCACTAAAACATGTCAAAGCATGCTCAACCGCAAGCCCTGCGCTTCTGCATGCTTTGACGAATCAAGCGCATCCATCAGTCGATCCCCTGAGTTCAGGCGATCTTCGGATGGATCCTTGTCTGTCGGTTTCGATGGTCAACGCTCCCATGGCTGGGTCCCTCCGGGGTACCCAGCCACCAGAACACATCAAAGCATGCTCAACCGCAGGGCCTGCGCTTCGGCATGCTTTGACGAATCAAGTGCATCCATCAGTCGATCCCCTGAGCTCAGGCGATCTTCTGATGGATCCTTGTCTGTCGGTTCCGATGGTCGATCCTTCCATGGCTGGGTCCCTCCGGGGTACCCAGCCACCAAAACACATCAAAGCATGCTCAACCGCAAAACTTGCGCTTCTGCATACTTTGACAGAGAAACAAGCACATCCGTCAGTCGATCCCCTGAGCTCAGGCGATCTTCTCACGGATCCTTGTATGTCGGTTATGGCGATCAAAGCACCTTGTGTCCTCCGGGACAGCACGCCCCCGAACAAAGGGCTTTCACCACAACTCAGTCACACCGTACCCACCCGAGGTACGTCGGTGGTCCCCCTGAGACCGTTGGCAGAGAGTTTTACAGCTTGGCTCGAGATACCCAACCTCTCTCGCTGGCTTCTCAGAACCATCCGACTCGGCTATGCTATCCAATTCGCACGCAACCCGCCCAAGTTCAGCGGCATCTTCTCTACCGCGGTTCGGGACGAGAATGCTGCGGTTCTTCGGGCGGAGATCGCGACCCTTCTGGCGAAGGACGCGATAGAGCCGGTCCCCTCGGCCGACATGAAGAAAGGGTTCTACAGCCCCTACTTCATTGTACCCAAGAAAGGTGGTGGTTTAAGACCAATCCTGGATCTGAGGATTCTGAATCGGGCCCTTCACAAGCTCCCCTTCAGAATGCTAACGCTCAAACGCATTCTCACGTGCATCAGATTCCAGGATTGGTTTGTGGCGATAGACCTGAAAGACGCGTACTTTCATGTCTCGATTCTTCCAAGACACAAGCCCTTCCTGCGGTTTGCCTTCGAAGGTCGAGCATTTCAGTACAAAGTCCTTCCATTTGGGCTCTCCCTGTCTCCCCGCGTCTTTACGAAAGTCGCAGAGGCAGCCCTTGCCCCTCTCCGGGAGAGGGGCATCCGCATTCTCAATTACCTCGACGACTGGCTGGTCATAGCACACTCTCAGGAGTTGGTATGCAAACACAGGGATGTGGTTCTCAACCATCTGGCCCATCTGGGGTTTCGGGTCAACTGGGAAAAGAGCAAGCTCGCCCCGGTACGGAGCATCTCTTTTCTCGGTATACAACTAGACTCGGTTGCCATGAGTGCACGGCTCTCCCCGGAGCGTGCACAGTCAGTGCTGAGCTGCGTCCAGAAGCTCTCACGCAGCCCGACGGTCCCCCTCAAACAATTTCAGAGGCTCCTGGGTCACATGGCATCCTCAGCCGCCGTCACGCCGCTGGGCCTGATGCACATGAGACCGTTACAACACTGGCTGCGTTCCCGAGTCCCGAGATGGCCATGGCGCCAGGGTTCATACCGGGTGCACGTCACACCCGTATGTCTAAAAACCCTCGGTCCTTGGAAAGACATTTCGTTCCTACGGGCCGGGGTGCCCTTAGGACAAGTGTCCAGGCGCATTTTGGTTACGACAGATGCATCCAACACAGGCTGGGGCGCCGTATGCAATGGGCAAGCAGCTGCAGGGCTCTGGTCGGGCCCTCGGCTGCATTGGCATATCAATTGCCTCGAGCTGCTGACAGTGTTTTTGGCCCTGAAGAGGTTCCGACCTTTGGTTCAGGGCAAACACGTGCTGGTCCGCACAGACAACACTGCGACTGTAGCCTACATCAATCACCAGGGCGGTGTACGCTCCTTTCGCATGTCACAGCTAGCCCGCCATCTCCTCCTTTGGTGTCGAAACAATGTCAAGTCTCTACGAGCCACCCACATACCGGGCGAACTCAATTGGGTAGCGGACGCGCTCTCCCGACAGACTTCGCTTCGGGGCGAGTGGAGACTTCACCCTCAGACGGTTCAGCTGATCTGGAGTCTTTTCGGTCAGCCCCAGGTCGACCTGTTTGCCTCGATAGAGAACACTCACTGCCAGTTGTGGTACGGTCTGTCCGAGGCGGCCCTCGGCACAGATGCACTGGCACACAGCTGGCCTCAGGGCCTCCTCAAGTATGCGTTTCCACCAGTGAGCCTAATTCAGGGAGGACAGAGAACAGATCCTGCTGGTGGCCCCCTACTTGCCCAACAGGGTTTGGTTCTCAGAGCTGGTGCTCCTCTCCCCCGTTCCTCCCTGGCGCATTCCCCTGAGGAAGGACCTCCTTTCACAGGGGAGGGGCACGATATGGCACCCGCGCCCAGATCTCTGGAACCTCCACGTATGGTCCCTGGACTCATTTCAGAGATCTCCCACTGGCAGTGGTAAACACTCTGTTGCAGTCGAGAGCTCCCTCCACGAGGCGGCTGTACGACCTCAGATGGCGCAAATTCACAAACTGGTGTTCCTCCCGGGGGGAGAACCCACGGAGATGTGGCATCCGAACGGTGCTTTCCTTCCTCCAAGGAGGACTGGATAGACACCTTTCTGCTTCAACACTTAAGGTCCAGGTAGCCGCTATTGCCGCTAACCACGACCTGGTGGAAGGTAGATCGGTTGGGAAGCACAATTTGGTTATACGATTCCTTAAAGGTGCACGCAGGCTGAACCCCGTCAGACCGCGCCTTGTCCCCTCTTGGGATCTGTCTGTGGTCCTCCGGGGCCTACAGTCAGATCCCTTTGAGCCGCTCCAGTCAGTCGAACTCAGTGCTCTCTCCCAAAAGACGGCTCTCCTGACTGCGCTCACATCGATCAAAAGAGTGGGAGACCTCCAAGCCCTCTCCGTCAGTGACTCGTGCCTTGAATTCGGGCCGGCTAACTCTCACGTTATCCTGAGACCCCGGCCCGGTTATGTGCCCAAAGTGCCCACCACTCCCTTCAGGGACCAGGTGGTCACTCTGCAAGCTATCCCTTCTCAGGAAGGCGACCCCAACCTCTCCTTGTTATGCCCAGTCCGTGCCCTGAGCATTTACTTGGAACGTACTGAAAGCTTCAGACGGTCGAGTCAGCTCTTTGTCTGTTTTGGAGGACAGCAGAAGGGGAAAGCTGTCTCCAAACAAAGAATTTCCCACTGGATTGTGGATGCGATTCGTTTGGCCTACCAGGCCACAGGGGTGCCCTGCCCGCTGGGGGTGCACGCCCACTCCACCAGGGGCGTCGCAGCGTCGGTTGCGCTGGCGAACGGGATCTCTTTAACAGACATTTGCAGAGCTGCAGTTTGGGCTACACCTAACACGTTTGCCAGGTTCTACAATCTGCGTGTAGAACCAGTCTCTTCGGGAGTCCTGAACGCAAGCCCAGTAACTCCTGAAGCTGACACGGTGTAGAAGCTTGCTGAAGCGTCATTCCCCACGGGTGACGACGCTTCCCCAGTTCAGTAAGTTTCCTGGCGTGAACCCTGAACGACAATTTCCATCATGTTGCACCCGCAACGTAGCTATGTTCAGCGGAGGAACTAGCTATCAGAATCTAATATGAGGTTAGGTTGCCTCTTGTGAACTTTCATATTAGGTTGGTGCCCCACATGTAGTGGCTCCTAATGCGGCCCCATGTGTGTATCTCCACCTATACTCCCAGAGATGCGGCGTTTCCCTTAAGACAAAACTTGTCTCCGACCCTGAGCTCAGCAGTCTCTCCTCATGCGGAGCCTGCCTCAGGATTGTCCCCTTGTTGTGCTCCCCTAGTGCGAGCCCTCAAGTGTATTCTCCACACAAATACCTCCCTCCGGGCAGGGTGTGGTCTCCGTAGTGCCAATCCCCCCCCCGGGGGGGACGGACACTGGCCCAATGTTTCCAAGATGTTCAACCAAAGGTGAGGAAAGGCTGGCTGAAGCTCTTGGGCATTGGAAGGTCACGTAAAGGTGAGTGACATTTATCTAACACGCAAGACCTGTTAATATTTGCACTCCATGCACTCGTGACGCGGTCCGCTGGTTGTGGCGTTTTCAACTGGGACCCCTAGTCGTCACTTCGACACAACGTCGAACGTGAATGACAGACGGGGAACGTCTTGGTTACGTATGGTAACCCTCGTTCCCTGATGGAGGGAACGGAGACGTTGTGTCCCCCTTGCCACAACCTCGGACCGCCTCTGAGTGTAGCCGGGTGCTTCGGCTCCTCAGATCAGAACAATGAGTGTTGCCTAGCCCCCCCCTCTTATGCCCGGATCTCCGGGGTGGAGCGGGCTATGCAAATACTGCATACCAATTCTCATTGGCCTTTTCTCAAAGCTGTCAGAGGTATTCGGGCTCTCAAGAGCGACCCCTAGTCGTCACTTCGACACAACGTCTCCGTTCCCTCCATCAGGGAACGAGGGTTACCATACGTAACCAAGACGTTTTAATTAATGCATGCTGATTAACCACCAACGAAAGTGGTTAACACTCAACCGGTGCTTTTTCGTCAGTAGTATTATTTGTGTTGTTATTTGATTAGTTACTATTTGTATGTTATAAACTGGAGTTGGGATGCTTTCCTTTCCAATTCGCAATCTGGTCACATTTTACAAGCAAAGATAAGTGTCTGTTTTGCTTACATCTATACACCTTTCACTTTTTAAGACTGAAACAAAAGATGGATACATTGTTATTCTTAATTTAAGGTACAAAAACAATAAAACCATATAGGCTACGACAATCTAGCTTGCATAACATTTATTAAACGAATATAAGGCATGGAATACACCACATGCTGTATTACCATAATACATTACAGAACATTTCGCAAACACTGAGGAATCAAGTAAATAAAGAAATAAAAGAATGCCTCCATAGCATAACATGAGCTAAACAGCAAAGATAACATGCTTTTCAAAATGAAAACAAAAAGGAAAGTAAACCGGTGACAGGGCTTGCATTTTTTCCACAAGAATAGCACCATGTTCACCTTCTCTGGTTTAAAAAGCTGATTTACTTTTACCTTAAAAACCAAATCCTCCACCTGCCATTGTTCCCTCGATATTCGCGTCATTTTTGCCGTGCGCTTCCCACACCTTCACGTTCGTGCTGATGTGGCAGGGTTGCCAGGTTTTCACAACAAAACCTGCCCAATTGCTACTCAAAACTAGCCCAATTGCATTTTCAAGGGGGGTCCCCCATTAAAATAAATTGCGTTCTGGAGACATAAAATACACGTTTTTTTTGTCTGGGTTCCCATGGTAAATTCGTATTTTAGGGGCTAAATATGACGTTATTGGGGTCGGTTCAGCTCGCGGACATCAAAAACTACCAGTGGCAACAGTAGCCCAATTCCGCGGGAAAACCGGAGACTTGGCAACACTGGCGGCAAGTACAAAAATTAGCTGCTAATGCTGTAATTATACAGGTTCAAAAGGTAGCACCCAACATTTTTTCTGCGAGTGTTGAATATATGAAAACTTGACTTTCACTTGTAATGAGTTGTTGAGCCTGGTAAAACTCCCTTCTCCCTTCAGATATAAGACTATTAAAGGCAATCAATAAAAAGACAACTCAGGCCGACCCATGTTAAAGTTCCAAATCACTCAAATGGTGCAGACAGAAATGACCAGTTATGAGAGATTTCTTTTATTACGCTTAAAATGTCACATGCTTATTGAAGCTATTCCTTAGGGAATTCATTTCCTTTTTTTTTTTTTTTTTTTTTTTTTTTCTTCAAAACAAAGAAAATCACATAAGGCTAGAACTTTTCGTGAAGCGCGGCATGCGATTCAATGTGTGAACTTCAATCCAGAATGCCTGTTATGACATCTCATAATCATGAAATATTTATGACGCCCTGGGAGAGATATTGAGAGCCATGTAATTGGCTTACATCAGCATAGCAGAAGCTCTTGGTGTTGTTTCAAGACAAATGGGTGACAATTGGTTTCCTGTCTGGGCTCAGTTTTTTACCACTGATTATCACATCCATCATTCACATTCTACATATCAAAAGACAATATGCTTTTTATAAATCGGGAACTAGTTCTACCATACATAAGCGAGATTTTTCATTTTGGGGAGATTTCTTTAACCAATAAACAGTGATGCAGTCAGTGATTTAGTTATTTAAGAATCTCTGATTATAAGTCTTCCTGTTCATTTAAAGTATTGCTATTTGTCAGTGGTTTAGTTAATAAATAACCATCTTTTTACACAGGAGCTAACACAATGATGCTAGCATTGACCTTGTTTTGCCGTCGTCCATCGGTACATTGCCATCGGCTACTGCCTGTTTGTGCCTAACTACTTGCACTGCTTAAACTGGATTATCCCCTGCTAAAATTTATTCCATTGCTTAAAATTATCTGCATGTCTTCAATGCGGCAAGAGATCAAATAAAGCCATAGCATCCTTAATCCACTCATATCACGACTGCCAATGTGCAAAAGTTCCAAGAATTTTTTCTTTTTTTTTTCCTTCCATTGTTAAAATCTTGTATAAGACAGCCAAGATAGAACTGAGTTGGGTAAAAAAATAATAGGAAGAAAAAAATTGTTGTTCTAGCAAAAGAAGCACATCGTTTTGTGCTTTTCACTGGTAGATAATCTGCTAAAAACATTTCGAAAGCATCAAGAAGTGTAGTTGCACCTTGTTAACAGAGCCTGTGATAAAATAATTGATTTATGGAGCGTAAAATTAGATGGATTCACAGGTAAAGACCAGAAGAAAACTCATCAACGTGCTCATTTCATTCTTCCCAGACCAGCTCCATGTCATTTACATTTACCCACAAGGTTGGGCAGAAAGACAAATGTTCCAACCATAATAGTATTTAGAATTACGCTGGTATGTCTTTGTGGCTTTTAACTGTTTGGTTTGCTTTGAATCAAGTGGAAGTGAGGTTAGTCAGAGCACAAGAATAGCATAGAACAAACCAGATGATGATTCAGAATAATTGGTTTTTATAGATGGCATGAGTGTTTTCTTAGTTCAGCTGCTGGTCTCTCTATTGTTTTTGTTTTTTTACATTAACTGCACATACTTTATTAATCAAGACCAAGACCAAGTTCATTTAAGGGGCAATTTGAGACTTCAGAAAGTGCCAGAAAAGACCAGAAAGGAAACTGGCATGTCTTGTGTATCGTTAAAGATATTTTATATCGCAAACATCCTGTATTATTATGTTTATTGTTTTGTTTCATTCTTATGTTGCTGTGTTACAGACTGTTTTGCAAGAATCGGAACCTAAAATACATTTCTACTTCACAGTGATATTGTAAATAAATAGGCATTAAATATGGATTTGAGATTCAATTAGTTGGAGATATTTTTATGTAGCCTAAATGAACCTCAATACATTGCATTAAATGAATCAAATCAATTTAAGTAGAAATAGCTCTGTAAACTGGGACCCATAAGTACTGCAGAGGGTCCATTTAAATGTATATGTGATGCTGGACCACAAATCCAGTCATAAGAAGCATTGGGTATATTTGTAGCAATAGCCAACAAAACATTGTATGGGTCAAAAAGATTGATTAGGATAATAAGTAAAGATCATGCAGATCATCCATGATAGTTAGCAAATTTCCTACTGTAAATATATAAAAACATAATTTTTGTTTAGTAATATGCATTGCTGAGAACTTCATTTGGACAACTTTAAAGGTGATTTTCTTAATATTTAGATTTTTCTGGCACCCTCAGATTCCAGATTTTCAAATAGTTGTATCAAATATTGTCCTATCCTAACAAACCATGCATCAGTTCAGCTTTGAATTATGTATAAATCTCAATTAAAATAAATAAATGTGACCCTTATTGCAGGTTTGGGGTCCTGGGTCACGCATCATTTTTTAAATATCGAAAGTCTAATAAAATGTTTAAATATATACTTTTTAAAATATTATTTCAAACGAATACTTGTGGTTAAAATGTATTTTCAACAGCAACCACCATCTACTTTAATTCATTCTGTGGAGTATATATCATCTATGGTCTGGCTGAACTGTCCTAAATCATCTTGAAATAAATGTAAATCTTTCTGTCAGGCAATATAGTAAGAATTCCAGACTTTAGGGTGTAAAGTAATTGAAATATTATGTCAAAACTAGTATATTATTAATGGAATAGCGTATATTAATAAATGTCAATTTTTTTATATTAAAATAGTCAGTAGTTGTTGTTGGTGTCCATACCTTTAATGTTTTCGTACACACGCTGGATCTTTCTTGCTATTGTATAGTGATTAGCAGACTGCCATTTACATTCATCAACAGTCTTGGTTGGGCATATGGGGGGTGTTCTGGCATTCTGCGAGTGTTTACCGCAGCAGGTTTGCCTCCGGGTCACCTTTATTATGACTGTAGAGGACCTGAGGGCGGGAGCGCGCAATCATCACGGTCTGTGATATTTCTCAGGGACGGAGCAGCTCTGAGACTCTCTACTGCGGCGGCGAGCACAGCTTTCCTCTCACGCAAAGCCCTCAAGACTCAGTATTATTTGGCTTTGCTTACCTCTGGTACCTCTGGACGATAAGCTCCGCATGATTTAAACATTACTGTTCCAATTATGCGACCCAGAACAACTTTTGCCCTCATCTTCTGTCAGTTGCTTGCTGCGTAGCGAGAATTCATATTCCGTTTGAACGACGGATGAGCATCATGTTAATTACTGGTGGATGTATACTGGTTTGCCGCGTTGTTGGATTAAACAGGGGACGCGGCACGTTCTAAAGTGTTTTGCGACATGGAGTCGGATCGATAATGAATTTAGTTGGGCTGTAATACTGCTCGGACTAAAGGTAAAAGTCTTCGTTGTAGTGGATCCGGAGAGTGAATATCTGTGCAGTAACCGCAGGGATTAAACGCGAGTGGAATCAAAAGCGCGCGGCTGATATGGGTGAGTACTTGGCATCCTGGGATAAAGTTTATACATTACTATTGATGAGGATTCATAAATTGCAATATCTTTTAATCTCAAATCGATGTTATATCATTTGCAGTTTTAGAACATTAATCGGTCCATTTATATAAAGTGAAAGAGGGTTAAAAATGCACTCTTATTAACACATCTAAAACATTTTTTTTCTCCTTCTGTATTCTTCAGGCAGGTATTATTCATAGAAATATGAAAATCATCTCAGGGACAGGTATTACAACGTAACAAAGAAACGTTGGCTTGCCTGTCAAAATTGTCTTTTTTGTCATTCTAACGCACAAATTAGTGCTGGGAAGTTCTAGCCGTTTTTGCGAATCGGTTCTTTCGAACAGTTCGTTTCAAAGAAGCGGTTTTACTGCGTTTTACGTAAGCACGTGGTCTCTGACATCAAAGTGTGGTATAATGCATGACCTGAAATTTTGCTATAAATCTCTTTGTATCCACATATTGCTGTTTATTACTGTTTTTCCGATTGTATTTTTGTTAATATGTGACCCTGGAAAACCAGTCATAAGGGTAAATATTTTTAAATTAAAATGTATAAGCTTTATCGTTATTAAATCTGACAGCTGAATAAATAAACTTTCCATTGATGTATGGTTTTAGCATATGACAATATTTGGCTGGGATACAACTATTTGAAAATTTGGAATCTGAGGGTGCAAAAAAATCTACATACTGAGAAAATCGAAGTTCTTAGCAATGTGTATAATTAATCATATTAAGTTTTGATATATTTACAGTAGGAAATGTACACAATATTTCCATGAAACATGATCTTTAGTTAATATCCTAATAACATAAAAGAAAAATGTATAATTTTTGACCCATACAGTGTATTTTTGGCTGTTTCTACAAATATACCCATGCTACTTAAGACTGGTTTTGTAGTCCAGAGTCACATATTTATTTGATTACTTTTGTTGCAAACCCCAAATAGACCCTATATCAGCATTGAACAATACTACAGTTCATCTCGGATGAAAAATGTTTGAATAAAAAATACAGTTAGAATGCTCTTTAGTATCAGCTCACTTGGCTTAAAATTCTCAGTTCACTCTCGGTTTACTTGTTAAGCTCTTTTTTTAAAGATTTGATGATTGATGATATTTCTGTTTGCTATTATTTGTTTATTTTTCTTTGTGAGCCATAAACTGGATCACTTGGAATCAGATAGTCTGAAAGGTTCGATGAGACCAATTTGGTTCTAAAATGATCCTGCTGATTCAGTTCTGATTGTGTCAGCTGCTTAAACAGTTTATTAAAAAGCTCAGACTATAAAAACAATTCGTTCACAAATCTTACATCGCTACTTATAGCGAATGTGATGTTGACAGATGACGAAATGTAATGAAGCCAAAAAAACTCTAGTAAGCTAGAGTGTGTTTGATAGTTCAGTGGAGCATCCAGTCACTGAAGAAGATTTTAGTCTGTTCCTTTCACTCTTTTTTTAGATCATTTTCTTGTCCTCAAAATATAAACACTAAAACACTAGTCTTTAAAAACAGTAATATTTCTAATAATGTATCTTTTAAATATTTAATGTAGATTTAGATAAAGATTACTTGGCAAAACACGGTTTTTACAGTGCAGCATAATTGCGTATGTAGCCTGCAGGGGAGACTGGGGCTAGTTGTCATACTTTATACTCAAGCAATTATTTCTAAGTTCTGAATAGTTGTATACTTTAAAGTCTGAGCTACAAAAAAGCCAATGAACGTTTCCGCTGTTATTGCCCAGGCACACCAGAAAACTCACTGACCTTTGCCCAAAAAATATACATTAATAACATAAAACACATTTTGCCTTGTTTTGACATTTATGAAAAATAACTTGTCCTAAGTTCACGGTTCAGCCCTTTTAAGGTTGATTTCCTCAGTTTGTTATATAATTGACCCTTGTCTGAATCTATCTCAGCATAGATTTATTTATATTTGTTTACGTTATGAGATATAATCCTTTTAAGAACTTCCTTGTAGACAGCTTGACCCTGTGACCCCTCCCCTATGTATGCATATATGTATATTGTGTAAATTATATAGTATAATGGTGAATTGTGGTTCATGTTTTAACCCTCTGGAGATGTTTTGACGCATATAAATTGGCTAAAGTCTGAAAACACTGTATTCAGCACAAACTGGGCTACAATAGTATGTGAGAAGCACGTATGAACATAATTGTGTTTTTGAGAAAGCAACGTTTACACTAAATTCTCTGCCTAATTCAGCACTGGATTCCAGTGTCTCAAACATACTAGCTAACATGATTTCAGATTTATTGAATGAGTGAAGAGTAGAGATGGGCCATGGAGGGGTCGGGATGATGGATTGCACTTAGAAATTGCCAGTTGTCGTGAAAATTCACATCTACATGGATCAGATCCATTCTTGAGGCCATTATGTTGATCACTAGCTCTCTATACACACTTCAGAAGCCTACAGGGAAGGCTTATATTAAAACTACAGTGCTTTATCACTTTCCCATTTGGAAAATCACTCTTTAATATGTCAGCTGTTGCATTCAGAAAAGATCCAAGGATTTAAATCCAAGTGAAGGCTAAAGATCTCTCTTCTAACATAAACAACCCCTTAGGTATGTAAAGTGACACATACTTTGCTTTCATTGTACAGACCTATTAGCTTGGTTTTGCTGAAAAAAGTCAAAGGTTTTCAAAAAAGGCATAAATATTTTCATTTCACTTGGTTATATCAGTATGCCCATTTACCCTTTTAATGCAATACCTTAAGTAAATATGACTGAGAAAGGGTGCTGAAATTGCAGCAAGCCTTGAGAATCTTAAAGGGACAGTTCACCAAAAAATGAAAAACCTGTCATCGGATTTCTTTCATCAGTGGAATGCAAAAAAAGAAGCCTCATTGAAAATACAATTAAAATCAATCCGGTCGTCTTGTTTCAATCGGCATTAAATTTCACGGTATGGACAAAAATAGTGAAAACATTCTTCAAAATATCTTCTGCTGTGCTCTGCAGAAAAAAAAAGAAAGTCATACAAGTTTGTAACGATGACAGAATTGAACAATGGGACTCAACAAAGTATACAGCTTCACAGTATGCAAAGTATCTCCTCTTAAATTTAAATGAGGAAAGATGACTGATCTCTGGATGCTTGTCTTTACAGTTATAAGCTTCACTTTAATCTTATTGGAGCATGTTTAATTTATTAGCGAGTAGTCGCCACCAAACTTTCAGCATTTTTAATTCTGAGCAACCAAGCTTGTTACTTAAGTACAATTCGGATGTACAATATATCTGTCCCACTGCAGCTAACTTTATTCTTAGCAGTGGATTAAGCTGATTTTACAACTACAGTTGTGCCATAAATAGTGCTTTTAGTATAAATCACACTTTTGTTCTGCGCTCTACATCCCGACTGAGGCACTCTTCAATCTCACAATTAATGTGTGTTGAATAATGTGCCTTAAGTGTGCGGGAGGTCCATCATTTCAATATCGTAGCTTTGGTTTGACCGGGTGAATTATATGCTTGAGCTTTGTCTCATATGGATAAAATCCAGCTCTGGAATCAGTCAAGAGTTACTATATCTTGTTAAATACTAGATGTTTCCCATCCTGCTGAGTGATCTGTTATTTAACCACCCTAAAATTTCATTATCCTAAAACTTTTCATGATCTTGAAACACATTAGGCAGGTGCTAACATTGTTATGCAAGAGCCACTGTGCGCTATCCAAATAAAATTGGAGTCTCTCTCAAGACTTTTTGGAGTCTGTTCAGAAATACTTTGGGTGCATTTTTTTAAAATTATCTTAGAGCATGGGTCTTAAAGCATGTCCTACTGTAGCCTACTACACCTGCCATTATAAAAATGTGCCGTTTTATTGGATTTTCTTTTTTTATTGAATTAAAATTAACATTATATTGTTATATTATATCAGTTAATCACAAAAATAAGTTTGTGTATATTACATACAGTATGTGTGTGCACTATGTATATGTATTATGCATATATAAATATATACACTTACATGTATATATTTAAGAAAAAGTTTGTTTATATATTTAATATAGATTATATGAATATTAGGGGTGGCACGGTACATGGTAAAACACCCAAACCGTTCGGTTCGCTTGTCTCGGTTCGGTTCGTGTGTGCACCGCACGTTTCGACGCATGCGCAATGTAGCCCCGTGCCTAGTTTGGCCTCAGACAATTTCGCGCGAACATATATATAGACAGTAAAGCGGAGTAAGGAGTGCTGCCGAAATGGCAAGTGGAGGAGATGATGAAGGCTACCCGGAGTTGGCGGATGCGCCCGCGTCATTCAAATCCGGTGTGGGAACATTTTGGATTTCATGTTACTTACGATGACAACGGAAATAAAACAGTAGATAGAACTGCGACGGTGTTCAAGTATTGTGCAAAATGCATTCAATATGAAGAGCTCTTTTCCAAAACGCGATTAAACGATTATTGCCAACATCACTATTGTAGCTATCTGGTCGGTATTGAGAAGTCCATTATTAAATTTACATGTCATGTTTAAATTTATTCTCTCATGTTTTCTCCCTTTTTCCCAAACCGCGACAAACGCCAGTCTCCTTTCTCTGCAAAATGATAGATCCGCTCAACCAATCACAGCGCACCATTACACGCACTGTAAACACTAATGGGAGTTTGTAAATGAGATATTGATTTAATAAAACAGTTAAATAAACAAGAAAGTAATATTAAGTTACTTACGTTGTCTGACTCTAACACTATTGCCCAATTTTGCTCCATTTCTGCTCCAACTTGAACCGCAGCGCATCTCCATTTAAACACAGCGGTGTCTACTTTTATGAATGAACATGCGTTTTTACACTAATCTACTGAGTCAATTTCCCATTCATAAACACAGTCACTTGCTTTATTCCTCAGTGAATCAACCGTTCAAACGAATCAAATGAATATGATTCAGTAATTAAATAAGCGACTTGACGCCACCTACTGGCTAGTAGTTTCATTTTTAAAGTATATTTTCAGTGATTTAAATCATTTAATATTTTTATATTCAAAATTTTATATTTAAAATATTAATCTCAACATTCTTTTTTTTCCTCTCTCTCTTTAAGTTTTTAACACAAAAAAGTAAGCAGAGCCCTGCTGGATTTATTGCATAAACGAAAAACATGTCATCATCAATGTCTTCTCTCTTGCAGTATCAAAATCTCACCTGGATTTTACTCAGAGATGGTCCAAATAATGTGGTAAAGTCAAGTCAGATTCAGTTAGTGCATGATTATATTACAAAAATGTTAATACTGTATCCTAAATTGTGGATAATTAAGCTAATAAGCTATATATCATATGCTGAAGGAAATTTCTGGAATGTTAAGGATTAAAAGAAAAAATAACAACAAGAACCGTACAGAACCAAAAACCGTGACCCTAAAACCGTGATACGAACCGAACTGTGGGTTTTGTGAACCGTGCCACCCCTAATGAATATGCATATAAATATGTATATACTGTATGTGTGTGTCTTTATATATACATAATAAATATACACAGTACACACAAATATTATATAAACAAAAACTTTTTGTGCAACTACTTCCTTCCGCCACGGATTCAAAGCTCAAGTTGACAGTTAAACATACGTCACTTTTAGAATTCGAATCAAAGGGATATGCTGTTTCAGTTCGCTCCCTATACCCTCATTCACTATTGCCTACATTTGTCCACTAATACAGTTCACTGTAGGAGTGAATGAAAACAAGTGAGTGAATTCGGACACTGAGTGCACCGGAAGGACTGCCACTTTTGCATAGTTTGCTTGCTGTTTAAACATCATTTGAAACGGGCAGTTCCAGAAGTAAGATTAAATTATCTATTTTGAACTCTGTCACTGAAATTATGTATAAACCCTAGTTAAACGATTTAATAATTTGTACCTGTGTTGTATTACACCCTATGACACTGTGGATGAGCGCGTTGTAAATGAATGGATGGAAGATTAAGCTGCGGGCGCCCTCTTTTGGCGAGACGCAAGAATTCATTGTCTGTTAATCTTTCGTAATTAATATCAAATGAAATATTCATTAAAAAATCAGTCATTTGGCTTTTTTTTTCTTTTTCTTAGATGTGGTTTGTCAACGTACTCTACGGTTAGCTCAGTGAATAATTAAAAAATATACATCCGGCTAGAACAAGCAGAGTACCGCAAATTGTGAGAGGGTGTTCCTGTAGCGATACCAGTAGATTATCTCACGGTTCTCAACCAGTCAGATTTGAGAACCAGAAAGAACTGTTTTGTGTGTGTGTGTGTGTGTGTGTGTGTGTGTGTGTGTATGTGTATATATATATATATATATATATATATATACACACACATATATATTAAGTTTGGACACACCCTCTCATTTAATGTTTTTTTTAAAGAAGTCTCTTATGGTCATCAAGGCTGCATTTATTTGATCAAGAATACAGCAAAAAACAGTAATATTGCAGAATGTTATTACAATATAAAATAGTTTTTTATTTTAATATACTTTATGATATAGCTAAATTTTCATCAGCTGTTACTCCAGTCTTAAGTGTCATGTGATCCTTCAGAAATCATTCTAATATGCTGATTTATTATTAGAATTGTCAGTATTGGATTTTCAGGATTCTTTGATGAATAACAAGTTAAAAGAACAGCATTTATTCAAAATATACATCTATTTTTTTCCTAACAATGTAGATCTATGCTATCACTTTTTATTAATTTAACACATCCTTGGTAAATAGAAGTATTAATTTCTTTCAAAAAAAGAAAGAATAAAATTTATTGACCCCAGACATTTGAACAGTAGTGTATATTGTTAGAAAACCTTTCTATTTTAAATAAATTGTTCTTTTTTTTTAACCTTTTATTGATCAAAAAATCCTGGAAAAAAAAGTATAAAAAAAATTAAGCAGCACAACTGTTTTCAGCACTGATAATAAATCAGTATATTAGAATGATTTTTGAAGGATCATGTGACACTGAAGACTTGAGTAATGATTCTGGAAATTCAACTTTAAATACAGATATAAATTAAATTTAATGTATATTAATATAGAAAAACATTGATTTACATCCTAATAATATTTCACAATATTACATTTTTTTTCTGTATTTTTGATCAAGTGAAAACAGCCTTGATAAGCATAAGAAACTTCTGTGTCTGCTGTAAAGAATAAAATTAATGTCAAAATTAAGAATAAAAAGGGCCCTGACCCATATTGAGGTAGGGTAAAACTTTTGTTATTAAATGTAGGGGTCGTTTTTCAGGGCTGATGCTGATACGATTATGACAGATCAAGTAAAAAAAACGCAAAACAATTCCTACTATTGGTACAGATAATCAGTCAACCCCTAATTAAATACCTGAAAATAAGCTGAAGAGTTTAATCTAAAATAATTCCTTGAAACATAAACTTCATTTGTGACTCTGGATGACAAAACCAGTCAGAAGGGTAAATTTTTCGAAATTGAGATTTGTATATCATCTGCTACAGCTGATTAAATAAGCTTTCCATTGATATATGGTTTGTTAGGATCGGACAATATTTATCCGAGATGCAACTATTTGAATATCTGGAATCTAAGGGTACAAAAAAAGAGAAAATTCTCTTTAAATTTGTCCTAATGAAGTTCTTAGCAATGCATTTTACTTTTCAAAAATTAATTTTGACATATTTATGGTAGAAAATTTACAAAATATATTCATGGAACATGCTCTTTACCTAATATCCTAATGATTTTTGGCATAAAAGAAAAATGAATAATTTTGACCCATATAATGTATTTTGGCTATTGCTACAAATACACCCCAGCGACTTATGACTGGTTTTGTGGTCCAGGGTCACATTTATTCATTTATTCAGTTTCCCAGCCAGTGTTTTGCCTTAGTACTCAAGAATCAGTATAATAAACTGGTTTAGGAGTCCCATTACCAGACTTTGACTAGTCTTTGTATGTTTATATATTTTCTATAATTGGGGCCGAATCATGCTCAAGAGGGGGATCCTATATAGAGGCAAACAACTTGAGAGGGTCTTAAACACATCATGTAGCGGCTATGAGTCATATTTCATCATGCTTGTAATATGAGGGGAAACTTTGTAAAGAAAAAATTACCGTTATTTTCCAGTCCAAGATTAGGCACTTACGTATTTCCTGTGGCCACTCTCAGTTAATTAATTCAAATTATATTTACACTCTGCTCAAAGTTTAGTTTAGAGAAATTTTAATATGGTACATGCAGTTCTTCCATTAAACATTTAGCTGGTCTATCAAAAGGCTGATGTGTCATTTAAAATTAGCATTGAATTTGATGCAAGCAGCAGGAAGTCGGTTATAGATTTTTTTTTTTTTAGGCTACTGAAACTGATATAAATAGGGAAACCTATCCGTTAAAACTATTTGACTCCATTCTGCTACAAAAGTTCATGTTTTAGCCAGGTTTTGTCATTACCTTGGCACTTTGGGTAATAGCCTTAGCTTCACCGTAGCATTTCTATAAAATATCAGACTTGTCCCTGTGCCAAGGAATACGACAGCTGACTCTGCTTTATGTGCCAGCATCTTCCTAGCCATTTGAATAGAGGCCTGCCACAGATGTACAATGTTTTAAATGAGTGGCTTTTAAATGAACTAACCTCGGATGAGCTATGGCGCACGGACCTTCAAAGTATTTTAGCTCACTGAGTAAAAAAGTGGCGTGTGGATCGATTTTTATCTGCAGTATTACTCACAGGTGGCAGGCTCGCCACCACGGTCTGCCATAGATCTCTGATTCGTTCGACACCGAATGACATTTGCAGTCAAACACTGCTGTGTCGCTGCATTTGTGAGTGGATGGTTAGGTGTTCTCGTGGTTAGAGTTGTATCAAAGACATTCAGAGTCTGAGGTTTGGTTTATGAGGGGTATTGTAAATATTTAAACTTGAGTGTCATTGATTGGCACTGTGTTGGTAGATAAGGATCCCACATTAGAGAGTTACTCCTATCAGCTGGCTGCGTGTTGGTTTGAATATCAAATGTTGCACCTGAAATATGAAAGTCCTTGATACCAAATTGCAGCAAAAATTTAAAATGGAAACCAAGCTGAATGGCGTGTGCAAACCAAAAGCAAAGCGAATATTCTCATCATTATCGTTTTAGAGTACTCGTGGGATGATTTTCTCAAAATATTTAGACTTTATTCTTGTAATTTTGACTTTATTTTAAAAATATTTTAACTTTATTCTAGTAATTTAGAGTATTCTCAAAAATTATAGACTTGATTCTAGTAATTTCGAATTTATTCTGAAAATATTTAACTTTATTCTCAAAATATTTAGAATTTATTCTCATATTGCTGTCTTTATTCTAATATTTTAGACTTTATTCTCAAAATATTTAGTTTATTCTCAAAATATTTTGACTTTATTTAAAAAATATTTTAACTTTATTTTAGTAATTTAGACTATTCTTAAAATATTTCGACTTCATTCTTGTATTGCTATTATTTTATTCTCGTCATTTTGACTATTCTCAAAATTTATAGACTTGATTCTAGTAATTTACAATTTATTCTGAAAATATTCAACTTTATTCTCAAAATATTTAGAATTTATTCTAGTATTTTTGACTTTATTCTTGTAATTTTTACTTTATTCTCTAAATATTTTGACTTTATTCTCTAAATATTTTGACACTTTCTCATAATTTTGTAATCTTGTGGGGTTTTTTTAACATTGCACTAAAACACTGTCATACAAAAGGGTGGCCGAAATGCTGATGTCATTTTTGTAATTTTGACTTTTTTACATATTTAAACTTTATTGATTTTAGTAATTTCGACTTTATTCTGAAAATATTTAACTTTATTCTCAAAATATTTAGACTTTATTCTTGTAATTTTGACTTTATTGTCAAAATATTTTAACTTTATTCTAGTAATTTAGACTATTCTCAAAATATTTAGACTTCATTCCCGGTATTGCTATGACTTTATTCTCGTAATTTTGACTTTATTTTTGTAATATTTAGACTTGATTCTGTCAATTTCGACTTTATTCTGAAAATATTAAACTTTGTTCTCAAAATATTTAGACTTTATTTTCATATTGCTATGACTTTATTCTCCTAATTTTGACTTTTTTTCTCAAAGATTTCAACTTTATTCTTGTAATTTTGACTTTATTCTAGAAATGTAGATTTTTTTTCTATAAATATTTAGACTTTATTCAAGTATTTTTTACTTGTAATTTTTACTTTATTCTCTAAATATTTAGTCTTTTTCCTCACAATTTTGACTTTTTTTCTCAAAATATTTTACAAGACATTGAAAGCTTTAATCTTGTAATCTTGTGTTTTTTGTTTTTGTTTTGTTTTTTTAACAAAACACTGTCATACAAAAGGGTGGCGAAAATTATATCAATATATTAGAAACAACAAATCAGCCACCTTGGTGAGCATAAGAAATAAAAGTGTTAAAAAAAAAGGGTTATTTTCTTTTTTTCAATGAAAATTCTTTATCAGTATTATATTATTAAAACTGATCGTTATTATGTCTTAAATGAGGCTCTTCTCATCCCCCTTTTCATCTGTATTTGACCACAGTTGATCTGTGTTTTCTTTATTTTTGAAGTCTCTTCATTGTGCAGTTTGCCCAATTTCACATTTTTGTTAGCCTTTGACAGGAAAAACTTTTCTGTAAAAGCAAGATCTATACAGCTGTTGATTCGGTAATCGTTCTCACTGAATCAGACTTATGAGTGTACAGTTCTTTGCAGTTTTTGTTGTTACTCATTAAAAGAATGGCCTATAATGATCATATGTCATGAATCAAACCACAGTGCAGCTTGCAAAGATATCTCTGTAAAAAGACATAGCCCTTCCGTACACTGTCTTATCTCATTACATTTAATTCAGCCAACACGGCTCAGGTAATTTGTGATTTCTTTACTGTGGCACTGGAGAATCAGGAGAAATATGCTCTTTGCAGCCATATGGTCTAGTTAGGGCATGTACGATAAAGGGCGATAAAGATAACAGGGCCATGTTTTCGAGCCAGACCTTGACCCCTTGGGTTAATAATGTCCATTACTGTAGGATGACCAAAAAAAACCAAAACAAAAAAAACAGGTAATTTTACACTTTTCCATTTGTCCTAATAGAGTTTGTCCTGGAACTTGAGGCTGGGTATTTTAAGACAACATTTGTTGTTGTGGCTGCAGTATATGGACAGCTCAGTATGTGTTTTTAGGGATCATTGTGACGGTTAATCTGCTCTAGGACATGGACACCTAAGGAAACATGACCCAAACATAAAGTCACTTCACAAATGTGTGTCTTTGTAGAGAGGGAAATAATCCGTGCAATGTACTACCAGTGAAGCATAAGAATTGATAATAGTCAACAAGTCATTTGGAATCAAGGACAAATGGCCCTGAGTCTTTTTTTTTCCTCCTCAAAAAGCCTCAAAGAACAGTTAATAGCTGGTGTCATGGCGTCCGTTGCTATCCATATATTTACCTGGAAATCTATGCTGAGTCACTGCATGCTAAACACAATGATATGCAATTATGAGATTGATTGCACAGACTCGAAATTGTTGAAAAAGAAAAAGAGAACTTAAAAATACAGCACTGTTAGAAGATAAAGTCCTAATGACAGTGATCTCTAGGGGTTTTTTTCTCCAGGCTTCCTCTGAAATTTTCTTTACAGCATCAGTGGGATTATAGTTTGGTAAAACTGATGACTCTGTAAATTGCTGTGTATGCTTGGATAGCCTCTGTCCTTTTTTTTTATACAGTAGACAATGAGTTTATGGTACACGCAGTGCAGATTTTTAACTGAATGCTTATACATTAAAACTTTGATCAATTTTCTCTTTGGTCTGCACATTGCTGTATTTTTTTCCTGGCAAAGAAAACTCCTGTTGCAGTTAAAACGTGTGAGATGCAAAAGATTGTAATGAAATCGTCCATTTTGCATCATCTTTTCTGGCATGGATTAGACAATATGAAACCCGTTTCAGATAGCTGAGGTACAGTAATAGCTTCAGAGTAATTATGTTTGATGTAATGATTCAGCTTTAAAATTGACTAATCAATTTCCATAGAACGGTATAAAATATGGTGTTAAGGATATTGCCGGACATTAGTCACATCTTAAAGTTGATTAGTGCATAGGTGATGATTACTTTTAAAAAAGCTTTGAAAATGGTTCTTAGTAAATTAATCCAAATGACTCTCTTGAGACTCTTTATGTAATTCTAGTGTAATTCAAACGAGAGTGCCAAAGGCTAAATAACAGATTTATAGTGATTTGCTTTGAGCTGTGAGCTGCGCTGAACTTCTAAATCCTGGGTGTTATCTTACTGTGAATAATAAATATGCAGATGTCAAGACAGCTGGATGTGTACAACATCTCTTGGTTGTTTTGAGGTCTTGCTAGTATATGAGATCATTATGATATCTATAGAAATGATTATGAGATCTCATATTCTAAAACAGATGTCAGAAGCAAACCAATCAGAAGTAATAGAGCTGTGTGTGCTAATCTTGACAGGGAGTGGGAAGGTTTTATTTCATTAATTAATCTGTTACCTCTCAGTTTGAAGAGACGACAAACGGCAAATTCTAATTATGCAGTCAACCATTCCTGAAATAAATAGCAAACAACGACACTGAAATATTTTTTTATTTGATTTATTTATTTGGTGAGTAACCATCTAAGAAGAGGGATCTTGTACATTCAGCTTCTCATAAACCTGCAGTACTATCTAAATCACATTTTTTTATTAACTGCTATTACTATTAGCATTTCTGTGAATCACTGTATTACAGTCCTGGGTGATGTTTCTCTTGCATGCCAATAATATTTCACCAAGATTGCAGATGAATCATACAGTACAAAAGAGAATCAAACAGTTATGTCAAAAAAGATAATGACCTCGTGACCTAGCAAAACTAGTGAAGGTTTAGATGGTAGCAGCATCATATGAGCCTTGACAACTGAATTTTTTGGCAAGTAAAATTGGTCTTCTTGTTAAACACGATAAGCTGATGTTGTGCTCTTTCCCTCTGCAGGTTCTGTTATTTGTGACAAGAGATTAGTGGGCCTCCTCCTCCTTCAAGCCTCCTCCCTCCTGCTGTTCAGTTCTGGAGAAAGGATGTGCCCCTATAGCTGTCGCTGCGAGGGAAAGATTGTCCATTGTGAGTCGTCTGGCTTCCAGGACGTCCCAGAAAATATTTCAGTCAGTTGTCAAGGTCTGTCCCTGCGCTATAATGACCTGCACACAATGCTCCCGTACCAGTTTGCCCATCTTAACCAGCTATTATGGCTGTACCTGGACCACAATCAAATAATGTTTGTGGATAGCCGCGCTTTTCAAGGAGTGCGCCGATTGAAGGAGTTGATTTTGAGCTCCAACAGGATTTCGCAGCTTCATAATGTTACCTTTCACGGAGTACCTAACCTACGCAGTCTCGACCTCTCCTACAACAAGTTGCAGGAGCTGCAGCCAGGCCAGTTTTTTGGTCTTCGGAAACTGCAGAATCTGCACTTGCGCTCCAACGGGCTGACGACAATCCCAGTCCGGGCGTTTCTAGAGTGTAGAAGCTTGGAGTTTCTAGACTTGGGCTATAATCGGCTTCGGGTTCTTACTCGTACGGCGTTCCTGGGTTTGTCTCGACTTATGGAGCTCCACCTGGAGCATAATCAGTTTTCAAGAATCAACTTCTTTCTTTTCCCTCGCCTTGCTAACCTCCGTGCCCTGTATCTACAATGGAACCGTATTCGAGCTGTCAACCAAGGCCTTCCGTGGAGCTGGTACACCTTGCAAAAGCTTGATATCTCTGGCAATGAGATACAGGTACTAGATCCTGTTGTATTTCAATGCCTCCCCAATCTTCAGGTCCTCAACTTAGAGTCTAACAAACTGGCCAATGTGTCTCAGGAGGTTGTGGTTGCCTGGATCTCCCTAACAGCCATTAGCCTCGCAGGCAACATGTGGGATTGCGGGCCAGGCATTTGTCCTCTTGTTGTCTGGCTCAAGAATTTCCGAGGCACCAAGGACACTAGTATAATCTGCAGCAGTCCCAAGCACCTTCAAGGGGAGAAAGTCATGGAGGCTTCAAAGAACTACATTGACTGTGATGATTATGAAATTACTGCGCAGTCACCTTTGTATCTCCAGACCTTTGATCCAAATTATGACCTTACCCCTGAACCAACTGAACCGACAATGTCTCCAACAACGCCGCCTCCACCCTTGCCTTCACCTGCCTCTGAGGCGCCTTTTCCCCCTCCCCATCCTCGACCGCCTCAACGCCCCACCTTACCCAGCCGTGCAAATCCAGATCCCAGAGACTCCCATCAGTGGACACCCTCAACATCTGACAGCTTATTAGTAACGCCAGCTCCTGAACAAGACAACGTGTCATTTCACAAAGTGGTGATGGGTGGGGTGGCACTGTTCCTCTCGGTGTCCCTTGTCTTGTCGGTAATTTATGTCTCCTGGAAACGTTACCCCGGTGCCACCCGGCTGTTGCAGCAGAGTTCAGTGGGCCGAAAGCGGAGGAAAAAGAGTCAGGAGCCAGAACAGAATCTGAGCTCCCAGCTCCAGGAATATTACATGAGCTACAACCCCGCAGCCACGCCAGAAGCCTTGGAGGTGCTGGGCAATGGGACAGGTACCTGCACCTGCACCATATCCGGCTCCCGGGAATGTGAGGTATGACATGTGAAAGCCGCATAAAATCAAATCAGATCAAAACAAATGAACGACTCAGGAAATAGAGGTAATTCTTCATTGTGCATGCTGTGAGTATTCACCAGAGCAAGGGTAAGCACCCTTGACTCCTTAGGTCCTTGAAATGACTCGGGGATTATTCTACTGTGTAATTGATAAACATTGTCTCGTGTGCATTTATACAGGCAATTTCGGCTGATACCCCAATAATTATTTATATTTTGAAGCTGATAACTGGTATATTGGCCAATATTGGCTAATGATTGACATCTTTTGTGATTGATTGCAACACTTACCTTAAAGGGGTCATGAACTGCCTTTTTTATTATTTTTTTATTATTTTAATATTTTTACTATTCCCTGAAGTATGTTATCAAGATTTTTTACATCAAAAAACATCATAATTTAGAAGTAAAAGCATAATTTTTGTCCTGTTTTTAACCCCCTCATCAGAACGCTCTGTTTGAATAGGTGTGGCGGATTGTAGACTCAAAAATAAATATCCACTGCTATGATTGGCTAACACTTGTGTATGTTTGACAGCCTACATCCTTTATAGATGGAACTGTAATAATCTGCAATATTGACCACATAATAAAAACACTTGTGTGGTGCGAAATTGCTGTCGGATCCGATATAGTCGGCACATCATTGCCTTTTAGTTTCAATCTTTCTGAAAATCCCACATCGAATTAGGGCTGCAACAATTTCTCAATCCTGTTTGAGAATTTGATTTAAAAAAATCCTTGACTGCATTTTGCCTGTGTCAAGTAATCGGCAAAATACCGGAAGTGGTGCATTCCACATATTAAACCCATTTAAAAATCATAATAAAGCATAATTCTATTAAGAATTCACAAACGCTATAATTCAGTTAGTTAAATATATGCAATGCAGCTTTAATTTACACGCTTTAATTATTTACATGCGTAGGTTACATACGTCCATCTCCAAGCAACTCCGTTCACAGTAAGTGCTACTTCACAAGCTGTTATCATTTACATGTATGGAGCATCTCAACACAATGTGCACTATTTCATCAGATTTGTAAAGTAAATAATTTATAAACCTACGCAAACACAGCAGAATACATCATTATCTTTCTCAATTAGCTAACTGTTAATTGCGATTACAAAATAAAAGTTTAAACCCTCACTCTGAGTTTACACGTTTTGATGTCCACATATTCAAGAAATTACAGTGGCTGTAACTTTTCTATTATAAAGAAATGGCCAAATATTAGATTAAGTGGACATTTGAATGAAATGGTGTTGCATCAATATTAAAAAAAGGATTCGATCACGCAGTAAAGTGTGAAAACAATCGTCAGGCCGTTGGCTCCCTCTGCAGGCAGTTGTTATAATGAGTTATGTACATTAGCACTATTATTTATAAAACATAATCCCCTGGTTTCACAGACAAGGCTTGAGCCTAGTCCTAGACTAAAATGTAAGACTGAGCTGTTTTAATTGAAAGAAACTTGCACAGACAAATTATATCAGTCCCTTTGTTTTGTCTCAAGATGCACACCAGCACGTTTATAAAATTACTTAAAGGAACACTCCACTTTTATTGAAAATAGGCTAATTTTCCAACTCCCCTAGAGTTAAACAGATGAGTTTTACCGTTTTTGAATCCATTCAGTCGATCTCCGGGTCTGCCGTTAGCACTTTTAGCATAGCTTAGCATAAATCACTGAATCAGATTAGACCATTAGCATCTCATTCAGAAATGACCAAAGATTTTCTATATTTTTCCTATTTAAAGCTTGACGCTTCTGTAGTTACATTGTGTACTAAGACTGACAGAAAATGAAAAGTTGCAGTTTTCCAGGCTGATATCGATAGGAGCTATACTCTTATTCTGCCGTAATAATCAGGAAACTTTCCTGCCGTATCATGGGTGCAGCAGGCGCAATGATATTACGCAGCTCTTGAATATAGTACCCAGCTATTTCACTATAACCTTAGTGGCTTAGTGCTGGTCACATTGGAAGTTACCTAGCTGGGGACTATTTTCAATATATACTGCGCCTGCTGCACCCATGGTATGACAGCAAAGTTCCCTGATTATTACGGCAGAATAAGAGTATAGTTCCTATCCATTAAAGCCTGGAAAATCGCAACTTTTCATTTTCTGTCGGTCTTAGTACACGATGTAACTGCAAAAGCATCAAGGTTTAGATAGGAAAAATATCGAAAATATTTGGTAATTTTTGAACGAGATACTAACGGTCTAATCAGATTCAATGATTTATGCTAAGCTATGCTAAAAGTGTTACCGACAGACCCGGAGATCGGCTGAATGGATTAAAAAAACGGTAAAACTTATCTGTTTAACTCTAGGGGAGTTGAAAAATTAGCCTATTTTCAAAAAAAAAGGTTCCTTTAAATGTCCTAATTGAACTATGGCCTGATCCTGACTTAGTCTAAGCCCTGTCTGTTAAACCGGGCAGTTTTGTTCAATAAAACCATATGAGTACTTGCTTTTGATGCTTTATTTTTTTTTAGCAATTGCCTCATTGCTATTACATATGTATTGTAGGTCATTTTAAAGGCTATTTTTATTACTACAAAAAAAAAAATATATATATATATATATATATATATATATATGATAATTATCCGATTACTTGATTAATCGTCAGAATAATCGACAGATTACTCGATTACCAAAATAATCACTACTGTCAGCCGTACATCAAATTGCTCCTTGATTGTAAAGGAATCCGCTGTAAAATGAAGTGAACAAAGGACCAAGTTCTTACCGACCCAGTGTAAAAATAAACATTAAAAATAAAGTTGGAATCAGAAGGAAAGACTGTTTTTCTACAGCTTAACACTGCACAGCATCTTGTTGTATTTGGAACCATTTTGATTATTTGGTTTCTACCTGCGTTTGCCTCTCTTTATTTACACTACATGCACAAATCAGTGGGTGGGGCTAAACAAGTGATGTAGAAGCAAGCGTTGATATTTTGCACAGGTGGGATTTAGCCACCATTACTTCATAGTGGCACATTCCACAACCTGTTGTTTTGTTTCTAAGCTGTTTTTAGACTAGCAAGAATGTTTTGAGTTTTGAAACTCAAGTGTTTTTTTAGTCCAGTGACCTCTTATATGTCAAAAGATCAAGGGAATTTTGATTTCTCAGTTTATGACCCCTTTAAAAATCCAGACATCTACATCTTTATATTGATACCAAACATTGTATTAAATATATCTACTTTCAGTAATAAACAGTCACGTTTGTTGAGTGATACCTATACATTGTGCATCCCTACAGTGTTAAATCTAAACCAGGAGTCAATGGTTCCTTTACCAAAAAGCACTGCCCTGCACACATCTGCATCTTGGTTTTGGCCTCATTATTTAACTTGTGAAAGGCTTATTCATTTTGTTTGCCCTAATGATTATGATTAGTATGCTTTGTGTTTGGGACACTGAAATTCACTTGAGATGTAAAAAGGGTTTCTGCAAACCTCTGATTTGATTATTATTATTACTTTGGGACAGTCAAAACCCTGCTTGTTGCATCGGGAATGGGTTTGCATCATTTAGCTCCTGAGAGTACACCAGAAAGAAGTTTTAAAAAAGACATCTGTCGATAATTAAAATTGCAGTGCGGGCTAATGATATATTGATCGTCACAACCCATTAGAGCATGCAGAATGGCTCCTTCTTTACTCTAATGTCATGTCTTTAAAAGCATCGTTCTCTCAATCTGTCCAAATCCATAATTGGTTTTTATTCCGCTCTTTTGAAATATTTTAAAGGTTGCACTTTAATTTAGGATCTATTTCATGTGCAAAGCAATGGCTGTTTTAATTAATATCTTTTAATCATATTGGGATGACATCCGTGATGACAGGCAGGGAACTAGTAAAGTTTGCACCAGCAGTCTGAGGCGTGAAGATGCTGTTTTTAACATTCATGCAAAATCCCATGATGCGGATCTACTTCAGTTCAGCCAGAAATAGTCTGTAAAGATCTGTAAAATCATGATTTCCTTCTTTCCTTCTTTGATGTTGTAAAGTATGTCTCACCGCAAAGAGATAAATCTTATCAATAGACGTGCACAGGGCATGTTTGAACAAAAAGGTTTATTTGCACTTAAAAGAGAAGCTGTATATGGCAAGGAAACCCAAATATTCAACTGGAAGTAATCTACTTATTCAAATGAGCTGAATGTAACCAAACATCAGTGAATTTGAAAAGCTATTAAACAAACTCTGTAAATGTTTAGTTTGAGCAATGAAACCACTGAGTTGAATAAATTAGACAATGAACATACATAATCGGGCAAACAATAAGAAGTGCTCAGGCAACGACTGATGCTTGAGGATTTCTGTTCAAGTTTTAGTGTGTGTTATTTTAGAGATTCTGTGTAAAACACCACCTCCATAACAAGGTGGGTGGTTACATGGCAGATTCATTTGCACCTTGTCAGTGTACTTGGTGTTACCCCAAGAAGATATGTCTTGTTTTGAATTGTGAGAAAGCAAGAGAACACTTTATTGATCCCAAAAAGGAAACTCAGGCATTGCAGCAGCTAGACTTCTTTCTAAACATATTCAGCTGAGGGAGAGTTGCACACCTTGATGGCAGCAGGGAAGAAGAAACTCAGTGGAGCCCCATGATATGGGTCCTTTCATGATTTCCGAAAGCCAGGACCGGCACCACCTCGGGAGAATAAGGTTTGGTCTTGGACTGTGGTACCTTTCTTGATTAAGTTAGAGCCCTGTGGCACCTCCTGCCTGGGTGCTGCAGCACCTTCTTATACAGGGAGGGAGGTTGTTTTTGCTACTCACTCTCGTTTATTGACCGGGGAGACCACATGTAGGCCTAGTCCACCCCAGTGGCGTCGCCATTTACAGTGACAGGGCTGAATGGAGTTTTCTTTTTCTATCAAAGTCTGCTTACCATTCCTAAGTCTTAGACTTAGAAGAAGATTTTGAATAGAGGCACTGGATTCCCATAGAGTTATTCACAGCGAATACGAGCTTTCCCCCGCTGACAAACAGAAGTTTTTTTTCTTTAGTGAGTGCTTTTTTTTTTTTTTTTGTCCAGCATTGAAATGCATCCACCATTAGGAGGTCAAAAGCCACTGTGGATACACATATCAGAGCATGGTTTGTGATTGGCGAGGTCTTTGTACAAATACTTACATCCACAATATTCGTAAAAATTGTACATACACATTTTGCTAAAATAAGATGAATTAAACAAAATACATGTTATTTTTTATTTAGTACTGACCTGAATAAAATATTTCAAGATGCTTATATATAGTCCGCAAGAGAAAATAATAGTTCAATTTATAACAATGACCCTGTTCAAAAGTTCTTAATACTGTGTTGTTACCTGAATGATCCACAGCTGTTTTTGGTTTTGTTTTGTTTTGTGATAGTTGTACATGAGTCACTTGTTTGTTCTGAACTGCCCCGCTGTTCTTCAGAAAAATCCTTCAGGTCCCACAAATTATTTGGTTTTCCAGCATCTTTTGCACATTTGAAACCTTCCTAACAATGACTGAATGATTTTTAGATCCATCTTTTCACACTGAGGACAACTGTGGGACTCTTATGGAACTATTACAAAAGGTTCAAATGCTCACTGATGCTCCAGATAGAAACACAATGCATTAAGAGCCAGGACGTGAAGATCAGGGTAAATATAACTTACTTTCTCTTCTGGGAAACATTTAAGTATCTTCTTTTGCTTCTGAAGGGCATTACTTAATAAAAGAAATATGATATTTAGGCAAAATAAGAAGAATGTACACATTGTATTCAAAAGTTTTCACCCCTGGCTCTTAATGCATTTTGTTTTTCCTTCTGGAGCATTTGTCCTGAACAGTAAAACTACCTGCTTCAGGTCTTACAAATTATTTGGTTTTCTAGCATCTTTTGCGCATTTGAACTCTTTCCAACAATGACTTTGATTTTGAGATCCATCTTTTCACACTGAGGACAACTGAGGGACTCAAACACAACTACTGCAAAAAGTTCAAACGGTTACTGACGCTCCAGCTGCATTAAGAGCCTGGAGGTGAAAACTTTTTGAATTTGAAGATCAGGGTAGATTGAACTTATTTTTTCTTCTGGGAAGTATTTTCTGTAGCTTCTAAAGGGTAGTACGAAAAATGTACACATTGTCATTCTGTTCAAAAGTTTTCACCCCTGGCTCTTAATACATTGTTTTTCCTTCTGGAGCATCAGTGACCATTTGAATCTTTTGTAATAGTTGCATATGAGTCCCTCAGTTGTCCTCAGTGTGAAAATATGGAACGTAAACTGTTGATCATCCAGGTAACAACACCGTATTAAGAATCAAGTGTATGTGAACTTTTTGAATTTTTATAAATTCAACTACTATTTACTATATGTAAACATCTTTTATGTGAAATATCTTTTTCAGGTGAGTACTAAAAAATAACATGCATTTTTTTTTTGGTAAAAAAATTAACATTTTGCAAAGTGTATGTACATTTTTGACCTCAACTGTATTTCTACATTCTACAAGATTTAACATTTTCAACTGGCTGAAGGAAGAACATATTTTAGGTGTTCTAATAATTAGATGATTAAAGAAAATGACAGTTATAAAGCATATTCTACAAAAAGCTAACCTTTTGAACATTAAATGCAACATAACAGCTAAAAATGGCCCTTTTGCAGTGTAGTTGAACAGAAACATAAGGTCGTTAAACATTGCATTAAAGCCATTTTCATCTACACCGTGCCAAACCAGAGCCAAAACATTTCAGCCTCCTATTTTGTCATTTTATAAAACCTTTTTATCTACTCGTCACAGTCCAGTGCCTCTTGGCTAACAACGCTTTGATCCCAATATCCATTTATCCTTTTATTATAAACAGCCTTTCTACAAAATAAAAGAAAACAGCGGTCTCACAATATATTAGGTGGCCTTAACTACTATGCACTTGCATTTAAATGAATCATTTTTTATTTATTTATTTTTTTTATTATTAAATTGACCCATCCCTTACACGAAAACCCACCCTTAAACCTATCCATACCATCAAACCTTTTTTTAAGATCAAGGGTAAACTCTACAGGAAAGTGGATTTCAAGGGCCAGAGCTGAGAACCTATCAAGCCTATGTAATAGAAACTCGTTTTATTTCTCTGATTAACGTTCCTTTGAAACTTTTCACAAGGTCTGAGGAAAAAAATTGCATCGACATTAAAGAAAAGTGTGTGACTTTAAACATAACAGCATCACTTACTAGACCATTCACGTTCTTAGTTTCAGTAAAACCGTTGTTTTTGTTGTTTTACCGGTTCCTGCTGATGTTTAATAATATAAGAGCAGGCGTCCATCCTGTTTATGCGAGCACAACGTTGCTGTGCTAGGTTCAGAGCTTTTTATTTCAGGCTTTGCACAGTGGAGGCCGTCCCCGTGGATGCTGGGAAGACGCGCTGATCATGAGCCATACCCATGTATCACAGTGTGCAGAAGCTTTTGGTCTGTAATAGAATCTGCAGTGGCGAAGAGGAAGGGGAGAAGGAATGAAAGCCCAGGCAGCTCTTTGGACTTGAATGAGCTTATTCATCTCTTCCTTTCCCACAGAATGCATTAGTAAGATTTAGATATGTTGGCTCTGAATTTTCAATACATGAAAATAAAATTACAGTGCGGCTGGGGAACATGCTTTAGATCTCTATGGAATAAATGTAAAGTAAAGAGACCAAGTCAGCTGCTCTTTAGACTGTATGATTAAAGAAAATGTGTATGATTTGGCGTTAAAGCGGATGATGTAGGCATAACGTATAGCTAGTCTTGCGAGCACCAAGTTTTGTTTACAGCAAAGGAAATCCTCCATCAATTTTCTTTAAAATTTTTGTTTGATACTTCTAATTTGTGACCGGTGTTTTGTTTACTCTTTCTACTCTACTCTACACTCTACTCTTTTGCGTTCGTCCTTAGTCATCTTCTGGAACGCCACACTGTTGAGAAGTTGGTGGTAGCTAGAGATTACGGTTTATAAAATTTTAAATATGAATATTTTTGAACTTAAGAAGAGTGTTAATTTCGTCAGCTATTTTCATTTTAGTCTTAATCTTAGTCCCGTAGTAAAATGTCCTTAATTTATTATCATATGTAGTCAGCCTTATCCTATTTAGTTTCTAGTCAAAAGTTAAAAGTCTCAACATTTTAGTCTAGTTTTAGTCAAAGAAAACCAAAAGTATTTAGTCTTGTTTTAATAAAAAATAATAATGGAAACTCCACATTTAAGCAATAAGATTTTTATTAATTAACCGTAAAGTAGGCTATTAATTTTTCAGTCATTTTTAATTTAGTCTTAGTCTTACATGTTACTTATCATATTTAGACAATTAACCTTGTCCTGTTTTTGTTTAGTCAAGTTTAAGTCAATGAAATGTATGAGGGTCATTCCTGGGATTCGGTAATATTTCAGCCCCCCAGAGTTTCTAAAGTGGTGGTTCACCAAAATGAATTGTTAGAAGCTTTTCAAAAAACTTTAGGATGCCCATTATAATGAATAAAAATAATTATTGCATTTTAATATTTTTAGCATAAAATAGTGTCTTAATATCTATCTTAAACCAAGCATTTCACTGAGTTAGTACTTTAAAAATTATTAACCAAATGTGCAGTGTCTGTGATTTATGTCAACAATGAAATCATTTGTTTGTGTTCCTTTCTTCTAAAAAATATTTTTCTAAAAAACTGCAAAATATTTGATAAAAAACAGACTTTAAAGTTATGTCCCTCAGTATGAACTCAACCCCGTCACACTGACAATTTTACGCTCATAATAATTTCGTCTCCACTCTTATGTGACATCATTTACCAGAAATGAACTCATCCAGGTCTCTTTAATAATTGTGCAAAAAATGGTTAGTAGAATCATACTTTTTATTCATATTTTTGAGACATGTTATAGTCAGGGAGGGTACTGTCAAGCTTAACAACTCAACCCCGTCACATAAAATTAAGATGGAAAATTATTACTTTTTTAGCATTTGATTTTTTTTATTCATAAGTATATACAATGTACTTATTTTATTGCAGTCATATATGGTCTACTCTGCTACACTACATGAGGAGCGGTGGCCATTTTGAGTAAAAAACCACAACCCCATCACAAATAAATTTATTTCTCATTGTATGGGGTTGTAAACTTGTGACAGGGTTAAGTTATTTGCTCCATTTAGTAATATTTTTAATGAAAAAAATCAAGTCATGTTTTCAGTAAAAATATATACATCAAAATCATGACAACACACAGAATTAGATAAAATCGAATTTTTAATGTAGTACCATCCAGATATGTTGACCCAGAAACAAGGGGATAAATAGAAACAAAACCAAAAATTTTAAATTAAAGCGTTCTATCCTTTAAATGTGTTACACCTTTTCATATTAATATTTTTAGAAAAATACAGGGATGACAATAAAAAAAACGTAGTAAAGTATTTCTTGCTGATTACTATCTGACATGTTAAGGGCTAAAACAATAAAAATGTGGTTTTAGTTGAAATTTTAAATTAAAAATGAAGAGAACATATAGACACAATTTGTATATTTTTAGCTTTAGTCCTATAAAAGTGGAAAATTATGATAAATGTTACTTTTTTCTAATCGTTAAATTGTTATCAGGGACACATGAGCAGTAGGTACATGTTTGTTTTATAACAATTTGTAAAATCCTTTTATAACCAATCCCATTTTGTCCTTTACGGGGAGAAAAAAAATTTGTCTAAAGCTGAAAACAATTGTAAATAATAAAAGGGTCTATACAATAATAGTAAATAATAATAATGTCTAAGGTGGGAAAATAGGATTTTTTTTTAGGTTTCATATGTGCCTAATGATGTGGGGTGTTTAGAAGTATATTCCACATCGTCTGGGGCGCTTCCACAATGAGGAGCGAGCGTGTGCGCATTGTTGCCAGATTGCTTAAAATAAGCAAAACATCAGGTAGAAAGTGTATTTATGTAACAGTGAAGCTCTGATTGTAGGATTTGAACTCTTGATATAAATCATGGGGTAGTTTTCATTTTTGGGTGAACTATCCCTTTAAGATGAGAATTGCATAGATAGATGGACATGTACTTGTCTATATTAGTAGCTGATGTTACTCCGGTGTACTGAACTCAGTGTACTTCATGTCTATTGTGTGTTTAAATTCAGTCCTTGGCAGACTGTCAGCCCAATAACATGCAAGGACACTGACATATTTTTCTTGCTTTAACTCATGGACTACTGAATAGGGTTCTGCCAGACTTTAACACATGAACAAAAGATGTAGCTGTGTCAGTATTGAGCACAACATTGCCCTGGTGTGATAAACAGACATTCCTGAAAAACAAAGTTTAACTTTTGAAAACCTATTATAGCAAAACTGCATCTTGTATTTCAAAGCAATTAAATAATACTTTAGTATTATTATCACAGTAGCTGACACTTTGAACTGCATTCCAGAGACAGTTGTAGGGGGAAAAAACAAATTGAATGTTATTAAAGTTGCACAGCAAGGTCACTGTGACACCAACGCTTCTCCAACATAATTGGATTATTTGAACTTTAATATGCTTAGTTGTTGAAAATGGATGACTCAATGGATGACTTTTTTTAATTTTACTCCGAATTTAGAAAAAACAGTAGCAGAAATGCAGTGGTGGACCTTGGTGGTCAATATCGTTTCTACATTCAGATAGATGAGCCTGTTCAGATTTTTTGTGTTGTCATAAAAAGAAAATGTTTTTTGTCATAGCTTTATAAAGCTAACAAGATTCACCCAAGTTCACCCAAAAATGAAAATTAATTTACTCACCCATAATTTACTCACCCTCAAGCCATCCTAGGTGTATATGACTTTTTTCTTTCAGACTAATACAACTGACCTATCGCTAAGCCCCACCCATAGAACGCAGAGGAGCCAATGGCAGTTGAGTATCAGCTGCACGGATTTGGAACTCAGACATCTGTAGGTTGCAGCACCATAGAGAAACATTGGTAGATCCGAAGCTCTCGTCTAGTGTGTTTATGCTACAAAAATAGTAAAACAAAGTGCCTGAGGTATCTGTAACACTGATTCTAGGTATCCTGAGAGGATTGGCAATGGAATTTGGAATTGATTTTATTATTTAACGTTTATTTTCTGGTTGTCATACTCTCATTAAGTGGCCTTTTTCATCTGCTCAAGCAGGTAATGTCTGTAAATATCGTTAATATCTCTAGCTAAAACTAGTTAACGTTAAAGTTAGTGAGTCCATGCTAATGTACAATTCTCACATCATGTGCCTTGTAGGTCAAAAACACATAAACGAAGGTCTACATTTCAGTGCCTCCCCATATTAAACTGGTTAAATGTAAAATAATTAATCTTACATTGCGGTACATGAACAGTGTTGATCCTGGATGTTGTCATCTGCGATTGTGACGATGGTAACATGAGATTTCTTCTGTTTGCATTGCAATCTGTAAACCCCTGATTTCAAATTAATCATGTTACACACCATATTTATTTTAAAATCATTTATATATCTCTACGGCATATTAAAGCCCTACTTGAATGCTCCTCAACAAGAGGTGGTCCTTTTATGTTCAAAATTGATCAAAAACATCTTCTGACAAGATTTCACGCTGACAGCTGTCATTGTAAGACAGTGGGAAACTCTGTTTGTTTGTCCGAGGTAGCAACAGTAACTAAGGGTGGTGGGGCTTAGCGATAGGGCAATCGGAGATATATTAAATAATGTCCTGCCTCTTCCAAGCTTTATAATGGCAGTGAATGGGTGTTGAGATTTTGAAACCCAATAAAGTGCGTTCATCCATCATAAAAAGTACTCCACATGGCTCCAGGAGGTTAAAAAAGGCCTTCTGAAGTGAATCGGTGTGATGAAGAGCCACTCTCTCGCTACAGATTACCCTTTATAAAGTTTTAAATATGGATATTTTCATACACAAACGCATTGATTCACTTCAGAAGGCCTTTATTAACCCTCAGATCCACATGGAGTACTTTTTATGATGGATGGACGCACTTTGTTAGGCTTCAAAATCTCAACAGCCATTCACTGCCATTATTAAGCTTGGAAGAGCCAGAGCATTTGTTAATATATTGCCAATTACAATCGTCTGAAAGAAGAAAGTCATGTACACCTAGAATGGCTTGAGGGTGAGTAGATCATGGGGTAATTTTCATTTTTGGGTGAATTATCCCTTTAAATAAAGTTTGAGTGGACTTAAATATGATTTTTATACGCAGTGACTAAACAAAGCATAATTAATACCAGTGCTTGGATTGGATTAAATGACATGATAGGATTTCCTGCTTCCTTCCCTACAATTTTTTTTGAGACAATAGTGACATACTGTATCATTCATCTCTCTACTGTAAGCTATTTTTTTTTTTGACAGCCACAGCATATGCTCATTGATTCTCATTGCCTCATCCGACTAAAATGTCCATTAAATACTTAATGCCTCGGGATGTCAAAAAGGGCGTCATTATGAATATTATGAAATTTATGATTCACATTCGTTATTTTTTAAAAGCTGTTCTTTTAAGACCGGTTTCCCTTCACAGCTTCCCAAATTACCCATTAACATATTAATCAATCATCTGTGATTAATAGTAGACTGGACTCTTAAGGCACTTGAGACAGTAAAAGCAAGTAAGGAAAAAGAGTAAAAATAGTTTAGAGTCCAAAGGTAACAAGAGAAGTAGAGCATGTCTTTCAAACTTTCAAACGTCTCTTCAAAAATAAATACAAAACTAGGCCAAGAGGTACATCAGGTGTAGAAAATGATGTGTTGAATGTAGGTGCATTTAACAAATGAAGCCAGACGTAAAGACTTCTAGTGCACCAAGCGTGAAAGTCTTAAATCATCTCATTTGCGCATTGCCTCAAATGGACATTCTATTGTACAAAAGATTTAGCGTTTTATTAAAAAAGCCCCAGCTGGAACCTTGTACAGTCCTCAGGCGAAGATAACGGGGGAAGCCTGATTTTCTTCTTCTTTTGGTGGCAGCGGCGGTTTGAGAGAGAGAAAAAGATGCTCTTGATCTACTGCAGTGGCAGAATAAACAACCAAATGAGCAAAGTGACATTTTGCTTTCACTCTGGGCATGTTGAAATATTTAAACTCTTTCAAAATGATATTCAAGTTTTCATTCGATGAGTACACAGATGGTGGATGCACAATTTAGCCCCATCAGGCTGATCGAACGTGCATTGCTGCTTTGTTGATATAGTGGAGCTTCTGTGTTTGGGCCATACACCTTTCTTATTAAATACAGGAAGCGTATTTAATCATTTAATTCTTTTTATATTTGTATGTGCATTTTCTAGCAGACTTTCATTTGGATTGGTTAGTGAAATCTGATTATTGTGGCTACACTGTTAAATTTCTGATATTTTGGTTTCTGGTTTAAGTTATACAGCCTCAGGCTATAAGTCAACAGACTGAATCTTTACCAAAGAGCTTTAATGAATGTGCAAGGACTGAATACAGAGGAATAAAAGCTCTATCTATAGTCTCTATGGACTTGGGTTTACTTTAGTGCAATTGAAATTGTGTGGAGTGGTTGCTCTACCATGTAAAAGTCTCAGTAGGGCTTTAAAGGTCAAAGACTGTTATTTCTCAGGTTTTGTCTTGAGAGTGCAAATCAGAGGATCCATACATCATTCTCATGACAAAGGTTCAGTTTTTCCAGACATACACATACACATCTCATACAAAAACTTTTTTTTTCATTTGAACTGTATAAAGTCCATAATCTTTATTATTTTTTTCAACTAACTATGAAGCTATATAAAATAACTATAAGGTAAAACTATACATTTATAGTTAAAATTGTTTTGTGATATTGTAGATGATTAAATAACAGCATTTCACTGTCTTCCTAGACATACGTTTTTGAGACGTGACTGTACAAAATAATAATAATAATTAAATACATAAAATTAAAACAATCAATCAAATTAATTAAATTAAATACAAATAAAAGACTTTCGAAAGAAGTTGATGAAAGGTATCTCTAAGAAATATGATTAATAATAAATATTATTTAAATTAAGTTTTTATTTTATTTTAAAATATTGTATTTATTTGAAGAGAAGTCAGAGCATATACTGAGCATTATTTCATCAACTTCTTTCACAAGTAATTTTATTTTATTTATTCTATTTCATTTTATTTTATTTCATTTCATTTTATTTAGTTTTTATTTTGTATATTGAGAATTATTTAGGTGTAAAATATTATTTAATCAAGCAGTGAAGCATAATTTAAAACAAATTAATAGCTTTGCCTTTTAATTGCATATTTCAAACAACTAAATCTAAACAAAAAATATTAAAATGGCTTTTTTATGGAATGTATAGTTAATCCTTTAATGTAAAAAATAGCAATTATTTCTTAGAGATTATTTCTTGGTCATATTTCTTAGAGATACCATTCATCAACTTCTTTGACAAGGCTTTATTTTATTTTATTTTATTTTATTTTATTTTATTTTATTTTATTTTATTTTATTTTAGAGAGGTCAGAGAATATGTTGAGTATTATTTAGATGTGGAAGATGTGGAATATTATTTAATCAAGTAACAAAGCATAAGTTAAAGCAGAAATTAATAGCTTTATCTTTTAATTATATGAAACAACCAAACCTAAACAAAAATATTAAATTGGCTTTTTATGGAATTTATAGGTGTTTCTTTAATTATTTAATTAAAATATTAATTATTAGTCATATTTCTTAGAGATACCTTTCATCAACTTCTTTCACAAGTATTTTATGTGTATTTAATTTAAATCCTTATTATTTTATTTTATTTTCTTTTATCTTTTATTTTATTTTTTTTTATTTAATTTTAAAAGAAAAGTCTGAGAATATATTGAGTATTATTTAGATGTGGAAGATGTGGAATATTATTTAATAAATGAGCAAAGCATAAAAACAGAAATTAATAGCTTTATCTTTTAATTACAGTTTTCAAACAACTAAACCTAAACGTTTTATGGAATTTTTAATTCATTTTGAACATACCAATTATTTGTCATATTTCTTAGAGATACCTTTGTATGAAAGATGTGAAATATTATTTAATCAAGTAATAAAACATAATTTAAAACAAATGAATAGCATTTTAATTACATTTCAAACATCAAAATCTAAACAAAAGTATTCAATTAGAGATACCTTTAATGAACTTTTCACGAGTCTTTTTATTTTTATTTATTTTTATTTTATGAAGAGAAGTCGGAAAATATGTTGAGTATTATTATTTAGATGTGGAAGATGTGAAATATTATTTAATCAAGTCACAAAGCGTTAAAACAGAAATGAACAATTTTATCTTTTAAATACATGTTTTTAACAACTAAACCTAAACAAAAAATATTCAAATGACTTTTTATTGGAATTTATAGTTAATTTATTAAAAAAAATCGATAAGAAATATGCTTAATAAGAAGTCTTTTAAATAGTATCTAATTTAATTTGTTTTATTTGTCGTACCGTGAAGTCTGAATTATTTCGTTATTTACTCATGTACAATATCGCAGAATAATTTAAAGCATGAATTTATAGCTTTATTGCTTCATTTAGTTACTGATTCCATATATCATAACAAAAAAATGAATGAATAAATAAAATGTATAGCTAGTTCTTTACTTGAAAAAAGTATTTTTTTTTTTGATTATTAGTCATGTTTCATAGAGCTACCGTTCATATTTTTTTCACAAATCTCTGAATTATTGAATGCTGATGTGCAGCGTGCAGAAAAGATGGTTGAAGAGCTACTTTTTTTTTTATTGCCTGTGGGCGAATGAATGCATGTTTCACATATGGAGGCTGCAGTCCAGCGAAATAAAACAGTCCACATTCTCTCTCTCTCTACCTCTTTTTCATATTGTGCCACAAGGGACAGAAGTACTTTTATGAAATAGGGCTTTTTTCAGCTCTTCTCACAGTGCATATGATTCAAACACAGTTGAAATGACTAATGGGAAATAATCCACACTCTTTCCATTGCTTCATGACATTTGTCTTTTGGGGTTCATTACTATATACGTGTGTATTTGTGTGAGTCGTTCAACTGTGTTGTAGTTTAATTTCGGTGGTTTCCTGTGTTTGTCTGAAGGGTCTACATTTGGAAAGCCACATAATTTTCTGATTTTAAGCTTTTTCTTTTCTTTCATACATAATAGCAAAGTATTGCTTTTGATTAGGTCTCCAATCAAAGATCAGAATTTTCTCAGAAAGTATTTTCTGGTAAGTACTTGAATATAATTTCAAGAAAGCAGCTGAAGACCACACGGTCTATGTTTTCTTGAAAGCAGGGTAATTACTTTTGAAAATCCGGTATCACTATAAAATAAGAACTTTCCATAGTGTAACTGACCAAGAAAATAGTATATGATGGAAACCATGACACTAACTGTGAGGTATTAGCGTCGCTATGGTTAGTAGAACCGAATGTGTCCAGTTGTTATTGTCATAACCCCTCTACTGAATTTCAATATTGCATTTCTCAAGATTAGGAGAGAAAGATTAGCTGTATCCGTCTTGTGGTGAATAATGCGTCCGGGCGCTCAGATGTGGCTCAGCAGTAATGAGCTCAATAATGCAAAAATAAATAAACACAGCCTCGGGGTTCAAACCGGCCGCCGCTGTCCTTGGATCAGAGAGATTGGAGGCTGGAAATGCCCTGTGTAATGTGATTTGTCATAGATAGCGAATGGGTCCAAGGGCACCAGAGCTCTGTCCTCTTATAAGACACACTAGGGCTGTGAGTGATCCACTGAACATTTAGGATATATAGTAGTTTTGTTGGTCATTCATTAAGCTGTGATGTTGATTTAGTTTTGATTTGGCCATTAAGTTTCCTAAGGAGAGTTTCATTAGATTAGTTTTATGATTCTGCCTGAATTAAACTTCAGTAGCCAAAATGCTGTTGGTGAGTTTCATTCATTTCGGTGAATTATTTCATGTGAATCATTTCAAGAGTTTGATTTAATAATTAAGAAATGTTTCATTAGATTCGTTTTATAATCCTTCCTGATTTAATTGAATAGAACAATGAAAATCCAAAAGTTGAGTTTGATTCATTTCTATGAATCATTTTCTATAAAGTTTTTGAGTTTGAATCATTTCAGTGAATCGTTTTAAATGAGTCATTTCAAACTTTGATTTAATAATTAAGCACTTTATAATACCTAGGGGAAGTTTAATGAAATTAGTTTTATAATTCTTCCTGATTTAAACTTCATTGGCAAAAAAAAAAAAAAAAAAAAATCAAAAAATCAAATCAAATCCAATCAGAATTAAGTTTGATTAATTTCTATAAATCATTTTCTATGAAGTATTTGAGATTGATTCATTTCAGTGAACTGTTTCAAATGAGTCATTTCAAAACTTTAATTTAATAATTAAGCTCTTAAATACATAAGAAAAGTTTAAATATATATAATTTCATGATTCTTCCTGATTTAAAAAAAAAAATCCAGTCAGAGTTGGTGAGTTCGATTAATTTCCATGAATCATTTTAAATGAATTGATTCAAAGCTTTGAAAGAGTCCTAGAGAGAGTTTCATTAGATTAGTTTTATGATTATCTTTTTTTTTCTAAATTTAAAGTAGTCAAAATGCCGTTTAGAGTTGTTGATTTCGGTTAATTTCAGTTGAATAATTTCCAAACTTTGATTTAATAATTAAGCTTTTAAATTCGTACGGATAGCTTAATTACATTAGTTTCATGATTTTTCTTGATTTAAATGTCCTTGGCAAAAAAAATATAAAAAATAATAATAAAAAATCTGAGTTGATGAGGTCTATTCATTTTTATAAATGAATCAATTTCAAATGAATCAATTTAAAAAGGAGTTTTTCATTAAATTAGTTTTATGATTTTATTTCCTGATTTAAACTTCAGTAGCCAAAATTTTGTGACGATTGATGAGTTTGATTCATTTCAGTGAATTACTTCGGTGAACCATTTCAAACAAAACAAAAACTTTGATTCAATAATTCAACTCTCAAATAATTTATTTGATTATTCAGAAAATTCTCCATTTGTTTTGATATAGTTAACTAAACTAAACTAATACTATAATCATTTTCAGTAACTGAAATAAAATAAAATAAAATATGAATTATAAAAAAAATAAACTTTAATTTGAAAGATAAAAATTCGAAAGACTAAAATTACTAAAACTGAATTTAAAATGCCTTAAAGCTATATCAAAATATCTAACAATACAATATCAATTTAAACCTAACCTAGCATTAAACCTTTTGAATGCAACTGGCTCAACTTGACTCTTTGATTCAGATGATACCTATTCACCTTTTTATGTTAAGAAAGTATTGAAATGTAATTGAAAACAATGTTTCATCTATTTGAAAATGTGTCAAAGTCCATAAATGGTCACACATCCAGTCACAAAAGACACTCAGTTCAAAGGCATCGAGCAAAACTCACTGGAAGGTCAGAGTAACATTTTCACCTCGCTCTGAAATTTCTAATTTGCTAACTCTTTCATGTTTGCAGTATGTGCAAAGGAAAGCAGGAGACCTTGTGCACAGCAGCTGACCTCCCGTTGTTTAGAAGACACGGGATAATTGGAGCCTTGGGCCGGAAACTAGTAGAAGGTACTGACAGGTTTAGTCTGACATATGTCTCACTTAGCGCTTCATACTCCTGACACAATACAAGCTAATTACTACATATTTCTGCTCCTAATTAAACCTCACTAATATGATGTAATTACAACTCTGCCCATGAGGAAGTGAGGTTAATTTTGGTTTGCTAAATAAAGACTAAACAGAGTCTAGGTAATCACCTTGGCCTATGAAGTGGAAGTCTAAGTGATCATCCATTATTTAACTTGGCTCTAAACCGTGTGTGTTGTGCTGCCGCGTGATAATTGGAGGTGCCGAGGGTTCAGCCAGGCGAAACTTATTAGCACACTAATTAGTTAAGTCAGCTTTACCACTGGGGGTTTCTGTGTATCTCTTTGTTTGAAATTTCTCCTTTAAACTGACTGTGTTAAAAATCTTTCACCTTCACTTTATCTCATCTTTGCTGCTTTATTCTTGTTTGGTGGCTGGTCAGTTGTCAGTAATGACAGGACTGTTTACTGTGCTGTCACTGCTGTTTATGACATGTGACATGAACATGTTTCCAGTTGCATGCTAGCATACTGCTATTATTAGTTCTGCAGTGTGAAGTATGTATAATATGTATCAATTCATCTGTTGGTTATTTCTAACTGAACGATTGAATATTACAGGTTGAAAGGGCAAAATATGTAATACAAAATAATAAAAAGTGTAGTGTGATGGATGAGGAGTTTCAGTTATGATGAATTTACAGTATTGTTTTGAAAAAGATAGTTGTGCTTCCTTTCTGATACACTATATTGCCAAAAGTATTGGGACACCCTAAGTTTGACTACTTTAGTAATTTCCATGAGTACTAATCTTAATGTTTAAGGATATAATGATATTCAAAGGAATTGTGTCCTCCTAATTTTATAGCAGAAGTTTGGACAGGACCCTTTTTTATTCTAATATGACAATATCTCTGTGTATAAGGCAAGGTTCATAGAGAAATGTTTGGTTGAGTCAGTGTGGAAGAACTTGACTGGTCTGCATAAAGCCAAGTCCAAATCCCAGCTGAACACTTCTGGTGTGACTTTAAATGCAGACCTTGAGCCAAAAACTCAGACCAAACACTAGTGCTCCGTGATTAATAGTATCACAATCGTGATGTCAGCATATGACAGGAAAATGTTGCGATTATATTAAATAAATAAGTGTGTGGACTTGAGAACACATGCTTTTTGAGAACAGTTTGCAGATTTTCCACTAACAAAAGAAAAAAAGTTTGGACAATTTTATATCTAGTTTTTTTTTTTTTTTTGAGTTTATAGAGAGTATGTTACATGCTGCATAAGTGCCCCTGTTTGTTTGGACAAAATGTTTAAAATATCATATTTTTGTGAAAATGTGCATGTTTTTATTTATTTATTGTTATTAAGACAAAATAATTAGCCCCTTAAAAAATGTTTCATTTTTTTTCAAAAAAACTCCCAAGTGTTGTTTAACAGAAAGACGATTTTATCAACACAGCATTTTTAAACATAATACTTTATTCAGGAAGCTTTTAGGGTTTGTAATACAAATAGAAATAAATGTATAACCAAGAATTTTAAAAAGTCTACTGGTCAAAATTATTAGCCCTCTGATGTTAATAGTATCCCTTTTGCTTGATAACAGCCTTTAGTCGTTTGCTGTAGTTCTCAACAAGTTTCAAGCATGTCTCCTGAGGAATGACAGCCCATTCTTCTTTAGCAAATCTCTCAAGCTTCCTCCAGATTTGTTGGTCTTCTGGCACAAACTCTAGACTTTAGTGTGCCCCACAGATTTTCTATTGGATTCAAGTCTGGGCTTTGTCAAGTACACTCACTTTGCTCATTTGGAGGTATTTCTTCACCAGAAGTGAGGTATGCTTTGGGTCGTTATCATGCTGGAAGACAAAATGTCGACCCAAACCAAGTTTTCTTACAGACTGAGGTTGTCTTTCAAAATCATCTTATAGTCTTCCTTTTTCATGTTTCCTTCAACCCTGACGAGATTCCCAGTTCCAAACGCACTGAAACATCCCCACAGCATTATACTCCCACCACCATGTTTCACTGTGGGAACCGTATTCTTGGGTTGAATGCCTCTCCCTTCTTTCTCCAAACATAGGCAACATCTCTATGGCCAAAAAGCTCTAGTTTTGTCTCATCTGACCAAAGGACATGTTTCCAGTATGCATCACATTCCCCCAGGTTGTCCTTTGCAAACTTCATTCTAGCTTGGAGGTGTCTCTTCTTCAGAAGTGGAGTCTTTCTTGGTCGGCAACCTTGCAGTTCATTCTTGTGCAGGGCTCTAGTGACTGTCTTCGTTGAGACATCAGTTCCAGACTTGTCTAGGTCATTCACTAGTGTCTTGGCAGTTGTTTTTGGGTCTTTGGAAACCTCTCTCACTAGTTATCTTTCCAAAGTTTTTGAAATCTTTGGCTTCCTGCCTCTGCCCATCTTGTTCTCCACTGTGTTGGTCTCTTTAAACTTCTTGATAATGCATCTCAATGCAGTTCTTGACACTTGAAAATGCTTTGATAAATGTGTGTATCCTTCTCCATCTTTATGAGCATTAATAATTCTTTCTCTCAATTCCAAACTAATTTCTTTTGTCTTTGCCATGATGACAGTGCATATTATTTTACTAGTTGTTTCGCAAGATACTAATCCTCAGCTTAAAGAGGAATTTAAAGGTTAATTAGGTTAATCAGGCAAATAAGGTTAATATGGCAAGCCATTGGACAACAGTGGTTTGTTCTATAGCTAATCAAACTAATAATTTCTTAAGGGGGCTAATAATATTGACCTTAGCAGTTTTTTATTTATTTATTTTTTAATTATTTTATTCAAGCAACTATAAGAAATCAGAAAACATTCTCTTGCTCTGTTAAACATCACTTGGGAAATATTCTAAGAAAAATGTAAAATTTCACGGGGGGGGTAATAATTTTGTCTTCAGCTGTAGCTATACTTTTGAGAAGTTTACATTAACCCATTAACCATTAATTTTACATATTTGGGTCTTTAGCAACCCTGACCTATATATCCAGCACGGATGGACCTCTAACTTCTGGAATAGCAAAAACTCTCTTAATATTTTAAGAACAATTACAGAAGAAGAAAATAAGGCATATTTCGTTACCTTTTGAAACTTAGAAGAATTCAATTTGAGCAGAATTTTACGATCGCCGTCACCCTCAGAATGCACTTGAACAGTATATTCAGCATCTGGCTCATATTCGCGATTTCAACCATCTTCTCAAAGCTTTTGTTTTCAATGACTTCAAAATCAATATTTTAATTGCACAAAAAATAAACGTACACTATTACATACCTTGGGTCTCTAGCGACCCTATACACTTTTTACAAAAAAAAAACAAAAAAAAACAGAAAACAGGCTTTTATGTCTTATTTTTATTGTTATATTGTTTATAATGAATAGATTGAAGAATACTAAGAAAGTTGATGTCAAACTTGAAAAAAATGTTTCAGCATTATTACTAACCTGTGTGTGCATTTTCCTTAAAAACCCATCAAGTTGACTATCACATCACATATCGCAATATTGACCTCAATAATCGCAATATGAACTTTTCTCAAATCGTGCAGCCCTACAAACACCAATGACTTGGATACAGTCATTTTAGACACTTCCAAAACTGAAGCAACATAGATGGAAATACAGTTTTTAAGTACACAAATTATGCTTCCATCTTTGTTGCTACAGTTATGGAAGTGCCTTTTTCTGTTCTAGAGAAGGGGGTGTCTCAGTACTTTCGTCAATATAGTGCATGTACAAGTCATTGGTGTTTGTTGATGAGTTTTTGGCTCAAGGTCTGCATTTAAAGTCAGTAATTTACAGTTAGTAATTAAAATACAATTTAAAAGTATAACATATTGTGTTTTTGAAATAGAAATGTGCCACTGATGGAGGTTATCACATAGTGATAATAAAATGAGTTGATTATTATCATTATGCTTTCCTGTTTTACAAATTGTTTGCCATACTTTATCCCACACAATGCACCGAGCTTTACTTTATCTTCATTTACAGTCTTTTGTGACTTTTTTTGATTGGCTAATGTTAAAACACGTTTTTATCATTTTTAAAATTGGACTAAAATGCAATCATTTTTTTTTTCCAAAATGATAAATGGATGTTGCCTGCTGAATTAAACATGCAATGTGACATAAAGGTACCATTGGATAAAAATAAAAAAGATTTTAAAAAAGAAAGCCAGGTTTGTGCTGCTTGTTTGCGGGGTTGCACAATTTATCCACAATTTTGTGGCTATAATAATTATTATTATATTAATATAAGAAATATTACTAATAGAATATATTTTAAAAAGTAAAAAATTAAATAAAACTATGAGTATTTAAGAAAAATAATATAATAATAATAATTTTATTTACTTTAAGGCTGTACATTTATAATACTAATATTCATGCCTTAAAATACATCACAATATAAAAATAATAAAATGACAAAAGCACATCAGTTATTAAATGTAAAACTAAAAGCTAAAAAAAAGCAAAGCTAATTAAAAATATTAATAAATACTATAATAGTATGCAAATAATACTAAAATAACACTGGCCCATGTAGCAATGATCTCATATTAAAATGTTTTACTACTAATTTATGTAGGTAATTATTGCTGATTTATTACTGATGTAATTACTGCGATTATTTATCAATATGGCTATAACATAATAAACATAATAAAGGCTCAACTTTACTCTGATTCAAATTTTTGAAGTTTGATTTTGAATGATTTTGATAAGTCATATACAGGTAAAGCCTTCACATCTATTTGAAAATGCCTCAAAATCCATAAACACATCTAGTTGTCAGGAAAAGATTCAATGATGCCAGTTCAACAAGAGCAAAACTCAATTTCTTTATTTTATTATGATAAAAAGTAAAATAACTCACAAAGGCACTAACGAAAATAATAATAATAATAAAAATACATTTCTTAATCTAGTCTGAACACGGCCAATGGCAAATATTTAATCTATGTTGCATTATATTCTGAAACTGAAGGCCAAACTCAAAGGTTCCTACTCAAATACTAATTTCAGCTACACAGTGCAAGGAAATAATTGTCATCTATTATCCTATTTCTGTTTATAGCATTCTAGAGAGTACATCTGCTCCCGGCATTTATCTTGAGTGCTTGAAGCATTTAAAGTACTTGCTCTTTTATTAGGATTTTTCACTGCATACATAGCAGGACTCAGATTTTCGCATCGAAGCATTTGTTGTTCTCCAGTTAAAATTAAAAAGGATAGATAGATAGATAGATAGATAGATAGATAGATAGATAGATAGATAGATAATGCATTTTGTAATCTGTCTGAAGTAGATTTGACATTTCCACTCACTAACAAATATGTCAGAACATGTTCATAAATATTTAATGAGAGACTGGACACTCAGAAGGTTACCCAGCAACATCTGCATGACCCATTTAATATTCACGCAGTATGCTTTAATTTTGCATTGGGGCATACATACTGGATGCCATTTATAATGGAGCAGAATGCACAGCTGAGACATAATTTGCATATAAGGTCAGATGAATTATGCCGTTTTGATGACATTATAGTTTATTGTTTCCAATTTTTTAAAAGAGACCTATTATGCCTCTTTTACAAGATACAATATAAGTCTCAGGCGTCCCCAGAATGTGTCGGAAGTTTCAGCTCAAAATAATTTGAAAATGCCTATTTTGAGTGGAAGCAGAAATGTCTCTTTAAAGGAACACTCTATTTTTTTCCCATTTTCCAACTCCCCTAGAGTTAAACAGATGTGTTTTACTGTTTTTGAATCCATTCAGTCGATCTCCGGGTCTGCCGTTAGCACTTTTAGCATAGCTTAGCATAAATCACTGAATCAGATTAGACCATTAGCATCTCGTTCAGAAATAACCAAAGATTTTCTATATTATTCCTATTTCAAACTTGAATCTTCTGTAGTTGCATTGTGTACTAAGACAGACAAAAAAAGAAAAGTTGCGATTTTCCAAGCTGATATGGATAGGAACTATACTCTCATTCCGGCGTAATAATCAAGGAACTTTGCTGCCATACCATGGGTGCAGCAGGCGCAATGATATTATGCAGTGCCTGAATATAGTCCCCAGCTATTTTACTATTACCTTAGTGGCTTAGTGCTGGTCAAGTTGGAAGTTACCTAGCTGGGGACTATTTTCAGGTGCTGCGTCATATCATTGCACTTGCTGCACCCATGTTTCCTGATAATTACACCAGAATAAGAGTATAGTTCCTATCCATATCAGCATGGAAAATCGCAACTTTTCATTTTCTGTCGGTCTAAGTACACAATGTAACTACAGAAAAGCCAATTTTTAAATAGGAAAAATATCGAACTCTTTGGTCATTTTTGAACGAGATGCTAATGGTCTAATCAGATTCAATGATTTATGCTAAGGTATGCTAAAAGAATGCATTAAAAATGGTAAAACTCATCTGTTTAACTCTAGGGGAGTTGGAAAATTGTTGTGAAAACAAAATGGCGGCACCGTGGGTGAAAATGTGCAGATTAAAAGGGGGTGTTATTATTTTAAGATCCTCTTTCTACGCGAAATCTGACACGCTTGTGGAAAAAAGGCTTACCAAAATAAATTTACTGGATTGTCCTTTTTCACGTTTTTGGGTAGATGCAACGGCGACCCTATTATACCACTTAAACGTAAAAAGTTAGATTTTCATGATATGACCCCTTTAATATCTGTAGAGCCCTGCATAGGCTGATGTATCTCAGTGAAAGAACTCACCGAAAACACTCACAGCCTAGAAGTTCATTTCAGTTGTACATCTGGGGTACAGCTTGTGTCAGCCAGTTTGACTACGAGAAAATCAAAGCTCATCCTCAGGCAGCTCAAACGTAGCCTCGCAATAGTGGTAAAAAGCTGCCATTTTTAGTTTTCTGAGGTGTTAAACACAAAACATGCCTTTATATCTAAAAAAGAGATCCCTTACTTTTGCAAATTGCTCTGTTTCCGAGAACTTCCTCCTGGAGAATCTGCTACTTGCGCATTATTTGCTGAAATATGAAACTTAGGTTTCATTTCTGTATTCAGAAAGCATTTATTTGATCCTTGTTTTTGTGTGGATGACTTGTTTTGCTTATGGCTTAGACATGTGTGACCCTGGACCACAAAACCAGTAGCATGGGTATATTTGTAGCAAAAGCCAACATCAAAATGATTGATTTTTAAATTTATGATAAAAATCATTAGGATATTAAGTAAAGATAGTGTTCCATTATAGTTTCCTACCGTAAATGTATCAAAAAGTCATTTTTAATTAGTAATATGCATTGGCAAGAAATTTAGACAACTTTAAAGGCAATTTTCTCATTATTTAGATCAGGGGTGTCCAAACTACGGACCGCAGGCCATTTGCGGCCCGCTATCAGTCCTGTGGCGGCCCGCGAGGGATTTGTAAAAAATATATGAATCTGCAGAGGTGGGAGAAGTACGTCCGTTTTTATCTTGCCTTCTTATCTTGGAAAACATGGAAATAATTTATCGTTGTATCTGGCAAAGATATGAAAATGGATACAGTACTGTATTTTCTGCATTACAAATCGTGTTTTTTATCATCTGAAACGTGCTGTGATTTCCAAGGTGATTTATAAAGTGATCAAGGTTAGGAATTGGTGACGAATGAGAAAAGGCAAGTGAATATTGTGGATTTTCCTGCGATCACGCCACTAGTTTCAGTTTTTTCATTTTAAATATTTAGGCTGGGCGTTTATAATAAATGTTTACAGTGAATGCCACTCTAATTTGTTTGTTATTTACTTATATTTTAGTTCCCTTTACTGTTCTGAACACTGCTAAATGTACGCTATTTTTTTGTAGAGTGAGGGGAATTAAATTCTGGTTTCTAATGTTTGTAAACATTTCATTTATTTTACATTATTTCTGAATGAAATGATAAAATGTGTCTTATACATCAATCTACAATAATGCAATTTATCTGTGTGTCATAAAGTGCTCATAAAAATTGTTCAAAAATGGTACAAGAATAGAACTGCTATGTACAAGTATATGAACAGACAGTACAGTCGTGTTAATTTGGAATTAAAAAAATAATAATAATAATAATCAAAGCTTAATTTGTCATTAGCATATTTTACGGTCCCTCACTTAATGTGGAAAACTTGATGTGGCCCTCGAGTCAAAAAGTTTGCCCACCCCTGATTTAAATTTTTTGCACCCTAAAAATTCAGATTTTTAAACACTTGTTATAGCTTTCATTTTTGAAAAATTGACCCTTATGACTGGTTTTGTGGTCCAGGGTCACATATTTAGCCGAATGTTCAAGCTGAATTTTTCCATACAATATAAGTGTATGAGGATCATTGGAATAGGCTGCATTAACTTTGCAGTTATCACTATGTTTGTTATAGGGCTGGGCAAAAAAAACAGAACAGAGTTTTCGATTAATCTTTTTTTTTTAAATGACGTTGATACGATATCTATTCTCAAAAGCCGTGAATCGATCTTTTCCTGTATTTATTACAGCAAGCATTTAAAACAAGATCTGATCAATGTGAATCTTGTCATTGGTCTTCTCCACTAGAAGACACTCTCTTATTTACCTATATGCGTGATCCACAATCCACAGAAGCATTTGATATCACACATAAAGGCGCCGTTATTTCCGCAATGAATGAATGAATGAATGAATGAATGTTGAATGGCGTGACGCACTGTTTTGTTTACTGCACATAATAAAGCTTGGACGACATTTGCAGTGTTTTTAGCTTCTGCCGTCTCTATATATGACCATATGCAGGGATTGAAATTAACTTTTTCACTCACCAGTAAACGGCCATTCATGATTCCTACTAGCCAAAAACAAACATTATATTTATTTATTATTGATATTGATTTTATCAATAAATATTTCACAGAATTGTGCAAATATCTTATCTTAAGGACTACTGTGGACTCAAACTTTCAGATATTCTTCATATTCTCTGTGGTCAGTTCACAGCAGTGATAGAAATTAATCTTTTCCAATAAGTTTAAATTGATTTTTTCAATTTTTTGGGCACTTTCACCTTTATAAAACCATAAAAGTGTTTATCATCCTTTGAATCTAATTCTAAAATGTAATCAGTTATTAATAATAATGCGATTGAACCGGATCATTTTAACGCTTGATTCATTCACGGATAATCGTCATATTTCTCAGAGATGCAAAACAGTGCTGTGGATGTGTTTGGAATGATTTTTGTTTGCGAAATAGAACAAAAACAGCCAATACGGTGTCTAAAATGTCTCTTGATACTAAATTGTTTATTGAACTGTGGTATAAAATATCAATACAACATTGTAACCATGCTGATTGAAGAAAAAACATCACTCTTCATGTGATATTAACTATATGAAATGCCATAAATATATCTTTATATTTACCTTATCTTGAATTATTCTTAATTAATAGGCTATTACTAGACTGAATCATGCAGTGAAAGAATGCACTCTAAATGCGTACACGCACTTCATCACGTAGTCGCCTATGCCTGCACTCTGCAGGTGTTTTGTTTGTTTTTTGCAATATATTCGATAATGTCATTATGTCTCACAAGTTCAGTATTTGCACTAAACCTGCGCAGATTTGGCTTGCATGAACTTCCCCAAGAAATTGAGTGAACATAACTTACGAAAAGTTAGGCTACCGGCCAAATTGGCTAGTGATCTGACAGAATTACCCGCCACAGCTGATTTTTACCCGCATTTGGCGGGTTGGGGGGTTTTATTTTCAAACCCGAACACACAATATCATCTCCGTTTAATTTCAGAAATCTACAGCAGCTGCAAGTTCTTCATGGCAGTATGTCAGAAATATATTACTATTTAGCAGTCTTACGACTTAATGTAACAACAATGCTGCTACTACTACTACTACTACTAATAATAATAATAAATATGATTAAATCTTTATTTTTAAATAAGTAATCACATTTGTTTTCTTTTTAATTTTTACAGTAAACCCCTATTGAACCCCTACTTTGTTTGCCAAAAAGTAAAAGTGTTTAATTTTTATTTGATCAGGATAAATTAAATTAATGTTTAATGCCTTTATCCGATTACCAGAAAAATTAAGATGTACATTTTATAGGGCCCTAATATATAACATATATATATATATATATAATACAAAAAAAAAAAAAAGGTTTAAAATATAAGCCTGCAGCTCTTAATTTCTGATGTTAAGTGTTCATTTTTTACAGTATTACAATTGATACCCAGCCCTAGTGTGTTATATAATGTACAGGGTGGGCCATTTATATGGATACACCTTAATAAAATGGGAATGGTTGGTGATATTAACGTCCTGTTTGTGGCACATTAGTATATGTGAGGGGGCAAACTTTTCAAGATGGGTGGTGACCATGGTGGCCATTTTGAAGTCGGCCATCTTGGATCCATCTTTTGTTTTTTCAATAGGAAGAGGGTCATGTGACACATCAGACTTATTGGGAATTTCACAAGAAAAACAATGGTGTGCTTGGTTTTAACGTAACTTTATTCTTTCATGAGTTATTTACAAGTTTCTGACCACTTATAAAATGTGTTCAATGTGCTGCCCATTGTGTTGGATTGTCAATGCAACCCTCTTCTCCCACTCTTCACACACTGATAGCAACACCGCAGGAGAAATGCCAGCACAGGCTTCCAGTATCCGTAGTTTCAGGTGCTGCACATCTTGTATCTTCACACCATAGACAATTGCCTTCAGATGACCCCAAAGATAAAAGTCTAAGGGGGTCAGATCGGGAGACCTTGGGGGCCATTCAACTGGCCCACGACGACCAATCCACTTTTCAGGAAACTGTTCATTTGGAATGCTCGGACCTGACACCCATAATGTGGTGGTGCACCATCTTGCTGGAAAAACTCAGGGAACGTGCCAGCTTCAGTGCATAAAGAGGGAAACACATCATCATGTAGCAATTTCAAATATCCAGTGGCCTTGAGGTTTCCATTGATGAAGAATGGCCCCACTATCTTTGTACCCCATATACCACACCATACCATCACTTTTTTTGTTCCAACAGTCTTGGAGGGATCTATCCAGTGTGGGTTAGTGTCAGACCGATAGCGGTGGTTTTGTTTGTTAACTTCACCATTCACATAAAAGTTTGCCTCATCACTGAACAAAATCTTCTGCGTGAACTGAGGGTCCTGTTCCAATTTTTGTTTTGCCCATTCTGCAAATTCTGTGCGCCGATCTGGGTCATCCTCGTTGAGATGCTGCAGTAGCTGGAGTTTGTAAGGGTGCCATTTGTGAGTAGCTAATATCGACTAATGTCACTCTCCAGTGACATGCGCCGAGTGCTACGCTGTGGGCTCTTGCTGAATGAAGCTAGGACAGCCACTGATGTTTCTTCATTAGTGACAGTTTTCATGCGTCCACATTTTGGCAAATCCAACACTGAACCAGTTTCACGAAACTTAGCAAGCAGTTTGCTAACTGTAGCATGAGAGATGGGTGGTCTCATAGGGTGTCTTGCATTGAAATCTGCTGCAATGACCCGGTTACTGCGTTCACCAGATATCAACACAATTTCGATCCGCTCCTCACGTGTTAACCTCTTTGACATGTCAATGGCTGTGAACAAAGAGAAACTTGTAAATAACTCATGAAAGAATAAAGTTACGTTAAAACCAAGCACACCATTGTTTTTCTTGTGAAATTCCCAATAAGTTTGATGTGTCACATGACCCTCTTCCTATTGAAAAAACAAAAGTTGGATCCAAGATGGCCGACTTCAAAATGGCCACCATGGTCACCACCCATCTTGAAAAGTTTGCCCCCTCACATATACTAATGTGCCACAAACAGGACGTTAATATCACCAACCATTCCCACTTTATTAAGGTGTATCCATATAAATGGCTCACCCTGTATATAGACGAAGCGAGAAAGATTTCTTCCATTTGAAGATTCTTATTGTACCTTTTATCAAGTAATTACTTCAATCTCTGTATGAAAAGATGTCCTGAAATTGACTCATTGGACAGTATAGCTGCTATTTCCAAGGTTTCTGAAAGAACCTTAGTTGAACTTGGGGATAATTGAGATAATGATGATTGTGCTCAATGCATATTGCTAATTAGTATTCGTGGCAGTTTGTTTAATCCATTTAAGACAAAGTGCTCATGACAGCAAGGTCACTTGAGCTGAGTAAATTCAGTCGTCTCAACTCTAATTAACATCTTAACAAAGATGGCACACAATGTGCTGCCACATTTCCATTTCTGACTTTCTTTACTGATAGCTGCCAAATCATCCTTTTATTTATTTATTTTTAATTGATCATGCATGAGTGTTTCATTTTACACTAAAATTGCATGTGGCTGAATTGATGTGTCTGTATTATTATCCTGACACTTTCGTATAATCAGATTGATCTTTAATTACCATTTTGGTCTGTGGGTCAATGACAAATAAGATACAGAACAGGAAAAAACTAATTTAGTGCTGAGATATTACAAATGTGCTCTTTGTGTCATATTGGATTAATGTGGGTCTGAGAAACTTATGTTTACATCTGTTATTTTCACATCATACATCAGTGTAAAGCTTTTATATATTTCGTTTTTTGACATTTTAGACTTTCTGCTCCCAGAAAATATTAAAATGAATTTTAATCCAGGAATTAAAAACGTTTTATCATAGAAAAGGTGTGTATGTATGGCTTGCATTTATGAAATATCACTACCAAAAAACAGCCTTATGTCATTGACCCCTTTATCAGTGCTTAGCAGAACTGCATATTTTTGTACAATAGTCATCATGTTACGTCTTGTTTGTTCCCTGCAGAATGAATACACATGTCCCAGACCGTTACCTGGAGCTTGGATTGGAGACATACCGACCATACACTGAAGGGACTGTTTTGTTCCCCAAAATAATCCACCGGCGGAGGATTTGTGCCTACCTGCATTTCATCAGTCGCATCAAGCTTTGTTCTCATGATACCACTCATGCTTTCAGTGCTTCTTTAATGGATTGTGGTGGATATTCTTCAGTAGGACACTGCAAACGGACATCTGAGAGACAGTGGAACCAGATGCCTCAGATGCATATTTTACTAAAACACATTTGGATGCCTCACTCTGTCCTTTAATACGTCTGGAAACGTGCCAGGTTTATTTGGGAGGAACATACCAATGAAAGTTATCCAGCCTTTGACGAATCGCCCAGCGTCATTTGACGTTTGTGTGGAACTATACAGAAACTTTGTTAATATACCTTCGGAATTTAAAACCAGGACTCGCCCTTTCCTTTGTTATTTAATGTAAATCCTTGGAAAATTTGTGTATCAGAACTAAATAAAACAACTGGTTAATCTTTGCTGCCTAATACTGGATTTGTTATGCTTTGAGTTTCTGCAAACTTCTCTGTACAGTTTTTTTTGAGGAGATTCTCAAGTTTACATGCCCTTCATAACAGTAATAAACTTCATACTGTTATTCTGAGTACTTCAAACGTGACCTGTGATCTCATTGACTATGCCAACACCGTCTCAATGTTTGAAATGTTTGAGTGTACATATGTAGTCTAGGGGATTTTATTGGAGAGTGTGTAAGGAAATGTCAAGATCAGAATATAGAGAATGCGTTTTAAGTGTAATTTGTTTCCAATGTTGAAATAATCTCATGCCACTAGTGGCACAGAAACGATTCACATGTATGTTTGTTGGTGAAAGGTGTGTGTGAGTGTATTGGGTCTTGAATTTTTCAGGTTTCACCTGCCCCTCAATCTTCAGATATTGCAACTTGAACGTGTAATTTATTTATATGCTCCCGTATTTTAATTTAATAATTAAATTTTGTAACAAACTGTACGAATTGAACACTACCGAGTTGTTTTATAATGAGAATGTTGTCAAAATCAATGGTGAGAAATATACATTTGTCAAATGGAAATTAGTATTGATCAACTTGTTCATTTTTATGCATTTATTATTAATACTTTATTTAACAATATGGATTTTCTTGCAAAAGCAAAATTGAAAAAAAAATACTGAGAACTGAGTAGGCTCGACATTACTGTACTTTTCACTTTTTAACATTTTATGTAGCTCATTCGTACATGAAAATTTGAATTAAACAACTGCAGTTTGGTCAAATTCAGAGCCTGATCTCATGATAAAAACGTAACTATAAAAAAATGCTCTTCTTATTTTTTTGTCTTGTTTCCAGCCAAAATATAAAAAAAATCTTAAATCAACAAGGATTTTCTTGACAAGTAAAAATTATTTTCTTGTTTTCAGAAAAAAACAAGTCAAAATTCAGTGTTTTTGCTTAAAACAAGCAAAATAATCTGCCAATAAAATATTCTTATTTCAAACAGAAAACGAAATTATTTTGTTTTGGGCACAGAAAGAAAATTCCTTTTTTTCCTCTCATTCCTTGGCTCATGCCGAGTTGAATGAACATTAAAAATCAACAATCATAAGGTTTCGTTTTTTCGCTATTTTTTAATTGTTCATAAAACCTACTTTTTTCGAACTCGCCCTAGATGGTTTCTCTGATTTTTTTTACCAGAATTGGCTCAGATCATCTTCAGACCATGCTGGTAAAAAAGTTATGGAATTCAAGTTGATTTGTCCAACCATTCTCGAAAAACACAAGAACGAATTCTACAAAAAGTGCGCAAAAATGGATGTGAGGCTATCTCTGCAACAGTTTGGCGTATTGAAACCAAACTTGGAGTGTGTCATAGCAAGCATGACTTGAGGATACCTGCAGTGTTTCAGCATAGTGCCACCTAGTGGTCAGTAGATATGAAAAATGCCTATTTTTGCTTATAACTTCTCCATGGTTTGGTCAAAAACTGGTCTCTTTAGATTCGGTGCACCATGCCGAGTCGAAGCATACCCAGTTTTCCCATGTCAGCCATTTTGAATTTCGTTGTAAAATGTTAGATTTTAGACGTATCGTTACAAAATTCTGCATGGGTCATCAGCACGATGCTCTGAGAAGTTTCGAGCCAACGCCACCGAGTTATGTTGGTTTGTTATATTAAATATTCGGGTGTGGTCGACTTATTTTCACGAGAGTCACCTTTTTAGACTCTGAATCCTTGCCAAGTCCAACGATACCAAACATGCAAGGTTTTGCCTTATGATGCAATGTTGCATTTTAGCGCTCAAAAAACATTTGCCAATATCTTAGAAACCGGTACTCCGATCGACACAAAACCACCATAGGAAATTCGGAAACATAGCATGCCGGCTAAATGTTTAGGCCCAGTTGCCAAAATTTTGATAGCAAGTGGCAAAAAATGCAAACAAAGTCAGCCATCGGTCATTTTTTTCTCTTCTCATATATAAAAATGTCTGCAACTCCAAAACAAAATGAGATATTTTCACCAAAAGACACAAAACATTTGGAGTTTGGATTGTGCCTCTTGGTGGCGCTATAATTGAATGAAACATGAAACTGCCATTGACTACAATAGAGTATTATTATATAAAAATGCTACATTTTTACCAATGCACTGGGGTACCATTATGAAACTTTGTATGTACCATCGAGACCATGACCTGACAGTACTCAAAAAGTTTTGAGACAGCGCTGCCTATTGGTCAAACGTGATAAGACAATAAATCATATTACTACAGGTAGTATTTATGTTTTTTTAGCCATAAAATCATCCTAAAATGGCTTCAATTACTTATTGCTTTAGTTGCTCTGATGCTTGCTGCTTTGCTTGCCTACTGCTCAGCCCCGTAACTGCTGCTTGCAGCTATATTTTTGAATTTTTCTTTTCTGAAATCAAGAAAATAATTTTTACTTGTCTAGAAAATCCTCCTTGATTTAAAATGTTTTAGATATTTTGGCTGAAAACAAGACAAAAAATCTAAGTAAAAAAAGCATTTTTTGCAGTGTACGTAGCACCATGTACGTTTCGTGACACATTCGATGTGAAATGTCCACTGAGTGGTGCTAAGAAAAATGTTTGTTTTGTTTTTTTTTCCGGAACAGATGAATGTACATATGGTACGTTGTATGTGATGTTGGTTTGTGTCACCGCAGTTCTGACTTGAAATGGCTGTTGAGTGGCGCTATAATTCTAATGTCTCTGTGACGTTTTAGAATAACATACCATCTACACCTAAACCTACCCGATAGTACGTGATAGAATGTGACGTAAAAACGCAATGGCAAGCATGCCGTTTTAGCTTGTTTTTTGATCTCTTTCATGTTTTTCACTGGAGTCATAACCAACAGGCTCATTGGAAATATGTGCCTCTATATACCTCACTGCAGTTTTTAGATGAAATGAACACTAGAGGCAGTAAAACTCAGACAACTTTCATTCCTTTTCACACAAAGTGTGACTCATACAGAGTTTTGATTAATAAAGCCTAATTTTCACACAGTTACTTACAGATTATTATAATATGGCTTCAAAGCGATTTCAACATCCTGCGCAATTTGAAAACGTAAAACTCACAATGAAAGAGCTGAAAGATGAGAGATCGACATACTTGTGATTGCGTTTTTGAATCACATTCGCTTTTGTTTATACTATCGGGTAGGTTTAGGTGTAGTGCAGATGGTACATTATTAAAAAATGTCACGGAAAATTTTAGATATAGCGCCACGTAACTGACATTTCAAATCAGAACTGCTGTGACACGTTCAAAACCAACGTCACATAAAACACCATATGTATACTCATCTGTTCTGGAGGGGAAAAAAACACTCTTTTAGTGCCACATTGAATATGTCACGAAACATACACAAAACAAGATGCGGTACGTATTCCACATCATGCGGAAAAGTTCCCACGTCACATATTGAACGTGGGTTTTAGCGCCATAGACATTTCACTTTGAAACGGCAGCGAAACGTAATCACAGTGATGTAGAAATGTATGTAGAGGCACGTATTTCCAACGAGCCTGGGTTGAGGATTCCACATCCTAAGTCCAATTCTGTGCCAGCTAAGCCGAGCAAGCTTGTTGCATCCGGAAAGCAAAACGTGTACAAAATTGATTAAAAGTGCTTGCTGTTTTATCACTTTTAGTGTTGATTTCTGTTGGAAACTGCAGTGATATGTACTTATTGGTACATATTTCTTGTCTTGTAATAAAAAAAAATCCCACAAGTATGTTTTTGTCATGAGGTCAGGTTGCAAAATTCTTCTTAAATAAGTCTTTAATGCTCACCAAAGCTGCATTTATTTATTAAGCAAATACAGTAAATATTGTGAAATATTATGGTTTAAAATACATTTGAATCGATTTTAAAATTCAATTTATTCCTGTGATGAGTTTTTGTGTTTTTGCGTTAGTATTTTAGAGCGTATTTGGCTGAGTCTGACTCTCAAACTTTGCTATTACATTTGTTGGACTAAATGGGCTGTCCACACTGACCATGATTTGCAGCGACAAAATCACCGTAAGTCATTCATTTTCAATACAAGCTGGCAATTTCTGGCAACATGGGTGACGATGTAGGCATTTTTTTCTCATTTGTGATTAGTTTTCAAAATCCACAGCCAATTCCACACTCCCAGCAGCGAGCGCTGCAACCTTCAGCGATAGAATCTGTCATTGTAAACAAGTTAGTAAAAGAAAGTTCAAGCTACTTGGCTGCATCCGCACGCTCAAGGAAACGTCTTTCCATATATCTCCTCTTTGAGATGCTGTCAGATCAATATTGGCCTCATAACCCTGAAGGAGAGCCTCTCCGATTTGTGCCAACCCTGGCCTCTTCAAACAAACAAAGCCCTGGATGTTCAAATCTCATCCTGGGATGTCATAATTAGCACTAAATATGCCATTTCTCAAGAGGGGGCTAACATGAAGAGTTCGCCCCGCGTCGAGTCCTGCAGGAACACGTCAAGCTGTCTGATATGCGGTCCAGATGGCAAATCAGCCCCGGTGTTTTCCTACAGTGTTGTACCTCCCCCCTTCTCTCTCTTGCCTGCCGAAGCGACAGCTAAACAGACACAGCACTGTGTTCGACCGAACTCTCCCCATGAATTATTCATCAGCCCCCATCCCTTCTTGTTCGGAAAGGAGTCTTGACATTTCGCCCAGTCAACGGCCTCCTACTGGAAGAGTGGTGTGTTCAGAGGACCCGACTGCATCCAGATATTGGCTGTTGTGTGCTCTATTAACCTCAATCATGATGCCCCAGGAGTGCACAGGCACAAAAGACCAAAAAATCAGTTTTGTGAAATAGCCCATGTGAGTTGAAGTAAAAGGCGTGTTAAATGTCAAACTAAAACTTGGAGTAATACTTTGTTTGATTTGTGCACTGAGTTGACTTTAGTTTATATAGACTATATCTTGAAAGATAAATTATTTTTTGCTACTGTATTTCTTGAGCACGAACTACAAACACTTAACTTGCTATCAATAAGCAGCAAATTAGAAGTTTATTGAGGGAAGTAACTCAGAAATGAGGGATTTAAAAAAGGTCACAGTTGCAAACTCACAATTCTCAGAAAAAAAAGGTGCTGTAACTCTGAGATGTTAGTGAGATTTTTGCGTGATTCATTTTAATATTGTCCTCCCATAAATTTTTTAATAAACTCCTACAAATGCATATTCAATAAGGTCAGGCGCAAAAACAACTGTGTCCATGCCTTTTCAGCGCTAATTCTTCACAGCGCATCTTTTTAGCGCATAAATTCTGACAGTACTCTTTTAGCGCCAAATAAGGTTTGCGCTGGCGCAAGCTGTTAGTAAATCTGCCTTAATTTTTTTGAGAACCAATGTTTTGTACAAATTGGTGTTAAAATATTTTTTTATATTTTATTTGTAAATTTTCAACAGTTGGTTCCAGCCCAGCAGCACTGGGACATTTCACTCTTTGTATGTCTCCACCTGTTTATGTTTGTTCCAGACTTTTGCGTTTTCCAGGTTACATCGATGTGCCAGTAGGTGATGACATATACAGTAGTAGTCATTTCATAATTTATTCAATCAATTCCTTCAAAATTCTCATTCATTCATAAAGGAAAGAAGTAGGTGTCTATTCTTATATGTAAGTCATTTAATCATTCACTCAACTGGTTCATTAAAAGCACTGATTCTTTCAGGAACACAGCTCCAGTGTTGCTCGGCTGCTTTGACTGCATCTTCATCTTTCGCCGGCAACATAAAACTGACAACAACAACAAGTCTCTAAGATGTAAGTTGCTCAATTTTTACTGGATTGCAGAATATGGCCTATACTATTCAACAGTTTCGGTTCCGGTTCCCAGAAGGTTCAAACACTCATTGATGATCCAGAAGGAAACACGATGCATTAAGAGCCATAAATGTAAATGTAACTTATTTTGTCTTCTGGGAAACATGTAAGTATCTTCTGTAGCTTCTGAAGGGCAGTACTAAATGAACACCTCTGGCTCTTAATGCATCGTGTTTTCTTCTGAAGCATAAGTGAGTGTTTGAACCTTCTGTAATAGTCCCTCAGCTGTCCTCAGTGTGAAAAGATGCATCTCAGAATCATAGTGTCATTATTGGAAAGGGTTCAAATACACAAAAATGCTGAAAAACCAAAGAATTTATAGGATCTGAAGGATTTTTCTGAAGAACAGCGGGCAGTTTAACTGTTCAGAACAAACATGGCACTCATGAACTATCACTGAACAAAAAAAGACAGCTGTGGATCATTCAGATAACAACACAGTGTTAAGAATCAAGTGTATGTAAACTTTTGAACAGGGTCATTTTTATAAAAATAAACTATTATTTTCTCTTGTGGACTATATGTAAACATCTTTTATGTGAAATATCTTACTCAGGTCAGTAGTAAAAAAAAATAACATGCATTTTGTATGATCCCTCTTATTTTGGTAAAATAATAAACATTTAGCATATTCTGCAGTGTGTATGTAATCTTTTGACTTCAACTGTGTGTTTGTATGTGTGTGTGTGTGTGTGTGTATATGTGTGTGTGTGTGTGTGTGTGTGTGTGTATATACATATACAGTTAAAGAGAAAATTATTAGCCCCCCTGTGAATTTTCTTTTTTAGAATATTTCCCAAGTGATGTTTAACAGAGCAAGAGAATGTTTTCACATTATTTCCGAATATTTTTTTGGAAATTATTTCTTATAGTTGCTTGAATAAAAGAATTAAAAAATAAATAAATACAAAACTGCTAAGGTCAATATTATTAGCCCTCTTAAGAAATTATTAGTTTGATTAGCTATAGAACAAACCACTGTTGTCCAATGACGTGCCAAATTAAGCAAATTTGCCTGATTAACCTAATTAACCTAGTTAAGCCTTTAAATTGCTCTTTAAGCTGAGGATTAGTATCTTGTGAAACAACTAGTTAAAATAATATGCACTAGTAAAAAAAAATATGCACTGCACAGACAAAACAAATTAGTTTGGACTTGAGAGAAAGAATTGTTAATGCTCATAAAGATGGAGAAGGATACACATGTTTATTAAAGTGTTTTCAAGTGTCAAGAACTGCAGTGAGATGCATTATCAAGAAGTTTAAAGAAACCAACACAGTGGAGAAATGCTGTGGGGATGTTTCAGTGCGTTTGGAACTGGGAATCTCATCAGGGTTGAAGGAAACATGAAAAAGGAAGACTATAAGAAGATTTTGAAAGACAACCTCAGACAGTCTGCAAGAAAACTTGGTTTGGGTCGACATTTTGTCTTCCAGAATGATAACGATCCAAAGCATAGCTCACTTCTGGTAAAGAAATGCCTCCAAATGAGCAAAGTGAGTGTACTTGACTGGCCTTCACAAAGCCCAGACTTGAATCCAATAGAAAATCTGTGGGGCACACTAAAGTCCAGAGTTTGTGCCAGAAGACCAACAAATCTGGAGGAGCTTGAGAGATTTGCTAAGGAAGAATGGGCTATCATTCCTCAGGAGACATGCTTGAAACTTGTTGAGAACTACAGCAAACGACTAAAGGCTGTTGCAAGCAAAAGAGATACACTTTTGACTATTAACATCAGAGGGCTAATAATTTTGACCAGTAGACTTTTTAAAGTTCTTGGTTATACATTTATTTCTATTTGTATTACAAATCCTAAAATCTTTCTGAATAAAGTATTATGTTTAAAAATGCTGTGTTGATAAAATCGTCTTTCTGTTAAACAACACTTGGGAGTTATTTGAAAAATAATGAAATATTTTATAAGGGGCTAATAATTTTGTCTTCAACAGTGTATATATATATATATATATATATGTGTGTGTGTGTGTGTGTGTGTGTGTGTGTGTGTGTGTGTGTGTGTATTTTATTCCGTGTGTACAGGAATAGACAAGCATGTCATGGTTAAAAAATTCTCCTTATTATGGATAGATGAGATTTCAGAGTACCATTTTGAAAAGTGTGATTGCATCACAGATGATTGGCAGATGATCTCAGATTGATGTGGGTGTCAAGTGACAGTACTGCTGGGAAAGATTAGGCCTCAGGGGAAAGGAAGAAAACTGCCCCATTCTTGATGGTTGCACACTCTCTAGGGAGCAAGAGGTTGGTAAAAACCTATGCAACATCCAGCCAGAAATCATCTTTCCAGAACACATCTCATAACTAATTAAAAGCAGAGATGATCTAGACTGCCCAGTTCACCCACACAGTACAAGATATGATTTTAAAAAGACCAAGAACCTATTAATTAATATGAAAACCAATAGTCTGTTTTATCTACAAGCCAGCAGATAAGGTTGCAGTGGTTAAAGGAATAGTTCAGGCAAAATGTACTCACCCTCAGATCATCCAAGATATAGACAAGTTTGTTTCTTCATCAGAATAGATTTGGAGAAATTAAGCATTACTTGTTCACCAGTAGAATGCAGCCAAAATGTGATAAAACATCACAATATTTGTTTTGGACTGTTTTGGACGATGCTTGATCTGTGCATGTTTCTCTCCTGATTCAGACAAGATGACTTTTTACTGGAGAACACAGTATTATAGATAGAGGACCCGTATTTTAGCTTGAAAAAAAACGATTTTAAGTTAAATGTTTTTGGATTTGTTTCTTACAAACATTGAGCTTTTCATTTCACAAGACAGTTTTTGAAACACTCATCTATATCTTGGGTGGCCTACGGGTGAGTAGATTATGAGTAAATCCTTTATCGCAGGAAAAAGATGAGATCTCTTTAATATCACAACAGGCCAAAATGTTTGAACCCAAGAAATAAAAGTTCTGTGATCAATTACTCACCCTCATGTTGTTTCATCCTACTATGATTTGCTTTGTTCAGTGGAACATATAAGGAGACTGAGACTAAATACAGCTCAAAGCCTTTAATAATTCTAAACAATTTACATGTCCCAATCCCTGTGTTTTTATTGAGCATACATTTAAGTATTGATTTAAGTAATAATTATACAAGAGCATAGGCCTATGGGTATTGCCTCCAGCCACAATGCTCACAACGTAGAAATATGAAATTCATTATACCGTTAATAGATTTAAATGAGCTTAACTAAAACAAATTGACTTGACAGTTTATTTACAGTCTCTTGTTGCCTCACAGAACTATAGCTTGTGAAGTTTGTAACTGGATCAAAAAGAGACTAAGGGCCAAATTTACTAAACATGGTAAATAAGGGTGACAGCACAATCCCATAAAAGCGCAGTTGGAAAGTTGTCCTGGTGATCTACTGACAATCCATAAATTAAAGAACACAGACGCAGCCAGCACATTTCCGTAATGACCATGTCAAGTGCAAAATGGTTTTGGGGCATTGAATAATGGCGCAAATACTAGTGAATTGATTACCACAACCCTTACTAAATCATGTTGTTTGATTTAAATACTCTCCTATAAATTTTGGTCTGAAAGTGAAACTCCTACAAATGCAAATGCAATAAGGTCAGCTTCATAAATTTTTAATTATTAGTATTTAGTAAATCCTGACGGTTTTAAGAAGGATCTGCACTGGTGCAAGCTGTTAGTAAATCTGGCCTTAGACCTATTGGTATTTTTTAATTTGGTATTTACCATATTGACCCAAATATATGCTAAATATATATTAAAAGACAACCCCCCTTTTCAAGATGTACAGTATCTCACAGAAGTGTGTACACCCCTTAAATTTTTGTAAATATTTTATTATATCTTTTCATGTGACAACACTGAAAAAATTACACTCTGCTACAATGTAAAGTAGTGAGAGTACAGCTTGTATAACAGTTTAAATTTGCTGTCCCCTCGAAAAAACTCAACACGTAGCCATTGCAACACACAAACCACTGGCCACAAAAGTGAGTATACCCCTAAGTGAAAATGTCCCAGTTGGACCCAATTATCCATTTTCTCTCCCCAGTGTCATGTGACTTGTTAGTGTTACAAGGTCTAAGGTGTGAATGTGGAGGAGGTGTGTTATATTTGGTGTTATTGCCCCCATTCTCTCATACTGGTCACTGGAAGTTCAACATGGCACCTCATGGCAAAGAACTCTCTGAGGATCTGAAAAAAAGAATTGCTGCTCTATATAAAGATGGCATAGGCTATAAGAAGATTGCCAAGACCCTGAGCTGCAGCACAGTGGCCAAGACCATACAGTGGTTTAACAGGAAAGGTTCCACTCAGAACATGCCTCGGCATGGTCGACCAAAGAAGTTGAGTGCGCATGCTCAGTCATATCCAGAGTTTGTGTTTGGGAAATAGACGTATGAGTGCTGCCAGCATTGATGAACAGTATTCCAACATGATAATGACCCCAAACACACCTCCAAGATGGCAACTGCCTTGCTAAAGAAGCTGAGGGTAAATGTGATGGACTGGCCAAGCATGTCTCCAGATCTAAACCCTATTGAGAATCTGTGGGGCATCCTTAATCCACCAGCTCTGTGATGTCGACATGGAGGAGTGGAAGAGGACTCCAGCGGCAACCTGTGAAGCTCTGGTGAACTCCATGCCTAAGAGGGTTAAGACAATACTTGAATGATTCATTAATAAACTAGTGTATTCTGAGATAGTGTCGCAAAGACCCTGATTTGCAATCTACTCTTTGGACGCACCTTTAAAGAGAAATTAATCTTTACAGGTTTTTATTTGTTTCATCTCGTTAAGTAATCATTTAAAGCTTTTTATTTATTTATTTATCATGTTTGTGAGGCATGTTTGCGCTGAGTTTTGGTTTCATTTTTGTTTTGCGCTCCTTTTGCAGTAAAAGACGGCAGAAAGCGCATCATGTTTGTTTTCTTTTTTATATAAAACCAGTGTTTGCAACGTTTTGTTAATATTTTGAGTTCACACAAATAAATGTATGTCCTTTATATTTCCAAATGATATATTACTCTTACCTTTGTGAGCAAAAATGACGGATAATTTTAAATTATTAATTTTAAATTAATTTTAAAGCTCTGGTGAACTCCATGCCTAAGAGGGTTAAGGCAATGCTGTAAAATAATGGTGGCCACACAAAATATTGACACTTTGGGCCCAATTTGGACATTTTCACTTAGGGGTGTACTCACTTTTGTGGCCAGCTGTTTAGACATTAATGGCTGTGCGTTGAGTTATTTTGAGGGGACAGCAAATGTACACTGTTATACAAGCTGTGCACTCACTACTTTACATTGAAGCAAAGTGTAATTTCTTCAGTGTTGTCACATGAAAAGATAAAATAAAATATTTACAAAAATGTTAGGGGTGTACTCACTTCTGTGAGATACTGTACCTTTTGTAAAAAGGCTTTTTGAAAACAAAATCTTGTATTTAAGTTAAATTATTTTCATATTGCATAATTTTTAGTTTTTGTTTTGAAAGTATGGTAAGTACTTGTAAAATGCACCAACAATCGCATTAAAAAACATACACTTTTTTGATATAGGCTACCATACCTGTTGTCTCTCTTCAGATAATTAAATTTGAATTGTGCTTGAATAACATTGCATCCTATTTATGTCATCAATTGGTAGCAGTGAATAAAAAGGTACTGTATCATATCGATCACAATTGCAGTATGGAATACCACAAGGCTCAGTACTAAGACCGTTGCTTTTCATGTTTTACATGCTACATTTGGGAGATATCATTAGGAAACATGGTGTTAGCTTTCACTGTTATGCTGATGATACTCAGTTCAAAATTTCTGCATGGCCTAACGAAACAAAATTTGCAAAACTAACGCAAAAACTGCAGGCAAAAACACCTGTACCTCTCAAATTGAGATTTTGGCTTTTTGGTTTTTCATAAAGTGTTTTTTTTTTTCAGATTAGTGGAAAGAAAACATCTAAAAGACACTGTTAAGTGTTTCTTTTATAGCACTTTATCTATTTGTGTCAATAGATTTCAATTACAGTATGCATTTTTGAAGGCCATTTTCTCAAAATGAGTTTTTTCCTCCTACACTGAGCCATAAATCTCCACTTCAATAGCACTTACACACACCAAACTTTACATTTTTATTCCTGTCTATATCCTGAAGGTTTTTACAGAGGGATTTGCTCATATATAATTTGCTTGATTATATACAAAATTTTATTCCCCCAAAAAATGTCTAAAAGTATTTACTGAATGATATACCCCAAATCCCCTCTGTAAAAACATTTGACTCTAATATGGCAAAAAAATTAAACAACTTTTGAATTTTTGTTCTAGAAATGTATGCAAATTAGTGCATATTTCATGAAATAATGCCTCATTTGTGTATTTAACATTTTAGAAAACTTGTAATACAAAAAATGTTTGCAGTTATCAATGCAATCAATCAACTGGGTAAGTTAGGTGATAACTATTAGTTATTTTTTTTACCCTATTCACCGGCAGTGTCTCGCCTTAGACCATTATCAGACCAAAAGCCTATGCATGTAATAACCTAGAACTCTGTCTAACACTTGACAGCTGCTTTTTAAATTCTTTGTCATCAGTTAGGAATCTGGAAGTGCTATTCGATAGTCATCTTTTTATTGAAATCTTTTATTTGACAGCAGTTTTATGCCTCCAGAAGAGGGTTTGCACTGGCATAAGCTGTTAATAAATCTGGCTTTAGACCTGTTGTCTCTTTAGCTGAATACAGTTTTAATTGTGTATGAATAACACAGCATCTTTAGAAAACATTTAATCTTCCCGACTCCATACTTTAGAACAGTATTGTATAGAAATCAGAAGTCCTTCAACTGAACTTGCTGCATCAGGCGTTTATACTGTAAACAGACTTGTTATATATACCCAGGCTATTTAGCTTTTTCCAATTAAGTTTTCTTTAGCCTCAGTCTTGCCAAGATGGGTTTTTTGACAGCTTTGTGTCCCCACTTTAAGGATTCCTGCTGCAAGACCAGCAGGTTTTAGGCGCTGCTGCTTTTTTTCCTGCAGTGGAAAGCATGGAGCGTTTCCAGATCGGCCAACGGCTGCTTGTCATTTGAAGAGGGTTTGCAGGGTTAGTCAAGAAAGAAATACGCATATAGTTCTTTTGAGAACCAGATTTGTGAGCTGCCTTTTCTATAGGTCTTTTGCATTACAATGAAATATGTTATTTGAAAAGTCCTGAGTGCTTTGAACTTTGTAAAAAGATTGGACGTTATAGAATGTGACAATAGGCCTGCTAGAGCTTCTTTGAAGGAACATCGATTTATATGTTGAATATACGTATTTTAATTGATTTTTTTCATCACATAACATTGAATCTAAAATGCAGGGAATACAACAAAGACATCACGCATTACTGTAGGTGATTGACTAATTTTTTAATTTTTTTTTGCACGTCAGAAAGTGTCTGTGATGGCTCTTGTGTGCACTCTTGAGTTTAAGCCCCCCCCAAGACATTCGTAAGTCTGTCATTATGAATATTACAAATTGCTGTGTAGTGCAACACGTCATATCCCAAAAGAAGAGCCCAAATGACCCCGCAATTCTCCTCAGGGGCCGCCTTCCATCTTGGCAAGGAACCACCTACTCTGAAGTTGGTGCATTGCTTTGAATTAGACATCTTCAAACCGCAAACGGACACAGGCGATCTGCCAAAGCCTGGGACAAGTTGTTACATTATGCAATATTTAGACGGTGGATCCTTTGAGACGCACGCAGCTGCTTGTGGGATGTCCAAAATAATAGCCTATCCACACGGCGGAGTGGCTCTAAATGAAGACTTGTGGCTATCCGGCTGGACGTGGAGGTAATCTAGCAAATGGAATGGAAAATCAGATTCACAATCACAAGAGACTCATCTTTCCCGTGGCTTCTGGCCAGAGCGGGCGGAGGAAGTGTCATCTCGCCACCACTGGAGCCCATAAATTGGACGCTTACAAAAACACGTCGACCAGGCCAGGGATTGATCTTGATGGGGTGGGCGTGCAAGCAGGGAAAATGAAGAGTTGATCCCCCGCGAGGCGGCGATAACGAAGACAAATAATGCTCGGTTAGTGGCCGCCGGAGGAGTTAAATCGCTCCTTGGAGAGCATCTGAGCTTGAGCTTTTTCTATCATCTGTGTAATCAAGCACTAGCGATTAAATCACTTTCACAGGGACGTTCGTGCCGTATGAATGGCTCATCCATCTCTCACACTCCTCGAGATGAGTCTGTCGTGCATGTGTGGGCGGCCACACGTGTGTCCGTAAGTGTTTGATCTGCTGTACTGTACGGATGAGTTTATTTCAAAGTCGCAGTGGTGAGATTTGCTCGAAGTTTATTCCAGATCGGGCTTTGTCTATATTTAAACCCCTCGCTTTCCTGTCTTTCCTTTCTTTCCATCCGTCTGTGTGCGACAAGAGCAATTACACACATTTAAAGAGGCCTTGACAAACCTGTTGCGTGTCTAGCGTGCTTTATTCTACTAAAGCACTGAAACCAATCGACATTCCCACGAGGTTGACAGAGAGAGCACTTACTGTGCATCACAATAACTTTTATAGCTCACGGTGTGTTTGCTTCAGTTCTGTGCTTTGATGTTTCCTATTCCCTTCACATAAGAACATCGTAATTATATGGCAGGGCACCCAAAGCAGCTTAGAAGATCAAATATGGAAATTTCACGATTCAACTTGCGTTTTAAGATAATATGACTGATTATAATGCTGTTCCGGTTTAAGTTGATTTTAAAAGATTCGTGCTTAAAGTCAGCAGTTTTAGTTAACACTAACTTGCTGCACATCTTAAACACTTCTTCCCTTTAACTATCTGGCTCTATAAAGCACAGCAGTCAGGTTCTGGAAGTGAAAATCCCATTAAGTTATTTTCTCCAAAGGGGGATATTTTTTAAAGATTACTTCTGAATCGTTAAAGACCTACTGTGAGCTACAAGGTTGTTAATAGATGGTGAATGTTTTTGTTGAAGCCATCAGCCCAAATTGTTTAACTTTTTTTGCCAATAACCTCAAGGGCAGTGTGCGACACATAGCCCTGTTGGACTTCGGGAGTCTTGAGTTCGAATCTCAGCTCACTTTATTCACTTATTTGTATGGTGGGGAACAAAATTGTCTTAAAACACGAATAAACCTTTAGAAACACTATTAGAAAACACCAGAAAACCTTTGAGGCCGTTGAAGAAAAAGCACAATATCATAAAATGTTTGATCAGAACAACTGAGGAAAAACCTGATATGTACAGCCAAAGACTTTGAAGATAACCCAATGAAAGGTTAAAAAACATTTCAATGCACAGTATAAGATGAACACAGGACAGGCTTTCATGCTACTCTTGAACAAGAAGAACATAAAACGCTGACTTGAATATGATAAAATTAATTTTTAATTTTAATTGTCTGGTGCCATAAAGGCAAAACTTATGAGCAGATAAACACCATCTCCATCCTCAAAATGGAGGTGGACCAGCCCTGTTATGGGGTTGTTTTACTGTAGCAGGAAGTGGAAATCATGACCATATGAAGGACATCATGGACATCAAGTATCAGGCCATTTTGGCAAGAATTATGATGTGCCTTTGGTGCAATGACTGAAGCTAATGATCAGTGGACTTTTCTGCAGGACAATCATCCCAAAGTACATGCAAATCTATTTATGCTTGGTTCAGGGATCAGTCATAGAATGTTCTTGAATGGCCTTTTCAGTCTACATATTTAATTCACACACTGACAATATGTGGTTGAATTTGAAAAAGCAGTGGCAAAGTAAAAAAGATTATCAGTGATCTGAAAGCTTTTTCAGGCAAGGAATGGACTAAGATTGCAGTAGAGAGATGACAAAAGCTTCTAGGCACTTTCAAGCAGCGTTTATTGGTGGTTTTAAAGAATAAAACATTCTGCACCAAATTTGACTTTTGGGGTTAAATCATTTCGAACATGAACATTCAAGAGCCAATTTAATTTTTTTAATTATTATCAACTTACATTGTCAGAATTACTCACATGTATATTAATAACCTTTCTTCAACAGTGTACTGATGCCTTTGTTGAATTGTATACATACATTTTTGTTCTCTGCAGCAAAATGTCTTGTAGGTCAAGGGGGTTGAATCATTTCAATTAGAACTGTTTATATAAAGCTGCAAAAAGTGATTACCAGGGTTCAAATGTTTTAAAGCATTAAAGGTTGTATGCTTTTAGGGTCTAAGCCAACCTGAAATGCTATTATTACAGCTTTTTAACTGAGGGTGCTATTGATTTTGTTTGAAAGTGCTTAGCACCCTTAGCACTCCAGTAGAAACCCCCAGTGGTGTTTTTTTTCCCCCACAGACCTTTAAGGCCATGAGTCAAACAGGCCCAATGAGTTTTGTTCCAATTGGCCTCTGTTAACCCTTTAATTGGTGTGCAAACTTTTTTTGAAATACACAACCATGGTCATGGGCACCCATGGAAATTTGGACACAGACAATGCATGTCATTTTGAGTTTTTTATTATTATTATTATTATTATTGATATTCACTCTGCAGAGAATTTTTATGCACTGGTTTAATTCAGATCAGGCGAAAAAAAAAAAAAACCTAGGACTAGTGCACAAAAGTACGCAAAAGTTATTTTTTTTTTAACAAAATAGCTGAAAATGACGGCAAATGTGGTGATAGAATCTGCCATGTCTGCAATAAGCACTTTAGGAGTTATGAGCGAATTCATATTTTTACCTGTCCGGATGATTGGGGCAAGCTCTAGTGATGTTGTAGACCAGGGGTGTCAAACTCAAATTCACAGTGGGCCAAAATTAAAAACTGGGACGCAGCTGCGGGCTAAACTCCTTTATTGAAAAATTGACTGCAATTGTGCGTGTTTTCCCTTCTCTCCAAATATGTAATATTGAACCTTTTCATATGGAAACAAACTTTAGTTTTGCATAAACATTGAATCTGGAAAAGGCAAAGATTAATATGTGATGCGATCTAGGAAAACCCAACACATGCTGAAATTTTACCTTTTTTGTTTTTTGATGCCACAAGAAAGCCCTTTCCAAAACATTTTGTCCATAGCTTGATCGTAACAAAAGTTATAGCTATCTGAAGTTGGCTGATAGGAATTTTGAGAAAAACAAGTTTGAAGTGAGATGTGTTTTACTTTCACTTTCACTTCACGGGTTTGACGCGAGATGTAAAGAGCGCTATTCTGCATTATCACACAAATAGACTAACGTCTGTTTCCCGTTGTTTATCATGGGTATAGTCTCCAAACTTTTGATCACCATTTGTATGTTTAAATAGCACGAATAATGTACCTTGTAGTTGCAGTTTACATGTAGAAACACGAGCACAGCACAACTGTTTGCGTACTGTTTACTTTCATTTCTGCTTGCTGTAATAAATCGCAATTTTACTGCAGTAAACAACTAAATTTTGCTAAGATATTTTCAGAGATGATAGACAAGATGTTATAGAATAATAATTTAATGAAAACCTAATTTTAACAAAAAATTTCAACCTATTTTTCAAATTTCCTGAAAACGTCCCAGCGCGACGTCCGTTTTCCCAGATCGCATCACATACAAGCGGTAACCCCCTGCTCTCGCTCTTGAAACAATACGGAAGTGACTGAAGCTGCAGTTCATCGGCTGGCCGCTTGAGGCTGGCTGCAAAAGGGAGCAAATCCCCATAGACTCTAGTGTTAAAATGGTTAACTTTATAACAGATAAAAACATGTTTACAGCCTGGTGCAAAAAGTGATTTTGGTTTTTACAGCTAGTTTTGCCCTTCATGACAACTCTGAGGGGGATGAATTTTTTTCTAACTCACCCGTTTATATTAAGCATTAAAATTCTGCATAATTAAGGGTGTGGCCACTTGAGTGACAGGTGTCAGGCAGCCGTCACATTACCTCAGCTTATTCCAGCACTGACACTACGTCCATGTTTTTTACAGTCTATGATCACATATTACAAACACATTAGATATTATATTTGAAATAAAACACATCAGTGGTGTTCGTTTCTTATTATGTGTCTCTCTATCTGTAGCCAGAGTTCATTTTTAATAATTTAGTTTCCTTTTTTCCTTTCGTTACAGTCATGGTGGCTCCACACACAAGACAAACAGGTCTGCCCTTTACATTCGTGAACATACAATCTGCCTCCCACCTGACTTGAAAGCTCCTGTTTTCCATCTTTCGTTTGACTATTTTTGCGGAGGGGTGAATTAAATATGTCCGAGGTGATTGTTAGTATGGATGCTAATGATTGTCATCAGAAAAGGCACTTGGTGGTTTCGACTGATGCGGCAACGCACTAACGAAGCATTCTGGGACTTGTAGTATTAGCTGTGTATGCGCTATAGACTGGCGGGCCAGCTCTAATACATATTTCTCGCGGGCCTGAGTTTGACACCCCTGTTGTAGACGGTCTGGGTACACAGTTTCAGGCCTCTTTTCAGGTCTCTACGCCTTACAGTTGGGTCTGTCCAACCAGTTTTAGGCCAGAATAGTATTCTTTGAAAATCGTAACAATTGCGATAGGTTTCAGTGCCTGTGTCTGCCACTTAATAAAAAACAATTAGGTAATTGTGACCTTTTATCTCATAATTCTGACCGTGAGTTTACATCTCGCAGTTCTGACTTTATAACACAATTGCGAGTTAAAGAAAATAACTAAAAAATTCATTTTTTTATTTATGCAAGAAAAAAGTTAACTCACAAAAAAGACTTTTTTTCTCACAATTGCAAGTTTAGAAAATTTGTCTGAGAAAATGTATTTTTTTCTTCTTTTTCCCCTCAGAATTGTACTTTATAACTCACATTTACAAGAAAAAAAAGTCAGAATTGCGAGTTTATGTGAGAAAAAAAGTTCGAATTTTGAGTTTACACCTTGTAATTCTCCCTGACAATTCTGACTTTATATCTATATATTTTCTAATGGCAAGATGTAAATTTGCAATTGTGAGAAAAAAAGTCTGAATTGTGAGATAAAAAGTCGCAATTACATTTTTTATTTTTCATTCAGTGGCGGAAACGGGCTTCCATAGCTACACACTTGAAATTTTTTTTTAATTAATTAGTATTTAACAGTGGAATTCTTGATGAAAAACTACATTACCCATGATTCTGCAAAAAATCTCCACCAATCAGAGAATCATGACAAAAGCTCCACCCACTCCAATGAAACACTGTGAATGAAGTTTAAAAATTAAATAAACAAACAAACAAACAAATAAATAAATATTACTGTTGGAAAATGAAAGACACATTTTGAGGCCCTTTAAAATGGGGTGATGTTGACAGCTCTAAATTCTAGGCAGTGTTCTTTAGTCAACAAAATTATTATTTTTTTTGTTGTTGTTAATGATAGTGAAGATGAGACAAAAAAGGCATCAAAATTATAACTGCATTTTTTTTAAATACTTGTTGATAAAAATGATGCAAGATATTATCATTTACATTTAATCACTTAGCAGATGCTTTTATCTAAAGCGACCTACAAATGAGGATTCTTTTATAAAACAAAATAAAACTCAAAAACAAAATATAGATTAAGTGCTTTATTGTGCAGTCGTTGCATAAAAATAAAAATGAATATGGCTCTGTTATCAGCTCTATTATTTAGCAATAATTACAAGTATCACAAACAATAACGTCAATAACGGATTATAAACGTATTCATTGGCTAACGTAGTGCATTATTAAATATACAGTCACAATGGTTAGACAACAGTTAACACAAACAGGTAAACATGAATGACACTAATTAACATTTGACTAATATTATTATGAAGACTTCTTAGGCTTTATATTACGCAATGATATATTTCCTGGAATATTGGATATGTTTATATACTGCATATATTTTTTAAATGTTTGTTTCATTATAGTTTGACACATTTTAACTGATCATATTATTGTTATTACCTAAAATGATGTGGCATTGTCCATCTATGCACAACAAGAGCCATTAAACTGTTTTAACGTGTTTAAAGAGGCCTTGACAATTTAGTGTCCAACGTACTCTATTTTCCTAAAAACAATAGAGGTTTTTGTGGAGTCACTCACTTCTGTGCTTTGATGTTTCATATTCCCTTCACATACCACGTAGTAATAATTCTATAAGGCACCATTAGAAAATCAAACATGGAAATGTCAAGACAACTTCATTATTAAGTGCAAGATACAAGAAGTGATTTGATTTTATAATACTGTTACTTAATGACTAATGGATTTTAACTTTATTAATGCACATACATGATTAAATAAAAATGTCTGTGAAAAAAACTGTGAAATGCTTTTCCTTTTTGGCTGACATCTCCAAGCCCTCTTATTTCTCAACACCTTCCCACCAACCATCTGGCTCTATTCTGGTATGCAACTTTTCATTATCCAATCAAATCCCACTCTGTTTTCCCTTTGAAAATGCTGTTTCATTCAGAAATGCATTCTAAGTAAATACACGTTACGTAAAGTAAAATAGGTCAAGTTGACATGAGTCTGTAAATTACTGTTATTTTAGTTGAGTATTTTAAGACTGTCAATGGTGTAAGTGCTGCCAATGGTGTTTTTAAATCCATTTTAATCCTGTTTCTGGTTTAGCCAACAAGTAGGCAGTCGCCAGAGCGGCTGCTGTCATTACCACGCCGAAGAGGTAGTAACACTTGCATGACTTGCACTTTGAATCCTTTCTTTTCTCACGTTGTTTTAGGGAAGCTCGCACTGCGTCCAGTTCCTCCCGGGACAGAGAAGAAGGACACATCTGAGCCAGGACCTCCATAGCTGCCCGCTGACCAGCCTGAATTGCCCCGTTAATGTATCCACACCATTGGGTAGCCGTCTCTGTGCCTGCCCAATGAATCCTGACGAGAAACGGACAATTAAGAGACGAGACGATTACAAAATTAATCATGTTTAAAGTGTTTAATCAAGTATTACAACTTCCTATATTCTTTAAAACCACTGCGACTGAGTATCAAGACCCGGGATGTGGAAAATGTCAAGGTGACTGGTAATATGAAGACTTTGTATTCACGGGTTGATGCTTGTCAAAATGAATAATGGCTATATTATTTTGTGCTAATGGCAGTCATGATTCTTTAGGTAAGTATGTCATTAAACACCCAAAGGCCTTAGAGAAACTATAGTATCTAGTATAAAATAAATATAAAAATATATCTTTAGATGCAGGTGCTTATCTATAACTTTTAGGGCTGTCAAACAAATAGACACATGTAAGAAAGTGATGTGTTATCATTTAAAACGTACAACTGGGGTTAAAGTAAAAGTGAAAACATTTATTAGACATTTATCATGTTACACCTTTCCAAAAAAGAGCGGTATTAAATAAAATCAGCATATTAAAATGACTTCTGAAGGATCATGTGATACTGAAGACACTAATTAAATTTTCCATCACAGGAATAAATTATATTTTGAAATATATTCAAACGGAAAACTGTAAAAAATATTAGACTGTATTAAATATTACTGTATTTACTGTATATTTTATCAGATAAATGTGGCTTGGTGACCCCAAACTTCTGAACAGTACTTGAATATAAAAAATAAATAATATAAATTTATATAATTGTACTTTTTTAATTCAAATGACTGTATTAACAATATGTGACCTGATTCAGCAAACTGAATCCCAGTGACTTCAAGATTTGAGATTTTGATATCAATAGAAAGAAGATACCATAAGCTTTAAAATGATATCCCAGTCAAAGTCCTTGAATGGTTTTAAAGATATATCCATTTGAGTTATGGTTGTCTGCCCTCTTTCCAATTGAAAATCAGAGAAAATCGCTTTTTTTGTTGATTTATTTTACAGCTTAATTTGACTAAAAGACATTTGTATACACATCCTATTAAATATACAGTGGGTACGGAAAGTATTCAGACCCCCTTAAATTTTTCACTCTTTGTTATATTGCAGCCATTTGCTAAAATCATTTGTTCATGTTTTTCTCATTAATGTACACACAGCACCCCATATTGACAATAAAACACAGAATTGTTGACATTTTTGCAGATTTAATAAAAAAGAAAAACTGAAATATCACATGGTCCTAAGTATTCAGACCCTTTGCTGTGACACTCACATATTTAACTCAGGTGCTGTCCATTTCTTCTGATCATCCTTGAGATGGTTCTACACCTTCATTTGAGTCCAGCTGTGTTTGATTATACTGATTGGACTTGATTAGGAAAGCCACACACCTGTCTATAAGACAGACCTTACAGCTCACCTTACAAGCTCACAGTGCATGTCAGAGCAAATGAGAATCATGAGGTCAAAGGAACTGCCTGAAGAGCTCAGAGACAGAATTGTGGCAAGGCACAGATCTGGCCAAGGTTACAAAAAAATTTCTGCTGCACTTAAGGCTCCTAAGAGCACAGTGGCCTCCATAATCCTTAAAAGGAAGACGTTTGGGACGACCAGAACCCTTCCCAGAACCCTGGTCTGATGAGACCAAGATAGAACTTTTTGGCTTTAATTCTAAGCGGTATGTGTGGAGAAAACCAGGCACTGCTCATCACCTGTCCAATACAGTCCCAACAGTGAAGCATGGTGGTGGCAGCATCATACTGTGGGGGTGTTTTTCAGCTGCAGGGACAGGACGACTGATTGCAATCGAGGGAAAGATGAATGCGGCCAAGTACAGGGATATTCTGGATGAAAACCTTCTCCAGAGTGCTCAGGACCTCAGACTGGACCGAAGGTTCACCTTCCAACAAGACAATGACCCTAAGCACACAGCTAAAATAACGAAGGAGTGGCTTCACAACAACTCCGTGACTCTTCTTGAATGGCCCAGCCAGAGCCCTGACTTAAACCCAATTGAGCATCTCTGGAGAGACCTGAAAATGGCTGTCCACCAACGTTTACCATCCAACCTGACAGAACTGGAGAGGATCTGCAAGGAGGAATGGCAGAGGATCCCCAAATCCAGGTGTGAAAAACTTGTTGCATCTTTCCCAAAAAGACTCATGGCTGTATTAGATCAAAAGGGTGCTTCTACTAAATACTGAGAAAAGGGTCTGAATACTGAATAGGACCATGTGATATTTCAGTTTTACTCTTTTAATAAATCTGCAAAAATGTCAACAATTGTGTGTTTTTCTGTCAATATGGGGTGCTGTGTGTACATTAATGAGGAAAAAAATGAACTTGATTGATTTTAGCAAATGGCTGCAATATAACAAAAAGTGAAAAATTTAAGAGGGTCTGAATACTTTTCGTACCCACTGTATATATGCTATTAAACCAGGCTGAAGCTCAAATTATTTTAAAGTATTTATTTGAATAAATATTTTAAAAGGCACTTTTACAAAGATTTACTAAAATCAGAAAGATTGAACAGAGGTGCTACATTTTTGCTTGAGAGAGCGGTTGTGTCTGTGTTTGTGTGATAAAATTATTATTTTCCTAAAGTTTAAACAGATTTTTTTTTAGGCAAATAGGCATTTTTACCATTTATAAAGCCTTTTTTTTCCCCCTAAATATGTGCATCATCTTTTGAGTCTAATTCTTACATTTTTGAAAAAAGCAATGTTCATTTCCAGCTAATTGAGTAAAATTTTAAGTCAAATTTAATAGTCATTTAAATACCTTTACTCAATTATCTGGACCACGAAACTTATTGATTAGAGATTATTTTTTGAATGTCTGTTCTTTGAAATTACTTTCTATTTTTTTTTCCCATTGTTTTTATTGTTTTTTCGTATCTGCATTGCGACTTCCGACTCATTTCGGCAGAACGGGTCACAATTAAATTTTCTATCACATGAATAAATTATATTTTAAAATATATTCAAATGGAAAACAGTTCTTTTAAACTGTAAAAATATAAGACGATATTACTGGATTTACTGGATTTTTTATCAAATAAATGCAGCCTTGGTGACCCAAAACTTTTGAACAGTAATTAAATATAATAAATAAATAATATAAATTTATATAATTGTACTTTTAATTCAAATGACTACTTTATATTAACAAAATAATAATTCAGATATAAAAGTGCAAGATTATTCATACATTTATGCATTTAGCAGACGCTTTTATCCAAAGTGACTTACAAAAGAGGAACACAATTAAAAGATACTTCCTTAAAAAGTAAATAGCTAATTTGACAGTGCTATTAACTCAATAGTGTGGTTAATTTATGCACATATAAAACAGATCTGAAAAGTTAGTGCAGATATTCATGCCTGCTGTGAATTTACCAGAAATAGCTTTTAATTGGGTTCTCAAAAATGCTTATTGCTGCATTCAACAACATATTCTTCATGCAAGGTTGTTTCCTATCCACCACGCAGTTTAGTTTTCATGCATTATGTATGCGTGGACTTAGTTGTTCATGGAACCCTGAGGGATATCCTTTACCCACAGTGCTTTTCACCTATGCTCTTTGTCTGTGTGAATCACGAAGACATAAAAGCGGTTTGTTTTCTATTCCACCATCTATGGCAGGCAAGATATGCTCTTCTAACTTTGGAAATACTGCATCAAAAGCAGCCAGCATAATATCTTAGAGTCTAGTCCTGCAGTCTTTTAACTTTTCAGGCCTAGTATCACCTTCAATCAAAATCAGAACATCCAAGTACCACCTTGTCATAACATTGCTCCCTCCAGGGTTAATATAGTTAACTAAATCATAAAAGTCATTTGTTACTTTAAATATAAAGGTAACTAAAACTAAAATTGAAACGGACTATATATAAGTCTCAGCTTTAAAATCCAGTATATTTTATCACATAATTAATTAATTAACAATAAATGGTGTTTTGACACTCTTACATGTAGCGTGACACAAGTCTCTTCCACTTTAATAGAGTCAAAGCATGAAATAAACATGAATAAACATCAGAAGGTATGTTGAAAGATACAGTATAACTTCCTGAAATCGTGTAATCGCTCAGTCAGTGTTTCAACTAGTGGCCAAATAATACATCTTGTGAACAAATACATCATTTAATGTTACATTTACCTCAGGTTAGGTATATCAGGGCTCTACAGTGCGACCATTTCACTCATTTGCGACTAAAAACTACTGCGTGCGACTATGAAAATATATTTAGGCACACCATGTGCTAGTGACTGTATCACGGACATACTTCACGAATCCTTTCATAAACAGTGTAGAGAGAGTCTAAATAAGAGATTTGAGATGAGTGACAGCTTTTAATAATATTTAAGGGAGTTTGTAAATAAAATATTGATTTAATACAACAGTAAAATAAACAAGTAGTTAATATTAAGTGACTTACATTGTCTGACTATTAACCCTATTGCCTGATTTTGCTCTATTTCGTCATCAAAAAGGTCTTAGGGTGCGTTCACACTTGTCATGTTTGGTTCGATTAAAACGAACCCTGGTGCGATTGCTCTGATAGTGCAGTTCGTTTGAGTAAGTGTGAACGCTTCCATCCGAACCCTGGTGTGCACCAAACAAGCGGACCGAGACCGCTAAAAAGAAACGAACTCTGGTGCGGTTCGAATGATATATGAACGCAACACGGACCAAATAATTCTAAACGAACCAAAACCAGGAAGTAATGACAAGATGTGACGCTATGCGACATAATCTCACAAAGAGAACCAGTGGTACCCAAAACAAAACGAGCAGAGGGCAAACGTAGAGCAACGAGGAGGCAAAGTACCTTGTATGAGCTCTTTGTGAGTTCATAGATGGTGAAAATAAAACATATGCACGCAAAAATGAGCGTGCTTAGTCTAGCAGATGGAATTGCGTAAATCCGACTCAAAGCGGCAATCATCAGACCAATCCGTGAATGGGTACTTTGAAGTCATACACCCGCAGCGCCGCTTTAAGTCGAAATCACCTTTTCCTTTTGTTTGGAGTGTTCGGTGAGTTCCGTCCACTGATCTATATTCTCTATTATAGATCAGTGGTTCCTTCACGAAATATACGTCCTTCAACGCGACCAATCAGTTCGCGAACGTATCACTATGGCTTTAGGTTCGGTATCTTTTGGTTCGTTGTCAAAATACCAGTGTGAACGCTAAGCGGACCAGGACCAAATGTATCATTTTCCTTTTTGGTCCGGACCAAATTAACCAAATGAACCGAACTACAAGTGTGAACGCACCCTTAAAGAAGTCACAACTTCTGAGTAAAATTTTTTTCACAAAGTTGCTGCGCATCTCCATTCAAACAGCCGTGTTTCGTTTATGTAGTAACATGTCACGAATCAACGATTCAATTTCCCATTCATAAAGAATTCGATTCGAACGAATGATATGATTCAGTAATTAAATCAGTGATTTACCGACCCCTATTGGCAGGCTTCAGTTTTAAAGTATCTTTTAAGTCACTTAAATCATTTAATATTTCTGTATTCAAAATGGTATATGTAAATAATTAATCTCAACATTAATTTATGAATTTGATTGCGCTCATGCTTCCTCTGAGCTTCATTAAATATGAAAATAAACCACTTTTGTGTTCTTCTGTGTCACCTTTGTAGTACAAATAAATTTAGTTAATACTGATTTCATTTGATTGATAAAATATTCTTATTCTCCTTGTTCTGGTTTTGTTGTTTTAATTAGACATTTTAAAAATGCTTAAAATATACATATATATATTTTAAAAATTGACATAAAAGATGACATACTTGTAATATTGCCAAAAATGTCATTACAAAGGTAAAAACAAATTTTCCCTGTAAATCCCTTTTAAGGAGTCAGATACCACCTCGTAATGGGAAGGCACATTTTCAGATTATTTGATTATTGATTAGAAGGTGCTCCTAAAATTTTGACTGTGCTCCCAATTTTTTTAAGTTAGGAGCACAAGTGCTCCTAAGAAAAAAAGTAAGCGTAGAGCCCTGAAGAGTTCAGATGCAAAACCAGCTAAAAGCCATCTCGGTCAAAAATGAGATAATGATACTGAGTGAATGCTCTCAATACATATTATACATCCATCAAATACTTTTACTTCAAACTCGCTAAAATACCAGGCTCAGAAGTACCAGTACTTACATAGAAACCTATACATCGGAGCCTGATAAAAATGCATTTTTTAAAGAAAGATCTCAGATGAATTTAGAGGCTTTTGCATCTGAACTCTTCATATGAAGAGTTTAGATGCAAAACCCCCTAAAAGCCATCTCGGCCAAAAATGAGATAATGATACTGTGTGAATGCTCTCGACACATATTATATGTCCTTCAAATACTTTTACGTCAAACTCGCTAAAATCCCAGCCTCAGCCCAATCAGAAGTACCAGTACTTACATAGAAAAATATACATCAGAGTCTGATAAAAATGCATTTTTTTTAAAGAAAGACGTCAGATGGATTTAGAGGCTTTTGCCTCTGAACTCTTCATATATACGAGTCATTCCATGAAACCGGCACGACTTGAGTCCCTCTGACCTTTTTAAGTGTATTTTATCTATTGGGTCACCAAAATTATTTTTTAAAAGCTTTTTGTATTAACTGAAATATCTTCTTTAATAAAGTTTAAAAACATGACTTACATTTTATCTTTATATTTGAAATAAAAATTTTTTTTTCAGCTGACACCAGCTATTTTGTCATGTCCCTCACGGCCTTCTATGAAAGTGTAGTTGGGATATGAATAATACAATTAGAAAAGGGTCCATAAATTTTTTTATTATCATAAATATCTATCTGTGCTTTTTTTGCCGGTAATGTTGTCATTTCCCAGTTATTCATTAAATTCATTTTATTTAGTTCCGTACCTCAGTAACCCCTCAACCCTGTTACACAAATCATTCTCCCCCCATAAAAAATAATGAACTGATCCTTATGTGACATCATTAACAGGAAGTGACATCATTAAAGTCTTCTTAACAACATTGTGAGCAGACACAGGCAAGTTACCACCTTCTTTTATAACTATAACTTATTAATACTGTGATATTGTGGTAGTCAAGCTTAACAACTTAACCCCATTAACACCAAATAAAGATAGAAAACTATTACTTGTGAAAATGATCTGTGATATTTTAACAATATACATGATTTCTTAATATCATGCATGCCATGTGCTCTCCTGTTATTCACTACATTTAGAGTAGTGGCCTTTTAGAGCAAAAAAATCACAACCCCGTCACACTCAACCCTGTTACTTATGTCCATGTTAAAGCTGTGTGTGTGTGTGTGTGTGTGTGTGTGTGTGTGTGTGTGCACATGTGTTCTGCCTAGATTTTCACATCTCAGTGTTAAGTAATTCAATTGCAGTTTGTATCTGTTGTCTTTTTTTGGTTACATTATGAAATATAACGTTTATAAAAAATCGTAGAAAATCTTACAGTGAATTTGAATAAAAAAACAAATTATATGTTAAGATGTATTTGTCTCTTCAACCCTGTTACCCTAGTTTCAACCGCATCACACTTACAATTTAATTCATTATTTTTTAAGTTTATGAAAAAGTAATTTAATGTTTGTTGAACTCAGTCTGAAATTTTTAGAGCAGTCATAAGAATACTGATTTTAGTTTAAATTCTGAAGCCACTTTGATCAAAAATTATGAGGTTTCTGTCACATAAAGTTCCATTTCAGGCTTTGGTATAGCAAAAGTGTGAGATTTTATGTAACACTTTTATTTGCAAATACTGAATTAGTGTGAGGGACATCTGATTAATAGAATTTCATTACAAATACATTTTATAATCATATTCAGAGAGCTCATATAGTGTCCATAATGGGGTTGAAGGCTTATAGTGCCCATATGTTAAAATAATGACCAATAATAATAATGATTTCATGCCTGAAGTGGGAAAATATGTTTTTCTGAAGTTAAATATGTCATTAATGTTGTGGGGTGTTCAGAAAAGTAATACATTTTGGTAAAAAAAAATCTAAAAATGTGTAAGTCCAAATCTTCCCGGTTTTGTGGAATGACTCAAAACTGGAACCAAAATATGTATAAAATGCTAGAGGGAGCTTATTTACTGTTAATTATGTATGTATGTATGTATGTGTGAAAGTTTTTACGAAACTACAGTGTGTGAATTTACGGAAGCCTGTTTCCACTACTGAATAAAAAATTGTGACTTTTTATCTCACAATTCTGACTTTTTTTCCTCAGAACTATGATATATAAATTTACAATTGCAAGTTATGAAGTCAGAATTGTGAGATTTAAACTGGCAAATATGACTTTTTTTTCTCAGAATTTTGATATATAAACACAGTTGCGAGTTAAATAAAGTCAGAATTGCAAGACTCACAATTGCATGATATAAACTCACAATTGCAAGTTATAATGTCAGAATTGTGAGACAAACACACAGTTGAGAGTTAAAAAGTCAGAATTGTGAAATATAAACTTGCAAATCTCTTTCTCAGAATTGTGACATAAACTCACAATTGCGAGTTATAAAGTATAAAGTCAGAATTGCAAGATATAAACTTGCAAATCGGACTTTTTTCTCAGAATTGTGAGAGAAACTCACAATTGCTGGTTAAAAAGTCAGACTTGTGAAATATAAACTCACTTTTTTAAGTTACAAAGTCAGAATTGTTAGACAAACGCACAATTGAGAGTTAAAAATGAAATGCGAGTTATAAAGTATAAAGTCAGAATTGCAAGATATAAACTTGCAAATCTGACTTTTTTCTCAGAATTGCAAGATAAACTCAATTGCTAGTTAAAAAGTCAGAATTGTGAAATATAAACTCACTTTTTTAAGTTACAAAGTCAGAATTGTTAGACAAACGCACAATTGAGAGTTAAAAAGTCAGAAATGCGAGTTATAAAGTATAAAGTCAGAATTGCAAGATATAAACTTGCAAATCTGACTTTTTTCTCAGAATTGCAAGATAAACTCACAATTGCTAGTTAAAAAGTCAGAATTGTGAAATATAAACTTGCAAATCCGACCTCTTTCTCAGAATTGTGTGACATAAGCTCACAATTGTGTTACAAAGTATAAAGTCAGAATTGCAAGATATAAACTTGCAAATCTGACTTTTTTCTCAGAATTGTGAGAGAAACTCACAATTGCTGGTTAAAAAGTCATAATTGTGAAATATAAACTCACTATTTTGAGTAATAAAGTCAGAATTGGGAGACAAACTATAAAGAATTGCAATACAAAATCTGAATTGAGATAAAAACTCGCAAATCTGACTTTTTTCTCAAAATTGCAAGATATAATGTCAGAATTGTGAGACAAACACACAGCTGAGAATTAAAAAGTCAGAATTGTGAAATATAAACTTGCAAATCCGACCTCTTTCTCAGAATTGTGTGACATAAAGTCACAATTGTGTTATAAAGTATAAAGTCACAATTGCAAGATATAAACTTGCAAATCTGACTTTTTTTCTCAGAATTGCTAGAGAAACTCACAACTGCTGGTTAAAAAGTCAGAATTGTGAAATATAAACTCACTATTTTGAGTAATAAAGTCAGAATTGGGAGACAAACTACAAATCTGAATTGAGATAAAAACTCGCAAATCTTACTTTTTTTCTCAGAATTGCACGATATAAACTCACAATTGTGAGTTATTGAGTCAGAAATGTGAGATGTAAACTTGCAATTCTGTTTTTCCCCTCAAAACATGACTTTAGAACTTGCAATTGCGAGTCAGAACTGCATGAAAAAAGTCCTAAAAAGAGATATAAACTTGCAGTTGTGAGAAAAAAAAACCTGAGAGACAAACTTGCATTTGCGAGAAAAAAGGTCAGAATTGCTTTTTTATCTCACAATTGTGAGTTTATCAGGCAATTCGGAGAAAACAGTCAATTGTAAGTTTACATCTCGTAATTCTGACTTAATTTTCCACAATTGCGAGTTTATATCTTACAATTCTGAGAAAAAAGTGGGTTTGTATCACGCAGAGATAGAAAAGAGATTTTATTTATTTATTTTTTTATTCAGTGGCGGAAACGGGCTTCCATATGAATTTGAGTTGTATACAAATTATTTTTAACATCTAAAAAGGTGCATTTCTTCACAGAGCATTAATTTTATTTAGAACTAAACACACTAAATTAAGACATTAAATTGACAGCTGTATTTTAAAGTATTATAATTTTTCATGTACTACAATGTACTACAAAACTCTCTCTAGACATCTTGGCTGGGATACTTCAGAACTCTGTGCTAGTGGACCAGTCATTAATTCATGCTTTAGTCCTTTTAATTATTCACATCTAATATGAAATCATTTAATTTTTCAGAAGCTACAGTGAGGAAGAATGAATAGAGATTTAATGCATGAAAGAGTCTTGTAGCATCCGAAGGATCAAGAGCTTCAAGATCTTGTCTTTTTCCAAGTGGGTCAAGGACAGATTACAGCCCTCCTTCAGGAAACGGCTCATCGCCCGCACAGGTACCAGACAAAATGGGAAGTCTGTACATGCCTCAGCCACCTTTATATGATGAACTCATTCCTCTCCCTATGGATTTAATTCTATTATGGAAATTTCCCCTCCACTCCAGCCACCGCACACTCTCGCTTTCTCTCTTGCGCGCTCTTTCTGTATGTTCTCCTTGGGCGAGCATTAGTTCAGCCCTGTCAATCGCTTAACCGGCCCATTTCAAATAGCTTTTGAGACGTTTTCCCCCGAGAGCGCTGTCCTTTTGACATCTAGTCATGCATTTGGGTAGCATTTGCACTTCAAGGAAAAATTGGCGTTTTTGTGCTTCTCACTTTTATCTTTATCTACAGGTAATGTCTGCTAAAGTCAAGGAGATCTGTAATGAAACCAATAGCCCAAAATTAATACAGTCAATATACATGATTTCTCTTGTTTTATGTAATTGCAAACATATATGATGATTATTATTTTTCTAAAATATTTTATACATAAAATAAATACACTTATTATTAGCATTAGTATTATTTTATTTTCCCCCCAAATAAATATATTTAAATTTTAACACTCATCTTTCTCATACAATGTCAGGTCATATGTCTGTTATGCTCCAAAAAGTTAATAATAATAATAATAATATTAATAATAATAATAATAATAAACTATTCTTTTTTTATTATTAAATATTTTAATAGTAATACAGTTTGTTTTGTGTCAGAACAACTCTATTCTTAATGACAGAGATTAATAAATAAAATAATAATAATAAAACTACTACTATTATTATTATTATTACATATTTTAATAGTTATACAGTTTGTTTTGGTATCAGGGCAACTCCTATTATTAATAACAGTGATTAATAAATACAACAACAGCAATAATAATAATAATAATATGTTTGTATTATTATTATTATTATTATTATTAATAAGAAGAAGAAGAAGAAGAAAGATAATAATAATCATAATAATAATTATTATTAATAATAATAATAATACATATTCTAATAGTAATAGAATTTGCTTTGGTGTCAGGACAACTTTATTAATAACAATGATTAATAATAATAATAATAATAATAATAATAATAATATATTATTATTATTGTTATTAGCAATAAGCAAATTATCAACAACTGTTATTAATAACAGTACAGAAGTCCAGGCACAAAAAATTATAATTTCTAATACAAAAAAATGGTAATACTATTAGAATATTTAACACTACTACTACTAATTATTATTAATAAACACTGTTAATAATAACAACAACAGTAATCCAGGCATCAAAATCATTTGTACTATATAATATACTATATAACAAAACTTGTGGTGATGATGATGATGATAATAATAATAATAATAATAATAATAATAATAATAATAATTATTATTATTATTATTATTATTATTATTACTACTACTACTATTAGTAGTAGTAATAGTAGTTTAATATTCTTATAGTATAACATTTCTTTGTATTACAATTATTATTATTATTATTATTATTAAATATTCTAAAAGTTATATAATTTGTTTTAGTGTCATAACAATTGTTACTATTAATAACAGTAATTAATAAATATAAGAATAATTATTATTTTCACAATTTCACAATGATTTTGGTGCCTGGACTACTGTTGTTGTTGTTATTATTAATAACAAGGTTCATTAATAATAATAATTAGCAGTACTGTTAAATATTCTAATAGTATTACAGTTTTTTATATTATTATTATTATTATTATTATTATTATTATATAAATATGCTATAAATGATTGTTTTAATTATTATTATGTATTTTTGGTGCCACAAACATGGAAAGTAGACTAAGACCTGATCACAATTAAATCTCTGCCACTTTTATTTCCCAAAGAAAATGGGATTCTTTCATTCTAGTTTTTTACCCCAAGACCATAAAAGTAATCTATATGACTTGTGCTTTGTATTCAAAGTCTTCAGAAGGCATTTGATAGCTTTAATACAGGCTTGGAGTGGAATGGACTACTTTTATGATGCTCTTTTGAAGCTTGACAGCTGTGGTCACTCTATGAACTGCCTTTGTATAGGAAAGAGCAAAACTACTTTTGTGTTCCTGAGGAAAAAATACCAGTGAGTTTGAAATGACATAACGGTGAGTACATAATGACAGAATTGTCATTTTTGTGTGAACTATTCCCACCACAGAGGACATGGTGAAATGAGGCACTGGAGCCTTGAAATAGGCTATGTTGAACATGAAGGGATTTGGCCAGTGTAGTGGATTGGTTTACCTGTCGCATGGCTTTCGGAGACTCGGGTGGTAATACGTTAGCATCCCAGGGGTCATTACATTCACAGGACAGCCTCCACTCCACTCCTCTTTTGCCCAGTCCTGTAAACACAACACAATAATTAACATTTTGCAGCAGTCAGTGTCAATGTGAACTCTAATTCTGGACTAATAAATGATCTGGGGAACATTAAGACTCTGTGCTTGTGCTTTATTTCCCAAGAGAGACAGATCTAATATGCAAGTGCTATTTGCATTGACACTGACAAAACTTTTAGATGTCTGGCCGACAACATTTGGCAGACAGTCGTCTTGTGCTCTTTACAATGAGCAGGTTATTTTTATATTACTGCAGCCTCACATCATCATAAACTCCCCACAACCTTTTATTTCTCTCTTTTAATAAGGTCACCTCAATGAATTCTGTGTGGATTAGACTAAATGTTCCCTTCTGTTCATGTTCAAACTAAATAAAAAGGTCTGGAAATTATTTATAATTTAATTTAATGAAGAATTATTCATTATTCAAGGCATTATTCATCATTAGAGCCCTGTAGCCTTTCTTCATGAAAGACCCTGATGGTCTTAAGTAGGCATCTTGGTTAATGTTGAATGTTCTTAAATACGCCCGCAGATTTTATGAAGGTACTTGAAGCAAAACCCTTAAACTATCTAAGCCTCTCTGAATGATTTACATGTTAATGATGTATTTTTGGACTTGGATGATTGTATTAAAAGAAGACTGTGTCAGCTCAAGCAGCTCTCTTGGTAGCATGCATCACCTTTCTATGAAAATATTAAACACCTTTAGAGTTAATCATTATTAGCTTAATACAATAAGCTGAATGCAACAAATAATAATAATAATTAAATGCTGCCTCCACACTACTACAGTATCTCACAGAAGTGAGTACAAACCTCACATCTTTTCATGAACACTGAAGAAATGACACTTTGCTACAATGTAAAGTAGTGAGTGTACAGCTTGTATAACAGTGTAAATTTGCTGTGCCCTCATAACTCAACACACAGCCATTAATGTCTAAACCGCTGGCCACAAAAGTGAGTACACCCCTAAGTGAAACTGCCCAAATTGGGCCCAATTAGCCATTTTCTCTCCCCAGTGTCATGTGACAAGGTTAGTGTTACAAGGTCTCAGGTCTGAATGGGAAGCAGGTGTGTTAAATTTGGTGTTATCGCTCTAACTCTCTCATACTGGTCACTGAAAGTTCAACATGACACCTCACGGCAAACTCTCTGAGGATCTGAAAAAATAATTGTTGCTCTACATAAAGATGGCATAGACTGCCAAGCCCCTGAAATTGAGCTGCAGCACGATACCATACAGCAGTTTAACAGGACAGGTTCCGCTCAGAACAGGCCTCGGCATGGTCGACCAAAGAAGTTGAGTGCACATGCTCAGCGTCATATCTAGAGTTTGTGTTTGGGAAATAGACGTATGAGTGCTGCCAGCATTGCTGCAGAGGTTGAAGGGGTGGGGGATCAGCCTGTCAGTGCTCAAACCATACGCCGCACACTGCATCAAATTGGTCTGCATGGCTGTCAGCCTCTTCAAAAGATGCACAATAATGAGTGCAAACAGTTTGCTGAAGACAAGCAGACTAAGGACATGGATTACTGGAACCATGTCCTGTGGTCTGATGAGACCAAGATAAACTTATTTGGTTCAGATGGTGTCAAGCATGTGTGGCGGCAACCAGGTGAGGAGTACAAAGACAACTATGTCTTGCCTACAGTCAAGCATGGTGGTGGGAGTGTCATGGTCTGGGGCTGCATGAGTGCTGTCAGCACTGGGGAGCTACAGTCCCGGGAACAGGGGACCATGAAAGCCAACATGTACTAGCTGCAGGGCAGTATTCCAATATGATAATGACCCCAAACACACCTCCAAGACGTCCACTGCCTTGCTAAAGAAGCTGAGGGTAAAGGTGATGGACTGGCCAAACATGTCTCCAGACCGAAACCTTATTGAGCATCTACGGAACATCCTCAAACGGAAGGTGGAGGAGCGCAAGGTCTCTAACATCCACCAGGAGTGGAAGAGGACTCCAGTGGCAACCTGTGAAGCTCTGAAGTCAATGCCCAAGAGGGTTAAGGCAGTACTGGAAAATAATGGTGGCCTTGCAAAATATTGGCACTTTGGGCCCAATTTGGACATTTGGCCAGCGTTTTAGACATTAATGGCTGTGTGTTGAGTTATTTTGAGGGGACAACAAATTGACACTGTTATACAAGCTGTACACTCACTACTTTACATTGTAGCAAAGTGTCATTTCTTTAGTGTTGTCACATGAAAAGATATAATAAAACAGTTGTAATTACAAATCACAATTATGACAAAATGTAGAATTTGGTGACTCAAAATTGTTTTAATTTCATGTTTAATTTATTTTGTTTCTATTTTGAATTTTATTTTTAGATAAACAGTTGTACTTACAACAAATCATAATTATGATATAATAATTATGCATTGCAAAAAATAATTAAGACAAAAGGTAGAATATTTATAACTCGTAATTGTTTTAATGTCATCTATTTTTCTTTACATTTTCAATTCAGTTTTGTTTTTGAATTTCATTTCGACATAAACAGTCATAATTACAACAAATCATAATTATGACATAATTAGGTATTACAAAAAAAATTATGACAAAAAGTACTTTTAATGACTCCTAATTGTTTTCATTTTAAATTTAATTTTAGATTTTTTAATTCAGTATAATTCAGTAGATTTTTCAACCAAATTTTTTAGATAAATGACAAATCACAATTATGATATAACATACATATATTAAAAAAAATAATTATGACAAAAAAATCATTTAATCTCTTTCATTCATTTTTTAAATTCAATTTGTTTTTATTTTCAATTTTGGCTTCTTATCTAAAAATGATGACTTGGTGTTTATAATTTATGTAATAATTATTATTTACCAAAAGCATTATTTATTTATTTATTTTCTTATTTGGCAGAAATGGGCCTTCAATTACGTTTTTGCTATTAGTTTATTTAAAGCATTTGTGGGCTTACAGGATGATCTTTAGCTCATTTACATTGTATGCATAAAACACCATCTGGACATTTTTGAGTTGATGCACTTGATGTGTTTCCACAATGCACCATAAGCCCAGTGCATAAGACCTCTCAGGGCACTCTGGGTAGTTCTTTACTTGGAACAGGCACTGTATTTCCTTTTACAGTTGCAGTTCATTGGAAAATGGCCTTGCCATCAGTAGTCCCATCATCCACTCCTGGCCTCTGCATCCACAGGCTACAGAGTTGCTTAAGGCTATTCTTCATTTTCACTTACAGTGCTAAAGTGGCCTGACACCCCTTTTGCACCAAGGCGGTAAAATGTTAACATACTGCTGAAGCTGATGGCTGTCAAACCAATGTGCCCGTTTGTCAATCTCAATTATGCCTTCTTTATGGTCTATGGTGCCTTTCTACCTCTCAGGGGAAATAAATTCCCATTTCTTTTGTGAAATGGTGCGTTTCAGGCACAGTGGAGGGACTGGTTCTCAGCTTTGGTCAACGAGGAATAGAGGTGGCCACAGAGATTTCCATTTTCAGTTGACGCCTGTGGCGAGTGTCACACGGAGGCCTGTCAAAGTCATACAGGAGATTGGACAGAGGTGATGATCTCTAGCAGGTCTTAATAGGTTTCATGCCTGATTCTAGACAATGTGTGTTATTTTCACACGCTGACTCATTCAGTGAGAAGAGGAATTGCAAACTGAGAGCTTTGACATTTGGATTTATTGAAGACTAAAAGATGTTTTCACTGCCAGTCATTCATCCTTCCATTTTCCAAACCGCTCGCCCAGTATAGGGTCGCGGGGATGCTGGGTGGACATCTGTGACTCGGGCCACACACTGTAATGTATCAATTATTAGTAGTACTGAGTTAATATACAAGGAATTCATACTTGTTAGGGTGTAAGTGACAGGTCTAATTAAACAATGAACCCCCCAGAGGACATCAAAATGAAAGGTTGAGGAAGTCTTAAACAATACCTACACTTAGCAGCCCTATTTTACATAATGCATAAGAAACATTTCCGCAACTCTGTCTGAATGGCATTTTGCAATGTAATTTCCATAAATGGAAGCCACCCATAAATTGGGTCATGCTGTTGACATTGCCTGAGGTCCTGTTCATAAGTGCATGAAAAACTAGTTTTGCCATCTAAATGAAATTGTATTCCTTGAATACATCTACAGTACAGTTGGAATCATTTGTTGTTGAATGCAATAATTTGTTGTAGCTCCACCTTAAAACATTACTGGCCAGTCCAAACTATGGCTGAGAGGAGTTTGTTTTAAACCATTTTTAACTAATTGATTTGTAAAACTTGTACAAGTTACCCAGAGTTTGTTTTCCTGTTTTTTGTTGTCTTTTGTTTTCCTTGGTTTTTCAGCATTTTTGTGTATTTGAAACCTTTCCAACAATAACTGTATAATTTTGAGACCAGTCTTTTCACACTGAGGACAACTGAGGGACTCATATGCAACTATTATAGAAGGTTTGAATGCTCACTGATGCAGAAGGAAACAAGATGCATTAAGAGCCGGGGGTTTTGAAGGAGATCAGGGTTCATTTAACTTAGTTTGACTTCTAAGAAACATGCATCTTCTGTAGCTTCTAAAGGGCAGTAGTTAATTCTGTTCAAAAGTTTACACAGTTATTTGCTTCATTTATTACTAATTTTAATGGAAGAATAAAATAAAATAGTCATGGTTTCAGTAAATATATAAATAAAATATATCATATATAAATTTAAGACAATGTATTCCTTCAAATGTGTTAGTCTTCAACCCTGTCACACATTGTCACATTAATATTTTTAGAAAAATATAGACAAGACAATTAAGAACAGAAGTATTTCTTGCTGATTACCATCTGACATGTTATGGGCTAAAACAATAAAATTGTGGTTTTAGTTGAAATTTTAAATTACAATTTATTTATTTATTTATTTATTTGTTACAAAAATAAAGAGACTGTAGACACAATTTGTATATTTTTAGCTTCAGTTCTATAAAAAAGGTGAAAATAATGATAAATGTTACATTTTTATCATTAATTTGTTATCAGGGACACATGAGCGGTAGGTACATGTTTGTTTTATAAAAATTTCTGTGTAAAATCCTTTTAAACCAATCCCATTTTACCTGTTATGGGGTTGAGAAAAGAAAGGTGTCTAAAGCAGAAAACTACTGAAAATAATAAAAGGTCTTTAATGTGGGAAAATGTAACTTTTTGTAAATGTGTCTAATGATGTGGGGTGATTAGAAGTTGAATCAAATGTGGTTGAAAAACATTGAAAACAGAATCTCAGGAATGACCCATCTAAAACAGTCATTACCGAAACAGTCACAACCAAAACATTTGGTAAAGGTTCGGAAGTGACATTATTGTTTTTTTGGGTGTTATTCCATAAATTTGTCACTACTGTGAGAGTCACAACCAAAACATGTCATGTTTGTTTCAGTAGTGACAAAAGGGAACACATAATCCTCATATTTGTGGGAAATATACATAATATTTCAAAACTTTCGAAAATACAATATGAAAATTAACTGCAGAATTACTAGAAATGTGTTATTACACAATTTTCATATATACAATTTTTTTGGAAAAAGACATCTTCCAATTCTGACTTGGGACTAATTCGGTAGAATGGCCCATATTAGCATAGTAACTGTATTGTAGAACTGTTATGAGTCACTAAAGTTATCACTTCAAAGTACTGTTAAATGAGGCTTTTTACTTATTTCAACAAAAAAACTTTTCTTTCTCTTTCTTTAATCCTCCGGTCTAGTTTGTACTAATCTGAACAATGTCTGAAACGTTGTATTACGAGCATTTCCTGTGTTTATTTGTCTCTTTATGATGAATCGTTTGTTGTATCCCTCAATTCTAAGTCGCTTTGTATAAAAGAATCTGCTAAATGAATGAAAGTACATGTATTTCTTATTTCTTTTGACTGTGAGAGTCAATCATGGTACTGCATAACTGAACAATTCGTTTAAACAAAAGCAGCATTTTTTGCAATGTAATACTTCATTCCAGATCCCTTAAGAATAATATCCAATTCATTTTTACTCATTTATGAGCACATTATAGTGAAAACCACACTGTTGACATTCATCTCCAGTTCATTCCCATGGGCTGCTCTAAACTCTGAATGATGTGAGTTTGCAGCAATTACCAAATTGGGTGCAGCTTAGCTAATAATCAATTACTATTAATAAAACAGTGTTTTTCTTAAAAAGAATGATGCTGTAAAAAAAAAAAAAACTAACCACAATTTCTCCACAATCAAAGATTAACATAAGTTTTCAGCCAAAAGACAAACCTCCACAGACTCAACGGTGTCCCCAAAATGACCTAAAATAAAAAAGCTAGCATCTTCCTGAATCTAGTTTCCACATTTCTTTTTTCCACGTGCAGCAATGAAAGCCGCCATAAAATATTTTTCTGCATAATTTTTCGATTTCCCTCGGCGCTGTCTTTCCGTACACTCCAGGAGCTCCTAGATGCTACTAAATAAAGCTGAAGCAAAGGGTTTCGCAAGACAATAACTATACTTTCTGTGACTCAGCGCACATATTGGCTGAAATTCGCCACATACCTTTTCTTCATAGTGAATGTAGGTGGACGCCTCCGGACCAAGGTACTTCACCAGGCTGGAGATCACAGCATCTCTTCTCTCCTCCATCTAAAATGAGCACAAACATATCTATTTATCATACCACAAAAGTATATAAAATTTGTAATTCCTCATCCGTCCTTGTGAAAACTGAATGTGCACTTGTAGTCTACTTCAAATCTTACTAAATCTTGCTACTAAAAGTATATTTGAAAAAAAAAAGCCACTTAGGTGTACTTCCATGACTGTTTTGTAACACACTTAGAAGTAAATAAAAAATTGCATATAAAGATGTACTGTATTTAAAGGGATAGTTCAGTTCCACTCTCAAGCCATCCTAGGTGTTTATGACTTTCTTCTTTTAGACAAATACAGTCAGAGTTATATTAAAAAATGTCCTGGCTCTTCCAAGCTTTATAATGACATTGAATGGCTGCTGAGATTTTGAAATCCAATAAAAAAAAAAAAAGTACTCCACATGGCTCCGGGGGATTAATAAAGACCTCCTGAAGCGAATCGATGCCTTTTTATAAAAAAATATGCATATTTATAACTTTATAAACCATAATCTATAGTTTTTGCCTCTTGAGAGTGAGGCATTTCAGCGGATGATGTAAAACATAAGCGTAGTGTAAGCTTCGGTGAGAATATGCTAGTCTCGCAAGAATCAAGTTTTTTTTACAGCAAAGGAAAACCAGTCTCCTCTTAGTCTATATCAAAAACCTCGTTTTATACTTTTAATTCATGATCGGTGTTTTGTTTTGCTTTCTCCACTACACTTCTGCATTTGTCATCCACTGGAACGCCGCTTTCTTGTGAACACACGTACAACAGTTAAAGGAAGCTAGACATTATGGTTTATAAAGTTTTAAATATGGGTATTTCTCTTACAAATACACTTCAGAAAGCCTTTATTAACCCCACAGAGCTGATTGGAGTACTTTTATGATGAATGGACGCACTTCATTGGACTTTTGAATCTTAGCACCCATTCACTGTCATTATAAAGCTTGGAAGAGCCAGGACATTTTATAATATGTGACCCTGGACCACAAAACCAGTCTTAAGTTGCTGGGGTATATTTGTAGAAATAGCCAAAAATACATTGTATGGGTCAAAATGATCAAAAAAAAATTTATGCCAAAAATCATTAGGATATTAAGTAAAGATCATGTTCCATTAAGATATTTTGTAAATTACGTACCGTAAATGTACCAAAACTTAATTTTTGATTAGTAATATGCATTGCTAAGAATGAAATGTGGTAAACTTTAAAGGCAATTTTCTCAATATTTTTATTTTTTGCACCCTCAGATTTCAGATTTCAAATAGTTGCATCTCGGCCAAATGTTGTCCGATCCTAACAAACCATACATCAATGGAAAGCTTATTTATTCAACTTTCAGAAGATATACAAATCTCAATTTTGAAAAATTGACACTTAAGACTGGTTTCGTGGTCCAGGGTCACATATAACTCTGATTGTATTCATCTGAAACCTAGGATGGCTTGAGGGTGAGTAAATCATGGGGTTATTTCATTTTTGGGTGAACTATCCCTCTAAAAGAGATCAAAAAAGCAAAAATAAAATTAAGTACATTTGAAAATTTAGCATTTTCATTAAATTGTAAATAATATCTCAAAAATGCTGCTTATACTCTTCTAAATATATAATTACCTTAATAAGTGTTCTTTTTCAAATTAAGCTAAACCATACTTTTTTTTCATGAGGGCACAATGAGCACACACACATTTATCATATCACAAAAACAATTGTCCTTGTGAAAACTGTACTGAATGTGCACTTGTAGTCTACTTCAAACCTTAGTCTATTAAATGTATATTTGAAAAAAAAAAAAAACTCTAAATAATGCAGTATTGATGAAATAAAAAGCCACTTAGGTGTACTTTCATGACTGTTTCGTAACACACTTAGAAGTAAATAAAAAAATACATATAAAGATGTATTTAAAGGGATATTTCCACTCTCAAGCCATCCTAGGTGTTTATGACTTTCTTCTTTTAGGCAAATACAGTCAGTGTTATATTTAAAAATGTCCTGGCTCTTCCAAGATTTATAATGACATTGAATGGCTGCTGAGATTTTGAAATCCAATAAAGTGCATCCATCCATCATAAAAAGTACTACACACGGCTCAGTGGGGTTAATAAAGGCCTTCTGAAGCGAATTAATGCCTTTTTGTTAAAAAAATCCATATTTATAACTTTATAAACCATAATCTCTAGTTTTTGCTTCTTGAGAGAGTGGCGTTTCAGCAGATGATGTTGGACGTAAGCGTAGTGTAAGCTTCGGTGAGAATATGCTAGTCTCGCAAGAATCAAGTTTTTTTTACAGCAAAGGAAAACCAGTCTCCTCTTAGTTTATATCAAAAACATTGTTTTATACGTTTAATTCATGACCGGTGTTTTGTTTTGCTTTCTCCACTACACTTCTGCGTTCATCATTACATCCTACATCATCCGCTGGAACGCCACTTTCTTGTGAACACCTTTCTTCTCTTACAAATACACTTCAGAAAGCCTTTATTAACGCCCCAGATCAATGGACGCACTTCATTGCACTTTTGAATCTTACCACCCATTCATTATAAAGTTTGGAAGAGCCAGGACATTTTATAATATAACTCTGATTGTATTCATCTGAAACCTAGGATGGCTTGAGGGTGAGTAAATCACGGGGTTATTTTCATTTTTGGGTGAACTATCCCTCTAAGAGGGTCAAAAAAGCAAAAATAAAATTAAGCACATTTGAAAATTTAGCATTTTCATTAAATTGTAAATAACATCTCTAAAACACTGCTTATACTCTTCTAAAATATATAATCTCCTTAATAAGTGTTCTTTTTCAAATTAAGCTAAACCGTACTTCCTTTTCACGTTGAGTCCGGTTCTCCAACCTCCATCGATCTGAATAACTCAAACCCTTTTTGGTCTCTGTTCTCCATGAGTTATGGGTAGAAGGGGCCGGGCTGGGCCGCGCACCCTTGCTGTTACTATGCCAGCGAGTGACAGATGTTAAGGGAACCTATAAAACCCTGCATCTGCATGTTGCACACACATCCACTTGAACCCAGTGTCCCAGCCCATAATTCAGCCTACAATTATGGCTTTGCACCATCTGCGGGGGGTGTTATAAAAGTGCCCATAAGGAGTTGGAGGGCTAGCCACTATCTCTAATGCCTAGCCATAAAACAAACCGGACAAAATGACACTTCATGTTCACACTTTAAAGTTTGCCAGCTCATCCATGTGAAGGTAATGTCGAGTAACGGCAGAAAGCACACAGCTCAGGCGTATTCCGCTGAGTAGTCGTTCTGGGCTCTTCACACATCTGTAAGAACCAGAGCTTGTTGACAAATGTATTGCAGACTACATGACTCTTAATTTTCTAGACAAATCTCAATTAACAGAGATGACACATGTTATATGGATATTTCAACATAAAACACAACCAAACGCAAACTAGTAATGTTGTATTAGCAAATGAGAGCCAGACAGGCTTGTCCATCTGATTCATTATGAATGAAGCAGCCATAAACTCACTGCTCTTCTCTATAATGCATGACTACAGACAGTCTGGGAGCTTTATCATAAGAAGCGAGATGTAAACGTGTTTATCAGACCAGTTCATCTCAAAGAAGGAATTCTGGTCTCATCTGTTTTTCATGGATTTTAGCTTTAGGGAAGCTATTTTCTGCATGCAAGATGTGTGACTTGGCCATCTTTGATTGAGCGACGAGTGACAGATAAATCAATAGTTTGCCACATTATCAGTCAAGAAAAGAGTCTTTGAAGACTCAAAGCTGGAAATGTTTGTTTTCCCAAGATAACACTTCCAGTCTAATCTGTGCCAAAGACATTTGGCTAATCGCTAATCTGGTAATGCTTGTTTACAGACAATTCGGTTGCTGAAAGACTAGGATAGACTAGCATACATGTCTAATTTATATGCTATTATGGTATGCCTTAATAATTTGAATAGTTTTCTGTCAGGACCATTATCGTCAAAGATGATTGATAATTAGCATACAGTTTGGACTGGTGGTATGTAGGCCTGTCACGATTATTAAATAACCGCCTGAGCGAGATTGTTTCATCTAACAGCGAACAGCGGTTATTTCATCATTTCGTTTTTTTTTTTTTTTGGTTTTGTTCTTGTTCGCTGATTTTTCTAGCAAGATCTGGCAACACGATGGAGTCAAGGCTCGTGTTGCTCTGGTGCTGCTTCCCTCTGATTCATCCATGGATTCACCACACATACAGAAGAGAGACACATCTATGCACACTAAAAACCTCATTAACCAGTAGTTGTTCAGCTCAGTTTCGCACACACTGCATTAGAGCCTGAGTCTGACCCGAGCCTGTCTTTTTTCCCCCCTTCTCCCACAACAGCTTACTGTTCCAGCTATTAAAATAGTTCCGTTTTGTATGCAATGGAAAAGTGATTATATTCTTAAGTTAATTTAGGAATTAGCATTTTTTGTTCGTTAAATATACGTTTTTTTTTTTAAAGTAACAAACAGCGGCCAGCAGAAGACTTCTGTTTAATCAATATGCCTTCTCAAATCATCACGACTTGCCTAAATAAAAAATTATAGATATAAAACAGTTCAAATATAAAACAATGTTAGTTTAAATGTTAAACCTATAAACGTGTGCTATTAGGTGCATATTATAGACTGTAAAAAAAGATGGACGATGCATCTCCCATTAATTCCACTATGGAAAAGTCGCAAAATTGCTAGTCCTGGGGCTATTGTGTTTTCCAGTCGGGCTACCAAAAGTTTCACCGCCCTGCCGGTGGTCTATCTTAAACTAGAGGGCTCCTGCGGGTCCTTAAACACTCCTCAATTTAGTTAAACACTCCTCAAATTTAAGGCCATAAAAAGTTTTTTTTTAAATACGTTAAATAGTATAAGAAATGTCTTAATTATAATTTTAAGAGGTCTTGCAGTTGCGCACGGAAAGACAAGAATCACAATAGGGCTGGATTAAACTTCAAAAGGCAATGATGTCACTGAATAAATATGTGCACTGCATGTTGCAAAGTCAAAACGCAGCACGGATGTCTTTATATAAAGGTAGGCTATATGAAGCGAACCGACTGTCCTCAGAAACGTGTCGTTGGCATTTTCAATTAAGACAGCCATATTTATGTTTTAATACATTATATACTTGATTTATCCCTTTTAATGTTCTAAAGGCTAAAATGGCGTTCTATAAGATTTTTTTGTTTTTGTGAAAACCTGTATGTGAACTGTAAATCATGTCAGTTTATGGCTTGATACATTACCGTACATTGTCCAACCCCACTCATACTGTTCATTTTACTTGTGCAGCTGTTAAAAAATAAGTCATAAATTGCCTTAAATTGATTTTTAAAACTTCTGCAGATACCCTGTAAATAGTGACATAAAATTCTTTCCTTGATATTTGTGTATTGAAAATATGTTTGATTGACATGTATACTCGTATCTGATTTTCTATTAAAAAAAAAGTCTTTTTTATTTGGGCTAGTTAAATTAATTTTCGGGCTACCAAAATCTGAAGAGTACTAGCCCGAAGGGCTACCAGAGATTTAAACATTTTGCGAGCCCTGAAAAGTGAAGCCAAAGCATCTCATTATGGTAGCGGACATATTGTGGTAAATTACGTCATTTGAAGCCATTGTCTGCGCAGTAGATTTCGTTTGGAGGCCAAGTCTGTGCAGTAGTGTCGTAAGGTAGAATTTGGGTATCAAAGTCCCACCCCAAATTCCTGCAGACCCAATCGCAAGATCACAATCATGACATCACACCCTGTTTTGACAGCATCAAATAACTACCTAAAAGCAAACTTATTAGAAAAAACGAACACTTGAACATAAATCCTCAAATGCTGGAAATCATCTTTGGAAAAAAATTATTCAAATTGTCATTTAATTATTTAGTTTGCCTCACGTCCCATTAGATTATATGGAGAGGGCGGGGTTTATGACCTATTCTGCAGCCAGCCACCAGGGGGCGATCAAAGAGGCCGCAGCTTCACTTTTCAGGACGTGTGAGGCACACTCGTTGCATATCCAATAGTTTGTGTGAAGAGTGGAAGCTGAAGCGCGTTTTACAGGACAGTGCGAACACTTGCTTTTTTTTTCAGTGGAAACAATTTTAAAATGATCCATCATTTTTGCTCACAAAGGTAAGAGTAATACATCATTCAGAAGTGTAAAGGGTCTGAGCAGGAAAGCTTTGCTAGTTTAGCTACAATGGTCAAAGTTTTGTTTGGTAGTATGGTTAGCAGTTATTTCTTAATGCTAAATGATGTAAGTGAGATCAAAAGACCTTTTCAGTAGTTGTGCAATCTGACAAAAACTAACCATCCATTATTAAAATACATGGTTTTGAACTTTGAAATGGGAATGCTAGATGAAGCTGTTTACAAAACATATGGTTGTAAGCAGCTCTGCTGGTCTCTTCAGCAAGGTATTATGCTTTACAAAGGCATTTTTTGAGTAACTAAATGTCAATATATATCTATTTTCACCTCTTGACTCATTGTCTCAGTATTCCCTGAAAGTGTGAAGCTGAGAATAGACCTGACATATTAAACTTCCTACTCTGTACCTCTCACTTTCTCATTCCATTTCTCACTCCAGTACAGCTTGCTATACGCTATTAAAATGCATTGCTCTCTTTCCCAAACCCTCACTCTCATTCTCTCTATCTGTCTCTCACCTTTCTGTCGCACCAGTCACGGGCCTGTACTCCAGTGATGAACCCCACCAGCGCAGGATTGCCTCTGGGGCTGGTGGCATCAAATGTGACGCTTAAAGGGCAGTTCTCAGAGGGACGTGCCACGATTTCCCCCGAGAAACCTTTTTCTTTCCAAAAAGCCTGTGAAGTCAGATCAAAAAAAGCAGAGAATGAACAGCCTTGAAAATGAAAAGCATTCATTCTTTTTTAAAAAAGACCAGCCTAATGCTGAAAACGGACACTGTATTTGCATAAACGTGAATACTGAATTGTAGATTTATGAGCAGTTATATACAAGATCTGCATACTGATGATCATACAGGTTTGAAACGATATGATGGTGAGTAAATGATGATAGTACATATATATTTAAAAGGTGAACATTCAAAATTACATTTTGCCTACATGCTATTTAAAATATTTTAATGATAACAGCAATGTAAATCAAAATGCGTTTATTGCGCAAGTCGATTTGTATAAAAGCATTTGCTAAATTAATTAAGTTAATTAAGTCTAAAATGTAAATGAACGCTTTGCAAACTTATGGAGCTCCCATACGTAACTTCATCTGCATTCACAAATGTAATATACATAATTCATGAATATACGCAATTAAAGATCATTATAAAATATTAAAACACATTTTAAGCACTCAGGCGGGGTTTACAGACTAACAATTAAGTACAACCACGTTGTGCAGAAAAGGTTCTCATGCAAAACATTTAAAGCGATTATTTGCTTCTCTTACATAAATCTTATTGTAGAGTTCCTTGGTAATTAAATATATAATAAAACATTTCACATTAAGCTTTAAAGGCAACTCTAGGTTTTCAATGTGCTATAATTGTGTAAACATATTACTTTTAGCCTTTTCTAAACAAGCAGTGAGTGAATGAAACCTATTATCTTATTTAATATGCAAAAGATGTTCAAAAACACCTTTCACAGTTGACAGACAAATCTTATCCTGTGATTAAGGTGGCATCTCCAGTCACTGCAGAGCCAAGATTAAATATTAAATTAAAGCGAGGGCTTATACTGAATATGCTAGTCAGAGCACTAGGAGGCAGCTCTCCATGCCTCTGCACATTTTAACTTCATTATAGGGTTTAATGCAATAGAGCTGTAGGGGAAGTGACTGCACTGTGCTGGAAAAGCCGGTAAGCCGGTTGTGGGTAAGTGGATGGGTTATGCGTGTTACTCACAGTGGGGTACGTGACGATAAACTTCGTCATGTGGCCGATAGGCAGGCATTGGGTGAGGCTCTGGCGCTCAGCTGGCAAGGCAGGCTCGTAACGGATCTGGGCTGAAAGAGAGGGCATAATCAGAGTGCCACTGAATTAAATAAGAGACATTTAGCGCTTGAAAACTACAGTGGAATGACACCGACATTAAATAGGAAAGACAGCTCTGTTCTTACAGTCGCTAGGACTCATTTCTCTAAACGTCACTTTTTCAAAACTCTTCACAACATTTTTTTTGATGTACAACTCAGAAATTTCTAAACTAATTACAAAGAAATATCAAGAAATATGAGTTAAACATGAAATTTCGAAGTAGAAAGACATTTGATTAGGTTTGATTACTAAATTTGTAATGAATGTTTTCAACTCTTAATCATTTTGAAACATTTAAACCATGCAGGATCAACCTTACAGCAGTATTCAAATAAATAGTTATTTAAAACTAGACAAGAGTACTGTATTCCAGAAATTATCCCCATGTAGTGGACTTCTATGGTGCCTGCAAGTTTTAACTTTCAAATGCAGTTTTAATGCAGCTTCAAAGGGCTCTAAATGATCCCAGCCAAGAAGGGTCTTATCTAGCAAAACGATCGGTCATTAAAAAAAAAAAAAAAAAGAATATACTTTTAAACCTCAAATGCCTGTCTTGTCTAGCTCTGAAAGTCATACATCATTGTTTTACTTTTTGTAAAGAGCATTTGACCATCTTTGCACTTTCAATTTGTAAACATTGCGTCTGTACTTTTGTAGCAACGTAGGATGATTTTGAATTTGGAGCAGAAAATTAGATGGGAGTGAAAGCAGAGCTAGACAAGACGAGATTTTGAGGTTAAAAAGTACAGAAATGTTTTTTGTTTTTGTTTTTAGAAAATGACCAATCGTTTCACTGGACAACTCTTATTCCTCGGCTGGGATCATTTAGAGCCCTTTGAAGCTGCACTGAAACTGCATTTTGGAAGTTCAAATTTGCGAGCACCATAGAAGTCCACTATGTGTTCTTTCTTTACGACTGAAAAAAGAAAGACATAAACTATTTTGTTCTGGAAGTGAACTACTCCTTTAACCATGGTTTTACTACAAATACAACCCTCTGTGGTCTAATGGGGTTTTGCCCTGACATTTGTGCTTTTCTCAGTATCTTAAAAACTGTCTAAAGTCTGATTACACTGTATTCAGCAGAAACTGTGCTACAGTGAGCTGCATGAATGTACATGTTGGCGTTTTTGAGAAAACTGTTTATGTGTGGTTAGTGAAAAACTAAAAGTTTTAAGTCACAGAAATACAGTTAAACCATGGTAACCATAATTAACCAAGGTTTTGCTACGCTAACCACAATTCAACCATTGTATTTGGAGTAAAACGGTGGTTACTACACACACACACACACACACACACACACACAAAAAATGTTTACTACACTTGTACTATAATAAAACCATGCCTAATTGTCATTAAGGGTGGGAATAATTTTGCACTCTAACATAAAAATGGATCATTTAACACATACTGCAGTAAATTCCGAACAGTAGAGAGCTGTCAAAAAATAAATTTTACAAATCTGTTGTTAGTGTTTTTAAGGCATTGTTTTATGGACGATTGTTAGATGACATTATGAAATAACGACTTGACTTGAGGCATGAAGTGTTTTGGTAGTTAAGTGGATGTGAAAATACTGCTGTGCCAAGCTGAAAGCTGATAAAGAGAAGTGTGTGAAGAGTTTTGAGAAAATGACCCAAGTGTTGAGATATGAATCCTAGCGATACATAGTTTTTTTTTCTTTTTTAGCCTTATTGGCTACTGTCTTTATAGGCAGCTACCTTCAAAGAAAGCATCCTAACTACATAATGAAGCAATTTGGAACACTTTGGGAAACATCAAATTGTACGCCATACAGCGGTGGCCAAAATTATTAGAACACTAGTATTTTCACCAGTGAAAATTGGTTTTAAGTCAGTTATGTCAGTGAAGTCAGTTCACTTTTGCTGGAGTGTTAGTAGGAAATGTCAATTTACAATTTCAAACATCCATTTTGCCTTTAATTGTAATAATCCAGGGAGATTTTTGTTTGTACAAGGAGTCTGACAACAGCCAGTGCTCCAGAAACTAAAGACTAAATCAGACTAAATCCAGAAGAACTGTGGCAACGTCTCCAAGATGCTTCAAGAAACCTACCTGTACAGTACTGTTAGAAGTTTTAGGCAATGCTGTAAAATGAGGATGCTGTTAAAATTATGTGATAAATAGATCTTTATCAGTTAACTTCTAGTAACTAAATTAAATCAACATTTGAAGTGGCCATCCTTTATGTTTAAAGCAGCTCTTGCCCAAGGTGCACTTGCACATAGTTTTTCAGGTAGCTTTGCAGGTAGGTCTCTTGAAGCAGAGACGTTGCCACAGTTCTTCTGGATTTAGTCTGTCTCAGTTTGTTTGGTTTCTTAATTTCATTCCAGACAGACTGAATGATGAAATCAGATCTCTGTGTGGATCACAGGCTGTTGTCAGTCTTCTTCTGCAAACAAAAATCTCAATGAATGGCAAAATGAATGTTTGGAAATGTAAACTGATATTTCCTACTGACACACTACAACAAAAGATAGAAAATAACTTAAGACCATTACACTGTATGTATAAACCAACTCATAATTGATTTTGATAGAGTTTGATGTTAGCAGGTTGCTAAGCTAAAGCTGTGAAACTCTAACTAGCTTAAAAATAGATAGTACATACAATTATTGGCTAAAATAATCTATTTAATTACAGTTAAATAGCTTCATCAACTCTTTCTCAGCGCTGAATGAAATAGGCCTGTATGCTAATTTCAACATTCTCATCAACAGCCATCTTGAATGTATATTTTCACCGAGCTCATTGCAGTGTTTTCCTTTGTATGACCAGTACACTGGGTACATTTTAGTACAGTCTCATGCCTACGATGATTTAAAATTCTGCTAATGTAGACAGCTCACTGACACATTGATCATAGGAGATTCTGGGATACTGTTTATACATTGGATTTAGGGGGCGTTATAGAAGAGAGAACAGGGCTGAATAGAAATACATGTTTAAAGAGAAATGAAAAACAGCAAATGGATTTAAAGATATCAAAGGGAAAAATGGCAAATGCAAGAACACAGACAGGAAGAATATGGCATAGAATAACTCATAGGTCTCAGATCATCCTTTGGTATTGATTCAGGTGGCTATACCTTCTAATCAAGCAGCACTTTGGCAAATTGGATCTAATACCCCAGTGACTAGCTCTCCATGAAATTGCCAATCTATTAAAGAATCCCTGCGATTTAACACTACTACTTTGTTTTCCTAAAAGCTGTAATTAAGGCTTAGCCATTTTGCGAGTGTAAGTGTGGGGTATCCAATAACTTTATGTGCAGCCCTCAAGACCATCTCTACGTCTGAGTAACACAAACAGTGCCAGAAGGGACACTGACCTCATTTTTGACGAGACAGCCATCTGGCGACAAGCCAACATGTCAGCTAGCCTTTTGAAGAGGGGGCACACAAATAAATTGTTGTCTGTGGCCCAATCGGTCACTTGAAACATACAGTAAATGCTGAACCATAACAGTAAAACCCTTGTGAAAAAGAATTTATTTTGGAAACAATACACATTAAAAGAACATATTTAAAGGGATATAAAATGAATAGTCTGTCATTAATTACTTACCCTCAAGTCACTCAAAACCCGTAAGACCTTCACTCATATTTAGAACACAAATTAAGATATTTTTGATGAAATCCAAGAGCTTTCTGACCCTGCATAGACAGCAACGCAACTGACACGTTCAAGACCCAGAAAGGTAGTAAGGACGTTGTTAAAATTGTCTATGTGACATCAGTGGTCCAACTGTAATTTTATGAAGCTACGAAAATACTTTATATGGGCAAAGAAAGCAAAAGTAACAACTTTATTTAACAATTTCTTTTCTTATGTTTCAGTTTTTTCAACGCACACCCACAAGTACCACAAACAACGTGTCGAAGACTGAAACAGAAGAAATTGTCAATGAAATTGTCACAATGGTCAAAAGTTTACACCCCCCTTTCAGAATCTGCAAAATGTTAATTATTTGACCAAAATAAGAAGGATCAAACAAAATACGTTATTTTTTTATTTAGTACTATCCTGAATCAGGTATTTCACATAAAAGATGTTTACATATAGTCCACAAGAGAAAATAAGTTGCTTTTATAAAAAAATTACCCTGTTCAAAAGTTTACATCCCCTTAAATCATAAATGTTGTTACCTGAATGATCCACAGCAGTTTTTTTGTTTAGTGATAGTGAGAGTCCCGTGTTTGTCCTGAACAGTTAAACTGTTTTCAGAAAAACCCTTCAGGTCCCACAAATTCTTTGTTTTTCCAGCATTTTTGTGTATTTTAACCCTTTCCAACAATGACTGTATGATTTTGAGATCTTTCTTTTCACATTGAGGACAACTGAGGGACTTGTATGCAACTATTACAGAAGGTTCAAATATTTACTGATGCTTCAGAAGGAAAAATTATGCATTAAGAGCCGGGGTGAAAACTTTTGAACAGAATGGAGATTTTTTTTCTTATTTTGCCTAAATATAATGTTTTCCCAGAAGACAAAGTAAGTTAAACTTACCATGATTTTAATTCATATTTTTTCCTTCTGGATTACCAGTGAGCATTTGAACTAGGGATATGCCGGTATCAAATTTTCATGTTGCGATTAATTGATAATGTTTTTATCACGGTATACGGTATTATCACGATATTGAAATTTAGTTGCAAAAAAGTGATGTCATAATACAGTATAATAACAAAAATTTCTGAACATTACAATGTATAAAGTTCAAAATTTTAAAGTGCTAAAGAATTAAAAGACCAATGGGTATCACTTTACAGTAAGATCTTATTAGTTCATTATTATTAGTTAACATGATCAATGAACAAAAGCTACATTTGCTACAGAAATTATTAATCTTTGTTAAAAATAACACAACTTTTAGTTCATCTTAGCTCGGTTTATTTAAAAAAAAAACTTTTGATTTTAACTAGTGTTATTCAGTTAATATTGTATATTATATCGGAATTATCTAAGATTAATGAATGTTTAGAAGAACTTTTCATTGGGAGTTTATGTTAACTAATTAATTAAAGTAAAATGTGACCAAACAATAAAGAATCACTTTGAATACACTTTCAAACAATATCTAGGGCATGTTGTAGTCCAGATTAAAATGTAAAAAGTGCTCAAATAAATAGCCTATTGAGTCTAAATATTAAAGTATTTCGTGCTGTGATGAACACCTCTGCAAATACAAAAATCTGAATGCCTATTTGAATCATTTAAATACGTTTCAGAAATTAGCGCAGCTTTGTTTCTGGGTTAACGTTGCATTTTTGGTTTAGCGCCATCTGCTGTCAGAGAGTGAATGACACTGTCATTTTCATTCGATGCGGTTTACAACGATGTTGTGCATTTAACCAGTAATGCTTAAAATGTATGTAAAATTCGGAATAATTTTTAATAAGTAATTATTTTCGGTATTTTGAAATGCCCACGATAACAATACCGTGCATATTCATTATCGTGATATATCGTATTACCGAATACCGGCACATGTCTAATTTGAACCTTCTGTAAGAGCTGTATATGAATCCCTTAGTTGTCCTTAGTGTAAAATTATGGATTTCAAAATCATACAGTCATTGCTGGAAAATCAAAGAATTTGTAGGACCTGAAGGATTTTTCTGAAGAACAGCAGGCAGTTTAACTGTTCAGAACAAACGAGGGACTCATCAGGGACAACAGGGAACTATCACTAAACAAAAAAACAGCTGTGAATCATTCAGGTAAGAACACAGTTTTAAAAATCAAGGGGATGCAAACTTTTGAACAGGGTAATTTTTATAAATTCAACAATTATTTTCTCTATATGTAAAAATCGTTTATGTGAAATATCTTATTCAGGTCAGCAATGAATAAACAATAACATGCATTTTGTATGATCCCTCTTATTTTGGTAAAATAACATTTTGCAGATTGTGAAAAAGGGATGTAAACTTTTGACCTCAACTGTACTTTCATTTAAGCAGCACAATATGAAAGTAAGTCTTTTCCTGCAAAAAAAAATCTTCAAAGAGAAGGAAATATATGCATAAATCTTATAAATCTTTCAACACAGTATTGAGCCACAAGTCACTTGAAAAAATCTTCAATACCAACAATTCTAAACAAGATCCACCAATCAGAGAATCAAAGAACAATAAGCTATTAAGACAAAGCCAGGTAACGCAAGAAACATAAGTGTTTTTCTCCAGTTTTGAATATGTAAACAGACATGAGCAAAACACACTAAAACACACAGACCCTCCTATTTTCAAATACTTTTTAGCTTTAAGTCAAATGTTTTAATGTTGTTATTCATTTGGGAGCTGGCTAGCACATGACTTCAAAATGTTCATTGAAGAATTTTAGAAAAGATGAAAAGTGTGTTTTGATATGTCAACCAAAGCCCACAGTAGTGAATGAATATGATTTTCTAAAAAGCCAGGAATACAAAACAATTACAAAATACCAGGGTTATTGTAACAAAAGGGACATAAAAGGGAGCTTGGATGCTGTCAGGGAAGGAAATTGTCACTAAGTCCATCTGTAAAATATTTAGCAAATCACCCAATGTCATTCAAGTGGATCCGGCACTATGCAGAAAAGCATTTTAATTGGAGTCGATGTTAATAAACGTCTCTATTCTGACAATGAAAAATCAAACAGGACAAGCGATGCGGACAGGCTCTATGCTGGTAATTTTGTTAACCAGCGGCAATCAGAAAAAAAAAAAAGATATTTTGATTACATTATGTTTCACGAACGTCGCTAATTGAACAAGAGGCACTGATTAGCACATTTCCGTTGAGTTAACTCTCTCCCAAAGGACTTTCCAACATGTTAATGAATAAAACAAACCGCACAACATGCCAATGCATCATTTCTCAACCATGATTTATATGTGCAATCGTTTACATCTGACCGACAATCCCATGTCAGCCCACATGAATCTGTCTCTCTGAAGAGCTGTGATCGCAGACGAGGGAAACAGATCTAATTTAGCCGCAGTGACTGAGGCGTGGAGTTGCTCTCATTGATTGAGAGCGATCGCTCTGTGCCTGGCAGTCCATCATAACTGTGCGCTTGTAAGCGACAGCGGCTGTCTGCTTGCTTCAATTTGCTAGACGTTAGGAAATTGCGATGCCGCAACACCACCCTTCTGGCAGCCAAAGAGAAGGACAGAAAGGTGAATTCATTTGTACAGCTTTTGAAGAAATGAGACATTTGTGTATGTTTTTATTGACTGTGGCAGCAGGAATTCATCAAATAACAATCAAATGATGTAGCAGAGTGTTAAACAGGGACATACTGTATCCAAAAGCACCACTGATCGAGTGATGCTGTAGTAAAGTGCACCGGATTGTAGTAATCTGCTGTATCCTCCACAATCGATCATTCAGAAACAGGTTGGAGGATAGAAATTGCTTTTGCAAACTGCGTTCAGCACATATTATTTGACAATGTCTTTACCTGATTTGCATGTCTTTTAGTGAACCTGGTGTTGAAACAACACGGCAATGCAAATAAACAACTGCGCACACGCTATGTGGCTGCGGTTCACGCTTTGGTGAATTCCCTGGATATTTTAAAGCCCATATTTTAGTTCCTCTAACACTTCTATCAGTCTATCGCTCTGTTTTTTGCCCTCAGGTTTTCTTTTTTTTTCGTATTTGTGTTGTCTCTGTTTCCCCCTCACTCGTTGGAATCTCTGTCACCTCTGTTACTCAGGTAGCCGTGAGTCGTGGAACAGACATTTCTAACATAACCTCAGGCTAATGGGCCACAGGTGCTCTCAGCATTTCTGTAGGATTCTCCCACCTGCCTGGAGCCTTCGGGAAAACTGTACTTTAAAAAGAATGAAAAGGGGGGGACAGAAGGGGGAAAAAAAAAATCAACCATATCACTGAATCACACAAATTTTGCACCAAAACTAAAAATTCTGAACATACTGGGCTGAAAAACGAGAATGCTTGTTTTCACTTAGCCTATGTTTTGAATAACAAAACAAATTATAATATGAATTAATTATAAATGTACATTTAATTATAGTTTTAACAACGTATTTAACACACAAAAGTTTACATCGGAATAAGAGGGTTCATACAAAATGCATGTTCTTGTTTATTTAGCACTGACCTGAATAAGATATTTCACATGTAAGATGTTTACATATAGTCCATAAGAGGAAATATTAGTTGAATTTCTTTTTAAAAATTACCCCGTTCAAGTTTACATCTCCTTGATTCTTAATATTGTGTTGTTACCTGAATGATCCACAGTTGTTGTTTTTTTTTGTTTGTTTAGTGATAATTGTTTGTCCTGAAGAGTTAAATTGCCTGCAGTTCTTCAGAAAAATCCTTCAGGTCCCACAAATTCTTTGGTTTTCCAGCATTTTTGAGTATTTAAACCCTTTCCAACAAAGACTGTATAATTTTGAGATCAATCAATTCACACTGAGGACAACTGAGGGACTCATATGCAACTACAGAAGGTTCAAACACTCACTGATACTCCGGGGTGAAAACTTTTGAACAGAATGGAGATGTGTGCATTTTTCTTGTTTTGAGTAAATATCTTTTATTTTATTTTATTTATTTTTTTTTTAAATACTGCTACAGAAGATGCTTACATGTTTCCCAGAAGACAAAATAAGTTACATTTGATCTTTAATGTTTGTTTTTACTTCTGAAGCGTCAGTGGGCGTTTTGAACCATCTGTAAGTTGCATATGAGTCCCCCCCAAAAAAGATGAAAAGGTGAAAAGATGGATCTCAAAATCATACAGTTATTGTCTGAAAGGGTTCAAATACACAAAAATGCTGGAAAACCAAAGAATTTGTGGGACCTTAAGGATTTTTCTGAAGAACAGCAGGCAGTTTAACTGTTCTGGACAAACAAGGGACTCATGAACAACTATCACTAAACAAAAAACACACCTGTGGATCATTCAGGTAACAACACAGTATTAAGAATCAAGGGGATGTAAACTTTTGAACGGGGACCATTTTTATAAATTTAACTATTATTTTCTCTTGTGGACTATATGTAAACACCTTTGTGAAATATCTTATTCAGGTCAGTACTAAATAAACAATAACCTGCATTTTGTATGATCCCTCTTATTTTGGTAAAATAATTAACATTTTGCAGATTCTGAAAGGGGGGTGTAAACTTTTGACCTCAACTGCACTTAATGCATGCTTAAAGGATTAGTTCACTTCCAAAATAAAAAAATTAAAAAATCAGAAAATTTACTGTCCCTTGTCATCCAAGATGTTCATGTCTTTCTTCCTTCAGCTAAAAAGAAATGAAGGTTTTTGAGGAAAACATTTCAGGATTTTTCTTCATATAATAAACTTCATTGGGGATCAACAGGTTGAAGGTCCAAATTGCAGTTTCAATGCAGCTTCAAAGGGCTCTACACGATCCCAGGCGAGGAATAAGGGTGTTTGATTTTCTTTACTTTGCTTACATGACATGACATGATTACATAATGCGTGAAGTCCAGCTAGTGCAAGACAAGCATTTGTGGTTAAAAACTATATACATTTTTTTTTTAGAAAATGACAGATTGTTTCGCTACAGATAGATAGATAAGATGGAGCCCTTTGAAGCTGCATTGAAACTGCAATGTGGAACTTCAACCCATTGATCCCCATTGAAGTTCACTTCAAATCCTGGAATGTTTTCCTCAAAAACCTTTATTTTCGACTGAAGAAAGAAAGATATGAACATCTAGGATGACGTTGGGGGTGAGTAAATTATCAGGAAATTTTTATTCTGGAAGTGAACTAATCTTTTAATGTGATGCACATTTGTCACCAATACATAAATAAAACAGGTATGATTTATGTAATAGTACTAATTAACGGAATAAAAGACAATGTTTTAAAAACACAATAACTGTTTATAAAATTTTCCAGTATGTTTGGATCTTATACATTTGAACTAACTACAACTAAACATATTTTAACTCATGCTTTTTAACTTAATAAATGTAACTGTTTTCACAATTTACAACTGCATTCATTTTAATTGCTTACAAACAGCACGTTATGTATAGTTAAGCCTAACTGCATTTTGAAAATGTGATTATTTAAATAAATAAATAGATGCAAACTATGCCATGATTTAAGTCGAGAAAGAACTGTTTAAGTTTATTAGTTTAACTGTGTAATACAAATTTATGGAAACTTCACAAATACAATTTTCAAATACTTTTTTGTTTGTTTAAGTATGTCCTGATCCCAGGGTTGCCAGGTCTGCGTGACAAAACTAGCCCAAAGGCCAGTAAAAAATAGCCCATAAGTACCCCAATGACCCCATATCCCAAATATCAAAACTCAAAATATGCTATTCGTATTCATACATAAAGTACATATTTTACAGTCAGTTGAAAACCAATATATCATAGTGATCATAAACAAGCTCCAGGGCTCCTTACCAATGGGCCTCCTTCACAAACTTAACATCTACTGCAGTTTTATCATTGGTAGAATGTGAAATATTTCAGTACAAGCATTTTAGTCAAGTATACTTTATGCAATATGTCAAACCATTAGTTTGAATTAAAAATATGTCAAAACAGCAAAGAAAACTGCATCTGTCAACCTCCCCCCCCAGAAAGATTCTGATATTAGGTGTTAAAGTACTGTTCACATTTTCTTCTTTTAGTCGAAAATGTCATAAAATGCCATTTTCAGCTGGAAATTCAGTGGCCAAAATCTGTAGCATCCTTTGTTCCCATTCACACACCCACCCTGTCTTCATTCATTTGTAAATGGCAAAGTGATACCAGCAATTTGCAAATTAAAGGTTTGGGCGTAAAGCCTGTGTGTTTGAAGGCGTTCCCAAAGCGTTGGCAAACTGGAAACATCCCGGTCCTCTTAAAACCAAAAAAATCTGCTTAAACTTTGTTGTAAACACGCTTAAAAATAGGTCACGGCAGTCAAACGGATGCTAATGCTTCCCTGCTTTCTTACAGTATAAACAGACCTCTAAGCGAAACTCTGAGTGACGTGTCTGTGAGTTTTCTTGCCACCGCCATAGCCCACTGTCACTGGAGATGCTCTCTCATCAAAGTGGAGTCGATGGGAGGCCGGGCCGGGGACCGTTTTCTCTGCCAGTCAGCTCAAATTGCATGCAGCTGCAATGCCAGCTTAGTCAGGTACAGCGTTTCGGAGGAAGACTTAGGAGTTAAATATAGCATCCAACCAGCTGCACCCGGTTATGCTTCGACACGCCATAAACCCACCGAAGGAATGCGTCCAAACTCGGTTGAGCATCGGAACGCCAACCAAAATACCAAGACAAAAAGCACATACATCCCACAACCTGACTAATCGCAGTCATATTGTAGGCTTGGTGCAGCAAAGCATGAATACTTCATGGGTTTATACAGCTACACACGCACCCACGCACAACAATCCTAGCAAACACACACACACACGCACTCACACGTTCGTTTCTCATGGTTGCCCACGCACACCCACACTTTATATTCTGTCCTCTCCCCAACTGACAGAGAAATCCAGGAGTGTGTATAAGGTTTTAACACACGTTTTTAAAGCGATCGCTAGAAGACGTCCGTCTCACTGACGTTCCTCATGAGAGGTGTTCCCTGTGACTTCTAAAGTAAACAAATATTTAAAAACGATCACTGTAAAGCCAAGGGACGAGTGTCTAATTCACATTGAGTTCTTTTAGAGGAATGGTTGATGCATGTCGTTATTTTTTATCTGTGGAACAGAAAAGTAGACTTTTTAGGCTTTTAGTAGACTTCGGTCACAAAACAAAACAATCATTATGCATCTCTTGACATACAGCAGGCGTTCATGTTGACCAGGTGCTCTAAATAGGTCTAAAAATATCAAGAAAGTACAGTGAAGTATCATACAAACTGCATGACTTCAGAATACTTGACCATCATATTTGTTTGAAGCTTGAATGGCAAGAACATTTGCGTTCTATGGAAAAAAAATGACAACAAATGAGTTTGGAATGATGCTGAAGTTACATTCTGAATTTTTGTTTGAACTACTCCTTTAAATATGTAATAATACAGTATCTCACAGAAGTGAGTACACCCCTCACATTTTGGTATTATTTTATTTATCTTTTCATGTGACAACACTGAAGAAATGACACTTTGCTACAATGTAAAGTAGTGAGTGTACAGCTTGTATAACAGTGTCAATTTTGCTGTCCCCTTAAAATAACTCAACACACAGCCATTAATGTCTAATTAATAAGTGACAATGTCCAAATTGGGCCTAAAGTGTCAATGTTTTGTGTGGCCACCATTATTTTCCAGCAATGCCTTAAACCTCTTGGGCATTGAGTTCACCAGAGCTTCACAGGTTGCCACTGGAGTCCTCTTCCACTCCTCCATGATGACATCACAGAGCTGGTGGATGTTAGAGACCTTGCACTCCTCCACCTTCCATTTGAGGATGCCCCACAGATGTTCGATAGGGTTTAGATCTGGAGACATGCTTGGCCAGTCCAACACCTTTACCCTCAGCTTCTTTACCAAGGCAGTTGCCATCTTGGAGGTGTGTTTGGGGTAGTTATCATGTTGGAATACTGCCCTGCGGCCCAGTCTCCGAAGGGAGGGGATCATGCTCTGCTTCAGTATGTCACAGTACATGTTGGCATTCATGGTTCCCTCAATGAACTGCAACTCTCAAGTGCCAGCAGCACTCATGCAGCCCCAGGCCATGACACTCCACCATGCTTGACTGTAGGCAAGACACACTTGACTTTGTACTCCTCACCTGGCTGCCGCCACACACGCTTGACACCATCTGAAAATAAGTTTTTCATGGTCTCATCAGACCACAGGACATGGTTCCAGTAATCCATGTCCTTAGTCTGCTTGTCTTCAGCAAACCGTTTGCGAAGTTCTTGTGCATCGTCTTTAGAATATGTGTGCAGTCTATGGTCTGAGCACTGATAGGCTGACCCCCCACCCCTTCAACCTCCTCAGCTTTCCCAAACAAATGGCTAATTGGGCCCAAAACAACTTTCCCAAACTCCTAGCTTTCCCAAACAAATGGCTAATTGGGCCCAATTTGGACATTTTCGCTTAGGGGTGTACTCACTTTTGTGGCCAGCGGTTTAGACATTAATGGCTGTGTGTTGAGTTATTTTGAGGGGACAGCAAATTTACACTGTTATACAAGCTGTACACTCACTACTTTACATTGTAGCGAAGTGTCATTTCTTCAGTGTTGTCACATGAAAAGATAAAATAAAATATTGACAAAAATGTGAGGGGTGTACTCACTTCTGTGAGATACTGTATATGAAAACTTAATAAATATTGAGAATTTAAGGCAGCTCTTGTTGGCTGCCAGTAGAAGAGGTGTCTTCTATTACCTGGCATGGCAAAATGAAGCACAATAAAGTACTATCAAGTCAAGCAGTTCATTAATCACTGAAATGGCGGTGGTGGGGGGAGAGACTTCACTCATTATAAAAGATAGATGGATCGGAGGTTAAAACATTGGTCTCCATCAGCCGAGATGACAAGACGACACAGCGGGACATTCTAACACTCAAGTGAGTGAGTCAATAGGCGTTACAAACTCTGTAGGTGTTCAATTCCCTGAGTGAATCAGTTTGTACATCACAGACAGAAGTCAAAAAGCTGGAATTAAATAATGATTTAGTATTGATAATATACGTATACTGTATATACACAGTTCTTTCTGGTCCTCGAATCTGACTGGCTGAGAGGAGTGCGATATACAAGTGATATCGGAACTCCAACCGTTTCACCGTTTGTATCACTCCGTTTCAGTGTTAATTTAGTCAACGATGTAGGATATCAGAGCGAATCAGACAATTCGATTAGAAGTGCTGAAACACTTCTAAAGAGTCGAAACCTCCCCAATCCCCACGGCCCGGATGAGCAGACAACGTCATAAATCTGTCGAAGAAACCCTGGTAAATCTAGCAAAGCAAATCTAACCAACTAACTAGGAGCTAACTTGAACAGCTTGCAGATTTAACACAAAGAACACTTATTAACTTATTGATAAAAGTGCAGCACTAGCTTAAAGGCGTGCTACAAAAATGATGCAACACGATGGAGGACAGAGGATATGGTTTTCAAATGAAGTAAAAGAATGCTTCTTAAACCAGAGAAGGTAAACATGTTGGTATTATTGTGCAAAAAAAAACAAGCAAGCACTGTCACCATCAGCCAGTTTAGTTAGACTTTTCTCTTTGTTTTAATTTTGAAAAGTTTATCTTTGCCATTTACCTAACGTTACGCTATGGAGGGTTTCTTTTAATTTTTTTTAGTAAGTAAAACAGACAATTACCTTTTTTTGTAAAACTTGACAACAAGATCGCGAATTTGAAAGCAAAGCATCCAAAACCCGGCTTATAACATAGCAAAAGAGCAACTTCCATTCATATTTATTTAATTCTAACAGATAAGTTCTTGTTAAATATATGTAGTTTATAATTTCTGCACAGGAGAGACATGGTGTTGTTCTTGGTCGTGAGATAGTGGTGAATATATCGGTCAAAATAAGAATTGAAAATATCAGCATATCGACAAAAATCAATTACATTTAAGTAATCTTTTTAAAAAACAAGCCCCCAAACTTTTTGTCCAATAGTATTAATTTAATACTGTTATTATTACAAAATATTACAACACTTACTATAATTTCTAACAACCATAGTTGACATTTTCTATCTTCATAATTTCATTATTGTTCTCACCCTCATGCAGTTCCCAGAATTAATTTATGTCACTCATAAAATGTCTTTAAGCAGCTTTTCCATTCAATTAAAGCAGATAAAAGCCAAGTTCATTAAAAAAGTACCATAAAAGTGGTCCATATCCCTAATCTCCTCAAGGTACACTACTAGTCAAAAGTTTTTGGACAGTAAGATTTGTAATGTTTTTTAATGTTTTTCTTCTGCTCACCAAGCCTAAATTTATTTGATCCAAAATACAGCAAAAGCAGTAATATTGTGAAATATTTTTTACTATTTAAAATAACTGCTTTCTATTTGAATACATTTTAAAATGTAATTTATTCCTGTGATCAAAGCTACATTTTCGCATAATCACTCCAGTCTTCAGTGTCACATTATCCTTCAGAAATCATTCTAATATGCTGACTCTGTGTTCAGGAAACATTTTTTATTATTATTATCAATAATTTAAAACAGTCATTTTTCAAGATTTTTTGATGAACAGAAAGACCCAACGATCAGCATTTATCTGAAATAAAAAGCTTTTGTAAAATCATACACTACACCACTATTTTTTTTTTTACGAAAGAAATTATTTAAATTAATACCTTTATTGCTTTAAATTGACCAAACATGATAATAAAGACATTTATAATGTTACAAAAGATTTCTATTTTAGATAAATGCTGTTCTTCTCAAAGAAACCTGAAAAAAATCTACTCAGCTGTTGTCAACACAACAATAATAAATGTCTTTTGAGCAGCAAATCAGAATATTAGAATGAATTCAGAAGGATAATGTGACACTGACGACTGGAGTAATGATGCTAAAAATTTTGTTTCGTAATCACAGGAATAAATTATGTTTTAATATCTATTCAAACAGAAAACTGTTTAATATTTTACAGTTTACTTTGGATCAAATATATGCAAGCTGGGTGAGCAGAAAAGACTTAAAAACATACTGTTCAAAAACTTTTGACTGGTAGTGTATATAGTAGCTTTGTTTGTGGAGTTGACTAAAATTGTTATTCCCTGACTGTCATTACTCTCAAATATAATTTGAGAAACTTTTATGAGATTGTTGCTGTTTTGTTTTACCTTGGCATCAACTTTTATTGTTTATAAAAACTGTCAAAGAACATTCTGCTTAAAATCTAAAACAATACAGCACTAACACAGTATTTGCAGAAGAATTATTCTTTGAAATCTAACCTTTTTGTCACAAGCATTTCATTTATTTTGCATTGTCTCATTCATAATATGCACAAGTAAATGTGTACAGATTGTATAATGCACTTTGCTTCCCACTAAAACTGTGAAAAGTTTTCTGTTTTTTAACAAGAGAAGACAAGCCAGAGGGTTGACTTCAAGCCACGCTGCCTTCATTATTTAATCGCTGAATGCATTTTGGACGGCTGTCTAATCTCAACAGTGTCTCCGGTTTTTAAGAGTTCCCGTCACCTGTCAGCTTGCCATCCGTGAATTCTGATTTAGAGCCAGAAGGACGATGGCAGTTCAGGCACTCTGCGTAATTCAGAGCTGTCCTTAGATCCGTCACATTAAAAGTGTCCTCGCCAGACTCCGCGCAACAGACTGCGCCGCACTATCTGTTAAACAAAACATGGCAGCCAAACTTGCAGCCAGGATGGCGGTACTCCAGGAGGGAGTGCACTACAGGGGCCATGTGATTGACTGGCTGTTTTGGGGTCAGTGCGACAGACTGTTTTGTATGAACCACGTGATTCATACAGACTCAGTGTGTGTACGTGTACTAACCTGCCAAGTGAGAAGGACACGCAACAATGACAGCTTTACAAGTCACTGTTCCTGCAGAAGTCGTAACTTTTATGTTCTCTGAATTCTGTAAGAGAAAAACATATTAGAATTGATTAAAAAAACTGAAATTGATAACGGCCGGTATTGTGAGGTATAGACTAACTGAAATGGCAAGGACACTGACAATGCCCTGCTGTGAGGGAACTGTAGTTAACACAATAAGAGAAACAGCAGACTTTATTTCAATCAAATTACGGATTGAACATGGAGAATAAATACTACACTCACACAGACACACAGATAGCACTTGGGAGGCATGTTGGCATTAATATGGATTCCTGTCATACAGCCTTCCTAAACAGACCGCACTGCTGACCAGACTGAGATATAAATGAATACTGGCTGTTACAGTATGTAGGACTCCCAAAGGAGCCATGGATAGAAATATGAATGCTACCTCTAATAGACAACTATTTATAATGGAGACCAGCTACCAAAAGTAAATCTGTGGCAAAAGCCTTGGCAGGTCATCACAGGGGACATTTGTGAACGTTATTCTGGGCTATGGGATCATCTTCACCGTTTTGGGTCCCACATACATTTCGTATTTTGCCTGCGAACACTGCAAAAAATGCTTTTCTTACTTAGATTTTTTTGTCTTGTTTATGGAAGCCCGTTTCCACCACTGAATAAAAACGTTTACTGTGACTTCTCACAATTCTGAGTTTTTTCCTCAGAATTGCGTGACCCAAACTTGCAATTCAGACTTTTTTTTTTCTTCTCAGAATTGTAAGATATAAATTCCCAGTTGTGAGTTATAAAGTCTTCTGATATTGCATGATATAAACTCGAAATTGCGAGAAAAAAAGATTATATCCCACAATTCTGACTTTACATCTCGCAATTCTGACTTTATAACTCACAATTGTGAGTTTATGTCTCATAATTCTGAGAAAAAAAGTCAGAATTGGAAGTTTATATGATGCAATTCTGAGAAAAAAAGTCAGAATTGTGAGATAAAAAAGTTGTAATTACCTTTTTTATTTTTTTATTTAGTGGCGGAAATGGCCTTCCATACTTGTTTCCAGCCAAAATATTTAAACATTCTTAAATCAGGAAGGGTTTTCTAGACAAGTAAAAATTATTCTTGTTTTCAGAAAAAAGAAGTTAAAATTAAGTGAGTTTTTGTGATGTAAACTCACAATTCTGAGAAATAAAGTCGCAATTGCATGATATAAACTCGAAATTGCGAGGAAAAAAAGATTATATCCCGCAATTCTGACTATTGTGAGTTTATGTCTCATAATTCTGAGAAAAAAAGTCAGAATTGGAAGTTTATATGACGCAATTCTAAGAAAAAAAGTCAGAATTGTGAGATAAAAAGTTGTAATTTACTTTTTTATTTTTTTATTTAGTGCCAAAAATGGACTTCCATACTTGATTCCAGACAAAATATTTTAAAATTAAATCAGGAAGGGTTTTCTAGACAAGTAAAATTTATTGTCTTGTTTTCAGAAAAAAAGTTATTTTTAAATTAAAATTAAGTGAGTTTTTGCTTCAAACAAGCTAAATAATCTGCCAAAGGGGTAAGCAAAATAATCTAGATTTCTGCTTGAAAGAAGATTATTTTGCTTACCCTATTGGCAGATTATTTAGCTTTTTCCTGAAAACAAGTTTTTTTTTTACTTTAAGTAATTCCGAAGTAAGAAAAGCATTTTTCGCAGTGAACTGAAAAAAAAATGGGTTGCTTCTTCATAATGCATACAGCTCACAGCTTTTAGTGATGGATTTATTTATATAATGTAAGAATATTCATCAGTGTCATTAATGTCAATCATTAATGTCTACTTTTGGTAAACCAGCTACCAAAAGTACATCTATGGCAAAAGCCTGGGCAGGTCATCACATGTGACATTTGTGAACGTTATCCTGGGCTATGGGATCATCTTTACCGTTTTGGGACCCACATACATTTCGTATTTTGCCTGCGAACACTGCAAAAAATGCTTTTCTTAGATTTTTTGTCTTGTTGATGAAAGCCCATTTCCACCACTTAATAAAAACGTTTACTGTGACTTCTCACAATTCTAAATTGTTCTTCAGAATTGCGTGACACAAACTCGCAATTCTGACTTTTTTTCTCAGAATTGTGAGATATAAGTCAGAATTGCAAGTTATAAAGTCAGAATTGAGTGATATAAACACAATTCTGAGAAATAAAGTCGCAATTGCGTGATATAAATTCAAAATTGCGAGAAAAAAAAGTCAGAATTCTGTGATATAAACAATATCTGACTTTATTTCTCACAACTGTGAGATTATATCCCGCAATTCTGACTTTATAACTCACAATTGTGTTTATATCTCATAATTCTGAGGAAAAAAAAAGTCAGAATTGGGAGTTTATATGATGCAATTCTGAGAAAAAAAGTTGGAATTGTGAGATAAAAAGTCACAATTACCTTTTTTAGTTTTTTATTCAGTGGCAGAAACGGGCTTCCACACTTGTTTCCAGCCAAAATATATAAAAATTCTTAAAACAAGAAAGATTTTCTAAACAAGTAAAAATCATTGTCTTGTTTTCAGAAAAAAGAAGTTAAAATTAAGTTTCATGCTTTATGAAAGAATTAAGTGAGTTTTTGCTTTAAACAAGCTAAATAATCTGCCAAAGGGGTAAGCAAAATAATCTAGATTTCTGCTTGAAAGAAGATTATATTGCTTACCCCACTGGCAGATTATTTAGCTTTTTTCTGAAAACTAGACATTTTTTTTTTATTTTTAGTAATTTACTTTTACTTTTAAGCAATTTTGAAGTGAGAAAAGCATTTTTTTGCAGTGAACTGAAAAAAAAAATGAGTTGGTTCTTCAAAATGCATACAGCTCACAGCTTTTAGTGATGGATTTATTTATATAATGTAAGAATATTCACTAGTGTCAAGGTAAGGTTTATAAATTAATACTTTTATTTAGCAAGGACGAATAAAAAAAATACCCAAAGGCTGCAGTTTGTACTAAATCTTAACTAGTTACCTGTTCCATCACGTATTTAATTTAAAGAGATAGTTCACTCAAAAAATTAATGTCTGTTGAGATTTTGAAGCAGAGATTTTGAAGCAAAGATAAGTGCATCCATCCATCATAAAAAGTGCTCCACACGGCCCTGGGGTTAATAAAGGCCTTCTGAAGTGAATTGCATTGCACTTTATCGGACTTTGAAATCTCGACACCCATTCACTGCCATTAAAAAGCTTGGAAGAGCCAGGATATTTTTTAATATAACTCAGATTTTATTGGTCTGAAAGAAGAAAGTCATATACACCTAGGATGGCTTTTTGGGTGAATTATCCCTTTAAGATACCCCTGCTAATCTTTATACATCTGTATCTATAAGACCTACTTCACCCATACCTGCTTGCTCAGTCTCTTGGATCATCTGAACTTGGCATATTGTCAGTTCCTAGATTTCGACCGTCTACTATAGATGGACGATCTTTTTGTGTTATCACTCCCAAGCTCTGGATTTCACTACCCTGCCTTTAAGTATCAGTGAATTATATTTCAGTGAATTGTATTTGATCATTTGTGTGTGTATGTGTCTGTTGTTTTTAAAACTGCACATTCTCTTAAATGTTCTACCTTTGTTAAGTAACCTTGAGGCGCGAGCTATACAAATAAAACCTCTTCTTCTTCTTAAACTGATCAAAAGTGACAGTTAGAGACATTTATAATGGTGCAAAATTTCATACAAATGCTGTCCTTTTGAACTTTGTATTCATCAAAGTTTCTTCAAAAACATACGAGCAAATCAGCATACTAGAATGATTTTTTGAAGGCTCATGTGACCCTGAAGACTGGAGTAAAAAACTGTTATTTTAAATAATTTAGAAGCATAAAAAGCATAAAAGACTTCATTCAAAAACATTAAAGGCAAGGTAGATGATTTGGTCTACCTGATCTCACGACGAAAACGTACCTCTGGGAACTTTTTCGCAAGACGCGAAATATGTACCAATAAGTACGTCACTGCAGTTTCCAACAGAAATCCTTGGGTATGAATCCCGTGAAAATCATGACTCACGATGAAAGAGCTGAACGACAAGTGACCGAAAAACAAGCTAAAACAGCATTTGTAAATGGCTAAAATGGCAACTGTTTGTATTTGCATACCTCTGTGCACCCGGTTCACGCAGACATGATACGTCATCAGCGTGTTTCATTATGGTATTGCAGACCAAGCAAGAATGTATTATTGTAATATCATGCGCTGTGTACTGTATTGTTTTCTCAGCGGTGAATGAGACATGAGGTGATCTGACAGTGCTGCTTTCAACCCTTTACCAACGCCGTCTCTCATCGTGTTGCTGGGTAGCCACTCTGGTCTAAATGTGCGCGTTAATGTGTTTTGGAGGAGGAGTGACTTTGGAGAGTGATTTGCAGGGAGAGTGAGATTTTTTTCATCTTTCATGCTTTCAAAGCTAGCTTTGAAACTTCTTACAGACCCCAAACAAAAGAGGAACTCAAGTCACAAAATTCAAACCAAAAATAACACAAACGGGTTGAGGGTTAACCACTTTTGTTACCATATGACTATAAACTATGCTAAAAGTTCACCAGCATGCATTGATTAATGTAAAAAAAAAAAAAAAAAAATTGCAAACAAATTATGTGTTACTGCTACCAACTGAGAAAGTTAGTCGCAAATGAGCGACCGGTGGGAAGAGTGAGTCTAGAGCCCTGTAATTTAATTTAATTAATTTGCAATACTTTTTAGTAAAATATTTTATTGCTTAAAGGTGTTGTAAGTGATTACTGACCGACTGGATTAAAATAAAAATAAAAAACATGGGAAGTCAGAGATGATTGATTTCTCAGCGGGCCCTTTTTAGAAAACTGACATTTTATACATACATTGCAGAAAGAAATTGCACACCATGTCTTTAAACACACATTTTCCAACATATTTATAGTTGACATTTATAATAGCAGTTGTTTCAATTGTATAAGTAAACCACTATATTTATATATTCAAAGAATGTGCTGCAAAAGGATTTTGCCTCTTTAGTAAAGACTTATTTCTAGAACATATCAAGAGTTATGTATATTTTATAAATATATATATATATATATATATATATATATATGTTTCTTCTGTTTTATTCTTCTGATTTATTTGATACAAAGTACAGCAGAAACTATTTTTTACTATTTAAAATAACTGCTTTCTATTTTTTTTTTTTTTTTTTTTTAAAGATTTATTTTTTGGCATTTTTGCCTTTAATTGGATAGGACAGATCAAACTGACAGGAAGTGAAGCGGGAGAGAGAGAGGGGATGGGATCGGGAAAGGTCTGCGAGCCGGGACTCGAACTCGCGACGCCCGAAGTGCAACAGCACTGTATGTCGGCGCACTGCCCACTAGGCTACCGGCGCCGACAACTGCTTTCTATTTTAATATATTTTAAAACGTAATTTATTCCTGTGATTTCAAAGCTGAATTTTTAGCATCATTATTCCAGTCACACGATCCTTTCAGGGGCGTAGTTTGCGGTAACTCCCCCAATAACCAAAACTAGCAAGTACAACCCCCCAATATTTCTATACCATAGTTTAATGGAAACCTATTCTATTAATGAACATTTTAAATCGTACCTTAATTTGGCGCTTTTATAAGCGCTGCCCTCACGTATGACCAGTGCATGAGCAGCGCACGAATCACCATATACTCTGCACGCGTTCAAAAGCGCGCTCGAAAAGCGTGATAAGATTTGCGTGTGTGATCTATCTATCTGAATTCTGTTGAGAAACTGGGACTTAACATTATCTTAAAAAGGCAAATAAACCAAAAAGACTGACGAAAAGAGAGGAAAACAATATTCTACCAGCACTATATATCTTTTCTCATGACCACCTTTACTAGATTTCATCAAGTTTTATTGTAGGCTTATTTATTGTGGTAAATGTTGTCTAACTTGTTGTAAAATGTATAATAGTTCATCTGTTAAGAGAATAGAGTTGTCCTAATTATATTAAAACTGTGGCATATCTATTGTTTCTAAATGTACAGACTGCTGTTTTTCATAACAAATGCATATAGATTAACAATAAAAAGGTCATTAATGGTCTGGTAATGATTAATACAGTACATACTACAGATAAGAATTTTGGTACACAATTCATAAGAGCAAGTACAAGTACAATCAAGCCAAGTGTATAAAACCCAGTGAACTGAAATAAACAATATCAATATAAAAAAGTTAAGTTAGATGGACTTTACCATGGCATGCCATGCTAAATTAGAACATACTGTCAAACTATAGACTGTAAATGCCTAAATAATATAAAATACATTATATATCCTATGTAAACAAGCAATTGTTAACTAGAATGTTACTTTATTGTAGTTATGCTATCAACCAGCTTTGCTGCCTTGTGTGGGTTATTTTACAAAAATAAACATATAGCCTAAGCAAACAAACCAATAAATAAACCTTATGGGGAAGCATGACCTGGGACTCCACTAAAACAGTTCACGCTTCAACGCCCACAATGTTCAAACCAAAACTATGCCCTTGGATCCTTTAGAAATCATTCTAACATTCTGATTTGTAGCAATAGCTACAATTTTTATTTTATGCCAAAATCATTCGGATACTAAAGTAAAGATCATGTTGCGTGAAGATATTTAGTAAATTTCCTACCGTAAATGATCAAAACGTAATTTTATATAAGTATTATGCATTGCTAGAACTTTCTCTGGACAACTTTAAAGGCGATTTTCTCAATATTTAGATTTTTTTGCACCCTCAGATTCCAGATTTTCAAATAGCTGTATCTCGTCCTGTCCTAACAAACCATACATTAATGGAAAGCTTAGTTATTCAGCTTTCCCTTATGAACCCTTATGACTGGTTTTGTGGTCCAGTGTCACATTTCTTCTTCTTCTTCTTCTTCTTCTTCTTCTTCTTCTTGTTATGTTGAAAACAGATGAGTAGAATTGTCAGGTTTCTTTGATGAATAAAAAGTTCTGAAAAACAACATTTATCTGAAATAGAAATCTTTTGTAACATTATAAATGTTTTTATCATCCCTTTTGATCAATTTAAAGCATCCTTGCTAAATACTCTGTGAATGGTATAGTGTATAATGTTACAAAAGCTTTTTATTTCAGAAAAATGCTTTGGATCTTTCTATTCATCAAAGAATCCTAAAAAAAATGTACTCAACTGTTCTAAATATTGATAATAATATTAATAATAATAATAAATGTTTCTTGAACAGCAAATCAGTATATTAGAATGATTTCTAAAGGATCATGCGACGCTGAAGAATGAAGTAATGATGCTGAAAAGTTAGCTTTGATCACAGGAATAAATTATATACAAGCAGTTATTTTAAACAGCAAAAATATTTCAAAATTGTACTGCTTTTGCTGTATTTTGGATCAAATAAATGCAGGCTTGGTGAGCAGAAAAGATTTCTTTAAAAAAACATTAAAGATCTTACTGTTCAAAAACCTTAGACTGGTAGTGTCAATATATATTGGTTGTATATAATAGAAGTCATTGAGTTAATGTAGATAAACAGTGGGGGTGAGTAAAACTTTCTACTCAGGCATGTCGATGTAACACCATTAAAATGGCTAATGGATTTTACCTCTCTGTGTGTGTGACATTACAGGCTAATTCCCCGACGTGAGGCTTTCAAAAGATTTTGTGTCACCAATCCTCAAATGAGAGCGATCTAATGGAGTGGATTTGATTTAGCTTATCTAAATATTTTAGACATGACAAGCACTTCAGTGTACGATAATGTATAATACAAAAATGGAAAGGAAGAGGCAGTGCAAAACAAACGTAAAAGCACACAGCGGGACCCGTGTCTTGGTTTCCAAATAGTATCTTGTTTAAAGGAAAGGAACTTATCACTCGCACCGCTGGTGGAGAAATGCTCGTTATCTCTGTGTCAACCCCGCGCTGATGGAGTCGTTACCTGACATATGGTCGTTACGGCGGCGCCCAGCCGAACCCGTTCTTTGCCGATCTGCTCCGCCAGCTTCTCTGACAGCTGCTGAGTGCCCCCCTGTGGAGAGAGATGGCCATCACACTGAGCTCACCCACAGCTACTGCTCTCAACAAGCGAAAAACACCACAACACCTCCTTACAGATGTCTGTGTTGTGGCACAATGCCCACTGGGCTTCTTCTCTGGTGCAGTGATTGTGAGATTACTTTTAAAATATCTGGTGTATGCCATGGTTAAAGATCTGTTTCGTTTTGTTTTGTGAGACTATGAGATTGCATTGCCTGTATGCGGCAGAAGTGCAACAGAAAATATGCATTGTAATAATATGCAGTGCTCAATGGTTAGATCTAATCTGGTAGAGAGATAAACAAGACGGACAGCGCTGACAGAAAGTAGGTAAAAGAGGAGCAGACGATAAAGGCTCTTCTAAATGAGCTGCTTTTCACCCTTTCCCTAAATCTGCTGCTGATATCTGATGCTTTTGCTAAGTTCCAAGCTGGGTCACACTACACAGCCATTTGGGAGTTTTTTCAGTGATTTGTATTTCATTTATATTTATTTAGAATTTGTTATTTATTTATTTATTATTTTACTCAGACTTGATATTTTTTATTGTTCATTTGTATGAATCCTTTTGTTATTTCTACAATATGTTTATTATTTATTTAGATTTGTATTAATCTTTTTGTTACTTGCACAATATTTGTATCATTTATTAGATTTTTCTATTATTTTATTATCTTTTTGTTATTTCTACAATATTTACAGACCGCTTTCCCTTCTTCCCTTCATTGGAAAAACACTTGAACTAGCTGTGTTCAACTAAATCTCTTGCTTTTTCACACAAAACAACCTCCTGGACAGCAACCAGTTTGGATACTGCCTTGCTCTCAGTTGTTGAAGCCCTAAGACTAGCAAGAGCGGATTCCAAATCATCAATACTTATCTTGCTGGATCTATCCGCTTTTGACACGGTTAACCACCAGAACCTCCTGTCAACCCTTTTGGCAAAGGGAATCTCAGGAACCGCATTCTAGTGGTTTGAATCTTACCTCTCAGACAGGTCCTTTAAGGTATTTTGGAGAGGTGAGGTATCCAAATCGCAACATATAGCTACTGGGGTGCCTCAGGGCTCAGTTCTTGGACCACTTCTTTTCTCTGTCTACATGGCATCACTAAGTTCGGTCATTCAGAAACATGGCTTTTCATATCACTGCTATGCTGATGTCACTCAACTCTACCTCTCATTCCATCCTGATGATCCAACAATAGTTCACCCCAAAAATGGAAATTTCACCATGATTTACTCACCCTTAAGCCATCCTAGGTGTATATGACTTTCTTCTTCCAGATGAACACAGTCGGAGTTCTTTTATTTATTTATTTATTTATTTATTCTATTTATATCTATTTATTTATTTATTTATTCATCCTGGCTCTTCCAAGCTTTATAATTTTGAAGCTCCAAAAAGCGCACATATCTGTTGTAAAACTAATCCATATGCCTCCGGGGGGTTAACACATGTCTTCTGAAGCGGATTCGTGGGTTTATATAACAAAAATATATCTATTTTGAAAAATTCAAACTCAAATCACTGACTTCCGGCAACAGCCGTACGCGCGTTCACGAGGGAGTCGAGTTCCTGGTCAGTGTAATGTTACTTCATTTCAAACAAATAAGGCTGTGCAAAAAAAAATCAAGCTCTTCTTCTCTTATAGTGAAATTCAGGACATTTTTTGGAACTTTTCAACTTGTAATCCATTACTGGCGCTTAGTATTCTCATTTGTTTATTCTCACCAGAGCTTACACTACAAATGCGGCTTACGTCATACATGGAGTCAGAGGTCAACGAAGAAGCTGGATCTTGACTAACGCGAACGCACATACGTTGTTGCTGGAAGTCAATGATTTGAGTTCATAATTTTTAAAATAGAAATACTTTTGTTATAAAATCCCATGGATCCACTTCAGAAGACATGTGTTAACCCCCCAGAGGCATATGGGTTAGTTTTATGATGGATATATGTGCTTTTTGGAGCTTTAAAATATCAGCCACTATCCACCACCATTATAAAGCTTGGAAGAGCCAGGATAAATTTTAAACAATTCCAACTGTCTTAGTCTGAAAGAAGAAAGTCATATACACCTAGGATGGCTTAATTATAAGTAAATCATGTTTGGGTGAACTATTCCTTTAACAGATATTTCTTGCTGGATGAAGTGCCATCATCTTCAGCTCAACCTTGCCAAGACAGTGGTTCCATCAAACCCATTGTTTCCTCATAATTTCACTATTCAGTTAGGCACACCAACCATAACTCCTTCAAAAACAGCCAGAAACAGAAAGAGTTGTGATTGCTGATCAGCTGACTTTCTCAGACCACATTGCTAAACCTGCCCGTTCCTGCAGATTAGCTTTATTCAACATCAAGAAGATCCTTTTTTTCGGAACATGCTTTACAACTCCTTGTTCAAGCTCTTATTCTGTCCAGGCTGGAGTATTGCACTGCTATTTTGGCAGGTCTTTCAGCCAGTTCTATCAAACCTTTACAATTAATTCAGAATGTGGCTGCAAGATTAATTTTTAATGAGCCGAAAAGAATGCATGTCACACCTCTCTTCATCAATTTGCATTGGCTACCAATAGCTGTTCAAGGCATTAATGTTTGCCTACAAATCCGCCACTGGCTCTGCACCCCTTTACCTAAATTCATTACTTCAGACATATGTGTCATCTAGAAGCTTGCGTTCTACAAGTGAATGGTGCATTATTGTGCCATCCCAAAGAGGCACAAAATCACTTTCACGGACTTTCACATTACATGTACCCTCCTGGTGGAATGACCTGCCCAACTCACTCCGAAAAGCTGAGTCCTAAGCCATCTTCAAGAATCGGACTATTCTTTAAAACATGCCATTTTAGACTTATACTCTATTCATTTACTTACTAAAAAAAATAAAAAAATAAACTAACACTAGCTTCTCTCTATACCATTAACAAAAAAGCAAAAAAGAAGGCCTTTAACACTAGCTTGCTTTTTCTTTTTTATTCTATCTAGTTTCTTTTTATTTCTATATTTTATAATTTAAAAAATCCCTTGCTATGTGTACAGCATTAGGCTAAATGAGACTTGTCATAGCACTTGCATGTCTTTTAATTTCTATTATTTATTTGTATTTTTATTTATTTTTATTAATCTTTTTGTTGTTTCTACAATATTTGTATTATTTATTTGTATTTTTGTATCTACAATATTTGTATTATGTATTTGTATTTTTATTAATATTTTTGTTATTTCTACAATATTTGTTATTTATTTGTATTTTTATTAATATTTTTGTTATTTCTACAATATTTGTATTATTTATTTATATTTTTATTAATCCTTCTTTTATTTCTACAATATTTTTATTTCTTTGTATTTTCATTAATCTGTATTTTATTATACAATATTTTATTTAGTTTTATTTTTGTTTAGTTTTATTAATCCCTTTATTTCTACAACATTTTTTTATTTAGTTGTATTTTTATTTATTTGTATTAATCTTTTTATTTCCACAATATTTTTATTTATTTTGTATTTTTATTAATCTTTGTTATTTCTACAATATTTTTTATTATTTGTATTGGGTTTTTTTTTGTTATTTACTTGTATTTTTTATTATTAATCTTGTTGTTATTTCTACAATATGTTTATAATTTATTTGTATTTGTATTTATTTTTTTATTAAACTTTTTGTTTCAACAATATTTTTATTTATTTTGTATTTTTATTTTGTATTTTTTATTTTATCTTTGTTATTTCTACAATATTTTTTATTTGTATTTTTATTTTTTATTAATCTTTTTGTTATTTCTACTATTTTTTTTATTTATTTGTATTAATATTTTTTATTTCTACAATATTTTTATTATTTATTTGTATTTTCAATTATTTTTAATAATTGTTTAGTAATTTTTATAATTGAATTATGTATGTTTCTTTATATTTTTATCAAAAAATAAACAAACTCACATCTATATAAAAGTCCATTTCCACCACAGAATAAAAATAAATAAATAAAAAGGAAATTGCAACTTTTTCTTGTTTTTTTTTTTTTTTTTCAGAATATATTTATTCCCAGGTCTAATGGACATATTTAAAAATCCAATTCCTAAATGTGCTAAATGCACATATGTGACCCTGGACCACGAAACCAGTCTTAAGTGTCAATTTTTCAAAATTGAGATTTATATATGTTCTGAAATTTGAATAAATAAGCTTTCCATTGATGTATGGTTTGTAAGGATCGGACAATATTTGGCTGAGATACAACTATTTGAAATCTGGAATCTGAGGGTAGAAAAAAATAAAGATATTGAGAAAATTGCCTTTAAAGTTGTCCAAATTAAGTACTTAGCAATGCATATTACTAATCAAAAATTAAGTTTTGATACATTTACAGTACAAAATTTACATAATATCTTAATGGAGCATGATTTTTACTTAATATCCTAATGATTTTTGGCATAAATTTTGTTTTGATAATTTTGACCCATACAATGTATTTTTGGCTATTGCTACAAATATACCCCAGCGACTTAAGACTGGTTTTGTGGTCCAGGGTCACATATATTTATTTTAATCTTAGTGACGCTCTTTCGCCATTTTTTTTTACAAAACACCTAGAATGTTAATAATTTATTTTTATATACACCAAATATTTATCATTTTATATTTATAGTGTATAATACACCCAAAAATTATTATGTGTATTTACGTTATATTTAGTATTACTACTTTATTTTCTTTCGTTTGATTTCACCCTGAAGTTGTTCCAATCCCATTCTGTGTTTTTGTGTGGAATACAAAATTAAATTATTAATAAATTAATAAATTATTTTCCATACATTAATCTATAATAATGTCTGTTATTATAATAACTCCCAAAAGCAATAAAAAAGCCCTATAAAAAAACAGCTCAACGTTGAAATGTCTATTTCTAACTTCTTTTATAATCATTTTATGGTGATTTTAATTCTTTTTGGAGCTTGACTTTCGCCTGGTCACAACTGCTGTTATATTGGAGAAACTATGTTTACTTATGTATTCAGTGGAAGAAAACAGGTCATATATGCATAAGGAGAAATAAATAATAACACAATTTTAATTTCTGTATAAATTATTACTTTGAAACCATGATCAGCCTTGAAACTGTGCAATCAGCAACTGCAGATAGTGAGAATGATTTTTGTCACGTCTCTGTGTTGTTTATCCACCGTATCTCTCCCCCTTACCTTGACCTTGAACTCCTGACCCGAACCAGGTGTGGTTTCCAGGAGCCGTAGGGTGCCCCCTGCTGCAGCGGAGTACATCAGAAAGTACAGGAAGGAGATCTGAGAGGGCTCCATGCCGAACACGATACGGCTACACAAGGCCAGCTCCTCTTTTACTTCTGTAGGACACAAAGATAAGTATCGACAAATGTCAGTGGTCTACTTTGCATAATGCAGTGAATTGAAAACACAAGAAATGCACACTCACGTGTTGTCCAGACATGTTTTTCTATAAAGGTGTGAAGCGTCATGCCATCATAGAGCTCAGCATTAGGAGAACTCATTGGGTCTTCAACTGATACAGTCTTAGTTAAATGATCAACCTAGGCGATATGATAGAATGTATTTGAAAAATGCACATTTCTCGCTTTATGGTTAAGTTTGAAACTAGCAGCATGATGTCAAAAAATTACCTCAACAGATTGAAGAAACCCATTAATGCATTCGCCACTCTTAGTAACAGCAGCTAAAAAGCTTTCATACATCTATATAGACCAGAGCAATCTACTAGATCTACTGTGGCTGAATCTATAAAGTAAATATGCATCTTAAATAAAATACATTAACTTATGAAATAATGACTATTAGTCACATTCTAGTACTCGATAAAAAAATAATCATTCTTTTTGTGGATGATGGTGTTTCTCATACCCGCCACAGAAGCTGGGTGAAGTCCAGCAGGGTCAACGGGGAGTATGACGGCATGCTAGTGGTGTACGTTTTGATTTTGGCGTAGGGACCACCCACGTGATGCACCTTCTTGCCCTTGGTGTATTGTGGGAAGACCTCCAGACCGAACTCTTGAATAAGCTCCATGACATGGGTCTGTGAACTACAGGACATTAAAATCAGGTAAATTACCAGTAACCGTGTTTCTGCACACATTCGGACATCTAAAGGCAGCTAGACGACTGCTTCAAATCGACTTTCTGTAAGTTGATGAAAATCCTGCTTGCCCTCATCTAAAGCGAAGGCTTTCACAGCCCCAGGCAACGGCCGTTTATTGATCTCGGTGGACTCTGAGAGTAGCTCTGGGTATTTTTCTAATAGTTCTAGTAGTGGATTACAGCACTAAACATCTCGCTTGAAAACACATTTTTACTGTGCGTAGGCTTAAACTAGCTTTTGGGATGCTCCAATTATCACATCAAAAACAAGCAAGTTGGGGCTAGTTGTCACAAACACTATATTTCAGTAAGGTTTTGGTTTAAAAAGGCCAATTACACAAATGTGTGTTGTTTTCTGTTAAATTTAAAGGTATAGTTCACCCAGAAATGAACATTCTGTTCCAAAAGTTCATCTTCAGAACACAAATGAAATCTGAGAGCTTTCTGAGCCTGCATAGACAGCATCACAGCTATATGCATGTAAAGTTACATTGGGCATCTCTCTTGATCTGAAAAATTCAAAAATAGTTCAAAGTGAACAATTAAAAAGAATAGCTGAACCTCAGTTCACAAATAAAATGTATTGTTTAAATTGTTACAACCTCAATCCACGGAATAAAAGTAAATTGCTTAAAGAAATTAAGAAAGTTGAATTTGAAAAGGTCAAACTTGAAGAAATCACAGAAGACCAATTTAAGTTGAATCTGAAGAAGGCAAATTTGAAGAAGTTGAATTTGAAAAAGTCAAATTTAAAGAAGTCAAATTTGAAGAAGATGAATTTGAAGAAGTCGTCAATGAATTTGAAGTCGAAGAAGTTGAATTCGAAAAAGTCAAATGTAAATAAGTCAGATTTGATGAAGCTGAAGAAGTCAAATTTGAAAAGTCAAATTTGAAGGCGGCGAATTTGAAGAAGGCAAAGTCAAATTCAATGCTCAATGTGAAGGTGGCAAATTTAAAGAAGTGGATGAATCTGCAAAAGTCGAATTTGAAGAAATCAGATTTAAATAAGTTGAATTTCAAGAAGTTGAAGAAGTCAAATTCAAAGAAGGCAAAGAATTTAAAGAAGTCAAAGAATTTGGATTGAAAGAAGTCAAAGAAGTTGATTTTAAAAACTCAAACTTGAAGAAGTCAAAGAAGTCAAATTTAAAGAAGTTGAAGAAGTCGAACTTGAAGTCAAATTTGAAGAAGCTGAATGTGAAGAAAGCTAATTTGAAGAAGTCGAAGAAGTCAAATTTGAAAAAGTCAATGAATTTAAAGTTGATGAATTAAAAGAAGTTCAAAAAGTCGAACTTGAAGTCAAATTTAAAGAAGTAGAATGTGAAGAAAGCAAATTTTAAGAAGTCGAAGAAGTCGAATTTGAAAAGTGGATGAATTTAAAGAAGTGAAGAAGTTGAATTTGAAAAAGTTGAAGAAGTTGAATTTAAAGCAGTTGAATTTGAAAAATAAAAATTTAACGAAGTCAAAGAAGTCGACTTTGAAGAAGTCGAAAAGGACAAATTTAAAGAAGTCGAATCTGAAGAAGTCGAATCTGAAGAAGTCGAAGAAGACGAATTTGAAATAGTCAAATGTTAAGAAGTCAGATTTGAAAAAGTCGATGAAGCCAAATCTTAAAAAAGTCAATTTTGAAGAAGGCAGTGGCGAATCTGAAGAAGTCAAAGTTGAATTTGAAGTCAAATTTGAAGAAGTTGATCTTGAAGTAGTCAATGAATTTGAAGTAAAAGTTGAATTTAAAGAAGTCGAATTTGAAGTTAGATTCAAAGTAGGCAAATAATTTTAAGTCCAAGATGTTGAATTAAAAAATAACTTGATGAGATTCATACTTGACTTTAATAAATAGAATATTGATTACATTGGTAATGTAAAAAAATCTAAAATATAATTGTTTTTCTTTTTCTGATAGTGTAAATAACGCTTATTTAACCAAGAAAATATGACTGAGACATGAGTTTACATTTGATCAAAAGTAGTATAGTCTAAGTAGTACTTTCTATTCATATGATTTGCATTATCCAGAGCATAATAGTAAAATGAAGTATTTCTCAAGGCATTAAAATAACAGCAACAACTTCTCCACAGTTGGCTTTTGCCAGGTTTTAAGTTCAGACCCTGCTTTGGGGGTCATTTTTCTTATTATTGGAGCCTCAGCTTGTCTCAACGTTTTGAACGTGGGCAAAGAAACACTCTGGACATATGACCAGTCCAGCAGAGATAACACACACACACACACACACACACACACACACACACACACGCATACCTACGGACAATTTAGTGTCTCCAGTTCACCTATCATCTCTTTGGACTTAGGGAAAACCGGAGCACCAGGAGGAAACCCAAACCAAAACTTGGAGAACGTGCACGAGCAGATAGTGATTTATTTTTATTATTTGGCGTAAGGAATCATATTATGATGTGAACGTGTTACCTCTGCATAAAGTGACATTAAAAACCTCCCCTGAAATATACAATAACAAAAGCAGTTCTTTAAGTAATGAAAAGCTTACCTGGACACCCACTGTCCCCCCATGTCCCATTGGTCAACGCCATTTGCGGCAGGCAGGTCTTTACTTACAGTTCGTCCTCCGACTCGGTCTGTGTGCAGCAAATAATAAAAAAAATAAAAAAATAAAAAATTGTTTAGCTTTGCAAGCGCACTATATAGTGCATCAAAAAGGATATCTAAGTTCAAAGTATTTTTTCTTGCGACGCACCTTTGGCCTCCAGGACCAAGACGCTGAGTTGTGGGTTTCTCTTTTGCAGTCTGCGAGCCGCGCTGAGTCCGGACAGGCCCGCGCCAACTACAACCACGTCAAAATGTTCCTTACTCATTCCTGCAGCGGTTTGAGCAAATAGCGCGATGAAATCCGATGCACAGGCGAATAGAACACCTCGACTGTCCTGCAAAGAAACTGCAAAGCAAAGACAGTTGAAAGTTCGCCTTTATACACACTTGCTGGCCAAGCCTGCACTTGGCACCTCGCCCTGATAAAGCGGATCGGCGGGACACCGGAAGATATACTACATACTCAGACCTCCCACTTAGGCTATGTTTACACTGATTAATCTGTCTATTTAGATTTATGAGTGCCCAAAACAAAAGATTTTATAACAGCAAACATGTATTTCCAACATACAAAACTATGAAACCATTGTTCTGGCCAACAGAAATTGTGATCAGGCAAAAATTGCACCTACATTTATAACGGTACATTTTTGTGATAACTTTGTTCTGACAGTGACTGAATTGTATACATTTATATTTCAAATACAGTTGTAGCCAAAGGTTTACATACATCTTGCAGAATCTGCAAAATGGTACCCTAATTATTTTACCAACATAAGAGGGATCATACAAAATGCATGTTATTTTTTATTTAGTACTGACCTGAATAAGAGAAAATAATAGTTGAAATTATATAAATGACCCATTTCAAAAGTTTACATATACGCTTGATTCTTAATACTGAGATGTTACCTGAATGATCCACAGCTGTTATTTTGTTGTTGTTTGTTGATCCAACTTTTCACACAGAGGGACTCATATGCAACTATTACAGAGGGTTAGAACGCTGCATTTAACTTGTTCCCCAGCTCTTAATGCATTTTCTTTCTGGAGCATCAGTGATTGTTAGAACCTTCTGTAATATTTGCATATGAATCCCTCAGTTGTCCTCTGTGTGAAAACATGGATCTCAAAATCATGCAGTCATTATTGGAAAGGCTTCAAATACACAAAATGCTGAAAACCAAAGAATTTGTGGGACCTGAAGGATTTTTCTGAAGAACAAAAGGCAGTTTAACTGTTCTGGACAAACAAAGAAACTCATGAACAACTATCACTAAACAAAAAAACACAGCTGTGGATCATTCAGGTAACAACAAGGGGGTGTAAACTTTTGAACTGGGTTGTTTTTATAAATTCAGCTATTATTTTCTCTTGGGGATTATATGTAAATGTCTTTTATGTGAAATATCTTGTTCAGCTCAGTACTAATTAAAAATATCATGCATTTTGTATTATCCCTCTTATTTTGGTAAAATAAGTAACATTTTGCAGATTCTGCAAGGTCTGATTTAGGCAAAAAGAACATTTTTAGGTTAGGCCTACTTTACTAAAAATGCCAAATTGAGAAGCACAAGTGCTCATAATTCCTATATTTACCACATTTTAAACTATATTAGTAGCCTACTAACCTTTGACCCAAACAGTGTTGTTTTGTTTATTTATATTATTTTCCCATCGGCATTTCTGGATTGCATAATTGCCATCTGTTGACCATCTGAGCCTCACATGTGAAGCCAAAGTTGCCAGAGCAGCTGCTAAATAATCTTAAATCCATGTCTTTTATCATGTTCTTTTATTCTCAGTTTCATTTATGTTACCAATTCTTGTTAGATTCTCAAAAAGCATGAGGATTTCTAAGAAGGTTGCTGTGGCCTATTTATGTTGGCATGAGGGAGCTTCACCTTTAGATGGACTTACATGGCACGTTAGCTTAGTGAAAAAAGCACTGTGCACAGGAAGAAAAAAAAAACTGTTTATTGTCAATAAACATAATTGCATTGAACAATCACCCTACATGTTGATGTACTGAAACTTCCCAATAATGTATTATTCTACCCTTTGTTTTTCTGAGTGGAGTAACCAGTTGTCACCTGAGACTAGTCTCTGAGGACCACATCACCATGGCACCACCTTCACTTGATACCAGAGGTGACTTGCTGTCTCACAGTGGAGCCATTCAGAAGGTGACGTGCATGAAGACTGGAGCAGATAGATGCACTGGCCTTCCATGTGTAAGTCTTTATATTTAATTGCAGATACATCTGTGTTTTTATGGCCTATTTTCGAACTCAGATAAACGTTCACACAGAGGAACCTGTTGTTCCGGTCGATCAGCATTATTGCAGCCAAAATGTTTCTTCTTGCGTTGTATAATGTATGGTACAGGATAGATTTTGCTGAACAATGAGGTTACAGGAGCTCAAAATAGTGTGTAGGAGAGAAGAGTGTGTTACAAAAAAAAAGGAACAAAGATGTGTTTTTTTCTCTCTCCACAGGGAAGTAGATAAGAAACGTTTCGCTTTGTGATTGTGAAAAATGTCTTTGGGTCACAACAGGTGCGTAGTTTTGCTATTGGATAACATTTTTCAGTTTTTGTTTCCTATTTATTGATGTATTTTACCATGGGAGTGCTTTACAAGATGGAACGTTTGCTAGCATGTTTATCAAGTTATTTTTGAATGTTTTCTGAACGTTTAAAATGTCATTTTGGGGATTTCAATAACTTATAAGTAACCAGTTTTAAAATGTAATACAATAATAAGATCTAACAAAGACAGAACTGATCATGAATTATTGGTGTAAAATATCTGTCCTTTTTGCAGTCTCTCTTCATTTCTAGGCTCAAGCGTGTGTCTTGAAATCTTCAGTCAGCTGAATGGGAAGAAGTGGCACAAAGAGAGGTGTCCAAACATGGATGTACAAAACCGCTGCTGCATCACAAGGTACTGTGTGTTACCATTGAAACTTCAAAATATGGTACCCAGCAAGACATGCTCATTATCTTCCTCACAGTCACTTTTAGTCGTGCTCTTCATCTCTAGCTTTCGCTGTCTTTTTGCTTTCATCTTTTACAGATGTCTGAAATGGCCTTATGTTAGACTCACAAGTTTGTCCCCGTCGTCCTCATTTATGATATTGACTACGCTCGCTGTGCTTTTCCTCAAAGCAAGTAAGTTTCTTTCGCAGTGTACTTTGAAAACTTGAATTCCAGAGCATTCTAGACCAGGTTAATTTGGCATTCTGCTCACAACACAGCTAAAGTTCCTCAATTAGGCCTGAAAGTTTACCTTCATCCAAGTCATGGATGTAAGATGGGATTTATTCACAAGCATCTGGACCAAATCCAGATATTAGTCATTTGGAGAGTTTTATTATATGAGATTGTATGAATCATTCATGAGTCAGCACCAGGACAGACTGGCAGCATGAAACCAGGAGTATGAGGGATTTTGGAATTACAGGCTAATTGAAAATGATCATCCTTGGACTTTGAATGACATAGAAAAAGGACCTAGAAAGAACAGAATAATTCAAAGACTACTTATGCCTATGGCTTATTTATGGTTTGATGTTTCAGGGGTAGTTCACAAAAAAATGAAAATTCCGTCATTAATGACTCACCCTCATGTCGTTCTAAACCTACAAGACCTTCGTTCATCTTCAGAACACAAATGTAGTTATTTTTGATTAAATTCGAGAGCTTTCTAACCTTAAATAGACAGCAACCTACATTTCTGCTTTCAATTTCATCCAAAATATCTTAATTTGTAGAGGTCTTATGGGTTTGGAATGACAAGAGGGTGAATAATTAATGATAACATTTCATGTTTGTGGCTTTTTGTAGAAAATGCAGTTTGGAGATGTTTGTAGTCAGTTTGTAATTTATAAAATGAGAAGGCTGGCTTTTTAGAATAGCAGTTTTCAATTTATGTGTAAAATCAAGTCTGTGGTTATAGTTACTTTAATGTTTTACAATATAAAATACACAGAGTCAAGTCTAAAATTTGGATTTTGGAACCATTGTGTGCCTAAATTGCTAAGAAGTTGCTAGTGACTACAACTACCCCAAGAACTACAACTACCACAAGGATGTGAGGCTATGTTCAGTGTTGGGGGTGAGGCATTACAAGTAACCTGAGTTACATAATCAGATTGATTTTTAGTAGTAGCTAGTAAAGTAACGCATTGCTTTTTCATTAACAAGAAAATATCCGAGTTACTTTTTCTACTGTACATACGTGAATTTACTTTTCCTTCAGTCTTAGGCTTATTTATTTCACTTTTTGGTGTGAAAGGGCTTTTACATTTGCTATTGTAATTAGTTACTTTTTTAGCAAGTAAAGCAATACTGTAATTAATTACTTTAAAAAGTAACTTTTCCCAACACTGGTTATGTTGTAGTCAGTATATATAACAAAATTCATATTGTAGGTGTGACTCTGCATAATACATGGAAGCCAATTTTCTTCATGTAATTAAAAATACCTTTTTTCCTTATGTGAAAAAGTCAACATTTTGAGATACTAAGTAATAATGAGATTAAAAATTCATAATTATGACATAAAAAGTCACATTTGGCATAAAAAGGCAAATTTCTGAGATATTATGATCATAATTTTGACTTTTTATGTCATAATAATGACTTTTTGTCTTATATAATTTAACATAGTTGTCTTATTTCATAATTTCGACTTGTCATAATTATAACTTTTTATCTTATACAATTTGACTTATTTGTGTAATTGTGTATTCTGTCATAATTTTCTTATCTCCGAACTTCGACTTTCTGTCTTATTCTGTAACAATTATAACACTTTTGTTTCATATAATTTGACTGTCACAGTTGTTTTTTAATCTCATAATTTTGTCTTTGTCATAATTGTTTTTTTTCTTAATTATTTCATAATTATGACTTGTTATCATATTTCTATAATAATTATGTTTTTTTCTGTAATAATTGTTATTTTTTATGTTATAATAATGTTTTTTATAATTTTTTTTTTTCTGTCATAATTATAACTTTTTATCTCATATAATTTGGCAATAATTGTTTTCTATCATAATTGTCTTTTTTCATTTTAACTTTTTATCTCATTCTGTCGTAATTATGACTTTTATCTCATAATTTCTACTCTATAGAATAGGTTTTTTTTGTCAGAATTATAATGATTGATGATGACATAATGATTGTTTTCATAATTGTCTTTTCTCATAATTTCGATTTTTTATTATATTCTGTCGTAATTATGACTTTTATCATTATTTTTCTATCTGACTTTTTATCTCTTTTTCTGTCATAATTATATATTTTTTATATCATATAATTTGACTGTCATAACATATGTATCATAAGTGTCTTCTCATAATTTTGACTTTTTATCTCGTAATTTAGATTTTATGTAGAAATTGTTTTTTTTCCTCATAATTACTTTTTATCTCATATTTATAATTTACCAAATCATGATTTTATTCTCATGTGATGGAAATAGGATCCCATAGTAAGTATGAAGCAAAACACTGAAGTTTCTGCACATAATGTTAATCACAATCTTATTTTCTCATAAATAAAATAAAATAAAAAAATTCAAAATGAATTATATTGATTAGCCTTACAGGTTGCTATATAAGTGAGGTTGTGACTGAACAGCTCTTCTGAGAATTTTGTAGTCAGATGCACATGAATCTTTTCCCACACTTTTGCAGATGTGACAGCAGCAATGAAAGTGACCTCGAGTGGGCCACAAACTATTCAGATGGCTCAAGGGGAACCAGTTACACTAGACTGCACCTACACATCTAGTCAAGCAGACATAGGCGAGCTTGACATTGAGTGGTCAGTTGTCAGCCCAGACACCACAAAAAAAGACCAGATGGTGTGTAAGCCAGTCTGCCGCTGCTTCCTATCCATGAAATAAATTACAAATTGCCACTGTGCAAGATACTCAGTGTTGTTTTAAATATGTATTCAAAAACAACTGTCAGCTTTAATTGATATTTTAATACTTTGTCCATTAGATCATATCATACACAGGCGGAAGGAGGTACATCCATGGTGACCCCGACTTAATGAAAGGTGTGGACTTCACAGCTTCAAACCCTTCCCAGGGAGATGCTTCTCTATCGATCACCACACTGACTGCCAGTCATGCTGGAACATATCAGTGCAAAGTCAAAAAGGCACCTGGAGTGGACAGCCGGAAAATATCGCTGATTGTGATGGGTAATGTCACATACATTCAGTCTTTTTACAGAATCAACTTTACTTTGCAACGTGGAAGTAAAAAAAAAATTATGTGAATGTGCGAGATTGTGGTTCATTTGCCAAAATACTTAGAAAGTGGAGTAAACAGTAAAACTGTAAGTATTATTTTTTGAGAGTGATAAGAATGCTTCCTTATATGCCAATCTCATATGCAAAAACGACTTTTTAGTACACCTCTGTGGTACAATCAAAACAAACTATTTGAGAATCCTCAATCCTGAACAGGCAGACATGGCAACAAAGGGGCTCAACCAATTGTGTGCGTTTGGGGGCGGGGTATCAGTTAATTCGACCAGTGGAAACGGAGACATGTTCAGGCAAACTCAGAGTCCTTGAAAAAGGGCAAACTGTTCGAAAATGTTCTAATTTTTCTCTGAAAGGTTTATTTTGTAAAGAGGTCCTTGGGCATAATAGCTGCACTACTTTTCAAAAGTTCTTTTGAATTTCTACTAAATGACACAATGCGATTATGAAAAAATAAAAATGCATGGGTGAAACACATGCACAGTAACAGTTTTTCCGACTCTGTCTGTGGCAGTGAAGCCGCCAGTGCTGAAGTAACGTTATTGTGTTGATGAATGCAGTTTATCCAAACAGTCATAAATTTGTATGTGTGAATTATAGTGAGGCCATCTGTGCCCAAGTGTTGGGTTGACGGTGGCGAAGCCGTGGGTGAGCCATCATCTCTTAGGTGCAGATCGGATCAAGGCACCGTGCCTCTGCTGTATTCATGGAGGAGAGAGAGTGGAGGTCCCATTCCTCCAGATGCCATTCAGAGTAAGTGCTACCTCTGCTGGTAATGTGTTGTAATGACATGTTATTTCTCCATCAGTGACTCTCAACCGTTTGAACAATATGCAAACCTACGAAATCCCGTTTCTGCCACTGAAATAAAAACAATTTCCTCAGAATTGTGAGATCCCTGTTGAAAAAAACAGCATATGCTGGTTAGGTAGGTTTTGATGCTGGTATGCTGGATTTTTGGGTTCTTAGCTGGTCCTTTGCTGGTTTATGCGGGTGCAAGACCAGCACATGACTAGCAAAGGACCTGCATAAACCAGCAAAAGAACAGGCTAAACCAGCATACCAGCATCAAAACCTACCTAACCAGCATATGCTGTTTTTTTTATACAGGCAGAATTGTGAACTCGCAATTCTGAGAAATAAGGCCGTGTACACACTTGGCGTCTTTTTTTAACTGCCAGCGTCTGTTTTAACCCTATGGAGTAGACCGTGTTTTCAAAAGGTCCTGGGCGCTTTTTTAAACGCCGCCACCGCCGACGTCTTTTTCTGCAGCTCAGAGCGTCTTTTCAAGTTGGAAAAAAGTTAAACTTTTCTGAAAAGAACGCCCTACGTCAAGCGCCTTTTTCACAGCTGACCAATGACAGCCAGTAGCGAGACCTGGCGTTTCCATAACAACAGGAAAAAATGGAGAAGGTGCCGGTAGATAGACTTTAATTGTTGTGAACCTACATTCTCCTCCCTGTTATCTTCCAAAACCGAAAGAAAGCGAAGTGGGAGAGGGGGCGAGCCAGGACTCGAAAAACGGATGCCATTAGCGCAACGGGGAGTCGAAGACCTTTCCTGATCCCGTCCCCCTCTCCATCGTCCACTTCGCTTCCTGTTTAATTACTGTCTTATCAAATAAAAGGCAAAAATGCCAATAGATAAAAAAAAAGTCAACGCAAGAGCGAGCTTCCGCTTTTCTCAACATTTCTCACATTCATACAATTGCAGCTGTTGTTAGCAACAAAAGACGCCCTCGCCTGCAACGCTGCCAGAATTGTATTTATTTATTTATTTATTTTACTAAAAAAGCGCCCTTGTCAACTTTTTCTTGTCCAAAAAGACGCCAAGTGTGAACACGCCCTAAAATTGCAATTCTGCGAAAATGAAAAACTCGGAATTCTCACTTTTATTTATCAGAATTGTTAGATATAAACTCGCAATTGCGTGTTATAAAGGCGGAATTGTGAGATAGGCTTATAACTCGCAATTTTAAGAAATAAAGTCAGAATTGCGAGATATACCCTTAAGTCACAATTTAGACTTTTTTTCTCTCACAGATCTCGCAATTCGTAGCTACTTTTCCTCGCAATTCTTACTTTTTCTCAGAACTGTGAGATATAAACTCACAATAAAGTCAGAATTCCGAGCTATAAACTCGCTTGTGTTATAAAGTCAGAATTCTGAGAAATAAAGTCTTGCAATTGCGAGTTTGTCTCTAACATATCTTACAATTCTTAGCTACTTTTTTTCTCGCAATTCTGACTTCTTTCTCAGAATTTGCAAAGCTGAAAAATAAAGACAATTCTGAGAAATAAAGGCGCATTTCTGAAGCAATTCAAAATTGATAAACGCGAGTTTGTGTTTCACATATCTTACAACTCATAGCTACTTTTTTTTTTAGCAATTCTGATAAACTCGCAATTGTGTGCCTTGCCTTTACCTTATAAAGTCAGAATTGTTACAAGAAATAAAGTCAGAATTGCGAGAAATAAAGGGAGAATTTCAAGATAAAAACTCACAATACTGACTTTTTTCTCACAATTGCGAGTTTGTATCTCACATATCTCGCCTTTCGTAGCTACTTTTTGTCTCGCAATTCTCACTTTTTTCTCAGATTTGTGAGATTGCGTGTTGTAACGTCAGAATGGTGAAATTAGGCCTATAATTCATAATTCTGAGAAATACAATCACAGTTCTGAAAAATACAGCGAAATTGCGAGTTTGTCTCTCACATGTCGTAATTCTCTTTTTTTTCTCACGCAATTCTGACTTTTTCTCAGAATTGTGATATATAAACTGGCACTTGCGAGATATGAATTCAATATTTTGAGGAAAAAAGACTGATATGTTCTCAGAATTGCAAGTTTATATCTTACAATTCTTACTTATTAACTCACAGTTGTGTATCATAAAGTCAGAATTGGGAGATATACATTTGCAATTCTGAGAAAAAAAAGTCACAATTGCAAAATTTAAACAAGCAATTCTAAGAAAAAAGTCACAATTGTAAGTTTATATCACAATTTATGACTCGCAAATATAGGCTGTAATAAAAGCAACATTATTTACTTTATTTATTTTGTTTATTTATTTTGATTTTCCCACTGAATACTCCAGAGGGGATGTTTTGGCAATTATATCTAGTATAAAATATTAAAATTAACATTTTCTATGTATTTTTTTTATTACAGTAGCATATAATAGCAATATAATAACGTTTAAATAAAACCCCATAGATTTACGCATGAATATTGTTTTAGATATATTTTCATTGTGTTATCATTTTGTATAAAGGTTTCTTTTCTCCATACATTTAGACTCCCTCACAGGAGAACTTCTCATCAGTAATCACTCCGTAAGCCACTCCGGCATCTATTCCTGTGAAGTTTCCAATGCTGTTGGGAAAGAGAGCTGTCGGCTTAACCTTCAAGCTGTGAAGCGTAAGTGAAGCATATAAACACACTCCAGTGATTTTATGCCAACTGATTCCTCATAATCGGTTTCTTAATCTTGCACAGCTCCTAACAGAGCGGGGGTCATCACAGGAACCGTTGTTGGATGTTTACTACTCATCGTGATCATTCTGATCATTATATGGCTTCTCGTCTTCAAATGTAACTGGAATCGACACGAGAAAGAGTTTTCCAATGATATTAGGTGAAATCAACCTCTTCATTTTTCTTCATAGATCCCTCCATTTCCTTCAGTTATATGACGTTTGATTATGATAACGAGACTCTGATGTCTTTTCTTTTCTTTCTGTCTCTAAAGAGAGGACGCTCCCGCGCCTGAGAGTCGCCCTACCAGCCGAATCTCTAGCTTCCGTTCAGGTGTGGCCTACAGCCAGGTGGGCCAAACCCAAAATGAGCAGCCGCCCTCCACTACCACCAGCTACAGCACTGCAAAGTATGACAGCAGGTTTGGTTATGCTGTATGAGAGATACAAGTCATGCTTGTATTATACTGAAGATTGTCATTGTTACTAAAAGAATGACCCTTTATTGTATTTGATCATGTTGCAAGATACAAAATGGAATCTAAATGTTTTGTCTTGTAATTGTGTAACATTCAATGTAATTATACAGTAGATGTAATATGAGAGAAGAAAACATTATGTCTCAGATTTAATGATGCACAAGCAGATCTAGATGATACCAGTAGAACTCTTACCAAGACCTAAATTCAATATTTGTGTGTGAGGAGCTTCCATTATTGATGTTTTTTGTTAAAATGGTGTAAATAAATATATAAATTGTATGTTTTTTCTATGAGATTTGGATGTTGATGGTAATGATCCAACATCATTAAGAAGCCATTTCAATGTAATGACAAAAAAGAAATAACAAAACAAGTTTCATTTAATGTGCAGACTGATACCGCTCTTTATTCTAAAGTATTTTTTATTTGATAAAATGTTTGTTTTGCTATTGTTTTCTCTCTACTTTTGTCTAAAAGTGATTACTGAAATGCTTTTTTTTTATTTTATTACCAGAAAGATGGAATATCTTTGTTTTTGTCCATAAAGAATAATATTTGTTTTCTTCAACAGTTTTAGGACTTTAGATGTTTAATTTGTATGCTGAATTTGCAATAAAAATAAATAACATTTCCAAATATCAATATTTCTGGTTAAATATGAATGGAAATTTTAAGCTTGCTGACATTTTTTGTTGACATTTTATTTTTTCATCTAAATTAATATGCATGCAGGCATACTGCTTCTTTAATAATTTGACAATAATTATAAAATTAATAATTATATGTTATTTATATTATATGTTTTTATTTATTTTTTGTATGAAAGGTTTATTTTCTCCATACTTTTGCGATAATTTACTTTTACAATATAATTTTAATTAATTTTGAAGTATATATATATATATATATATATATATATATATATATATATACATACACACACACACACACACACTATTTTTTTATTATTTAGATAGCTATATATACAACTATTTTTTACAATTATTTTTGTTAGAATTTTTTTTTTATTTGTTATAATTTGAAAATATGTATTTTTATCTAATGTTTTATATGAAAGGTTTATTTTCTCCATCCGTTTGCAATTTTACAGTAATTATAAAATTAATAATTATATGTATATTAATACATTTCAAAGTATACACACACACACACACACACACACACACACACACACATATACATATATATATATATATACGCATGACTAATAACTGTTTGTATTATTTTTATCATTTTTTATATGAAATGTTTATTTTCTCCATACATTTACAATATTTACAATTTTACAGTAATTTTAAAATAAACAATTGTTATTTTAATTAATTTTAAATACATTTTATACACACACACACACACACACACACACACTATTTTTTTAATTATTTATATATCTATATATAAACGATTTTTTAAATTATTTTTGTTAGAATTTTTTATTATTTGTTATATGTATTTTTTATCCGTTTTTCTATATGCAAGGTTTATTTTCTCCATACATTTACTATATTTACAATAACTATAAAATTAATAATTATATGTATTTTAATAAATTTCTAAGGTCAATATATATATATATATATATATATATATATATATATATATGGATAATTGTATTATTTTTGTTATCATTTTTTTTATATGAAAGGTTTATTTTCTCCATATATTTATAATTTTATAGTAATTACAAAATTAACAATTATGTTATTTTAATTCATTCTGAATATATATATATATATATATATATATATATATATATGCATGACCCCTTTTTTATTTTTACATTTTTTTGTTGTTTGTTTGTTGTTTTTTTTGAATAATTTATTATTATTATTTATATTATTTATAATTTTATATATATATGCATGACTATTTTTATTTTTTCATTTTTATAGAATTTGTATAGAATGTTTTATATTCTCTCTCTCTCTCTCTCTCTCTCTCTCTCTCTCTCTCTCTCTCTCTCTCTCTCTATATATATATATATATGAAATATAATAATGAAATATAATAAGCACATTATACTGTCACAGGTTGTCGTGTCAACAACACAAACACTTCTAGAGGGCGTCAGCGTTCACTGCGTCGATTTTGAAAAGGGGAGGGAGGAGAAACACGTAAGCACTATTGCGCATGTGCAGCCGTGTTCTCACACTAAGCTTACAAGAGTGATTTTTGTGTAGTATAGTCATCATGAAGGCTCTTAGGGGAATGGTGAGCGGAGCTGTCAGCGAAATATCATCCGCTGTTACCGGGAGTAAACACGTCGCCGTTCGGGAAAATGTCCTTGCCGTGACTCGTGACTACATTTCTCAGCCGAGATTAAGTGAGTGACCAGTGCTGTCTATGAAGGGCCCTTACAAACAGAAACCCACCACCATATAGCGATCAAACGATGTGTGTATGTCGCAACGAATGAATGACGTGCTCTGTATTTACACTGCTTGTGCATCATCGTCGTCATGTTATTTTCAGCTGCAGGCATATAGCATCTACCGTTAATTTTTAGCATATCTGATATTCTACATCTGTGATCCATATATGCGGTCAGGTGAATTCAGGGTCAGCTTGCTAACTAGAGGATATTTTCCTCGCAAATGCTATTGTTTACGCCTAATCGCATTATGTCAAAATAATATTAGTGTTTGGTTGGATTTTCACCGCATATTACGTTAAAAATCAGCGTGATGCAGGTTAATGCATGCAGGATCTGCATCGTGATGGCGTCATGGCAAGCTGCTTTAACATTTAGACTAAGTATCTATATTACCAGTATTTTTTCATTACTTGTACTAGTATCTAATAGAAGGTTGTTACTAATAAGTACCAGAAACAACTGGAATACATACTAATTAATAGTTTAAGTAAATAGAGGGTAGGGCTGCACGATACATCGTTTCAGCATCGATATCGCGATGTGCTCATCCGCAATAGTCACATCGCAGGACGTGCGATGTTTAGTAGCCTATACTGATCGTTATATTTATTTATAGGCTACTGATCGTCTTTTCTTTGCTTACACACAGACACCTTGTCTACACCGGACGCGACAGCTGTCGTGTCGCGCTGCCTGTGCCGCAACATGTAAAGTGAAAGTCTGTCTAAACACTGGACGCGACAAAAGCGACTGTTGCATATCATTTGAACTTTGTGTGAGTACACATAAATGGAACGCGGCAGTTTACTTTCGGGTATTTGACGTGCCGCGCCGCATCCAGTGCAGGGAGCATCATTATAATGACTTCTACAGTATTTTGTCGCGCCGCTCGCGTCCAGTGCAGACAGCATCACTGATTATACTGTGTTCTATCGCATTTGGCGCGTCGTGACGCTCGCGCCCGGTGTTGACACGGTGAAAGCCACGCAGATGCATGTGAACACGGAGTTCCGTTCACTTCCGCTGCTATTTTATGCCTGACACATACACGCGAAACTATGTCAAAATACAGGTCTCTGCAAGTATCCTTGTAAACACAGTTGCTTGTGGCTTAGGTGAAGATAAACAACTGAGAAAGAAAATGGATGTGTAACAGGTTCGCAGCAGTTTAATATTCCTGAGGCTTTCTGTGTCATGAATGTTAATCAAACAGCAAAACACAGAGAACAATCACTTTTTAGCTTTGACACAGATTTATTAGATTACATTTATACAGTGAAGAATATGCAGTGCAATTTTACATTTGATTATTCAATTTCTGTACCTGAATACTGTTAGACTATAAAGTCTGTTTTATTTTATTTGTATCTTTGTTCTATTAACTTTATCTATGTTTGTAATTTATTTTCAATGCTGATTTACTCAGCTATAAAATCATCCCTTTTTTCCAAAGAGCTATTCAAGTAATCTGATGATTTTTTATTTTCATATCGCAATATTTATCACAGAAAAGCAAAATATCGCAATGTGAGTTTTTTCCAATATCGTGCAGCCCTAATAGAGGGTTTGCACTTCATTGGCGATACTCAGATGTAAACAGCAGCATAGATTGTACAGTTAATGTACTACTGAATACATGTTTTGCTAATTTATGCTGTCTAAACCACATAAATAAAAAAACAAAACGTGTAAAAGCTGCTAAATCATATAGAGAAGGACTTAGTAAGCAGAAAAGGGCGCAATATTTTGACAAACTTAAGTTAATAGGTGGTAAAGATACGTACAAGCAGTATTTATTAAGGTATTAGCCTAATATTTCACCTACCTGACTGTAAATGATAAGAACACGAATGTAGTCAAGATTCTTGTGCTGGAAATCCTGGTTAAGTTTGGCCAACCACAAACACCTTTTGTTCCTCAGGCAGTTTTTTGCACTCTTCACCTTGATTTGTTACAACTTTTGGCAGGCTATAGTACTCCAGATGTTTTTCCCATTCCGACCGATTAGTACAGCCCAAAATATGACAATAATTGACCATTTTCAGCAGCAAAAATCAGGAAAATATGTGAATTTCGTTTGGTTAATTGCCATTGTTTACATTCAGAGCTGCAAATATGGCCAGTTGATGACACGCTTTATTGAAAGAAGTATAAAGGAAGTCCTTTTAAAGCAAGTAATTTTACTTATGGCCATCTTTGAAACGCCTCTAGGGCAGCTATTTTAGTCACCAATGAAATCTGACCACTGTCTTAAAATTATTGTTAAAAAAGCTTGTAATTGACTTTTTCTATAGCAACCAGAGCTTTTAGTAGCTGCAGTGTTGCGATGACTTTACCAATTAGTGATTGGCTCTTTTATTTAGAAGATAATAATATGCATTACACTTTCTCCCAATCATAAGTAATATGAGTGTACTGTCTTTATATGTGACCCTGAATCACAAAACCATTTGTAAGTAGCATGGGTATATTTGTAGCAATAGCCAACAATACACTGTAACATTCATTGCTTAGAACTTCCATTTGGACAACTTTAAAGGTGATTTTCTCAGTATTTTGATTTTATTGCACCCTCAATGTTCCACATTTTTGAATAGTTGTATCTCAGCCAAAATATTGTTGTATCCTAACAAACCATACATCAATGGAAAGCTTTTTTTTTATTCAGCTATCAATGATGTATAAATCTCTATTTCCAAAAATGTACCCTTAAGACTGGTTTTGTGGTCCAGGGTCACACCTGAGTAGAATCCTGGTTAGTTGTTTCTTCACTAGAAAATAAGTGCTAGTAACATAAAAATACAGATTAGTTAGTTATGAGAAATAATGTTAAATTGGCTTGCCATAGATGGGGCGCCTCATCCATCAGATGGACTGATGACATCACAACATGCAAGGAGCTTTAATAAATGTGAAAATTAAAGAGGTTAATTAATTCTCTCATATGGCATCTTATTAGAAAGTTAAAAAAAAATCTCTGAAGCAAGCATAAATAAATAAAATGTTAGGAATAACACATTTCTAAAGCATCATGACCTTTTTTTTTCTGATTATGTGTATCTCTGTTACTTATTTCTATTTGGGTTTATGTTTTTATACATTACAAATGACGTTCTCATTCTTTTTCTTTATTTTTCTTTTTAAGACACTTTGACCATAACATGATGTCATATTTTATCAGGTGATATGTGCTTTATTTTTTTTTTTTACTGTATTTATTTTTCTTAATGCAGTGCTTACTGATCTTTGTTCATGTAATCAGATCTTTATAGAATTTGTGTGAGTGATTCAATTTAGACTACAAAAACACTCTTGTGACATTGATGTTTACTGTGTGCACAGCGTATAAAACTGTTGCTGGTGTTAATGGACCCCTGGTGATTTTGGATCAAGTGAAGGTATTGGATTTCTATTTTATTTATTACCCTTGTTACAAATCTGATTTATATTGTGTTTTAAAAACATAATGCATCTGAATGTGACTCAACAACTCTCTGCTCACTCATTGGGTATAAAGTATCAAGTAAAACCAATATAAAATATTTTTCTTGTAAATGGAATGACAGCTTGCCCGCTTCTACTAAATAGCCCATGCAGTTACAGCAGATGTTCATCATTGTCTTTGTAATCATGCTTCCAGAAGCCAAGGCAATCATCTCATTCGTTTGGAAAGTACTGGATTACGCTGACGTTCTTGCTGTAATGTTAACCGGTTGATCAGTAACATTTGAACATCTGATTCAGTTCCCCAGGTATGCTGAGATCGTTCACCTCACTCTGCCTGATGGCACTAAAAGGAGCGGACAAGTGCTGGAGGTCACAGGCTCCAAAGCTGTGGTTCAGGTCAGGGACTAAGACCTTCTGAAATACCGGTTTTAATTTTTCCCCACCATTGTGAAAATCTGATCAGTAGCATCCCTCATTATTTCATTTCTAGGTGTTTGAGGGAACATCTGGTATTGATGCCAAAAAGACCACGTGCGAATTTACAGGGGACATTTTGCGAACGCCTGTGTCTGAGGATATGCTGGGTAAGAATTAAAAAGGTTTTGAAGCCATGTGATATTTTTCTTATCATGTGTATTTGCTAAAACTATAAGGCTGTTACAGGTCGGGTCTTCAATGGTTCTGGAAAGCCGATTGATCGAGGGCCTGCGGTGCTGGCGGAGGACTACTTAGACATTATGGGTACATTTCAATGAGGCCACATTACACTCATCACTGGCATTTTTGGGTATTGATGTTATGTTTACCATTCAATTTTCTTTCTACCTTCTGTAGGTCAGCCGATTAATCCTCAGTGTCGTATTTATCCTGAGGAAATGATCCAGACTGGCATCTCTGCCATTGATGGCATGAACAGCATTGCAAGAGGCCAAAAAATTCCCATTTTTTCTGCAGCGGGTTTACCTCACAATGAGGTGAGACCACTGTTGTTGTTTTTTTAAATGTTTCATTCTCATCTGCTTTTCATCTTGCCGGCTGAATGTGCAAAAGCATAATTATATGTGACCCTGCACTTAAGTAGCACAGATATATTTAAAGCAATAGCCAAAAATACATTGTATGGGTCAAAATTATAGATTTTTATTTTGTGGCAAAAATCATTGGGATATTAAGTAAAGATCATGTTTAATGAAGATATTTTGTAAGTTTCCTACCTTAAATATATCAAAAATTTTTGCTTAGTGATATGCATTGCTAAGAACTTAATTTGGACAAATTTAAAGGCAATTTTGTCAATATTGAATTTTTTTACACCAGTAAAACACTTCCAGGTTTTTAAATAATTCTGTCTTAACCTATTTGGCTTTTTTTTCAGTCTTCAGATGTATAAATCTAAATTTAAAAAAACTGACACTTATGACTGGTTTTGTGGTCCAGTGTCACATATAAAAGTTGATTCTCCTTGAAGAGACACACAATCCCACTCTTTTTTTAAACACAATTAGTTTTATTCAGTAAGGATGCCTTAAACCTTTAACTGTCACCAACAGTTTACTTCACCATTTTACAAAAATTTGTTGGATAGGTCTAGGTCTAAATATTGTTGGAAAGGTCTAGATTAATTTATAACAAGAGTGCACCTCAAAAATCTACTTCATAACAGGAGTTCTAACCTTTGTCACAAAAAGACTTTCTTCCTTGCCTTTTTCCCTATCACACTTTAGAAATCATAAGAAATTATATATCAGTTGAAAACCATTATAAAATCAGACATTGCATTACCATGGAAAATGTACATCAAAATCATATTACAAAATTCATGAATTATAAAAAAAAAAAAAAGTTTGAATATTGCATTTTCATCTGTGTTCAAAAATGGGAGACAGTTAAAGGGTTAAATTCATCAAACGGGACAGTAAAGACATTTTTAATATTACTTTATAATTTATATTTGAAATAAATGCTGTTTTTTTTTTTGTACTTTCTATACATCAAAGATGGTTTCCACCAAAATATTATGCAGTACAACAGTTTTCAACATTGGTAATCATAATGAATGTTTCTTGAGCAGCAAATCTGCATGTTGGAATGATTTCTGAAGAATCATGTGACACTGAAGACTGGAGTAATGATGCTGAAATGTTCAAATTCAGTTTTGCATCACTGGAATAAATTGAATTTTAAAATACATTCAAATAGAAAACATTTGTTTAAAATTGAAAATAAAACAAGAGACAATGTTTTTGTGTCTTAACATTAAAAAAGACTTATTGACAACCAAACATTTGAACAGTAGTGTATGTAAAATGCAATGTAGCGATAGCAGATGCAAAAAATATGTACAAATAATATAAACACAGTTAACTCAGATCAGGCTTATTCTTAACCACTGCACTCTTGGGGACACCTTAACACAGCAACATTGTGGAAAATACCCAAAATGCCCATTTTAATTTAAGTCTAATTATCTAACAATTCAACTTTGAACCCGTTTTGTTTTTTTCTCACTGTAATATGTGTTTTACAGATTGCTGCACAGATCTGTCGTCAGGCGGGGTTGGTGAAGAAGTCCAAAGATGTGATGGATTACAGTGAGGAGAACTTTGCCATTGTGTTTGCTGCCATGGGGGTGAGGAGCACTTTTGATCAAAAGTTTGCGATCTACATCCATACCAATGGGATATTTTCATGACATTGCTTGTATCTTTAGGTCAACATGGAGACTGCAAGATTTTTTAAGTCTGATTTCGAAGAGAACGGGTCCATGGACAACGTGTGCCTCTTTTTAAATTTGGCCAATGATCCCACGTCAGTATCTTCTTCAGATATTCTTGAAATTAAAGGGATAGTTCACCCAAAAATGAAATGATGTCATCATTTACACACCCTTGTGTCATTCCAAACCTGTATGTAGCTTTTCAGGTTTCAAACACACCTTAAAAAATCCATAAAAGAAACAAAAATTAAATGAGTTACATAGGAGCAAAAGGTACAATACTTCAAAATGTCATGCAGGTTTAGAACGACATGAACATGAGTAAATGAAGACTTGTTGAAATTATTTTTATGTGACCAAAATATTTGATTTCCTGTTGCAGGATTGAACGCATCATCACTCCTCGCCTTGCGCTTACCTCTGCTGAGTTTTTGGCTTACCAGTGTGAGAAACACGTGCTGGTCATATTGACTGACATGAGCTCTTATGCCGAGGCTTTGCGAGAGGTACGATGTGAATTTTAGTGCTATTAAATCGATTAATCAATTAATTAATCGATTAATAGTTGCATTTTTAAAAATTACCCTATTCAAAAGTTTGCATACACTTGATTTTTTTTAAAACCATGTTGTTACCTGAATGATCCACAGCTGTGTTTTGTGATAGTTGTTCTTGAGTCCCTTGTTTGTCCTGAAAAGTTAAACTGCCTGCTGTTCTTCAGAAAAATTCTTCAGGTCCAACAGATTCTTTGGTTTTTCAGCATTTTTGTGTATTTGAACCCTTTCTAACAATGACTGTATGATTTTGAGATCCATCTTTTCACACTGAGGACAAGTGAGGGACTCCTATGCAATGCTCAAATGCTCACTGATGCGCCAGAAATAAAAAACATGCATTAGGACCTGGGGGTAAAAACTTTTTGAATTTGAAGATCAGGGTAAATTTTACTTATTTTGTCTTCTGGGAAACATGTAACTATCTTCTGTAGCCTCTGAAGGGCAGTACTAAATAAAAAAAATATGATTATACAAAATAAGAAAAATTTACACATTCTGTTCAAAAGTTTTCACCCTCCGGCTCTTAATGCATGTTTTTTTTTTTCCTTCTGGAGCATCAGTGAGCGTTTGAACCTTCTGTAATAGTTGCATATGAGTCCCTCAGTTGACCTCAGTGTGAAAAGATGGATCAAAATCATACAGTCATTGTTGAAAAGGGTTCAAATACACAAAAATGCCGGAAAACCAAAGAATTTGTGGGACCTAAAGGAGTTTTCCGAAAAATAGAAGACAGTTTAACTGTTTTAGAACAAACAAGGGACTCATGAACAACTATCACTAAACAAAAAACCACAGCTGTGGATCATTCAGGTAACAACACAGTATTAAGAAAGGGAATGTAAACTTTTAAACAGGGTCATTTTTATAAATTCAGCTATTATTTTTCTTTAGACTATATGTAAACATCTTTTATGTGAAATATCTTATTCAGGTCAGTAATAAACAATAACATGCATTTTGTATGATCCCTCTTATTTTGGTAAATAATAATAAAAATATTGATTCTGAAATTCTTTTGACCTCAACTGTTATATATAAATATATATATTACATATATTTCTTAAAAAAAAAAAAAAAAAAAAAAAAAATATATATATATATATATATATATATATATAGACACACACTTATAAATACAGTACGCAAAAATATATATCTTAAACAAACATTATCGCACTTTTGGTGCAATAAATCAATGTAACAGCCCTAACTCTGTACTGACAGCTGTTAATATAAAGGCAAAGCATGCTACTCATAACTAAGCACTATCTTCTTGAAGGTCTCAGCAGCTAGAGAAGAGGTTCCTGGTCGACGTGGTTTCCCAGGTTACATGTACACCGATCTGGCAACAATATACGAGAGGGCCGGACGCGTGGAGGGACGCAATGGCTCCATCACCCAAATCCCAATCCTCACTATGCCCAACGATGGTTAACAAACATCTACCTACCTTTTTTTTTTTTTATTCATCATAACTGGTTTGCTTACCTTGTTCATCTCCTATCCAACAGATATTACTCATCCTATTCCTGATTTAACTGGTTACATCACTGAGGGTCAAATTTATGTGGATAGGCAGCTTCATAACAGACAGGCAAGTCATGGAAACAAGCTTACAGTCTGAACATTAGTTGTATGCTCAATTTTAGAATCTCACATGCTGTTTTATAGTAATTGTTGATATTTCTTTACAGATCTATCCTCCCATCAATGTACTACCTTCTTTGTCTCGATTGATGAAATCAGCCATTGGCGAAGGAATGACGCGCAAAGACCACTCAGATGTTTCTAATCAGCTGGTAAGGAAGGAGATATAATAAACTATATAAAAAAAATATATATATATGTATGTATATGTGTGTGTGTGTGTGTGTGTGTGTGTGTGTGTGTATGTATGCATTTTGTTTATATTTTGAAATGTAATTAATTCTTGTGATCCAAAGCTGAATTTGCATCATCATCCCAGTCTAGAGTGTCACATGATCCTTTAGAAATCATCCTAATATGCTTATTTGCTGCTCAAATAACATTTTAACATTTACAATTACGCTTTCTTTTTTTTAAGCGACTTACAAATGAGGACAATGGAAGCAATTAAAACAACAAAATATATAAAATTAAAAACTAATAAAACAAAAAATAAATAAAATCATACTAAAAGGATTGTTAATTTAATTATTATTACAAAATATTAACTTAAAATATCAGAGGTATTTTAAGTAAATATTAAAAATAAAAATTGTAACTAGAGTTTCCCAAACTGGGGTTAGTAAGTTGATGAAAAACTAATAATTAATAAATAATAAAAATATAAACTGAATACTAATAAAGAAAAACAAACAAATAAATAAATACATTAAAAAAGGTGGTTTAATTATTTAAAAAAAAAAAACTTTAAATATTGGGGGTATTTTAAGTAACTATTAATAATAAAAATAATAACTGGAGTTTTCCAAAATGGGGTTAGTAAGTTGATGAAAAGCTAATAATTATTAAATCAGAAAAATATATGAAAATTAAGTAAGTAAATTAAAACACTAATAAAACAAATAAATAAATAAAAATACCAAAAAAATATTAAAAAACTTAAAATCTTAGGGGTATTTAAAGTAAATATTAATAATATAAAAATACAAAAATGTCAAATTGAAATAAAAAAACAAATAATAAATATATCAATGTGCTTGCTGAAAAACTACATTAAATTATTAAAAACTATTACCTTATATAAAACATAAGAGGTATTTTAAGTATATCCTATTCCTGAGTGTATGTATGTATGTATGTATGCGCATATATATATATATATATATATATATATATATATATATATATATATATATATATATATATATATATTTTAGTGGTGTCAATCGATTAAAAAAAATTAACTAATTAATCGCACATTTTACCTGAAATTAATCGCGATTAATTCTAGCTGACATTAAAGTTTTTAATTATACTTTTATATTGCAATAATTTCACTTTAATGCTTCAAATTAATGTAGAAACAACATAAAGAACATATATTTTTAATATTTGTTTAATGCCATCTTGTTTTAGTACTGAAGGCAAATATCACTGATTGATTTCCCCCCCCTAATACTTAACCATTGAATATATATATATATATATATATATATATATATATATATATAATCATTCAACATTACAGTATCATTAAGAGCTATCACTTTAACATTTATTAGACTTTAAAAAAAAAACTAATAATAATAATTTAAGTGAACTTGAAACAATCTTCACACAAACCCATTATAATAAATGTCATATATATATAGTAGCTACCTGTGCCCTTCAGCAAGAAAATATAGCCTAAATTATATCAAATTCTAAATTATATAAAGATAAAACTTAGTTATTAATTTCCTCTTTTTAATTTTGTTCCTTAATTAACAGACATCACAGCAACTGGTTATAAGGATATTTTGGCTGCTGTTACTATAAAGGTTGTCACTGCTGAACTTGATCTGACACTGCTTTGACCTATAAATAATAAATTCTTACACGCACAGTTAAGGCAGCTTTAATCGTTTTTTGTGTGTGTGTGTGTGTGTGTGTGTGTGAATTCATGTTTTACCTGACGATATAACTACGACTTTGCATGCTCGCAGTTTCATTTGGGTTTAATATAGCCTAATACAGTGCGCGTCGGCACATTTGCGCGTGAACTTCAAGAGCGCGCGCTACAAGCAGAGTATATAGGCTGACAGGACAATTAAATTTGTTTTTACCGACATATGGCCTGACAGCATCTCATCTGACCGCAGTTCACTAACGTTTTACTTAAGCTCCCCGTCACCGGTACCGCTTCCGCGGTCGTTTGACTCGCGTCTGGTGCTGAAGTAAAGTTGGAGCGCGCATCTGAAAAGTCTCCTGTTTGATGTGTTCGTAAAGACGCTCTGCGCATTTAAATAAAAGCATTTCATAAGCAGTGGTGAGTGGGGTGGCCCCGCCCATGCGTTAATTGCTTTAAATATTTTGAACGCGTTAAAATGAAAAAATTAATCTCCTGCGTTAACGCGCTAATTTTGACACCACTAATATATATATATATATATATATATATATATGTGTATATGTGTATATATATATATATATATATATATATATATATATATAAATATAAATGCATACATGTATACATACATACATACATACATACATACATTTAATAACAACACATTTAATAACAAAAATGTATTTACATTATTAACATTATTTAACATTTTTATTATCAATGTTGAAAACAGTTGTGGTGCTTATTATTTTGCTGACCCAAAACTTTTAAACTGGATTGTGAATATTAAAGAAGTAAAGAAAGAACAGCAGCTCAGTAGTGACTAAAATCATTGGGTCTCTCACAAACACTTGTGTGCACCAGATTTTCCACCTGCTGCAAACATTATTTTATTATACTTGTCTGATATTTTAAGCAAATTGTCAATGGAAATGTAAAATTATTTCTCATCTTTTGCAGTATGCTTGCTATGCCATCGGAAAAGATGTGCAGGCAATGAAGGCCGTAGTTGGGGAAGAAGCACTGACATCAGATGATTTGTTGTACTTGGAGTTCTTACAGAAATTTGAGAAGAATTTTATTTCCCAGGGTAAGTAACAACAGCAAAAAAAAAAAAAAACTTGTCTTAATCTCGCCTTTTCACACCAAAAATCTAACACCAAGCATGAAACATATTTTGTAATATCAGTTAAAAAAATAAAAATATCCTATAATAAAAAGACAATCCAAGATGTAGGTGAGTTTTTTTTCTTCATGGGAACAGTTTTGGAGAAAATTAGCATTGCATCACTTGCTCACCAATGAATCCTCTGCAGCGAATGGGTGCCGTCCCAGAGTCTAAACAGCTGATAAAAACATCAGAATAATCCACACCAGTCCAGTCCATCAATTAATGTCTTGTGAAGTGAAAAGCTGCATGTTTTACTAAACAAAGACATTAATTGATGGACTGGGGTATTATTTGTGCATTATTGTGATGTTTTTATCAACTGTTTGCACCCATTCACTGCAGATTAAGTGAGTGATGTAATACTAAATTTCTTCAAAAACAACTCCAGTCTCTATCTTTTATGATATCTAATAATATGTTGTAATATAATTGTGTGAATGGCAATGGACTGCACTCTATGTACCTTCAGAATGAGCCTAACATGTTTTGTGCCACAGGTGCATATGAGAACCGAACTGTGTTCGAAACGCTGGACATTGGCTGGCAGCTGTTGAGAATCTTCCCCAAGGAGATGCTGAAGAGGATTCCTCAGAGCACTCTGGCCGAGTTTTATCCCCGAGACTCCAAACATTAGTCTTACTTCCTTTCTCGTTTATTCACTTTGTCTCTCAATCAGCCGTGAATCTGTCCTCTACACTTCTAGGTGTTACTCACTCTCTGCTCAAATCAAGTACAGAGTCTGCATTGATGGATACAAAGTTGTTTTCATTGCTGCTCTTGGTATTTATTTATCATGTAAATGTTACTGAATAGTAAAACAAATATTGTATGAATATTGTTGCTACACGGCAGTGTGAAAGTTTTGTGTGTGTAGCTCAGTGTGTCCAACTGTGTTCAGTATACAATGCAGGAAAGGCCAATTATTCTCTTAGCTGGCAAAGTCAATTGACAAAGCTACTAGTATGCATCAGAAGTGCCAAGTTGAATGTATAATGGCTTAATGTATTCTATGAATTTTTCATCGTTATAATGACAACACAATATATAAAAGTACATATTTATCATTAAGTATGAAAAGAAGCCATATATTCATAGAATGCATTACAAATAAATGGAAAAAAGCACAGTATAAGGAGGAGTAAAATCAAACACTGAGCAATAGATTTTTCATTTGTCATGTACTGTTATTTTACATTTTGTATAAAAATGTGTAATTTCTGTTTGTGTAAGCAATATGTTTATTATAATTTATTTTGGTGCCATTACTATATGTACTGTGGTAAAGTGTGTGATATCAAGTGAATTCATAATGAAGTGATTGTTGTCCTAATGCATGAACGCTATATTGAAAATAATGTATGTGAACACTTGCTTCATGAAATAAACCTTGATGTGGTATAAATGAATAATCATGCAAATTGTAATCAAATATAATTGTGTGTTAAAATGTGGCTATTCATTTTGCCAGGAAATTTTGTAGTAACTTGATAAGTCAGACAATAAGGGGAAAAACATTTTCTGCTTTGCAAACAAAAATATAAACACAATAGAGAAAAAAACAAGATAATTGCTTTCAAACCAATAATTGTATTATTAATTATTTTGGTAAAAGTAATAAAATTAGCACATATTATACAATACAATTAATAGAATTTAAATATTTAAACATATAAAAACATGTATATTTTGTATAAGATGTCTGAGGATATCTTTCTGGGATTAATTAGCTGGTTTAAAATGTTTAAACGGCAGAGAATATCAGAGCCTTCACAAAGCAACCATCAATTATCTTTTAACGACCATTTCCCAGGTGAACAACATTTGATGTAATTAGTTATTTGCTCTAATTGGACTGGTGAAGGCCTATAAAATACACTTACACCCAGCTACATGTATGCTTGGATTTGTAGGCTCTCTGTGGTGGTTTGAGAGCTTGAACATTTTGGGTTTTTGGTGCACTTTTGGATTTTTGCAATGGATCAAGGGTGGAAAAGGTAAGTTCATTCATTTAATCTGTGTTTGTAAGTGACTTTGCAAACATTTGCTAATGTGTTTTTAAAACTTCTAGGTTACCCTTGCTAGTGATCTTCTTGCTTTTTTGGAGAAGTGCTGATGGATTTAAAGGTGAGGGGTGTGTGCTTTTGTGTGTGGGGTTTTTTTTTTTTTTTTTTTTTTTTTTTTTTGTTTGTTTTTAAATACTTGAAGGAAAGTCTGTTTAATGGAACTTTTATAAAAGTCTTGCATTATATTCTATAGGTGGAGCTTACTTCAATGCCCCTAATCGATGGGGTCCACCTTCTGATGTGTTCTCACCTCGTGCTGCCCAGTCTTCTATGTCAGAGGCCAGTGTAACTGGGACTTCGTCTGTTGAAGTGGGCTCCAGTCTGTTACCTAACAAACCCCTGAAAAGAGGATCGAAGATTAATCTGTCCCAGTTTGTCAAAGGTGGTCCCAGCATCTCTCAGTCACCATCCCGTGCCCAAACTGCTCCAAGCAGCCCTGTCTCTGCTTCCTTGCCTCTGCCTGTAAATGCTCAACCTTCAAGCAGTTTGGCTGCCTCTGGATCAACCCTTCAAGGTGCTGGTAGTGGACTAAGTTTGCAAACCCAGTATGCTGCAAGTGGTTCTGGACCTGTTTCTGCCCAAGGAGAGAGTAGTAGCTACCCTGCCAAGTTTGTTGTTTCTGGCCAGTCCACCAGTGAGGGTTTGCCTGTGTCCAGCTCCCAGGAAACCTCTGTTCATCAATCAGCAGAAGCCTCTTTACCTGTGCTCTCTCAAAGTATCTCTTCCAGCAGTTCACCTGCTCCAGGTGCCCCTTCCATTTCTCAAAGTAGCCCTGTACTACTAGAGAGCTCAGGTCAACATGTATCTTCTCAGGGTGACGGTAGCTACAGTGGTTTGTCTCGCGGTGCTTCTAGTCAGTATACATCCGACTCCAATACCAAGCTCAGTTCTTCAGGCACTTCTAGCCAGTCCACTGGTGACCAGAGTTCCCCCAGTCTTGGTTCTAGCTCTCAGGGTAGTTCTGGCGTGTTTTTAGTGTCTGGTTCTTCCCACTTTGCAGAAGCGTCAGGGCTTGGTCCTCTTGACTTCTCTTCCAAATCTCCAGAGACATCCAGTCAGCTTCTGCCCATGCCTTTAGTGGTGTCTAGCCAGTCTACTAATGGTCAAAGCTCCCCTAGTCTGCTAATGGTTAGCCCTCAGAGCAGTTCTGAATTGAAGTCAACAGAACCTGCTGCTTCCCCTTCATATGGTCAGGGCAGTGTCTCTTATAGTAGCTTGTCTAGCCAGGCTCAGGGCTCTGCCACTTCTCAGGGTGGCTCTGGGGCTGAACTGTCTCAAAGTTCTCTCCAATCTATCTCCACACAAGTAGGGTCTGACAGTGGTGTGCCCCAGTCTCTCAGTACCTCTAGTCTGTACACTCCAGTATCCCTGATTTCTAACAAGCTTGATGCTTTACCTCTGGAGGTTTCTAGCCAGTCTACAAGTGGTCAGAGTTCACCTAGTGTGTCTATGTCAAGCACTCAGTTGGCGACTTCTAGTAGTTATGTCCCTGTACAAGGAAGTAGCGGCTCTCCTAGTTTATCTCAGAGCGCTCCCATGTCTGCACCCCAAGCCCCTTATTTCCAGTCCACAGGTAGTGGGTCTTCCTATAGAGCAGTTTCACGGTTTAGTTCTCAAACTGGAGCTTCTGGTCAGTTTACATCTCAGGGAGGGAGCTATTACGTAAAGCCTGTTTCCTCACCCCAAAGCGCATCCAGTCAGGCCACTAGTGTTTTGAGTTCCCGTAAGCAATATACCTCTGCCTCCCTGGGTAGCTCTGGGGTTCAGTTTGGGGCCTCTGCTGGTTTGGCCTCACAGGGAATAGACCGCTCCTACAGTGGTTCTGTCCAGTCTCAAGCTGCCACAAGTCAGTTTGCCCCTGGATATGCAAGTGGATCACTGTCCTCACCCCAAGCGGTTTCTGGCCCTACTGTTCAGAGTTCACGGAAGCAGTTTACCTCTACCCTTACAGGCAGCTCTGGCACCCAGACAGGATCACCTATTCTCTCCACCCTGCAAGGTAGCACTGCTTATGGTGGATCACAGCCTCAAGCTACTGCAAGTCAGTTTGTCCCTGGATATGCAAGTGGATCACTGTCCTCACCCCAAGCTGGTCCTTCTACAACAGTTCAAGGTTCTCTGAAGCAGCCTACCTCTACCTACATGGGGAGCACTGCTTATGGTGGATCACCTCAGCCTCAAGGTACTGCAAGTCAGTTTGCCCCTGGATTTCCATCTTCCTATGCAGGTGTATCACTGTCCTCACCCCAAGCTGTTGCTGGTCCTACCACTGTTCAGAGTTCACGGAAGCAGTTTACCTCTACCCTCACGGGCAGCTCTGGCACCCAGACAGGATCACCTATTCTCTCCACCCTGCAAGGTAGCACTGCTTATGGTGGATCACGGCCTCAAGCTACTGCAAGTCAGTTTGTCCCTGGATATGCAAGTGGATCCCTGTCCTCACCCCAAGCTGGTCCATCTACAACAGTTCAAGGTTCTCTGAAGCAGCCTGCTTATGGTGGATCACCTCAGCCTCAAGGTACTGCAAGTCAGTTTGCCCCTGGATTTCCATCTTCCTATGCAGGTGTATCGCTGTCCTCACCCCAAGCTGTTGCTGGTCCTACTATTGCTCAGAGTTCACGGAAGCAGTTTACCTCTGCCTTGCAGGGCAGCTCTGGGGCTCAGTTTGGGGCCTCTACTGGTTTTGCCTCACAAGGAATGAGTAGCTTCTACAGTGGTTCTGTCCAATCTCAAGGTACCGCAAGTCAGTTTGCCCCTGGATATGCAAGTGGATCACTGTCTTCACCCCAAGCTGGTCTATCCACTTCAGTTCAAGGCTCTCTGAAACGGCCTACCTCTACCTACATGGGGAGCACTGCTTATGGTGGATCGCCTCAGCCTCAAGGTACTGCAAGTCAGTTTGCCCCTGGATCTCCATCTTCCTATGCAGGTGTATCACTGTCCTCACCCCAAGCTAGTCCATCTACAACAGTTCAAGGTTCTCTGAAGCAGCCTGCTTATGGTGGATCACCTCAGCCTCAAGGTACTGCAAGTCAGTTTGCCCCTGGATTTCCATCTTCCTATGCAGGTGTATCACTGTCCTCACCCCAAGCTAGTCCATCTACTTCAGTTCAAGGTTCTCTGAAACGGCCTACATCTACCTACATGGGGAGCGCTGCTTATGGTGGATCACCTCAGCCTCAAGGTACTGCAAGTCAGTTTGCCCCTGGATATGCAAGTGGATCACTCTCCTCACCCCAAGCTTTTGCTGGTCCTACTGCTGTTCAGAGTTCAAGGAAGCAGCTTACTTCTACTTTTACAGGCAGCTCTGGATCTCAATTTGGGGCCTCTACTGGCTTTGCATCAGGAGGTGCGAGTAGCCTTTACAGTGGTTCTGTCCAGTCTCAAGGTACCACAAGTCAGTTTGTCCCTGGATATGCAAGTGGATCACTGTCCTCACCCCAAGCTGGTCCATCTACAACCGTTCAAGGTTCTCTGAAGCAGCCTGCTTATGGTGGATCACCTCAGCCTCAAGGTACTGCAAGCCAGTTTGCCCCTGGATCTCCATCTTCCTATGCAGGTGTATTGCTGTCCTCACCCCAAGCTGTTGCTGGTCCTACTACTGTTCAGAGTTCACGGAAGCAGTTTACCTCTACCTTCACAGGCAGCTCTGGCACCCAGGCAGGATCCTCTGCGCTCTTTACTCTGCAGGGAAGTACTGCTTATGGTGGATCACCTCAGCCTCAAGGTACTGCAAGTCAGTTTGCCCCTGGATCGCCATCTTCCTATGCAGGTGTATCACTGTCCTCGCCCCAAGCTGGTCCATCTACAACAGTTCAAGGTTCTCTGAAGCAGCCTACCTCTACCTACATGGGGAGCACTGCTTATGGTGGATCACAGCTTCAAGGTACTGCAAGCCAGTTTGCCCCTGGATCTCCATCTTCCTATGCAGGTGTATCGCTGTCCTCACCCCAAGCTGTTGCTGGTCCTACTGTTCAGAGTTCACGGAAGCAGTTTACCTCTGCCTCGCAGGGCAGCTCTGGGGCTCAGTTTGGAGCCTCTACAGGTTTTGCTTCACAAGGGATGAGTAGCACTTACGGTGGTTCTGCCCAGTCTCAAGGTACCGCAAGTCAGTTTACCCCTGGATATACAAGTGGATTACTGTCCTCAGCCCAAGCTAGTCCATCTACTGCTGTTCTGAGTTCACGGAAGCAGTTTACCTCCACCTTCACAGGCAGCTCTGGCACCCAGGCAGGATCCTCTACCCTCTTCTCCCTGCAGGGAAGCTCTGCTTATGGTGGATCACCTCAGCCTAAAGATGCTGTTAGTCAGTTTGCCCCTGGGTCTTCATCCCCATATGCAAGTGTGTCATTGTCATCACCCCAAGGTGTTGCTAGTCAGTCCAGCCAAGCATATCAAGGCGACTCTGGTGTTGGGACACAGAAATCCCAAAGATGGCAGCCATCAGCACAAGGTATTCAGACCTCGGATAGAGTTTCATCACAGGGTAGTTCATCTCAAAGCTCTCCAATGCAGTTCTCTTTCTTGTCATCTGCAGGAGGCTCATCTTCAGGAGCTTCTGGTCAGTTTGTTTCTGCACGTGGTGGTGCCAGTTATGGTGGCTCTTTCCGATCTCAAAGCCTCTCTGCCAAGTATACCCCTGGGTCCCAGCTCTATGATCCAAGCGTTGCCAGTCAAGGTACATCCAGTGCTTCAGCTTCTGAGGTCTTGAGTAGCTATAGTTCAAAGTACAGCCAGAATGCTCCTGCTCAACTATCCCGCAGCTCATCTCCAAGCCACTTTTACTCTGGTAAACTGCCGCAGTGATGCAAATGTTTTCCAGAATTGAAACCCTAATAAATGTTTGACGCAAAGCAATTTCCTTTTGTGAGTCTCATTATTTTTTTTATTATTATTATTATTATTATTATTATTATTATTATTATTATTATTATTATATTATATATATATATATTTTTTTTTAATATATATATTTATTTTTTTTTCAGAAACCTTTAAAGCATAGAACTGAGTTTCTGAGGTGCTATTCAGTTTAAAAAAAACTCAAATTATAGGTTTGGTTTATTCCTAAGGGGTTTATTTATTTTTTTGTTAAATATAGGACTTAAACCAGGGTTGCCAAACTCAATTCCTGGAGGGCCGGAGCCCTGCAGAGTTTAGATGCAACCATAATTAAACACACCTGATCCAACTAATCATGTCCTTCAGACTTAATTGAAAACTGCATAGTATGTGTGTTGGAGCAGGGTTGGAACAAAACTCTGCGGGGCTGCGGCCCTCCAGGAACTGAGTTTGACACCCCTGACTTAAACTGAGGTTGATGCAAAGCCAGCTCAACCCCAATCTTCATTGGTGTAAAATATTGCCCAGTAAAAGCAGTAGCTTTTACACAATCTGTGACATGTAGGTAATCCTGGTTGTGATTTAACATACTATGTGCAGTGGTGTCATCCAGTAGAAAATTATATACCAAGCTGCTTGGTCAATCACAATTGAAGTCATTGCAAAAGACTCTCAGCCAGAGGGAAAATGTCAGGACTAAGACCATCTCCTGCTTTACTCATAAGACATTCATTTGGGTTTTAATTTTGGGGTTAATTTTCTCAAATTCCACTCTTGAATTAATTTATCCACTGCCTGAAATGGTTTAAATGAGAATTTGTAATATGGCATTAAGGATGCCACCACAGAGTGGCGCTGTGGTCATTAAAACGAAATACAATCAATTTCTCATTGGGTTTGTCTTGCCCTTTGAGACCATTTCTGAGACATTTTAGTGGGCAACAGTGTGGATAAACATGGCATTGTATGTATGAAATTATGCAGCTCTGGTATTGATTTATTTGATTAAACATTGCGAGAATGTAAATGCCTGCTACTATGAGAACATGAGATTTAAAAGCGGAATCCTAAATAATGCTGTGTATTTACTAGTGATTTGACAGTTGTGATCTGTTTTAGCCCTGTTTTTTTTGTCAAAATGCTGCTTTACAGGACATGCAGTGTACTGTATGTTTTCCTTTCTGTCCAGCTGTGTATGAAATTGCTTGCCGACTGAAATATGTGGGTTCAATGTTTGATGCACTTTCCTGATAGAAATGGAATATTATCTCCATGGGTTTGTATCTAAAGATACAATGCCACTGAAATGGTGTGTGTCATCTGCACAGGAGAGACCAAAGTGAGAAGGTGTTTTAACATAATGCACAATGCCATTTTCAGCACAAAAAGCACTAACTTGATGAGATATCAAGCATGTTGGCTAGTGATGATTTAGTTTAGTTTAGTTTAGTTTTGCAGCCACAGGATCTGAACAGCTTCTAGTCACTGAGTCCACCATGAGCTCCTTTGTATACTAAAGTATTCTAGGGACAAATCTGAGGCCATCTGTCCAGTATCTAAAGCTTGGCTGAAATAGGTTATACAACAGGACAATGACCCCAAGGATAGCAGAAAACTGAATGGCTGAAAAATTTAGAAGTCATGGTTCTGGAATGACCAGGTAAAATCCAACCAAAACTCTTTTAACATTTACTCAACCTCATGTGGTTACAAACATATATGAGTTTTGTTCTGTGAAACAAACTGAGATTGAATTTTGAATTGAAGATTGAAAAAAAAAAAAAACGGTAACCAACCAACTTTGGAGTCCATTGACTTTTACACTCCACAGAAGGTGACAAAATGATTAATGACAGAAAATGAAAGTTTTCATTTTAGTATCGATTTTAAGGTGTAAACCAATGTTCTCAAACTATAATCAAAATCTATATCTAAATGAAATGGGGGAATCTTGAAATCTCAAAACAGCTTGTTGAACTCACAATTAAATTACATTTTAAATATTTGAACTGCCCCATGAGTGTTGTTTCTTATCCTCAAAGAGCGTTTAAAAAGTTTTTTCAAGCTAGACCAGCCAATGCGCATGCGCGGTCACAATGCGCTTATAACTGCGCATGAGCCGGTCCAGCCTCAGGTTTCTGTGTGGACAGGTGTCATGAGAAATCGTGTCCCCCCAGAAATTGGGTCCGATTAGGACCCAAGTAGGTAGATGTTTTAAATGCCAGATCAAAATTTGTTATTGTGATACCTTGCATGGCTAATAAGAGCTGCGGTTTGTGATGTACTAAAAACACTACACTTACTTTAGTATATTTAATACATTTTATTTTAGTACACAAGGTATATTAGTACATTTGATGTACTAAAAATACTACATTTATTTTAGTATATTTCAAAATACAATAATAACATGGTTGTGCACAAGCTACTGAAATATAATGTAAATTAAACTAATTAACATTATAATAACTGAAATATTTGGAAATGTAACTGTTACTATTTCGTTGTTAATATGTACTGTAAGTGCAAATGCGTGATAAGCTAACCTAACAGGCTAATCGAGTAGATGTATGCTAGTATGTGAGCTAAGCTAACAAAAAAAAAAGTTTGATTTCACATACTACCACATGAAACTTGTAATTTAAAATATATAAATGGTCTTTATAACTACGTACAAACGACATAAATCAAAACGCGATTTTGCAAGAATTTTAATCAGGCGCTAAAAATAATACCCATTAAAAGTTAGTTGAGCCAATGGGATCACTCGGGGTCCTAAGCGGACCTGATTTCGAGGGGGGACTCGATTTCTCATGACACCGGCGCTCCTAACGGCCGCTGCAGTGACTTTACCAATCAGCGGTTGGCTCTTTCATTTAGATGGCAGGACTATTATGCCATACTGCCTGTTGCAGTTTCTCATTATAAATATAGGACTGAACCCTCATTGGATTTTCTAAAGGCTTTGCTATACTGAACTGAAGAAATGTAACTTCACTTTTCTTTTTCTTTTGGCTTATGATGAAGCATATTAAATTTACTATTTTACTATATTTGCCATTGTAATGTATGAATAAATAATATAACACAATAACGATAAGAGGGTTTTTGTTCCATTACTCTAAGTTTTAAAGGAATAGTTCTCCCAAAAATTAAAATTAGCTAAAAATGTATTTAATATATAATTTTTTAAACCTATCTGATCTAATGACAAAAACGTACCTGTAGGAACTTAGAGGCGGTAAAACAGTTTCGCGCCTTGCGAAAAACTTACCACAGGTAAGTTTTCAACATGAGATTCCACTTTTAAACACGTCACAAGACAAAAAGACTTTCAGTATGAACTGATATGCAACTTCTGGCAACGTGCTCAATCTATATAGCAAAACTGTGAAAAAAAGAAATGAAAAAAGAGAGTGATAATAAACCACAATCAGCATATAGCCTGTTTCCCGCTCTCTGACTAAATGCTCACTTCAGAGCATCTGTCAGGCTCTTTATAGCCAACCAGCAGGGTTTTGTGAATGAGAAATATTCTTGATGAAAGCTCTTGTACCACTTTTGTCTTTTGCAATGGGACAAATCCTGGCATACCATGCTTCACTTGGCAGCTCGTCTCTCTTTTTTGTAATCATCATTAGAATCATTCGTCCTGCTGCTCCAGTGTGATCTCATTGTCACGTCCCATAGGTCAACATGCGTCTGCCAAACACTAAGGCCACTAGCATGGACAGATGTGTCAGCGGCCCTCAGGAGGTGGCAGCATTCTGGTGCCAAATAATGGATTATTGTCATGACACATCACCTTTTGATTTGTCACATGTTAGAAACAAATTGCATAGTGGGTGTGGAAGTTCATTAGAAGAGTGGAGGGAAATCTGAAGACCGTTTTCTCTACCTCTCAGGTATCAATTCATCATAATATCATCTAAATATGAAAAGCTGGTAAAGCGTAGCATATTTAATGTGTGCTATGATACAGTTATCATCATTATTTTCTCTGGCCTCCGTAACAGCTTTACAATCCCAATGAGCTCTCTTGGCAACAATATTTGCCCTACTTTATGAGAACATTAATCACATGTCCATGTACTTTAAGTCACATCATTTCCCCAGTGTCCTGGGGCTCTGGTGCAACCTCTCATTGCAACAGTCCTCCTGGATTATGTTTATTCATATTGTGAGCATCCTCAACGATTCTAATGATGTCTGTGTATTTTTGCGTCTGCTGCCCTTTCGCTCATACATTTTAATATGGAGCCCCTGGCAAGAATGTTGCATTAATGTGCCGCCTGCAATGATGAAATATTTAACTTTTACTTTGTTAGTTTGTATTGCTGTTATAATCAGGTTGATTACTGCCAATTTTAAGATGACGATTCGAGACATCAGTATAGATTTTCAATCCCTGGTGTCATAGCACAGGCTGATGTAAGCAAGCAAAATACATAAGCAATCTAAATAACTGAGGTGGCAGAATTAGCGTGAAGACATGAAATAAAGCAGCAAAAAGCAATACAAATAAATCAAATTTCTGGAAGTTCATGCCCAGGGTGATTCGAAGATTTCAGTCTAAGCAGGGTTGCATGAGGTTTTCTGAGAGGAATATTAGTTGCACAAAGTGCAAGAGGTCAAACTGCTCGACTTGAAGTAAAGTAAAATCATTCATGTGAATTAAAATTAAACATTCTATTTATTTAATTGATTTTAATTATGAATTAAAATTATATATTTTAAAATATTTATTATTTCAAATATTTAAGCAACGTTTATTAACTTCAAAAATCAGTGTTAAAAAAACGAATCACATTTATTTTAAAAGAAGAGAAGAAGAGACACAGAAGAGAAGAAATTGTTGAATAAATTCGTTATTTTTTTTCTTTGCGCACAAAAAGTATTCTTGTAGCTTCATAAAATTATGGTTGAACCACTCATGTGTGATGAATGAAGGTCTTACGGGTTTGGTACGACATGAGGGTGAGCAATTAATGACAGAATGTTCATTTTTTGGTGAACTATCCCTTTATTTTAATGAACTTCACAGCTTTTTAACTGCTTCTGTTTTAGTCAAGATGAAGTGAGACATAATCACAGATTTTTAAGGGGAACTTATGACTGAAGTAGCAGATTTTCATGATTCTGAGATGAAAAAAGGCTAGAAGTTTTCCAAATCAGGGTCTATGTCATCACATTTCTGTAACACCTGTATGATATTCACTGTCCATTTAGTGAAGCCTGTGAGGGGAGGTAAGAGAAACTACAGCCAGCAATAAAAATCTCATTTATAATGCTCTGAAACTGAACTCGGAGACGATCGCGGCCTCTTTTGACTGCGTGTTGAACCCAGGAAAGGTGCCACGGGCGTAAAGAAATGTGATACATGTTTCAAGGTTGTGTAGTAATGCTTTAGCTGTAATAATGTTCAGATAAAAAAGGGGAAATATGTGTGTGCGTCTTAACAGCGACAGATCTTACAGAGCTGGCAGAGCTGGATGAGCTTCAGTATTGCAAACATATGGAGAGTAGTGATCTGGCTCTCTTTAAGCAGCCTAGCAGATGACTGATTAGATGGCCTGATTCCTCCAATTATTTACATTTGAGGCATCCATGGGAACCTTCAGCAGGCACATTAGAGCTTGTTGGGAGTGTAATGAAACTGGCCAGAAGTAAAGGAAACGTAATGTGATTAGCGTATAGCGCTGGTCATTGCAGTAATAAACACGTAGCCTATGCTTACAAGAGAGAGTTGTGTGGTCAAATTAACATAATTTCTTGAATTTAAAAAACATTTTCTTCTTGTATAGGAAGTGCTCTAGGAAATGTGTTATTATATGCTTGGATATGACTCCAAGTTTAAAATCAATGAACTTGTCAATTATTAATCTGGGTGATTTATGAAACCAGGTGACCCTTTATAATGATCATAAATTAAGATGCATGAACACCTGGAATTGAGAGGTTAACATAATTCTAGGAGATTTCGCAAGAAAAACCAACTAAATTCTCTGTCTATTTCATAATTTTTAATTTCAACACACATTAAATATAGGATAGACGACCACTCTCTAAAGCCACGCCTCCTCCAAAACATGTGAACGCGCAGGTAGACCAGTGACGCGACGATGAGAGACAGCATTGGTGGAGGATTGAATGCAACGCTGGCAGATTACCTCAGGTCTCATACCGGAGAGAAACATTACAAAACAAAGCGTATAATATTACAATAATAACGCATTCCGTTCTCGCTCGGTCTGCAACAATATAATGAATGCGCTGGTCACGTAAAGTGGGGAAGTACGCAAATACATACGTTGACAGGAAGGTAGGACAGTCTATCATAGTCCTCGGACTGAAGAATATGATTGGACGAACATTCTATGTTTTCACACATGAATTGAGATGAGGATTCACACATGAGTTAATTTACTCTTAACCTGTAGGTTATATATTTTTGGGTGTTAAATATGTTGATAAACATATGTTTGTCTGATAATATGTGTTAATAAATCGTGTGATTTATTTTTTGAATTAAGATGCAGAATAATTTTTGATAAATAAGGGATGGCCCACTTTCCCTGAAAATATTTTTTTGTTGGAGTGCAAAATCTAAAAATGTTTATTGGTATATACCATGCAAATAACACTTTATGAACCATATTCAAAATGAAATATTATAGCTTATAGCATCAAAGTTAACAAAAGTAATAAAGAAAAGAAAAAAATATCTAGGTATCTAAATTACACATTTTACATTTGTACCTGTAATCACCCTATTAAAACGTAATTAGCTTTGCTAAGACCTTCTTTTGGACATCTTTAAAGGCGCTTTTCTCAATATTTAGATTTTTTTTGCACCCTCAGATTTTCAAATAGTTGTATCTCGGTCAAATATTATCCTATCCTAAAAAAACATACGTCAATAGAAAGCTATGGTGTAATCTTTCAAATATTTTTAATAAAAAAAATGAGCCTTATGACTGGTTTTGTGGTCCAGAGCAGTGTTGCCAAGACAGTGATTTTCCCACAGAATTGGGCTACTTTAACACTGTTGCCGTGGGTTGTTTTTGATGTTGTTTTTGAATCGACCCCAATAATGTCATATTTAGCCACTGAAATGCAAATTTACCAGGGGAACCCTGACAAAAAAACGTGTATTTTATCCCCCAGAATACGATTTTTAACGGTTGGACCCCCCTCAAAACGCAATTGTGAAAACCTGGCAACCCTGGTCCAGAGTCATATATAATGGACTTCAATAGGGATCAATGGGTTGAAGGTCCAAATTGCAGTTTCAATGCAGCTTTTAAGAGCTCTACACAATTCCAGCCAAGGAATAAGGGTCTTGTTTAGCGAAACGATCTGCCATTTTTCAAAAACGTTTTTTAACCACAAATACTTGTCTTGCACTAGCTCAACGTTACGCATTATGTAATAACATTGAAAAAGTCATGCGTGATGTAGGCGCAAGTACCGACCCCGTGTTTACAAAATCAACGTGCAAAGAAAGTCAAATGCCCTTTACAAAAAAAGGTAGTTTTTTACACTACCATATATCTTTTTGAACCGGAGTACACAGACAAAGACGTGATTATGTACTATGCTAGTGCAAAACAAGTTGTGGTTAAAAAGTATTTGCATTTAGATACTTGTTGAGAAAATGACCAATCGTTTCGCTAGATAAGACTCTTATTCCTTATCTGGGATTGTGTAGAGCCCTTTGAAGCTGCACTGAAACTGCAATTTGGACCTTCAACCAGCTGCTTCCCATTGAAGTCCACTATATGGAGAAAAAATCCTGTAATGTTTTCCTCAAAAACCTTTGGGGGGGGGGAAGTAAATTTAATTCAAAATCAGAAAATTTGAATTCAGGAGTGAACTAATCCTTTAAATGTGATTGTAGAAATCAATTACGTTTTCATTCAAACAGCTGAGGTCACCCTTTTCCTCCTCACATCTGTGAACATGTTCACATGTGAGGCTGAAAACAATGGTGATGGAAGCAGAAACTCTTAAACCTGAAATCCAGCCATAGCCCATTTTATTTCAGGTGTATTATCAAATTACCGCCTGTCTGAAAGCGCACTACTGACAGCTGCTGTAGCCTTGCAAACCAAAGGGACATCAGCCAAAAAGGCTGCAGCCTGTCATCAACCACTGTGCAGAAGGAAAGGCACATGGTAAGCTGACTGGAGAACAGTCAGGTGGCCAAACAAGGTTGGCTCTGCCAGGCACAACCAAAATTTTGCCCGAAAATCATTTCCAAACATTGATTAATGGGATGGTGGGTGTGTAAATGCGTTCTCACATCCCAGATGGGGAGAAAGCTCCAAGGTTGTTTTCCTCTCAATGGAGGCAGTCTGTTCTAAAGCAGAGCATTCAGTCTAAAGTAAATGGGATGTTGAGAAGGGTGCTCCGGGCGGCAGAAGCATAGAACATGATCAGCTTTTCCAGAACGGGGGTATATCTGAGCCGTCCCGAGCACTGTCAGAGAGATCAGTGAAGTCAGGGTGACATTTGCTGGAAATAACATTTTCTGGAGTGTCATCCAAAAGACCATATCAGTGAGAGTCAGCCAAGCAGCCGTACAGGAACAGAGTCATGAGAACACTGCTATTCTGCTGGAATATCGTTGAGGGACATTAACTGGAAAATGAGTTCTTTTCTCGCCTTTGTGAACAATCTTATCAAGTGCATAGGAATACTAGAGAAAAGGAGGCTCACAATGTAACACAAAATGGAGGTGCTTCTATTTGTGTACTTGTTCCATATCATATGCGCTTCAGCAGAATTAAAACACTTAGTGGCCGTTCACATAAAATGTGTTTTTGCATTCAACTGCGCTACTTTTTCCACAGTTTTTCTATGTTAAAGAGCAGGTCATATGGGTTTTCGAAAAATATCTATTTTGCTGTTTGTAACATAGCTATCCTTAAATGTAAACAGTATGAAAAGTAAAAAAAAAATGCATGATAAATAAAGATATTGTCTCTCAATTGAGAGAGTCAATTCTGAACCGCCTTAACCAATCATCATATTTTACTGATATACCTCACTCGGTTAACGTAGACTGTTATTGTTATGATAACTTCGTTTAATAATAAAGAATGTAGACATTTTGGTTTACAAACTGTGTTGTTTCATTAGTTAGTCACATTAGCACATTAGCTAACGTTTGCACTGTTATTGTTTTGTTAAGTGTTTATAGTTTAGCAGCTAAACTTTGGCTGTGGGCACAATTTGCTTTTCATTTCTTTATTTTAAGAACAGATTGGAGCACTATATTATTGTTTTATGTAAAGGTCCATGCTTTGTCAATGGTAGCGCTCGCTAACTTGCTCAGGTACTCCTCTCTGTACCAATCACAACAGACTTGGCCAGCTGACCAATCAGAGCAGAGTAGGCTTATGGAAGGGAGAGGTTACAGACATTACACTTTACACATTACACATTACAGAACTGAAATCATTGAGATATGACTCTAATATTAAATGTATATTCCGACCTTAGATGCATTTATACCCTTGTAGGGGACTCCAACACAATATTAGGACACTTTTAGAAAACCTTCTTCTGTTTTTAACACCCCTGCTGAAAAAAAAAGAAACTGTAATGGAAGTTTATTACAAATCATCAACTGTTAATGAATAAAACATTACAGAATGGTTTCTAGTAGTAATGTTACCAAGTTTGCCATTTTCCTGTGGAATTGGGCTACTTTTTCAATTCTTGTTGCAGTTGATTTATTTCCTCAGTTTAAAGATTTGACATGCTGAATAAATTGTAATTCACTGAAATGCATGTTTTTAAATATTTTACAATCTACCACTGATTAAACTGTGCTAGATATTGTGAGAGAGGGGACTTTGAGCTCCTTTATGAAGTCAGACTGTTTATGACTACTAGTGATTTTTAAGTTGAAATTGTGTATAATGCATAACAGTAACTGTAAAATATGTATTTTAGGTATGGGGCTGGCATATGTTGAGTTTTAATATTTTGATAGCATCATTGGGTTTGTTTTGGACTATTATTAATAGGCATTTGGCCAGGTTTTATTGCATAAACATGGCAGTCGTGTTCAGTAGTGTGTTTTGTGTGAACTGCCCCTAAAAGACACATTTATTGCATTCAGTAGATGTTTGGACATGTCAAGTTAAAATAGGGTGACCGAGACGTGTCCTCTACAGTCGCCATTCAGTGGTGGTCCTAGTTTTGGTACCAAATATATGTCATTTCCATACCAAAACTACATATTTTACAGTTATCGTTATGCAGACTGATCATAAACACAGCTAAAAAGCTTCCTACCACAGTGGCCATCCTTCACAAAACTAATATCTACCACAGTTTTATCACAGGTAGAATGCAAAATGTTTCAATACAAACATTTCAGTCAAATGGAATTTATGCAATATTTCAAACTTTCAACCCACGGGAGAAAGCCAACCCGCCACAACAGTTTAAAATCAGCCCAATTCAGTGGAACAAATGCAGATTTGGCAACCCATTCAACATGAGCTGCATCCAAAGCCATTTAAATACTCTGCATGTTGATAGCGACTCTGTGATGCGCAAAAATTAATTAATTTAATATTAGAATGTTTGCGGGAGCGGGATTAAGAAAACAGTCCAGCGCAAGGCTTTAATACAAAACCGCCCACAATGGATGGAGACTGTAGAAGGCAAAAGCCAAATCCCGGACATTTTGGGCGATTTAGGAATCCCGGCCGGTTGCATTTTTTTAAGTCCAAAAAAAGGACATGTCCGAAAAGAGGACGTATGGTCACCCTAAGTTAAAAGACAGTTCGCAACTTCTTAAAATACCTTTCGTTGTCCTGAGTGTCACATTTTCCAGCACAAAAACAGCCCTCAGATGTTGTCCTACTAAATTGGAAATGCAGTTTCAGTGTTACAAGCATTTACACTGCCCTCTAAAAGTTTAATAATGTATTTAAAAGGTGTTTATAAGGAACCCAGGGTATAAAGACTTGTATGGCTTAGCATAACCTAAATGATGTCTTTTACTGAAATATGTAGTAGAAAACCCATGAAACATTTTGGTTAATAAAATACTTATATGATGCTACATCGATTGGCTTTTGGTTATAATTTTTAGCCAAAGGGCAACAAGAGAAGTGATGCGAGTCTTCACTGCTTTCCTAGTGATACGAAGAGGAGAAAAAAATGGGAAAATGCCTGTGGATAAATAAAACTTCCTAAAGACCAGCGTCTTTGTTCTCTCCACTTTAGCCCTGATGCCTTTGAGGCTTTTAGTAGACCACAGCTACAAACGGCAGAGACAAGAAATGCTAGATACCATCCTGGGAGGATGTAAACATGCCAACGCTTGTCAAGACAGTGTAAGGAGTTTCTCAGCATGGATTTCACTCGATATCCAGGGGCATTTAGACTCTCTGTAAGGAAAAATCAATGGAATGACATTTGGTTTAAACCTACGCTTATATTCATCGCCACCTGTAAGCTCTTCAATAACTGAGGTCATCGTATCAGTATTTTTAGAGTTGTGTTGCATTAAAAATAGCAACAGGTAGTTCCATTAGCTCACCGAGTGCAACCATTTCATGTCATCAAAATAATGGCCCCCCCACAGTCCAAATATGTTTAAATAACAAAACTTTCATGGGTTTTCTACCACATATTTCAGTAAGAGACATAATTTACATTATATTAAGTCATACTACCATAAGTCTTCATACCTGTGGTTATTTTTAAAAAGGTGTAGACATCACAATATCAAACCAATGAGTTGCAAACAAAAAAAGCTAGACCTTTTTACAGAATTAACTTTTCTGAGCCATTCTTTATCCTGTTACTTTTTAAGTAGTCCCAAGATTTTTATTTGCAGTATGAAGTCAGTTCGCCTCAAGTTTACAGCTAGTACACGAAATGTAACCAGTAGTAAAGCAGCTAGCAGTTGGTCATTGGAAAAGTTCACTCAAAAACGTTCTTGTTTCTTCTTGAAGCACAAAGTGTGATTTCCATGCAAAGGTTTTTCCATGCATATGCAATGTTTGAAATGAAATACTATGTGAATGCAGTTATATATGTTATAGGTGATGGCTGAGCTGCCAAGCTTCTCTCTTAAGATGGATTTTCCAAGCAGGACTAATATCTCTTGTCAGACAGATTTTTAAACATGTTCCATGCAGACTTCATTCGAAAGTATCAAAGACCAGAATACAGAATAGTAGGAAAAGGAGGAAAAAGCCAATAGGCTATATGCTGCCAATTCACCTTCAAGAGAACAGGTGAGTGCTGTCAGATTCCTCTCCAGCTCTCTGATTTTCTGATTGATGGTCTCGTCTCCTACAAACAGAGTTGAAGGTGAAGGAGAGGGGCCTGAGCAACTGCCATCGGACTAAGGAGGAAAAACAGGCATGTGCTTTTGCTGTACAAGCGTCTTCAAAGGTAAAATCCGTAAATAATGAAGAGGCAGATCCAGCAGCTAATCTGAATTTGAGCGAAGTATGCACTTTCAGCGGTGCATGGTAATTGTCAGGCTACTCGCGTTTGCATGCGTTGAATACCAACGGGTGTTTTGAGCAGCTGTGTTGATACTCACCACACACCCTTGCTCTGATTGTGCAATGGGTGTCTTGGATGCGATTATAGCATTCTGTGTTAATTAGATGAAGCTATATGACACAGTTTCTTCCCTCACATCCATGTCTAAATGAGTTTGAAAGATCTGCAGGTAATTGTCATGCATAATGTCATGGTTACAAATGGGTTTACAGGGTAACTATATAAAGAAACACACTCTCTGGGCAGTTGTCTTGCAATTAAATCCCAATTACCATGTAGAACGGTGATTGATTGGGTGACCGCACAGTACAACAGGCAGCAAGGTAAGTTAATGGCCTGATAGTTATTAGACCTATTTCAGGAATTACTGGAGTGTATTGCAATGGGTTTGAAAAAAAAATTAAATTTGTCAGTCAATTAGAAAACAACTTCGGGTAACACGACCTTTACGCTTAAGCAAACATTTCAAAATAGAAACTATGTGTATGTTTATAATGCTTGCATTAATTATTACAGAGATACATATTATTAAAATCATAACGGATAATGCATCTATCAACCTAATTTTTGATTAGTAATATGCCTTAAAAGGTGATTTTCTCAATATTTAGATTTTTTTGCACCCTCAGATTCCAGATTTTCAAATAGTTCTATTTCCATAGGACCAAATATTGTCCTATCCTAACAAACCGTACATCAGTGGAAAGCTTATTTATTCAGATTTCAGATGTTTAAATCTCAATTTCATAAAAATTTACCCTTAAGACCCCTTTGTGGTCCATGGTCAGCAATTATATGATCAATAAGTCAAGTCAACATGTTTTTTCTATTACTTGAACTTATCAAATTGATCAAAACCAAATTTCTTCTTTCTTCTTTAAAAGTTATATTAGATTCAACAAGTTAAGTCGGTTTAATATTATTTAAGTGGAAATGACTTTCAGTGCAAAAAAAAAAAAAAAAACATTCCACTGCAGAAAGGAACAAATGACCGACAAATGAGTCAATAGCTATGGTTTTACTACAAATAAAACCAAAAAACCATGGTTACTTAAACTATGATAACCACAAATTAACCATGGTTTTGCTACACTAGCCATAGTTTGACCATGGTATTTGTAGTAAAACTGTGGTTATACAAATGGTAATAAATACACCAAAAAAGCATGGCTACTACACTTTTACTATAGTAAAAGCATGGTTAATTTTCGTAAGTGAAACTAAAAATAGATGTTTTTGTGTATAATAAAGTAATTTAATTTTTGTGTGAATTTGTGGATACTTTTAAAAATGTACTGTAACATTTTTGAATCAATTTGAAGCAACTGTATGTAAGTTTTTGTATTTTTACGACGTTGGAGATCCCTTCAGTTAAGGTCGGCGTAATTCACTGTCGTACATATAGCTGTGCACTGCATTTATTGCTGCAAATTATTTCGCTAACCAATATCCTCCCAGAAGTTCCAGAACAGACGTTTGGAAGGAGGCGTGAAAGAAACAGAAGCCAGTCGATTTATCAGAAGTAAGTGAACCATCAGAATGATTTTAAAATCGATATTTCGGACTTGTTTATGCTGCCCCGCAAGTGAAGTTACATTTTTGAAAAGAACGTGTTTTCCTCTGTACTGAGTTTATTAAGGTATGATAGAACTGTTGAAGTTCATTTATTTGGACAATTAGCAGAATGTTTAATTTTCAGTTTTCATTATCAAAGACCGACAGACTTGACAGTCTAATTCATCGAAGGTTGTAGAAAACTATCTCTGTATTTCTGAGGAAGCAATAATGAAGAGCATACCTAAGTTAAACTTCAGCTGTAGTTTGAGCTTCTTTTCTATTAATATTCCTAGTGCCTGGTGTCAAAATTGTCAAATTCACCTAGTGTTAATTGATCTATTCCAATCACATCTCAACAATGAAGAGGAACAGTTGCAGTGTAAGCACTAAAACAGTCATTTATAGTCCAAAATAATTTTTTTATGTTTGAATAATGAACACTGTGACCTTTTCATCTATACAGGGATTTAGAGATTTTACTTGCATCACGATGTGGTTAGTTACCTGGATGCATGGCCATACTGGCGATACGTTGATGTAAACAACGGTATGGATTGCACAGGTAATGTACTGAATATGTTGTTCTGTTAATTCATTATGTCTAAACCACAGAAACAATGTGTGTAAGCTGCTAAATCATATAGAGAAGGGAAGGTGAATACTTAACCTACCTGACCGGAAATGATAAGAACAAACACAAATGTAAAGATTCCTGCGCTTGAAATCCTGGTAGAGTTTGGCCAACCACAAAAACGCCTTTGTTTCTCATTTTTTTGCACTCTTCTCCTTAATTTGTTATAATGTTGGCAGTCTATACTACTCCAAATGTTTTTTTCCCAATCAGACCAAATAGTACAGCCCAAAATATGACAATAATTGATCATTTTCAGCAGCAATAATCAGCAAAATATGCAAGTTTTGTATGCCTCAGTGGCATTGTTTATGTTCAGTGCTGCTGACTGATGCCACAACCTGCAAGGAAACAAAAAATATAATAACATCAATTGAAAAGAAAAAACCCAGACAAATAAAAATGGCACCTCAACCAGTTAAAAAAAAGAAAATCGATTTCAGAAAATGTAAGAAACTTTTTATTCTTATTGTTATAAATGAGTTTTGACATTTAGAAACAAGAAAGGCATGAAATCTATGCAAAGTCTTAAGGAATTTGTTTTAGTGCACAGCACAGAAATTACCAAGAAGATCAATAGCATGCCTGAAAAATAAAGAAATATGTCTTTGAATAAAAAGTTAAAATCACATTTTATAAAAAGAGTAGCAGTTAGGGAGCTGGTTGGATAGACTATGTAAAATCTTACCTGACTTATTTTATTAGAAATAAAAAATCTAGAAAGATTATGAAAATTATAAAAACAACATTTTTACATTTTTAAATAGTGTCAAATATTCAAGAATATACTAATATTTTATAAACATTGATGCTTATTTAATTTGCTTTCATTTGAATTATATTTCAAAACCCTTAAATAAATAGTTAACTTCAAATGTGATTTTCATGTCAGTTTATTGTATATGATTTTATGTGGAACACAAAAAGAGAAATGAGATTGTTGTCTCAATAAAACATGTTACTAAGTGTAGTTTACGATTCATACTCTATATTCCAAGTCTCCTGAAGGCAAACAATAGCTTTGTGTGAGATTTCAGTCGTAATTGTTAAAGCTAACATATGGCTTCAGCCATAATAATTTTTATGAACCTTAACAAGCCATAATAAATGTGAATATTTCTCAAATGCCACATATATCAGCCAGTTTTCCTTTAATTATCAGTTCCTAATCATTTTTTAGCCGACCTTGTGTTGGCACACTATCTGCTGTTGAAAGAATGTGCTGCAGTAATGAGTAGCATAGCTGTGGGTGAAATAGTGCTCTTGCTCGTGCTGCTGCTGCTTTGTGTGGTAATTTGCAGATGCTAACATCCAGTGTGTCTCTCATGACCACGGCAGCCTTCTAATCAAATCAACAGCAGAGAGGTTGAAAGGGTCTGCCAAGCTATTGGAGCAAAGAAACTGCTCCATTTCAGCTCTGCGGTAGACCGATGCCTGTGAATCAAATAGCAGGATAAACTTTTGATATGGTAAAACCTCATACAACTTTAGCATTAAGTCATCTCCAGCTGTGAGGATTCTGTCATTATTTACTCACCCACATGTTGTTCTAAACCCCGACTTACTTTCTTATATGGAAGAAGAAATTAGATTGAGCATGGCTTTACTCTACCTCAGAGGAAAAATGCAGCCATAAAAGTAGTCCATGTAATTATATTTCCAGACTTCTGCAGCCATGAATGTTCAGAACGACATTCAAATAATACATTTATTCTTAGTATACAGCGCAATATAACAAGTTTAGAGATCCTGTAACATTTCACAGAAATATAAGTACTTTATACATTAGATCTCATCATCTTAAATGCTGTTCTGATTGCATGAATGTAAAAATGACTCTCAAAGACACGACGTTCGCTACTTACGTTAACATAATCATTGTTATTACAGAAAGTGCTCATATGGAAATGCTGTCATGCTCTTACATCATTTTGCAGCTCTTCAACATTATCTAAGGAGAAAATTACAAAAAAAAAAAAAACAGGTTACACAACACCATTTATAAGGCTGCACTGCAAAAAATTATACTGATATATTTCTCATGATGGAAAATGACATAAGAGTTTTTTTTTTTTTTAAATGTACCAAAATTAAGTGAGTATTTGCTTAAAACAAGAGCAAAATGTCTCTCAATAGGGTAGGACAAATTATCTTCTTTTCCCTTTGCATTATGTTTATTTGTAAAATATTCTCTCTTTTTTTGAGCAAAACTCACTTCATTTTGTGACATTTTGCAGTGTCTCCTTTGGGTTTATGGTTTTATTTTGACAGGTTTCTGTGTGTATACAGTATGATGCTAGACTAGTTTTCTCAAATAAAACAGTTAAATTATCATGAAGTAGCTCTGGAGATATATACACTACCGTTCAAAAGTTTGGGGTCAGTAAGACTTGCAATTTTTTTTTTAATGAAGTCAAGGCTGCATTTATTTTATCAAAAATACAGAAAATAAACTGTAATATTACAAAATGTTATTACAATAGAAAATAATGGTTTTTATTTTCATATACTTTAAAATATAATTTATTCCTGTGATGCAATGCTGATTTTTCATCAGCTGTTATTCAGTTTCCCAGGCTGAAGTGTCACATGATCTCTCAGAAATCATTCTGATATTCTGATTCTTATTAGTAGAATTATCAGTTTTGGAAACAGTTGTGCCGCCAATGTTTTTTTTTTTTTTTTTTGAACTTTATTTTTTTCTTTCAAGAACAACATTTATTCAAACTATAAATCTTTTCTAGCAATGTAAATCTATTATGTCACTTTTTATTAATGTAACAATTTATTCATTTCTTTCTTTCAAAAAAAAAGAATGAATAAACATTTACTGACCCCAAACTTTTGAACGGTAGTGTGTATATATATATAAACTCTGGATAAGTTTATATGTCGTCATAGTGAGACACAGAGGCATAAAATCACCTCACGCGTTCTTCAGTAGTAAACAAAACAGCGTCTCCGCCGTTCATACATACAGAGACAAACGGAACATGCAGGATTAATATTTAAACCGTCTTTTTGCATTTTAATATTCACATACACTAGTCCATATCGCGATTCGAATTAAGTGACAGACATACTTTTGATTCATTCATCCAAAAATTGACAAATTCCTTGGCATTCCGAGCTATAGCATATTCCGTTTTTATGAATGGACTCCGCGATCCCGTCCATGTTTTTGTGGAGAAGAAATTGAGCACGACCATGTAGAGACAGAAATGATATGCCGTCGTGTAAATAAGAGAACTTAAGGCTACTAAGTTTGTTTAATAAAAGAACAAGGTATAGGCCTGTTCTATAAGAAAGGTAACCTTAAATTACTTCTGTTGCGATCTGGCGCTATATAGAAAATAAAACTTGACCTAACTTGGCGGGCCGAGTAATGACAGGGGAAACACTGTTTTGCATATAAAGCAAGTATATCTTGATTTTTAAAAAAAAAAAAATATTTTGTAATTATTTTTCCTGGGTGTAAAATGTTCCACTGCTTTTCATGTTTAATAATTAGCCCCCAAATTAATGTTTTTTATCATAATTTACTCATTTATATTTTATTTTTTTCTCTACAATGTAAGTGAATAGTGACCATGGCTGTCAAAACAAATTTTCCTGGATGTCGGTGAAAACCAACTTAAACTTCAGTCTGTGTCTCATAGAATGCTGTTAAATGAAAATTGCATGTGCATAAATAATGTTGCAAGATTAATGTAAGTAAATATTTTGCATTTATTTGATCCAAATTACAACATTTTGTAAAATAATAGCTGTTTTCAATTTGAATATATTTAAAAATGTAATTTATTCCTGTGATCAAAGCTAAATTTTCAGCATCATTAGGCCTTTTTCAGTCTTGACCCACAGCTAAACCGTTCTCATATGAAAGCCAAATCCCAGTCAAATAATAAAGAACTTCAATTCTGGCGAGTTTCTTTTTTTAACGCTCCTCTCAGTCACCATCCTCTCCTCTCAGGATACCTTTTTCAAGATCTACAAAAGACATGAAATCAGAAACCAAGGTCAAGCTATTAAGAGATACTTATAATGTGGGATGTCAATATTTCATCGCTATTAATCCGGTAGTGAAAGTCACAACGTGACATTGTTACAAAGACTTTTCAAAAAACAAAGAAGACTTGAAGAAAAAAAAAAAAAGATTCGTTCAACTAGATTCGAGCAACCAAATGAAAGGAACAAAGTCATTAGCAAACATACAATTATTTCTACTCATTTGTATTGTGATTTTAGGTTTAAATACATTAATGAATCATAGTTTCCTTAATCAGTTTGGGGGGAAAAAATAAATTTTTTTCCAACACTGTTTCTACAACTTATGTGGCTGTATATCTTTAGAAACTGAACTGTCTGAGTTCACATATGCTAACACTCAAAAATATGTCATTTTCTGCCTCTGTGATCTATTACGTGAAGATGATGCAAGCACGCGTTAAGAAACAACTTCCATTATAAATAATTTAACAACTGATCATAGATCAAACTAAACAAGACATGCTTAGTTAAAACAGGTTTGCCGATAGAGACATCAGATAAATTGTCCAGGCCTTCCTCTTGGTTTGTCATTTTTCATTCATGCTAAGATTAGACAGCCTGAATGCGATTATCTATAAAGCGCTTCACCAGGCTCAAATAATACATGAGTCAACTCATTGTGCTTCTTGTTGGGGTCAATTAGCTTCCCACTGACTCCAAAATTATGTTGATAACACTTGTTTGCCTTTGAGCACAGATTTTTCTTGTCATTTTCTCATTTGAAGGTTGAAAATTAGATTTTTGTTGATAATCCTTAGATCTGACTGAGTCTTCTTTATATGATTTATAAAAAGACCAGCCAGAATTTTAGTGCGTGCCGTTACACTGAAAGAAATTTGGATTTACTTTGAAACAGTTTAGATTTTTCTTTTATGCCAAAAAATCATTAGGATATTAAGTAAAGATCATGTTCCATGAATATATTTTATACATTTCCTACTGTAAATAAACTTAATTTTTTAATCGTAATATGCATTGCTAAGAACTTCATTTGGACAACTTTAAATGCGATTTTCTCAATATTTAGATTTTTTTTTGCACCTTGAAATAGTTGTATCTTGGCCAAATATTGTCCTGTTGTCCTAACAACCCATACATCAATGGAAAGCTTTATTCAGCTTTCAGATGATGTATAAAAATCAATAAAAAAAAAAAAAAAAGACCATTATGACGATAACGATATATATTTCGATATATAAACTGCTAATGCTGCCAGCTTTATCCAACTATGACTGAAGCCACACAAATTTGAGGGTTCATTAATTACATTTTAAATTATTGTTTAGTAACTAAAACAGATTACACATTTGGCCTTAAAATTAAGACAACGTACTAAAATAAATTAAAAACTAAAAGTTGTGACAAAAGAAGAAGTTGTAAACATAATTTGTAAGTAACTTTTCCAAAAAGACATGTCTGTCGACATTGTCTGGCTTTAAGAGGTAGATTAAATGTGCAAAATGTAAACATAAAACTATACAACTAGAAATTGCACACAATTTGTCAAACCCTGACATTTTTTTGTCAGGAAGACTATAGTGTCTGGCTTTAAGAGGTAGATTAAGGGGCCATTCACATGTTGCGCCTAAAACGCGTGGAAAATGCTATGCGCGCCGCTTTCTCATTCTTTCCAAAGCGCTCTGTAGCTTCCGCTTCCGTGGGCGTCTGCTGTTGCTAAGCAACCAGGACTTGCACTCTCTATGAAGATGTGGAAGTTTAGGCAAAAGATTCAGTTAATTTCTAGCACTAAAATCTTTTGCTATAGCTCTTCGACTAAATGTATTTAAAATGGTTGTTACAGAAAAGGATGAAGCACGTTGATTGGTTGGTTTTTGTCACATGACCCGCGGTGCGCTTGCGGCATTCTAAAAATTTTTAGAAAAAACGTTTTTGTCTTGATGTTGTGCGGACGCGCCTGGAAAAAAACGAGCATGTCACGCTGTATGCGCAGATGAATAAACTTTGTTTTTGTAAGGAAACTGTAGGTTACAGCTAATAAAAATAGTCATAGACATTTCCAAAATGGAATTGGGTTATCTTTTTTTTCTTTTTGTGCTGACTATCTGTCTTCTGTTAGTTTTGCACACCTGCACCTTGTCAACTTGTTATTCTGTGTATATGTAGTGTCTGCTCCCCTTTTTTTGGGCAAGCCTCGATGTTCAAATTTGTGAATATTGTACTTTTTTCATTTATGTCTGCATAAAATGTCTGTGCTTTGGCTGTAACTGTATTCTTGATTTAGCTGTCATTGCCATTTGATGTCTAGTGGAAAACATGTGAAAAAAAGTGCACCTCTTATGGTTTTCTAACATTTGGTTCTTATCGAGTCCTTAGATAGGGTAACGCTAACCACAGGGGACAGACAGCACAACTGGTTGTGAAGTCATTCTAGGACTCAATATTTCTAGGCCTTCCTAGTCCTGTTTTTGCAAATCAGGGTTCTGCTTTGTTTGTAATGTCCAACATTGCTTGTTTCCTGCAAAAGAGTTCTGCTGATGTTACACTATAACACAGAGAAGCGTGCAACAGAATTATAAGCAAATGTAGCAATAATGAACATAGTAACCAATATAGTTTTTGGACTATGCAGCTCAGCAGTGTAAACACATGTACACACAATATGCAATATTACAATGTAGAATACCACCTACAACTATGAATACATTTCCTGCATGCTTATGAAATAGAGTGTTCAAGTCAAGCGCATAAGGGACTGAATGCCTGAAGCACATATAGTGATTGTATTTATTGCAATATGGTTGCATTTTCTGCCAATGAATGCAAGGCATTGTACTAGAGCTAACTTGTACCTGATAGCTTACTCTAACTTTAGTATGAATATTGGGCTTGCCTTTAGGCTGTTCTTAAAAAATGTTATCACCTATTCTTCGGCTTCTTCGGTCATCGAGTTAAAATAATGCATTAATATTTAAACACGCGTGTGTGTCCCCTATTATCAGATGAAGGAAAAACACTGGTCACAAATTAGTAGTACAAAACGAGGATTTGTAAAGAAAAATGTTGGAGGATTCTGATAAAAGCCAAAGAGGAGACTAGTTTTCCTTTGCTGTAAACAAATCTTGGTTCTCGCAAGACTAGCATATTCTCACCAGAGTTTATGCGACACCTATGTCCTACGTCATTTGCTGGATGCCACTCTCTTGTAAACGCATGCAGTTAGCAGAAGCTAGAGATTATGAATGATAAAGTTTTAAAAATTGATATTTTCTCTTACACAAATGCATTGATTTGCTTCAGAATGCCTTTATTAACACCCCGGAGCCATGTGGAGTACTTTTTATGATGGATGGATGCACTTTATTCTGCTTCAAAATTTCGACCACCATTCACTGCCATTATAACTGCCATTGTTGTGCCATTTTCTAAACAGAGTAGAATAAAGGTCAGAGTTTTAATCTGAATCATATGGATTTTCACCACTGAATAAAAAAGAAAAGATTATTGCGACTTTAGATCTCACAATTCTGACTTTTTTTTCTCAGAATTGCGTAATACAAACTTGCAATTCAGACTTTTTTTTCTCACAATTTTGAGATATATTGAGAAAATTGTGAAGTTTTCAGAATTGTGAGTTTATATCACTCAATTCTGACATAATTTGCAATTGGACGTTTATATCATGCAATGCTAACTTTGTAACTCACAAATATGTATTATAAACTTAGAATTGTTTTTAATATGTATTTGTGAGTTCACAATTTTCAAAAAATTTATATGTGACAATCGTGAGAAAAAAGTCTGAAATGCAAGTTTGTTATGCAATTTTTTTTCCAAGAAGACATTTTTCCAAGAATTGTGAGAGATAGGCCTGGTTTCACAGACAGAAAATAACTTTTTTGTTCTTTTATTCAGTGGCAGAAACGGGCTCCCATAAAATCAACTTCTCTGCAGCCCGCCAAAAAATCTACACCTGACACGTCTTTAATATTGTCACAATCCCCATTGTGTTCCATGTTTTGGATGTGTGTTAAAGTTCTTGTTTCTTTGTTTTCTGTTTTCTCTACTGGTTTTTGGTAGTTCTTTGTAATTTCTTTTCTGATTGGTTGCCCTTGATTGTTCCTTGTTTCCTTAATAACCTTTATGTATTTAAGCCCTTGGCTGCATCTGAAATGAATAAGTAATTACTTGGGGACCATTAGTGTATTTTATATTTATATAATCTGGACGTACAACATTCAACACATTGTCATCATTGTCATGTGACTGACTTACCAGCATCAATTTTGTCACTGCGCTACTTTTGTCATTCAAAGCTTCCATCTTGTGGCCTCATGGGATAGTAAAATGCTCATCAGATGTACACCACTCACATTTTTGTAAATATTGTATTATATCTTTTCATGTGACAACACTGAAGAATTGACACTTTGCTACAATGTGAAGTAGTGAGTGTACAGTGTAAATTTGCTGTCCCCTCAAAAATAACTCACAAGTTTGCCTTACAGATAATAGGGCTGGATAAATAGTATGCGTATTTGTAATTCCTCCCGAACCCGGGGTACTGTCCCCCCCGTCTGAGGAGAGGGGTCCGAGCTCGGACCCAGAGCGCCAGCGCCAAACCGCCCAAAGTGTCAATATTTTGTGTGGCCACCATTATTTTCCAGCACTGTCTTAACCCTCTGGGGCACGGAGTTCACCAGAGCTTCACAGGTTGCCACTGGAGTCCTCTTCCACTCCTGGTGGATGTTAGAGACCTTGCACTCCTCCACCTTCCATTTGAGGATGCCTCACAGATGCTTAATAGGGTTTAGGTCTGGAGACATGCTTGGCCAGTCCATCGCCTTTACCCTCAGCTTCTTTAGCAAGGCAGTGGTCGTCTTGGAGGTGTGTTTGGGGTCGTTATCATGTTGGAATACTGCCCTGGATCATGCTCTGCTTCAGTATGTCACAGTACATGTTGGCATTCATGGTTTCCCTCAATGAAGTGTAGCTCCCCAGTGCCAGGAGCACTTATGCAACCCCAGACCATGACACTCCCACCACCATGCTTGACTGTAGGCAAGACACACTTGTCTTTGTACTCCTCACCTGGTTGCAACAACACACGCTTGACACCATCTGAACCAAATAAGTTTATCTTGGTCTCATCAGACCACAGGACATGGTTCCAGTAATCCATATCACTAGTCTGATTGTCTTCAGCAAACTGTTTGTGGGCTTTCTTGTTCCATCTTTTAAAGAGGCCGACAGTCAGGCAGACCAATTTGATTTAGTGTGTGGTGTATGGTCTGAGCACTGACAGGTTGACCCCCACCACTTCAACCTCTGCAGCATTGCTGGCAGCACTCATACGGCTATTTCCCAAACACAACCTTTGGATATGACGCTGAACACGTGCACTCAACTTCTTTGGTCGACCATGGCGAGGCCTGTTTTGAGTGGAACCTGTCCTGTTAAACCGCTGTATGGTCTTGGCCACCTTACTGCAGCTCAGTTTCAGGTTCTAGGAAATCTTCTTATAGCCTACGGCATCTTTATGTAGCGCAACAATTCTTTTTATTTTTCAGATCTTCAGAGAGTTCTTTGCCATGTTGAACTTCCAGTGACCAGTATGAGAGAGTAACACACCTGCTCCCCATTCACACCTGAGACCTTGTAACATTAATGAGTCACATGACATTGGGCACAGAAAATGGCTAATTGGGCCCAATTTGGACATTTTTACTTAGGGGTGTACTCACTTTTGTAGCCAGAGTTTAGACATTAATGGCTGTGTGTTGAGTTATTTTGAGGGAACAGCAAGTTTACACTGTTATACAAGCTGTACACTCATTACTTTACATTGTAGCAAAGTGTCATTTCTACAGTGTTGTCACATGAAGATATAATAAAATATTTACAACAATGTGAGTGGTGTACTCACTTCTGTGAGATACTGTACACTCTAAAATCTCACTTAGATCACCCATGGATTTTTACCTATTGTACATACTTGTTTCTCTGTGTTCTCTGAGATGCACATAAAAAGTGTTTGTTTTTTAGTTAAAAAATACCAGCTTGAAAAAATACATCAGCAAATAAACTGGCAAAGATAGCATGACCACAACACACAGTTATGTCTGGTGTACATGCTCTCAGGTTATGTAAGGGTACACAAAGGCACAATTCCTAGCAAGGAAAATCCAGGAAGATTTAGCTAAAACTCAACGTGAAGCATTCGCTTTTGCAATTATCTTTGAAATAATGCTGCACAAGACGTCCTCAGAAATTGTCTCCAGTGCTCTTGCGTTCAGATTGCCAGCGTCCCGCCTGAAACATTTCTGCTCGGATTGATCTGTACTGACATAGTCACTTTCATCTCTTTCTGCAGAGCAATCACAACCCATTTAATTTTAAGCTCCGAACTGTTCAGACAATTGGAGAAATCGTTAAAACCATACCGATGACACATTCAGAAATATAAGTAAAGGCAGGTTGTCAGTCTGTGCGATCGAACGAGTGTACTTACTGCGCCGATTTGGATAATCTTCCTTTATATAAGACTCATTCTCCGTCGATTGTGCAGACAAAAAGAGCCATTTCACACAAATGTGAGATTCTCTAATATGTGACACAGTCGTCTGTGCCTTTTGTGGCTTTGTGCTTTACAGACATCTTGATTAAAAGAGTAGATTGGTTTTAAGTCTTTTGTGTTCAGACGCAGTTTGGCAGTTTGGGCTTGTCTATCAGGAAAGTTAAAAATATCACAGCTAAAAGTATCTGGCGATAGGCACTGACCCTCAAGTCTCTAGTACGGCGATTTTTCATTAAGAAGGTCAAGGACTTGGGATTAATCTGCGTGTTACTGGAGAAAAGTCGGGCTAATTCTTTCAGCGGTCCGTGGGGAGATTCAGCAGTGTATGCACGGTAACCATTAGAGCTTGTTAGAAACTCACTGTTAGCACTAACTAAATATATGATTCAACACGCTGTGGGTGTGAGAGTGATTTTTAGACCGATAAATAGAGAATATATGAGCGGCTATTTCATAAGCTTGCTCCCATAGCTCATGTTTATACAGAGATACTTTGGAGCTTTTTAACTTGCAACGCTATTCTCTCCAGAACTGGTGGTCTGTCGACAATTATTGCGTGGGCTTGGCAAATTCAGACCTCATGGAGTGGCCGCGTTTTGGCTGTGACGTTACGCTAGCTTTGTGACAAGGCTTTTTATTTCAATTATTCACCCACATGCTGCGCGTTTGTCTCTAATCAGCATCCAGACTAATTAAGCACACATTTCTGCAGCTAAATGTTAGTGTTTGTTGGATGTCGACCAATCCATTATCTCTTGTTTTGAGAGTTCCCTTTAACTGGCACCTTAATGTGCCATTTGGACCCCTGCAGGATGTTGAGTGAGCCCGTCCTATTCATCATTTAGTCATTAAGTCCGATTTAATAACGGAAACTAGTAGCCCACACGCTCACTGTGATCTACAGTATGACATACAAATGACACTTTAAAAGTACGAAATTCAACTTTACAATGCGGTGGCTAATTAATGCAGTATTTCTCCACACAAAAGTAATCAAATGGCTGGCATGACAACGTTCACCTGTCACGATTGCTATTTTTTTCCACTCACTTTTCTTTCTACTCGCACGTCTGGATGATTCTAACAGACCTTTTTGTATGCGGTTTCAATGTGAGTCACTCAAAAGTCACAAGAGCACTTTGGGTAGTGTCTGTATGCTAAATAAGAGCATAATTATAGCTTTAAACTTTACAGTATAGGATTGAAAATCCCTGCCATATTCAAAGAGCATAATGAGTAATACTTTTTTGACGTCATCCTTGAAAGCATGCTGACATTTATGAATTCCGCTCCTAGCGTGAATCAAAAAATCCTGAGGGAGAGAAGTCTCTTTCTTATTAACACCTTTTTCTACCATAATCAACTCTGACAGAGCGTCTTGTGAGCGTTTTGCGGCATCCGGCATCAAAGAACGGCGGATCAAACAGAGTCCAAGCAAACCAACACAATTATAACCAGCTCCGTAGGGAGTGAAATAAAGAGCCTCAGCATTTTTTTTTTTGTCTAATGGAAATAGCAAAACATCCCGCTCTTCAGATTCCAAGTTCTTCACTGATTTAGTTGAGGGAGAAAGGGATTGTTGGAAGTAATGTGTTTTAATAAGTGAGGAATCGCATGGGATGGATTTGATTCAAGCTGTTTGTTCCCTTTATGGAGCTTATTAAACAGGAGCAGCAGATTCAAGCCCATATGCTCACGCTATCTACAACTTTATGCGGCTTTTGGCATTGGCGGTGAGATGAATTATTGAATTGGTTAACGAAACTCATTAAAGCATACTACACCCGAACATGGGAAATATATTTTGCTTCATCCTCAGAGCTGTTTGAATAATGAACAGCTGAAACTATTCAGCAGAGCTTGTAGCAAGTAAGTGAGTATACAACAGTTCTTGCTCGTTCCTCAACATTATGGACAATATATTAAGTTGTGAGACGGGTAACAAGCTTTGCAATTTCTCGTTCCATATAGCTTATGAAACCTATAGCTGCAGAAACATCTAAGTCTTCAGTTTTCACAAACTTCTTCCCTGTCAGAATGGCAGCTCAGTCACAAGTTCAGTGCTAACATGTGCTGGTGATATAAATATAAATGGCCGGATTTTGACAGCGACAGGAGTGGTAGACGACGCTCAAGAGAATCACATGACACAAAAGCACAAATAGTAGGCTGAAAATTCACTATGCCCCTCTAGCTTTAACAATATTTTGGGATGAATGCTAATATAATTGAGGGACTAGCCTGATGTGCCTACTGAAAATCACTATAATTATGTGAGCTCAGGCGAGTGCAGACAAGTTAGATAGCAGCTAAATTGGATTATGACTTTATTCATTGTGCTGATTGTGAGATGCGCTTTATGGTTGGTTGCAGTTGATGCTGAAATATGGAGTATTGCTGCAGCAGCTTTGTATTTCTGTAGGCGAATTTGTGAACATTCAGCTGTATGTTGGGAATTTGAAATGGCAGGTTATGATACATGATCTCATTTGGTCTCTTTGGCCCGTAACACTGACCTCATTTACCAGCTAGCTCTAGAATTGCCACAGATTTAGTTTTAGGAATATTAAAGGACTTTTGAGAAAACATTCCAGGATTTTTCTCCATATAGTGGACTTCAGTGGGGAGTTGAAGCTTCAGTGAAGCTTCTCAAAGGGCTCCACATGATCCCAGCTGAATTCAAAATTGTCCGACATTGTTTTATCTTTTTTTTTTTTTTTTTGTGAAAGGGCATTTGACTTTCTTTGCACATTTGCTATATAAACACTGGTACATTCAAAAAATGGTGGGTTAAATACAGCTCAGCACTGGGTAAAATTAGTGTTAATTTAGGGTACATAACATACACAGTTTCACCTAATCTCATGTTAATCTTGAGTACCTATAGAGTAGTACTGCATCCTTAATATCTCCAAAAATAGTTTTAGTTTTATCGTATTTATTAAAGAAAAATACAGCTTTCTGATTCTCTCCGGAAAAAGCTGAGCTCCTGGAGGCGTGCTGTGGGCGGAGCTATAGAGTCAAGCTGATTTCCAACAAAAGACAGAAATCTGATGCAGTTGTATTTGCATGACTGGGATCTTTTATCACTGGGACCGCTCCATGTTTTATTAGCAAATGATGTGCAAATCCAGCAACGACCTGGGCCTTGTTTATAAAACATTCGTCACTGAAATGACGGGAACACACAAATGCACTTGCTACACTCCGTTGCTGCCCCAGAAAAACAAAATGCATCCACTGTTCACATAACGTTGGGTTCTTTGGGAAGCTGAACGTGGTAAACTTTTCCTCACATCGAAAAACACACTTATTTGGAGACATTCTCGAACAAATCCTATGCAGCACGGAACAATCCTATTTCCCGATGAAGCACGCTAATTGTCACGGCCTCGCTCTCCTCTGGGCGACATGTGCACGGGCACACTTTTCCCGGTAGAAACGCTTATATAAGGAGTTCCACCAGTGCCTACATCATTAGATTTACGATCGAAAAAAAAAAACTGCCGAAACTTGTACCAACCCGGAAGTAAGATTTTCAGCACAGAAATTCTCCGTCATTTGTCCAAATCATTTTTTTTTTTACTTTGGCCATGTTTAGCATGAGAATCTAACTCTTCAACACTGTAAACAACTCTGAATACACAAAACACCATTGTACCCCCCCTTTAAGGAAGACTTTGACGAAAATGTTCATTGACAAGCTTTTTCCCCATGACAAAGACGGGACAAAGACGAGGCGATAATAAGGTCAATAAACGATAACTATGACCAGAGCTGGGTAGTAACTGATTGCATGTAATCTGGATTACGTAATCAGATTCCAAAAATGAAGTACTTGTAATCAGAGTAAGTTACATTTTAAAGTACTCGTAATCAGACTACAGCTAATTTTTTATGGATTTCTTAAGTACGTTATGACTGCGCATGTGCATTTTCTCATATAGCCTGAAAAATAAGCCTAAACACTATTTGAGCAACATTCATGGGGCAATTAATTTAAGATTGTTGTTGCTGATTTGATATATGTAATTTAATTGTGAGTTCAGTGAGCAGTTTTTGAGATTTCAGGATTCCCCCATTCATTAAAATAGGACTTGGTCTTGTATAAGATGTTGGAGGCATTGCAGATATGGCCACCAAGTAAAGAGACTTTCCTTAAAAAGGACTTTGTTTTAAATGATTTATTTTATTTAAATTTTCTATGATTTAATTGATTGTTAGCTTTTCATTAAACCCACAAACCCTCTGCAGTTCCTGTTCGAACCCTAGATTGGGAAACCTTGATGTAATAAAATGTTTAATGCACTTCATGTTGTAAATTACAATGAATGGAATATATTTTCTTAGTCTTTGCATTTTTTTTACATCATGCTACAAGATAATCCTATTTAAATCAATGTGATACACAAATTAAATCAAAAGTAATTTAAAGTAATCAGATTAGATTACCTAAAATATGTAATGTAACTGATTACATTACTGACTACAGTTTTTTTCATGTAATCTGGAATCAGTAACTGATTACAATTTGCAAGTACTCTTCCCAACTCTGACTGACTATATCAACATGCAGTTTTGTTGACGAAATAAGACAAGACTGAAATGTATGTAAGTATTTGTATGTGAGTATCTGCCGATACCGATCCAATCCTACCAGCGCAGTTTTTTTATATCAATATAGAATTTCTATACTTCTCTGTGTTGACCTGATCATCACTCTTTTGTGTGTTAAACACAATCTACTACATATAGACAACTTCAATTTAATGAAAAATAGCAAATTAAAAATTATCTATTACAAAAATACTATTATAAACTAGGTTAGTGGATAATTCAGCAGCAAAAGATATTTTAGAAAAATCACACATGCACAATCATTTTATAAAATCTAGTGAAACATTTCATTTAAATTTTTTTTTTTTTGTTTAAATATAAAAGTGAATAAGTGTACGACTAAATCTGGTAAAATGTTAAACATTGCTCTTTGTATTGTTGTGAAATACATTAATTAAAAAACAAGTAAATACATTTATATACATACTATAAATTAAAAGACATTTATTTTGAATGTATAGCACAGTAATGAAGGCAGCAACATATGATAGGATAGAACAAGAAAGACTATTAATCTTTCATTGCGCAGAAAAGTATTATATTACGAAAGGCTCCAATACAGAGCAGCACAAAGCGCTTATGCGCATCATGATGCGCTTGAAGCAACGCGGAGTCTCGGCACACAGGTTGCGCAGCCCTCCGAGTCCACTTAGAAAAGTTACAAAGGAGAGAGATATTTATGCATAGTTTATTAAATCTATGATTTAGTTTATTGAGCATTTTCTTTTAACAGTTTTAAACCTCATTTACTGTGTGCTCTTGAAGAGAGTTTCATTGATTTGACTGTAGTATTGATCCCCATTGAAGTCCACTATATAGAGAAAAATCCTGGAATGTTTTCCTCAGAAACCTTAATTTCTTTTCAACTGAAGAAATTAAGACATGAACATCTTGGATGACATGGGGGTAAGTAAAATGAACTAATCTGTAAAAAGTAAAAAAGTTTACTTGTGGATTACTTTATCAGCTGTTTGGCCTGTCACCCTATCGGCATCTATTCACTGCAGAGGATCCATTGGTGAGCAAGTGATGTAATGCTAAACTTCTCCAAATCTGTTCTGATGAAGAAACAAACTCATCTACATTTCGCATGGCTTGAGGGTCTGTTACATTTTAATTTCTTCCAGTGGCCATAAAATGTAACACAAAGTAAGAGAAGATATCAAAATACATTGAATTCAAACACTAAATTCTTTTTTTCACTTGTTTCCACTCATACTTAAACAATTAAACACTTAAGCAGCTAAATATCCTTACATTTCTATGGGTATATATATATATATAATCAAGCACATTTAGATCAGGGCTTTAGGACTTAAATGATGAGGCAATTTGCTAACAAGCCACTATCCACAGCTCACACAATTAGTGCTTTTTAAAGAAAATGGGAGCCATTCTTTCTTGGTTTTACGCTAGCAGCACTTTTCAATTTACTAGTCTGCTGTTTCTCAGAATCAAATATTGACACTGCAGTCATTATTACATTTAAATCAGGCTAAAAATGTTTTTCTTAAAATTGATGTGTCAGTAACCGCAGCGCGTGCAAAATGCACTCGGTTTCTGCTTACAGTCAAAACTGCGGACCACATACTGAACTAATTAAGTACACAGAGCACCGCCAGTATTAGCATTGCTGGCCTGAAATGACTACTTAACCGCTGATGCGTAACAACAAAAGAAGAGATTTTGAAGAACATTGGAGCCCACTGACTTTAATTTATGAACAAAAAAGACATATTTTAATCTTCTTTTGTGTGCAACGGAATAAAAGAAAGTCATCAAGGTTTGAAATGACATTAGGATAGTAAATGATGAGAGAATTTGTATTTTTGGATGAACTGTCTTTTCTGAATTCTCTCTGTTGATTGTGGGTAGTGAGAAATTGTAAGAGGTTCCATTCTGTCACTAAGCAAACTGGAGCATAGTAAATGCTTAATGTGGACGCGGTTACAGCATTGCTTTGAATATTCATGCTGTGAATATTCATGCATTAAAGCACAACAGTGACCCAAATGCATCAGTTCTTAAGGTGACACCATCAATATTTAGACTTCCCTTTGCCGTGGCACATTTCACAATATTTCACTTGTGGATTTTTCTTCGATTCTACTGTCTCCGTTTTTGGCTGTGTTTCTAATTTCACATTCAGTCAAGATAAGCAATCATGTGTTCTTCAGCATAGCTGAACATGAGAATAATTCATGAGCAGTTATGTGTCTTATTTCATCTAGTCATTGCTTTAATGCAATGCTTCAATGAAGAGACAAGCCTCATTATCATTATTCTGTTGCCATGGGAAACTCTTCTAGGCTGGTTTGGAAGCGGTAAAAAATGAGTTAGTAATATATTCAGTTATTGATTTTCTGAATCATTGATCAGTGTGACAGTTTTTACAGGAAATTGTAAAACATTCATAGAATAAAAGCAGGATTGTTAAAACCAAATCTGCATTTATTTGATCAAAAATACTGTGAAAATGGTAATCTTGTGAAATGTTATTCCGATGTAAAACTGTTTTCTGTTTGAATATATTTTAAAATGTATCCCTGTGATGCAAAGCTGACTTTTCAGCATCATTACTCCAGTCTTCAGTCTCCCATAATCCTTCATAAATCACTTTAATATGCTGATTTGCTCCTTAAGAAACTTTTATTATTATTATTATTATTATTATTATCATTGTTGAAAACGTTTTTAATGCCTAATATTTTTGTGGAGACTACCATTCAAAAATGTGGGCATAAAAAAAAAACATTGTTAGTATTATTCAGCAAGAATGCATTAAATTGATCAAACATAAAGACATTTATATATTTTTCTTTAAAATAAATGATTTATTTTGAATTATCTACACTGTTTAAAAAAACTGTAAAAAGGGAAATTTTATAATTATTCACAGTTCATGTTATTTTACATAAAACATGTACATTTACGTTCTATTTCTGTAATTTTACTTTCTTTCCAAAAAACTGTAAAAAAAAACAAAAAAACAGTAACATTACAGATTTTTTTAAAAAGTGTATTTATCAAAGAAACTAGCAAAATATTAAGGAACAAACACTGATAAGAAAAAGATGATTATTAATAACTGAGTCCAATAATAAGCAGCAAATCAGCATATAAGAGTGATTTCTGAAGGATCATGTGACTCTGAAGACTGGAGTAATGATGCTGAAAATGTATTTAAATTTATTAATTTTAAAATATATTCATATTGAAAGCGGTTCTTTTAAATTATAATAATATTTCACAATTTTACTGATCAAAAACAGCTTTGCTGTTTCAACACTGGACTCATTAACAAGCGCAAGCTTCCACACAGCAGTCAGCCTGACTCCCAACAAAGGGCCATAACATCCCTCAGGCCTCATGCTGATCCTGAAGAAATGCAGTGGCTGGGTTCATTGCTCCCAGTAAATATCTTAGCAAGTGCTAACATATATTGTTAGACTGTTACATTGAATTTACACTTCCTTCTTGGGTGTAAATGTCTGCTGCTTTTGCTTATTAATGTTGGCAAATAGATATTTAAGATGACAAGTTTAATGAATTTGCTTGTGTGCTTTCTTTGTTTCTACTATCACGTTAAGCCTGGTGACATTTTAGGGAAATCAGCTGGAAGTGAACACAAGGTTGAGACAGTCATGTCTGCATTGGGCAGTAAACGACTCTGTCTTGCAAGTAGTTGTCAATTGTCTGAGCCCATTGTCAACAAAATTGTTGGTTCCAAACAAACTGTCCTGCAAGGCCAAACATCACAGATGGATCACAACAACCCCTAGTCCTTTGTGAACAAATAACATAATTTTCTAGAAAAGACCACAATAGCAAATATAAAATGTTGTGAGACAGATTTTGAAACTGAAATCCATTTTTACCCCCATTATGTGCTGTTTTCATTTTGAGTCCACATTGTTTTAGCCCCCTGTATGTTCACTGAAGTATAAAAAGGATTTATCATTTAAAAAAATCCATTCTTGTCAATTTGTGTTACTGGTGGCTAGTGTTTTAGTGACTCATTAGTTCAACCAATTTGCTTTAAAACCTTGATTTATTCAGGAGAGCAAAATAGCCTGACACTGTTCAAATATGCTTACTTCTCTACTATGTAGAGTGCAAAACGTACCCGGTTAAGCTGCTACATTAACCAAGATTCTGAAGAGTGCATTCTGTTGCATTTCTACTACACAAACAGAAAGATTTTATGTAGAACATTCATTTTTAACAGTTGTGAAGTGTCATCAAATGCAGTACCTACATTGTAAAATAATTTGTTGAGTCACCTTAAAATAATTCATTACCCTGTTCCCTTAATTTTAAGTTCAGTCAACTCAAATAAGTTGAAATGTTCAGTTGTACTAAGTGACAACAACATAGATATTCAAGTTGACTAAACTAAAAGTTTGTTTGTTAAACTTAACAGCTGTAAGTTGAGTCAACTCAAATATCTTCTTGTCAACTTAGTCACTTAGTAAAACGTGACATTTCAAGTGAACGAAACTTTTTTCAAGTTGACTGAACTTAAAATTTCAAGGTAACAAGTTATTTTAAATTGTCTTAACAAATTAGGACTGCTCGATTATGGCAAAAATCATAATCACAATTATTTTGGTCAATATTGTAATCACAATTATTTAACATGCTTATGAGTGGGTCTGGAACTGGATTAGAGCCCTGCATTTCAGCCCGTTTTTTGACGCCCCTAGGGCTGGGCTTCGGCCAACTTTCACGTAATAATTCAGACGCAGACCAGGCATCGGGTCTGTTTTAGGCTTCTCCTTATTTTTATATTTCAGACATCCATCAGTTATGGTGATAAATAAATAAAAAAAATGCAGCACTAGTGAGACTTCACTTTTGCTTTCACTTTCGAGACCGGCTCGTACAGCGTTTAGTGTCTCAGCCAGCAGCAGTGCCTTCAGTGCAGCTTTGCATTTAAGCAATAGGCTGAAACTTGCCACAAAGCACCGGCAAAAATAAATAACAATGTGGCGGGGGAAATAGTATGGAGATATTTGAATTATTTCTGAATAAAGTAGTGTATTCTGAGTCAGTGTTGCAAAGACCCTGACTCGCAATCTCCTTTTTGACGCGGCTTTGGAGAGAAATGCATCTTTACGGATTACATAATAAAAGAGTTTTTGTTTTAGATTTGTTTTACTTCGTTAAGTAATAATTTAAAGCTTTCTATATGTGTATTTATCATGTCTGTAAGGCATGTCTTTGCTGAGTTTCGGTTCATTTCAGTTAGGGTATGTCAAAAAATTCCCCAACTCCAAAATTGTCCTACATCATTACAGAAGTACCAACCCAGTGTTTACAAAGTGAACATACAAGGAAGATCAAATGCCCTTTACGAAAAAAGGTAAAACAGTGTTGTAGGATGATTTTTAAGTTGAAGACGAAAAGGAGATGAGAGTTTTTCGACATACCCTAACTGAATTGACCCGAATCACAGAGACTACGCATGCGCATCCGCATCGCAGAGACAAGACAAGATGAGCATTTGCGGTTAAAAAGTATATAAATTGTCAATTTGATTTGAAAATAACCAATCGTTTCGCTAGATAAGACCCTTCTTAGAGCCCTTTGAAGCTGGATTTAAACTGCATTTTGAAAGTTCAAACTTTGGGGCACCATTCATTTCCATTATATGGAGAGAAATCCTTTCCTCAAAAAGTTTTCCTCAAAAAATATAATTTCTTTACGACTGAAGAAAGAAAGACATGAACATCTTGGATGACAAGGGGGTGAGTACATTATCTGTAACTTTTTGTTCTGAAAGTGAACTAATCCTTCAAGTTTTCAAATCTTGCAGCATGGGTTGCAAAAAGTCATAATTGAGCTCATAATATGATATTGTGCAAGGAAAAGACTTTCTTAATTGAAACTCTGGCCTTGTAAATCATACTTTGTGTGAAAAGGAATAACTCAGTTGCCTCAAAGTATTTTTTACTGCCTCTAGTGTCCATTTAAACTGGAAACTGCAGTGATTCATATGTATAGGGGTGTTTTTTGAGTTTGGAAGAAATGTAGGTAGATGCATCTGTTTCCAATGAGTTCGTACAATGATAGAACCTAATACTATGCCTTTTTCATATTCATATTGTAGCCTACATTTCACATCTCTTCAGAATAATGCACAAGCAGTTTCAAGTTAAATTCCCAAGTTGTAGACTTAAAGTGAAAGCCTTTGCCGAACAGTGTAAAAACGTCATTTATGCTATTAAATCAGTCAGTATTGAACAAGTTGCAGGGATTCGGCATTACAACATGTATTTAAGTGGTCAAAAAGAGAAATCTCGCTCTGCCAAGATTGATTTCTAAATCTCGTTTGTCATGATGACTGCTATCTTAGCTGTATTGTGAATAGAAAGAAAGCTCAGGCAGGTACAGTACAGCTATACTTAACCCGGCTTTACCCTGCTGTAGTCCTACATGGTAATTGATGCTATTTGTATGCTGCTGTCGGCGGTTAGAAACCATACACATTATGGAAGGACCATTAAGTTGTCGGCGCTTGTCAAAAGAAAATACATCTGTCCGTAATGGTAGACAGACTCCAGTATGATACAGGAAGGGGCTACTGACGCATACAAAAGAAAACTAATTTGGATTAGCAGAAAATCTAAAACTGTAGATCTTACTCTGAAGCCACACAGCAACAGAAATATTCCTGCGGATCTCCTAGCAACTGCTGGTTCATTTTGTTCCTTCTTTGTGCCGCAATCATTAGGGTCTTAATTCCTGTAGATTGTGTGGCTTGTATCGACGATGCATTAGTTGTATCATAATATTATTGTATTATGACAAAATTACCATAATGGGAACAAAGTAATAACTTGCCTAATGGAAATACTTAATGGAAATAAACATCTTGTGTCAAACCGGGAGGCAGACTTCCATTTATTTGTCATGCATGACTTTACTGACTCTACTTACTGCGAAACATCTAGTCACACACTTGTTCTGATAATTGTAACTGGATTGTCAAAAGCTTCAATCAAACCTGTTTACAAAAAGTAGCCTACACATAAAAAGACGTTGGAGGATTATCAAAATCATAAAGGCTTTGTTCAGACAGGCAGAAAAAAATCAGTAGTTTTTGCTAGCTTCATTTTTTGTTTTGTAGTTTGAAGAGGCTAAAAAGGAATTACAGTAGGTTTTTACATCATGTGGTGCACAAAATGGCAGAAATTGCCCTGAAATGAAAAAGAAAGTGATACTAGACAAATCCAGCCCATGCGGCCCACGAGTTCCCCCGAGAATGTTTTGCTGGTTATATGGCTTTCAATTGTAGTAAATAAATAAATCAATAAACAATGATAGATATTACTGAATTCACAGCAAATACAAACTTAATGCATTTTTGCACTTGACAGTAATGTACTGATTTTGAGCTACAATGCAGAAAATGTATTGCTAATATGTTCTGTCATCATATCCTCGCCCTGACGTTCCAAACCTGTATGACTTGCTTTCTTCTGTGGAACACCAGAAGATATTTTGTAGAATGTTACCAAACCATTTGGTTACCCTTGATTTCTACTGTATGGACAAAAGAAAAAAAAAATCTCAAATAATCATTTTTTATGTTCCACAATAAAAGAAATTCAGACCGGTTTGGAATGACATGATGTTGAGTAAATGATGAGAGTTTTCATTTCTGGGTGAACTATCCCTTTAAGAACTTTAATATTTGTAAATACTAAACACCTAATTTATATAAGACACTTTATCTTTAATCAGGCTCTTACTGTATCAAAATTTTACTTCAATTAAAATTAATTAGAAACATCTAAAGAGTAAGAAGTTCTTGCTATAGAATTCACAAATTAAGATATTTTTGATGAAACCCAAGAGCATTCTGGCTGAGATGTTCCCAGACCATAGTAGGAACATCGTCAAAGTAGTCCATGTGGCATCAGTGGTTCAACCGTAATTTTACAAAGCTACAAGAATACTTTTTGTGCATATTGCTGAGCTTCATAAAAATTACAGCTGAACCATTAATGTGATAATCTGAGTCTAAAATACATTCACAGTGGTGTTTTAGGAAGCCAAAAAGAATATAATAACAACAATTTTATATTATTGCTATTCCTATGACAGTAATATCCATATATTGTAAAACAGTTGCACTGTTAGGTATATGATTTTTGCTTTACATTACAGTAGGAAAGTTACAATACTTCTTTCCTAACTTCTACACTTGAAAGGGATATTTTAAATTTGGACTCTACAGTGGTGTTACCCATTTAAATTGATAGCTGTCAACAATTCATACTGCACTTTTAAGCTTTTATTTTGGTGGTGACACGGGTACACATAGATAACTGGCGCAATGCGACAAAGGTTCAAAAGAAGAGTCTTTTAATAACAATTCACAACAATAATTCACAGGCAGGAACACACGTACACACATTGAAACCTTGTAGACGACCAACAGACAAGGAGCACAGGCAAATTTATAAGGACACTAATTAACGACAAACAGGTGATGAACATAACGATAAAGGCAGGAACTTCAAATAAGGGCACACAAGAGGGAGAAACCAAAACAGACAGTTGACAGGGGTGTTACATTACTCCCCCCTCCCTGAAGGCGCGACCAGACTCCCGGGAGGAGGACAAATAACAGAGTCCAGGGTGGTTACGACGGAGGAAGGAGCCGAGGAGGAGCTAGGAGGGATCCAGAGCAGGAGGAGCCAGGTGAGACCCAGGCTGCAGCCATGATGGTGGCCCACGGTGGAGCCGACAGAGGGAGGAGCCATGGAGGAGGAGGAACTGATGGCTCCAGGGGGCCAACTGATGAAGGTGGAGCACGAGGCGGAGACGGAGAGCCGACGATCTGGGGCGACGCTGAGTATCCAAAGAGCCAAGGTGGAACAGATGGCACCGACGAGGCGGAGACGAAGATCCGGAGGTCCGGAGCGACAGAGAACCGAGGCGGAGCTGGAGGGAGCGAGGAGCCCAAAGGAGATCAAATCAGATCTCCAGCGTCCTGTTCCAGTACACCCTCAGCGGTGGTGCAGTGGACGGGGCTGTCCATAGCCCCCTCTCGCTCCACTTTGATATCCACTGCTGCGGATGCTGTTGCCGGTTCTCACACCTGGTCGGACGTGGAGGGCTTGGGCTCCGGGGTGATCCTCAGCTCTGTCGCTCCACTTTGCAACGTCTCGATGGACTCGTCAGGCTGAGGCTCTTCGTCCGTGGTGGGCTCAGGCTTTAGCTCCATGCTGTAGGGTGCTGAAGGCTGGGCACTGGGTCGGGGAGTCTGGATCCGCTGAGGAGCCGAGCATGGTGAATGTAATCAGGCGGTCCACCTGGACCCTGCCAGGGGCATCAACTCAGTGATCCCCTCATCCAGTCCACCCCTAAAGCAGTCCACAAGAGTCCACTGTTCGAGGGGGATTAGTCGTGAGCAGGGGAGAAACTCGCAAATGTACTCTTCCAATGGAAGGCCATCCTGGTAGATGGCACATAATGCGTAGAGGGGATCAATAACAACAACAACACCAAAAAAATCTGATGAAAAAACTAAACAGGGTAAAGCTTGTCTAAACTTTTGCAGTATTGGTCGGGGTATCTGTCATGGTGTTGTGTAGGAAAAGGCGCAATACGACAATATTCAAACATCAGAGTTCTTTTAATGGTAATCCACAAGAATTATCCAAAGGCAGGAACAGGCAGAGAAACACACTCACACACATAAGGTAACCTTGTAGCCTGACCACAAGAAGGAGAACTGAGGCAAACTAATAAGGACACTAATTAATGACAAGGTGATGAACATAACAATAATGGCAGGAACTCCAAATAAGGACACTCAAGGGGGAGAAACCAAAACAGACAGTTTAACAGGGGTGTTACAAACAGAAACAGCAGTAGAACTTTTATTTTGACGGGAAACTCCAGCTTCATTGAAAGCAGGCTTACAAAAACACATCTCGCTACAAATCTAGTGAAATGTTGTAATAATCCGCCGTGAAAATAAAGCATAACTGGTGGCCGTTGTATTCCTAAATGCGCACTAAACTCACAGCACAATCAATAAACAAGTTCACTGCATTCAGTGTGAACTGAGCCATTCTGAGGCGTGTAAAACACCGGATTAAGAGCTGATCTCCTGAATGAAGTGTGCGCTTCGCTTTGAAACCCGCAGCGAAAAAAGACTTGATGAAAGGATTAAGCTACATTGTGCTTTCAGTTTTAGATCGTTTGACAGATGACAGTGTCAAAGAATAATGGCCCAAAACACAGCTTTAAAGACCTTTTATGTTAGAATAAGAAGTTCAAATACATTTTAAAAACTTTCATATCAGCATTTGACCACAGAGTTGTGCTATCGCGATATCACGATATTGATAATACCGTTATATTCCTACTGCCTACGTATTCTAAACAAACAGACAGAGAATGTATAAAGTCAGATCAGGTTAATGGCTTGTTGTTGTGTAAAACCTTTTACAGAAAGTGGTAGTGAGAGCTGAACTTTAAAATGACCTTGCTGTTGACCACACCACAGGAGAAAGCGGCTTCATGTTGCCTCCATAACAACGAATAAAGAACTCCTATAGATTACGCAACAGCATGATGCCTTCACAGCCTTTCAGTAATATATACGCACATATCCATAGACAGATACAGTTTTAATTTAGATGCAGTTTTACTTTCAAATACATAAAGTTATCTGACAGTTTAAAAAGTGGTAACTGTGTAATCTGAGACAAGCACCATCTGTTAACCAAAAATAGACATTTGGAAATTTCCTGGTTAAATAGAAATGCAGATTTCACTTGGGGATTTTTTTTATTTATTTACAGGCATCTATAGTACTAGTAGAGTTCAGCCTTCAGTCCATCTGCAGCGCTCCTCCTGAGGTGTTACTCCCGCATGTTAGTGAACCGCTGCTCCTCAAGTGGCTCCACTGGAGCGTTCTGGCCCTGATGACTCATGCCATCTGTTTGCAGCTCTTGTACGATCACACTTCTGTGTTCTTTCCAATATACAGAAAGGTGAAGATTGTCTTTTTTCAATCTTTTTAGTTTTAAATGAGTTTGGTTTCCAGATGGTTCTCAGTTTAATTTACTGTTAACAAAGCATCAAGTTTATGTAACTCTCGGTTTTAATTTGTTGGATTGAATTTGAGTTTTTTAATTTAATACTAGTAGGCTACAGTTTACTTTTGTCTGTGCTCATTAAATACATTTGAAATAAAACTTTATATATACATCTATCATTTTTCTAGGTCCAAAAAATATATTAAAGACTCTGAACATTCTGATTCTTCTGTCTACTACAGAAGAATCTAATTTCTGTCTAAGCTTTATCTGTAGAATTACTTAAACACTACACAAATAGATTTTATTAAACATCTAATTTGTGTCACTCACATTTACTGTACAGAAATTGAATTGGTGCAAACTGCTGTCCCACAACAACAACAACAACAACAACAACAACAACAACAACAAAAACACACTTTGAAAAGCATTTAAGTATTCAATTCTTAGATGTTTACCAAGATCCTTCTATTTTCTATTAAAGCACACAATAATATTTGAAATATCAGTAAGCTTAATATATATAAATTCGTAATTTATAATTTATGAAAATTATACTGAAATGATTTTTGTATTTTATTTAAGTATCTTTTTAAATTATGAAACTTTATGTAAAAAAAAAAAAAAAAAGAAATAAAATATGTCCCAAATTTTCATGTCACTACCAAAACAGTGTATGTTTTATCTGTTGTTATTAAAATAATATTCTTTGGCCATTTTTAAGACCCCCTTCTTGAATCAGCCATGTGTTTTTTTTTATGTACAAATGAATGCAGTCTTGCTGAGCAGAAGAGACTTCTTTTAAAGCATTAGAAAATATTATAGATCCCAATTTGAACGCGTGTGTGAATGCTATAATACATGTATTAATAGAGCTGTTGCAATTATTGTTATCATTATTTTTGTCTTTTTTATTTTCTTTTACAACAGTAAAATTACAGTAATAACATTTATGAATGTTGACTTTTATATTGGCGGAAACCTGCATAAGACGTTGGTACTTCTTTTTGAATGATTCTCTCATTAAGCTGATTCAGCACAGATTTTCCTTGCGCTTTGGAGCTCATGCAGCGCTGTCAGAATACATACAATTTGTGCATGTATTAGAAAAAATAACTTTCTGTAGTTTATTTACTAATGGTTTCGCAATTTCAGTCATCATACAGTAACCAGCAAGAACCACCCAGTCTTTCACTGTCGGTGCTTGTAATGATGTTTGCGTCTTTCTCTGACAGTTTTAAATGCTTCCACACTATGGACATGTTTGCTACATTAGTGCGCACCTCTATTTGATCGCATCACATTATTGTATATCGGTAGAATTTATTCTGTCTTTTCACTTCTATTTCACGGATACTTTCGGTTGCTGAACATTCGGTGCATACCTAGTCACTACCGAAACATGAGATTTTATGTCAAAAATTAAGTATACTGAATTATACAAGATGTTATGATAGTGTTTTATGAATTATCAACTAAAATGTTATGATGTCAATGTACAGGTGCTGGTCATATAATTAGAATATCATCAAAAAGTTGACTTATTTCACCAATTCCATTCAAAAAAATGAAACTTGTATATTATATTCATTCATTACACACAGACTGATATATTTCAAATGTTTATTTCTTTTAATTTTGATGATTATAACTGACAACTAATGAAAGTCCCAAATTCAGTATCTCAGAAAATTAGAATATTACTTAAGACCAATACAAAGAAAGGATTTTTAGAAATCTTGGCCAACTGAAAAGTATGAACATAAAAAGTATGAGCATGTACAGCACTCAATACTCAGTTGGGGCTCCTTTTGCCTGAATTACTGCAGCGATGCGGCGTGGCATGGAGTTGATCAGTCTGTGGCACTGCTCAGGTGTTATGAGAGCCCAGGTTGCTCTGATAGTGGCCTTCAGCTCTTCTGCATCGTTGGGTCTGGCATATCGCATCTTCCTCTTCACAATACCCCATAGATTTTCTATGGGGTTAAGGTCAGGCGAGTTTGCTGGCCAATTAAGAAAAGGGATACCATGGTCCTTAAATCAGGTACTGGTAGCTTTGGCACTGTGTGCAGGTGCCAAGTCCTTTTGGAAAATGAAATCTGCATCTCCATAAAGTTGGTCAGCAGCAGGAAGCATGAAGTGCTTTAAAACTTCCTGGTATACGGCTGTGTTGACCTTGGACCTCAGAAAACACAGTGGACCAACACCAGCAGATGACATGGCACCCCAAACCATCACTGACTGTGGAAACTTTACACTGGACCTCAAGCAACATGGATTCTGTGCCTCTCCTCTCTTCCTCCAGACTCTGGGACCCTGATTTCCAAAGGAAATGCAAAATTTACTTTCATCAGAGAACATAACTTTCGACCACTCAGGAGCAGTCCAGTCCTTTTTGTCTTTAGCACAGGCGAGACGCTTCTGACGCTGTCTGTTGTTCAAGAGTGGCTTGACACAAGGAATGCGACAGCTGAAACCCATGTCTTGCATACATCTGTGCGTAGTGGTTCTTGAAGCACTGACTCCAGCTGCAGTCCACTCCTTGTGAATCTCCCCCACATTTTTGAATGGGTTTTGTTTCACAATCCTCTCCAGGGTGCGGTTATCCCTATTGCTTGTACACTTTTTTCCTACCACATCTTTTCCTTCCCTTCGCCTCTCTATTAATGTGCTTGGGCACAGAGCTTTGTGAACAGCCAGCCTCTTTTGCAATGACCTTTTGTGTCTTGCCCTCCTTGTGCAAGGTGTCAGTGGTTGTCTTTTGGACAACTGTCAAGTCAGCAGTCTTCCCCATGATTGTGTAGCCTACAGAACTAGACTGAGAGACCATTTAAAGGCCTTTGCAGGTGTTTTGTGTTAATTAGCTGATTAGAGTGTGGCACCAGGTGCCTTCAATATTGAACCTTTTCACAAGTTTGCAAGGTTTGCATTAGTTGTCAGTTATAATCTTCAAAATTAAAAGAAATAAACATTTGAAATATATCAGTCTGTGTGTAATGAATGAATATAATATACAAGTTTCACTTTTTGAATGGAATTAGTGAAATAAATCAACTTTTTGATGATATTCAAAATCTAATGAATCCTTATGTTTGAAATCGGTATGATCAACTTTTTGCCTTTTACAAAGAAAAACTGGATTCAAAATACAACAAATCTCATAAATTACACTTGAAATATTGTTAAAAATGCAATTGTTATTGATTTACCTCAGAAAGCTCTCGGATTTCTTCAAAAATATCTTTTTGAATGTGTGCTCTGAAGATTAAAAGAGGTCTTATGGGTTTGGAACAACATGAGGTTGAGTAATTAATGACAGAATTTTCATTTTAGGTGAACTATTCCTTTAACATCAAGTAGACATTGTGATAAAAATATCTAAATGCATTGAAACTTTAGCCCCACTAAAGATCAACATTGTAAATCAAATTTGATACGAAAGCAGCTTATTGATGATATTGGTCTCTTTATGTTCTGTTGGCTTGATAACCAAATGATGAAAGACAAACAGGCAAATGCTGCTGTACAAGCCTGAATGGCCTTTCATGTATCTGTGTTGGATATTAAACTGATATGCAAAGCAAGCTTTAAGATTTATTGGACCACAACTACTTTTGTCTGGGATTTAATTCTTGCATAAAGTATGTAACCAAGCTGTTTTGTGTCTGTGTACACATAAACATTATATAAACCTCATTAGAAAGAGATTTATTTGACGTTGCAGCTTCATTTCGGAGCTGTGCTTTGCAGATCCAGAGGAACCCTGAGAAGAATCTACAGTAAGATTGCCATCACCAATGTCCAAAAACATTACAAAGGTAAGGTCCTTCTAAATATTTTAGTGTTTCAGTAAATATTTCAGTGTAAGTCATTGTACTGTAAATGTTAGCACTATTAAAACTTTTAAGCCAGGCTTGCAAATGCAGCTCCACATGTAGTTTAAGGTACACTTTGTGTTTCTTTTACATTGGTTGTCTTGATGATTTGTGTTTTTTGACATTGCAATGAATTAATTATATCTGTCTAGACAGTATTAAAATTAATGCCGTTTTTATTTAAAACAGATGTAAATATTGATCGGGTACATTTACACCCAGTGCTTCCATATTGTTTATAAATCTGAAACAAAAGCATTATCAGTCCAGAAGTTTCCAGTCAACTGTCATACTTTTGTGCCACCAAATGTTTTCTGTATGTCTGAATTTATTTTCTATCCACTTTTGAGTGGTGTGTAGCCTTTGAGATAAAAAAATAATAATAGCGTATTCGTATTGGTTTTCAGATTGCCTTTTTCTCTAGACAAGGAAGGCAGTGCCAAAATTTCAGATGAGTCTATAATTGACAGTGCAAAACAAAATAAACCCTGAAAATGTAAGACCAAGAAATGTATGAAGAAGGGTTTTTCAAAGTTTTTGATGCCAAGGACCCCTGAAAACGAGGAACCCTGTAGCAAGGCAACCCTTCATAATATATAAAAGCAGTTATGCTTGAGAAAAACAGTCAAGACTGAATAAAGATAAAGCTTTCTAAATTAAAGGATAAATAGTCAACAAAAATGTACTAAACAGTCTTTTTTTTTTTTTTAAATCCCAAGTAATGTATACCATCAGACGCAAGGGTTATATACACATTTGTTATGTGCCTAATGACAAATTGTCTATTTAAAGGTTTCACTGTTTAGGTCAAAACTCTTAGCCTGCAGAAGCGGAAACAGTCTAGCTTTTCTATTGATCTCCCAAGTTAACAAATCTCATTATCTGTGAAAATGATCTCTGAGATACACAGAGGAGAAAAAAAAGCTGTGAGCCTTTCTTTCAACATGACAGGGTTATTTCAAGAACTGTGTCTGGCTCTGATGAAAACCATTAGACACAGGCCTTGTTAGGAGAAGACATAGTGTTCTGATCATTTATACCATGACAGTATGTGGTCTGCAAATGTTTAACTAGATTGTCGGACAAGCGTACTTTGTTGTTTTCTAATTTAAATATTGAGGATTTAACTCATTTTGGGCTTCGGCGAACTCTCTTTGACTATGATTCTTACAGCAGCCTATAGGTGAGACTTCAGGTTCATTAACCACTATAGGGAAATAAAGAGAAGAATAACAACGGCAGTAAACGGTAAAACTGTTTGCACTACAAACCTGTGTGTTCATAATTAAAATAATATGGTAAGACACCCCAATTTGCAATATCAAGCAGCAGACAAGCTGTTTTGTACAGCTAAAAATAGCTGGACGTGAATGAGACCGGAAGCCAGACCCCAAAAATTTACAAATGGGAAGAAAAAGGCGGATAACAGATTGTCTGATAACCAATCACTTTTTAAGCAAGTGTGGCATAAAAATACAATTTGCTTCCACAAGTCATTGTGCTCTTTTTTTTTTTTTTTTTTTTTTAAAAAAAAAACACTGGTATCCAAATGCTCCTCGTTGCAAGTGCAGTGTTCTACCAAGCAAGTTTTCTCTATCATAAAAGCCACATATGGAGCTGGGTATGTGATGAAAACATTAGTTTACTAATCACATGCTGTGATAGAAGTGTTTTGAGGTCATAATATAGTTTTTAGCAAGAAATCATGCAAAAAAGACTTTATTTATAATGATATAAATTATATAGTAGTCCGCCTTGTAAACATAATTTGTGTGAAAAGGAAGTTGTTAAGTTGTTGTTGTTTCATTGGCACTAGTGTAATTCAACTTGAAACTGCATTGAATTGTATTTTTACAATAGTTTTTTTTCTGTTCCTCGAATCTGATTGGCTGAGAGTGAGGGTGTGATATTCTAGTGATAACGGAACTCCAGCCGTTTCACTGTTTGTATCACTCTCCTTACAGTATTTTTCACAGTGAGTGTCAGGGCAGACACCCAAATCCACTATGATTTTATAAACGATACTGTTTTTGTGTCACGGAATGTAGTTTTAAGTGTTTTTTAGGTGAGAATGCAGTTTGTTAACAATTATTAAATAAATGATCAGTCTATAATTTTAATGGTGGTTTATTTAAACGGTGAGAGACAGAAAAACAACAACAACAAACAAAGAAACAAACAAAGAAAAAAAATGCCTTTACAAAAAAGTTATAAATTGATGTGCATTTTAATGAGTGAAATAAGTATTTAATTCCCTTATCAATCAGCAAGATTGCTTCTGTGGACAGGTGTCTTTTACACAGGTAACAAACTGAGATTAGGAGCACTCCCTTTAAGAGAGTGCTCCTAATCTCAGCTTGTTACCTGTGTAAAAGACACCTGTCCACAGAAGCAATCAATCAGATTCCAAACTCTCCACCATGGCCAAGACCCAAAGAGTTGTCCAAGGATATCAGGGACAAGATTGTAGACCTACACAAGGCTGGAATGGGCTACAAGACCATTTCCAAGCAGCTTGGTGAGAAGGTAACAACAGTTCATTCGCAAATGGAGAAAACAAAATAACTGTCAATCTCCCCCGGTCTGGGGGTTCATGCAAGATCTCACCTTGTGGAGTTTCAATAATCATGAGAACAGTGAGGAATCAGCCCAGAACTACACTGGAGGATCTTGTCAATGATCTCAAGGCAGCTGGGACAAATGTCAACAAGAAAACAATTTGTAACACGCTACGCCATGAAGGGCTGAAAGCCAGTCTCCAGAACATAATCCCATAGAAAATCTCTGGAGGTAGCTGAAGGTTTGAGTTGGTGAACGTCAGCCTCGAAACCTTAATGACTTGGAGGGGATCTGCAAAGAGGAGTGGGACGAAATCTCTTCTGAGATGTGTGCAAACCTGGTGGTCAGCTACAAGAAACTTCTGACCTCTGTGATTGCCAAAAAGGGCTTTGTCACCAAGTACTAAGTCATGTTTTGCGTCATATTTTGTTTTTAAAATACTTATTTCACTCATTAAAATGCAAATCAATGTATAACTTTTTTGAAATGCATTTTTCTGATTTTTTTTGTTTGTTATTCTGTTGTAAACTAGGAAGTTATTTTTACTTTTAACAACACCTTCTAAGACATCACCCTTAACAGATGAAAGGGATAGTATGACAAAGTAAGTCATACAATAAACGTTTAATGAAGCAACTCAATGTTTTTCGTTACTAGTTCTAAAGTGACTTTTTTGAAATAGTAGCAGAGGCTTAGGGTTATTGTGTCGATATACAGCCATATTGCATGGCTTTAAGTGTGATATTGCTCATTTACATTTTGCAAAAATGGAAGGAAAGGCACTTTTTTTTTGAGCCTAGAATGGAAATAAATGAACAGACCAATTTGTGTTGTAATTTAAGAATGTATACTAGACTTTAGAAAAATGCTTAAGCCCATTAAATTATTTGAATTATTAAAAAAATGACAAGAACATTAACAAAATAAAAATAAAGATCCACAGTTATCTAGACTGAGGGTTAACTTGAATTCTGATATATTCTTAAACATCTTTTCAAATACTGTCATAATTTCTGTAGCAGGATGAAATGTTTACACATGAGACAAACCAACAGTCAAAACATCACAGATGTCTGCATATCCATTTCTAATTCTGAGTGATGTTGGTGCTTTTGTTGTCCCACAAAATTATGCCACTTTCTGCAGGAATATTATATATATTTTTTTTTTTTTTGTTAAGGTTTTACAAAAGAGTAACAAGGATGACAATTTATATTAAGGACACAGGATATATCTATAATTTCATAAGGATTAAAGGATTAGTTCACTTCCAGAATACAAATTTCCTGATAAATTATTCATCCTTATATCATCCAAGATGTTCATGTCTTTCTTCAGTCAAAAAGAAATGAAAGTGTTTGAAGAAAACATTCCAGGATTTTTCTCCATATAGTGGACTTCAGTGGAGATCAATGAGTTGAAGGTCCAAATTGCAGTTTCAATGCAGCTTCAAAGGGCTTTACCCAATCACAGCAAAGGAATAAGGGTCTCATCTATTGAAATGTATATACTTTTTAACCACAAATTCTCATCTTGCACCAGCTTGACTTCACACAATTCATAGTCCCATTGGTAAGGTTACATGTGATGTAGAGGGAACTGACCCAGTGTTTACAAAGAAAACGTGCAAAGAAAGTCAAACACCTGTTACAAAGAAAGGCAAAACAACAATGTTGAACGATTCTGAAGTTGGACGAGAAAATTTTATTTTTGGCCCTCTTTTTTAAACCAGAGTTTACAGACAAATTCGCGGACATGCATCGCAGAGCTAGTGCAAGATGAGCATTTGTGGTTAAAAAGTATTTAAATATTAGTATGTAAGTATTACATTTTTTTTTTTAGAAAATGACAGATTGTTTCACTAAATAAGACCCTTATTCCTCATCTGGGATTGTGTAGAATTGTTGCATTGAAACTGCAATTCGGACTTTCAACCCGCTGATCCCCATTAAAGTCCACTATATGGAGAACAATTCTGGAATGTTTTCCCTTCATTTTGTTTCAACTGAAGAACATGACATGAATATCTTGGATGACGTGAGAGTGTGAGTAAACTATCAGGAAATTTTAAATATGGAGTGAACTAATACTTTAAAACAAAATTCCTATCGAAACATGTTTTAATTAAAACCTTTGTAATAGAGAAATATGAAAATGTTGAAATTATGAATGGTATTAATATAAAAAATTGTTCATTTTAAAATGTTACTTTTACAAGACATTGAAAAAATATCTTTAATATTTTAATAATTTATTGTTTTGGCCAAATTATTAAGTCATATCATGGGAATGAAAATGTAAAGCAGTATGAATGATCCAAATGAGGTCTTAAAGACCAGAGGAAACGTGTGTTACATGGTATTTTCTTATATTTCCCAGTGTGTTTCCTAAAGATTTGAGGACTTTCTTGGTCAATGTATGTGTGTGTGTTTTCACCAGAATCTAAAATACTTCTGTTTCAACTTCTGTCGACAACATGATCCCCCAAGTGACCTCATGCAGGTTGTTTTCCGTCCTATTTCTGGATCACTGTGTGAATGCAACACACAAGCATTTGTGCAATATATTTTGGCTGTAATGGCAATTGATTCTTTTTGACCTACAGGAATTGGGTGAACTTTCCAAACACACTCCCCTGAAGTTGTTGGACGCTTAAAAGAACAATTATATGGCTGATTTAATTTAATTAAACTCCAGCAAGGTTAAAAAGGGTCAGCTCGAGCGCTTGCTCAAATAAATAAGTTATAACGTAGCCATGCTAATTTAATCTGAGAAGGCAACAGCTCAATGGCACTACAAAAACCATTGTGTTGCTCTGCGCACTAGACAAGTTTTACCTATAATTGTGCTTTTTTAAGTTCTCCTTTCACTGTCCTCTCTGTCGGAGCAGCTCATCTCTTTTTGTCACCCTCTTGGACGTCTCTCTGTTCCCACGTCTCGTCTCGGCTCCGGTCAGATGGGAGCAGCTGTCAGTGTCTAACTGGGTAACTCATTACCTGGCAGCTCTTTTTGAGCTGGAGCAAAGCTGTGTCGGGATTTGTAAGGCTGACTAAAGGTTATATCAGACTGTAACATGATAATTTGAGGTGTACACAGTGTGTCAGACACATCAAGCCTAATTAATGTTGACAGCAAGGTCAAGTGCTCTCCTTCATTTAATTCACAGCAACATGCTAAGAGAGTCTTAAATTAGGAAGTGTTTGGAAAAGATAAGAATGATGTTCCGTGCTCTAACTACTATAATACTTTGTATGTTCTTTGTATTTCTCAGAACTCTAATGGTAAATAGTGATTAAATATCTCAGTTGGCAGTCTAAAGGTTGTTGGTTTGAACCTTTGAACCTCATATGTGGTGATGCATAAGCGGTTACCATTGTGCACAACATTTAATACCAGGTTGCTCCTGTAATAAGCGCTTTGTGGTTTCCATTCCCTCCTATGGCCAGCATGCACTGGTGCATGTATAATTAATAAGGTTTGACTGTTTGTTTGTTTTTACAATATTTTCTCATTCATTTGTAACTTGTTGTCTTGTAATGCCAGGATGCATTTGTTCTTTTGCTCAAAATATTACTGTTGCTGTGTTATTTCACAAGTGTTGCCGTCTCATGAGTGCTCATGTAGCGTAATGAATATTCATGGGATTTTGTCAATAGTTTAAGACAACAAACTGTTTGATTTCAAAATATGTTCCTACATTTCTCAACAGAAATTGGGCTGTAGTACATAATACTGAACAATGTACACTGCCCTTATTTTTTCAGCTGATAAAACTTTTAAAAAGTCTGAATTTAAAGACATAGTTCACCCAAAAATCATGAAGTATCAACATTGTGTTTAATTTGTTCCGATATACCGGTATTGACGATAACCGCATTATTCAAATCATGAAATATCAACATTGTGTTCATTTGGGGTGTCGCGATATACCGGTATTGACAGTAACCGTGATATTCAAATCATGAAATATCGACATTGTGTTAATTTGGGGTGGTGCGATATACCGGTATTGACGATAACCGTGATATTCAAATCATGAAATATCGACATTGTGTTAATTTGTGGTGTCGCGATATACCGTTATTGACGATAACTGTGATATTCGAATCATGAAATATCGACATTGTGTTAATCTGGGGGGTCGCGATATACCGGTATTGACGTGATATTCGAATCATGAAATATCGACATTGTGTTAATTTGGGGGGTCGCGATATACCGGTATTGACGTGATATTCGAATCATGAAATATCGACATTGTGTTAATCTGGGGGGTCGCGATATACCTGTATTGACGTGATATTCGAATCATGAAATATCGACATTGTGTTAATCTGGGGGGTCGCGATATACCTGTATTGACGTGATATTCGAATCATGAAATATCGACATTGTGTTAATCTGGGGGGTCGCGATATACCTGTATTGACGTGATATTCGAATCATGAAATATCGACATTGTGTTAATTTGGGGGGTCGCGATATACCGGTATTGACGTGATATTCGAATCATGAAATATCGACATTGTGTTAATCTGGGGGGTCGCGATATACCGGTATTGACGTGATATTCGAATCATGAAATATCGACATTGTGTTAATCTGGGGGGTCGCGATATACCTGTATTGACGTGATATTCGAATCATGAAATATCGACATTGTGTTAATCTGGGGGGTCGCGATATACCGGTATTGACGTGATATTCGAATCATGAAATATCGACATTGTGTTAATCTGGGGGGTCGCGATATACCTGTATTGACGTGATATTCGAATCATGAAATATCGACATTGTGTTAATCTGGGGGGTCGCGATATACCTGTATTGACGTGATATTCGAATCATGAAATATCGACATTGTGTTAATCTGGGGGGTCGCGATATACCTGTATTGACGTGATATTCGAATCATGAAATATCGACATTGTGTTAATCTGGGGGGGTCGCGATATACCGGTATTGACGTGATATTCGAATCATGAAATATCGACATTGTGTTAATCTGGGGGGTCGCGATATACCGGTATTGACGTGATATTCGAATCATGAAATATCGACATTGTGTTAATCTGGGGGGTCGCGATATACCGGTATTGACGTGATATTCGAATCATGAAATATCGACATTGTGTTAATCTGGGGGGTCGCGATATACCTGTATTGACGTGATATTCGAATCATGAAATATCGACATTGTGTTAATCTGGGGGGTCGCGATATACCTGTATTGACGTGATATTCGAATCATGAAATATCGACATTGTGTTAATCTGGGGGGTCGCGATATACCTGTATTGACGTGATATTCGAATCATGAAATATCGACATTGTGTTAATCTGGGGGGTCGCGATATACCGGTATTGACGTGATATTCGAATCATGAAATATCGACATTGTGTTAATCTGGGGGGTCGCGATATACCGGTATTGACGTGATATTCGAATCATGAAATATCGACATTGTGTTAATCTGGGGGGTCGCGATATACCGGTATTGACGTGATATTCGAATCATGAAATATCGACATTGTGTTAATCTGGGGGGTCGCGATATACCGGTATTGACGTGATATTCGAATCATGAAATATCGACATTGTGTTAATCTGGGGGGTCGCGATATACCTGTATTGACGTGATATTCGAATCATGAAATATCGACATTGTGTTAATCTGGGGGGTCGCGATATACCGGTATTGACGTGATATTCGAATCATGAAATATCGACATTGTGTTAATCTGGGGGGTCGCGATATACCTGTATTGACGTGATATTCGAATCATGAAATATCGACATTGTGTTAATCTGGGGGGTCGCGATATACCTGTATTGACGTGATATTCGAATCATGAAATATCGACATTGTGTTAATCTGGGGGGTCGCGATATACCGGTATTGACATGATATTCGAATCATGAAATATCGACATTGTGTTAATTTGGGGGGTCGCGATATACCGGTGTTGGCGATAACTGTGATATTCGAATCATGAAATATCGACATTGTGTTAATCTGGGGGGTCGCGATATACCTGTATTGACGTGATATTCGAATCATGAAATATCGACATTGTGTTAATCTGGGGGGTCGCGATATACCGGTATTGACGTGATATTCGAATCATGAAATATCGACATTGTGTTAATCTGGGGGGTCGCGATATACCGGTATTGACGTGATATTCGAATCATGAAATATCGACATTGTGTTAATTTGGGGGGTCGCGATATACCTGTATTGACGTGATATTCGAATCATGAAATATCGACATTGTGTTAATCTGGGGGGTCGCGATATACCTGTATTGACGTGATATTCGAATCATGAAATATCGACATTGTGTTAATCTGGGGGGTCGCGATATACCGGTATTGACGTGATATTCGAATCATGAAATATCGACATTGTGTTAATTTGGGGGGTCGCGATATACCGGTATTGACGTGATATTCGAATCATGAAATATCGACATTGTGTTAATTTGGGGGGTCGCGATATACCGGTATTGACGTGATATTCGAATCATGAAATATCGACATTGTGTTAATCTGGGGGGTCGCGATATACCGGTATTGACGTGATATTCGAATCATGAAATATCGACATTGTGTTAATCTGGGGGGTCGCGATATACCGGTATTGACGTGATATTCGAATCATGAAATATCGACATTGTGTTAATCTGGGGGGTCGCGATATACCGGTATTGACGTGATATTCGAATCATGAAATATCGACATTGTGTTAATTTGGGGGGTCGCGATATACCGGTATTGACGTGATATTCGAATCATGAAATATCGACATTGTGTTAATCTGGGGGGTCGCGATATACCGGTATTGACGTGATATTCGAATCATGAAATATCGACATTGTGTTAATCTGGGGGGTCGCGATATACCTGTATTGACGTGATATTCGAATCATGAAATATCGACATTGTGTTAATCTGGGGGTTCGCGATATACCGGTATTGACATGATATTCGAATCATGAAATATCGACATTGTGTTAATTTGGGGGGTCGCGATATACCGGTGTTGGCGATAACTGTGATATTCGAATCATGAAATATCGACATTGTGTTAATTTGGGGGGTTGCGATTATACCAGTATTGACAATAACCACAATATTTCTTTTTATATTAAAAACTAACAAACAAGTCCTGCTATGATTTAAAAAGTATCGACAAAGTAACACAAAAGTAACGCAATGCATTACTTTTTCATTAAAAGGAACTAAGTAACATAATTACTTTTTTAGGGAGTAACACAGTATTGTAATTATGGCTGATAATTTAACGTGTTAATTAGATTAATTAATTACAATTATTAACGCATTTAACGCGCTTGCCTTGCCCCAGACCTATGTGGGTCATCTGACATTTCATAAAGTTGTTTGATGACAAATATGAGGCACATCAAAAACTCACTGCGTGATGGAGCCTAGAGAACGTAGTTAGCGTGTCCCTGAAATTCAAGATATGGAGCAATAGACAGAGTGCAATATCACACAAGTGCGAATGTGATAACATTACTGATCTTATACAACAGTTCAGTAAGTAAGAAGTTAATATTGTGTTATTTTAGACACAATGTTGTCTGTTTGGCTCAGTTTTGCCAACAAAAATATAAAGACAAAGCAGAACTGTTTGTCTCCGATTAACATACAGCAGCATTTTGATTTCTTAATGCTTTTGAAGGAATTGGGTGAACCATTTGACGCGTTGGATTTAAAGCGGCGCTGCACAGATCTATCGGTGTATGAAGAAGCCGTCTGCTCTCTGTAGCTCTTTGATGTCACACACTGATCGGTCTGATGGTTATGATCTGCTTTAAGTCGAACAAGCCTAATGATTCAGTGGATCATTCATAAACAACCATTTACTTCACTCCTGTATAGGGATGGCTCGATAGCATAATTTTGGCTTCGGTACGATACCAGAATGTAATACCTCGGTATCGATACTAAATCGATACTGTAGTAAGTAATGTTAACATACTAAACATGTATTAGTTTATTTATCATTTTTAAATAACTACTGACCTAGACTTTAGATTAGTGCTGTAATACTGTTAGCTCAGCTTACCTACAGAATTTTAACAAAGGTTTTTTTACTGTAAAGTGTTATTCTAACAGTCAAAATATTCAAAATCACATTATTATCTCTTTGTCTCTCTGAAAGTATTTTTTACTCTGCTTTAAAAGTTCTTTTCAAGTGTCTGTACTTCATTAGTGTTTTCTTTAGAAAACTTTGCTTCACAATATTCCAAAGCATAATATTAAACTTTTTACTGCACTATGTTTCATATTAAATATTTAATACTTTATTACATTAGAAATATATTACTTTTTTACTTTTACTCAAGTAAATGTAATTCTAAAATTTACTTGAGCACAAGAAAATACTACATTGTTAATATTCTTAATTATTAAAAGTAAAACAAACAACTTTTATTTATGAAATGTAGTTTAGTAGTATGACATTATGTGTTGGAATGGAGTAAATATTTTCCAAAGAAATATGCTCTGATAAACTACAGATACTTTTTAAATTACTTAATGAAATTTTGATTGATGAATGATGCACTCACCTGTCGATCTCTAAATTCGTGAAAAAGTATAATATAGTAATATTAATAAAATCAATTAAATTATTAAAGGTATAGTTCACCCACCCAAAAATGACAATTGTGTCATTATTTACTTACCTTCATGGTCCAAAAGAGTATATGTAATACATTTTATCAAACAAAACATTTCTTGCTGAAGCTACTTTTTGTCATGTCTGTTTGATGCTTTACACAACAATGACTTTAAATGATCTTTTGGGAATAATTTCTCAGCCAAATTTGATCTGCGATTAATTTGCGATTAATTAGATGAATTAATCACCACATCATGTAATTAATTAGATTACAAATTTTAATCGCTTACCAGCCCTAATTGTAATGCATTACTTTTAAAATTAACTTTCCCCAACACTGCGCCTACTACTTCTGTTGAAATTCCTGAACTGGTAATCTGATGGACACTTTAGTTGGAAGTGAAGCAATGCAAACCAAACCAATGACAACAACAAAATGACGGATGTATTTTGTCTCTAGTTATGTTCCAAATGACACACTATGCACTGTGTATGAATTATTTAAGGTTTTTCTGTCATTCCCAGTGCACTGCTATTTATTTTTACAGTGTACTGTAAAATGGTCTTTTTATGACTTTCAATGTTAATCCTAATAAGCTCGACATTCTCGCAGGACTGTATCCAAGCAGTGACCCTTTTGGTCATGGCCGCTTACAAGCAAAAAATGTTCATTGACTGGCTTCTGAGAAGCAAACATTAAAGCCTGGTTAACTCAATTTGTCAAGACGTTTTATGGCAGAGAATTATTTTGTCCCAACATCAGTGTCAGCATGACAAAACCTTTTTTCTGCAGGATGAGCTGGGCCAAGAATGATCTTGTCCTTACGTGTACTTGGTAAATTATTCATCTAGGCTCAGCATCATTCACATTCATGGCTGCTGATTACTCTAAATGCTTTAGCCCTGGGGGCTGAACAGTCCCCTGACTGCTCACATTAATAAAAGCTAATTAATGGAGGGGTTAGAAGAGCAGTATGGGAGTGATGAACGATGGTTAAAGCTCTGATCAAATACTTGGCCATTAATTGGTTTCACAAAGTCATCCTCTGCGATCACAGTATCTGCCATGTCACTGACTCTGTGCTGTACACAATACAGACTAGATGCATAATGAGAGAGAATGATTTTTGTCTGCTTTTCTTTTTGTATGAGATTTAAGAGTCACTTTTAAAAATCCATATTATAGTGGTTACAACATAGGTTGCGGATTTACTGCAGACAGCATGTAAAAACTAATATATATAGCTAGCCACCATGGTTCCCTAAATGAAAACCCAACAGGATTTTTCCATTGAATTTTGGACTATAGAGAGTAGATGAGTTTTCCTCTTCAGTGTGATGTTTATTATCCCTGACAACCTTTGTAGTTCCACTTAGCCACCCCCCCCCCCCCCTCCCATGTTGTGAAATAAAACATGAAAATGCTTGACCTTGTGTAAATTGCAGACTTAAAGGGATAGTTCACTCAAAAATTAAATTTCTGTCATTAATGAATCACCCTCGCGTCGTTCCAAACCCGTAAGAGCTTTGTTCATCTTTGGAACACTAATTAAGATAATTTTAATTGAAATCCGAGAGCTTTCTGACCCTGCATAGACAGTAATGTAACTACCATGTTCAAAGCCCAGAAAGGTAGTAAGGACATTGTTAAAATAGTTCATTTGGGGTTCAATCTTAATTTTATTAAGCTACGAGAAAAATTGCGACTTTATTAAACAATTTCTTCTCTTCTGTATCAGTCTTTAACGTGCAAACTTTTTTGAAAGTCCAATGATATCATTTTTCTGTATTGTTAATGTTATAGCTGTGGTGGGGACTTCCTTATTTTCATAGAAGTAGATTATCAAAATGTTATATTTATAAGTTATAAGAATTATTATAGAATATGAATCAGGGAATCGTTCAAGAGTTTCTAGCTCATAACTGACTCTGAATCATTTTCAGTTGTGTCCAATTTGAAATATATTTTAGGCTTGTGAGACTTACTTTTTTATGTTAGCCTATTTACTAATATACACTGTCATTAAAAGTTCGGAATCAGTAAGATTTTAATGATTTTTTACTTCTCAAGTCACTTCTGCTCGTCAAGTCTTTATTTGATCAAAAATACAGAAAAAACTGTAATCTTGTGATTATATTATTGCAGTATAAAATAGTGGTTTTCTGTTTTAATATACTTTCAAATATAATTTATTTTTGTGATCAAAAGCTGAATTTTCATCAACCGTTACCAGTCTTGAGTGTCACATGATCCTTCAGAAATCATTCTAATATACTGAATTATGATCAGTTATGGAAACAATATTTTTTTGGAACCTTTACTAATAATGTAAGTCTTTACTATCACTTTTTTTTTTAAATCAATCAACACATCCTTCCTGAATTTTACTAAAAATTATAAACCCAAAATTTGGACAGGTAGTGTATATTGTTACAAAAGATTTCCATTTCAAATAAATGCTGCTCTTTTAAACTTTGTATTCATCAGAGAATCCTGAAAAAGAGAACTGGTATTCTGTCGCCACTTTTCCCCCAAGTAAAACCTGATAATATAAGATAAGGTTAACACATAAACCAAGAAAAAGACTAGGTATGTGTAATTTCGCTAATTAAAGTTGACTGTTAGATCACACTTAATTGCAATTAAATGATTCTGCATATAGCATACAAACCTCTTTCTTGTCACCTTTTCTCAACGTCCACTTTATGCTAAACAGCCCTGTGCACAACCAATTTCACAGTGAGAAATCAAGTCTTCACCATCTAAATAGCTGTTTCTGTATAGCTTTTCACTATGACATGCATACAGTCTGTAACTTATGATCTGAACGACCAATCAAAGCATAGCTGCTATACTGCTAATGAATAAGCATCAAGTGGGTCAAGAATGTAGACATGTTTTAGTCATTCTTAGTTCACAGTGACTTTATGCTCTGGAATCAAGCAGCTATATATCAAACCTCTCTTTCATTCCTTTTATAGTCTTGCAGTTGACACTTCCTCTTGTGAAGATTGCTGTGAAGCTGCCGTTCGGCGCCGCTGGAAGGTTGAGACCCTCTTTTTTTTGCAGAGATCTTTCTTGACATATCCATCTCCGCTATAAAGCGGTGCCGTGCCATGATGATAATTACTGCCGTCATTCCCCGAAGGCACCTTTGGTCGCCCAGTGCACTACTAGAAACGAGCTTTTACTGACCTGTCAGAGCAATGTGCATATCTCTGTCATGCAGACAGCATATCTCTATCATGGACTATTTTAGCGTTTTCCCACCCACCTGCTCAGATAATGTTTGCTCTTGTGTTTGTGTACGTCGTCCTTCCCCGGGGATGGCGAAGCTGTCAGCTGTTGATTTGATTTTCTGCATTTGCTGCTCTTTTTCTGTAGTTTTGCTTATTCTGGTCCACCCATTTCAGACGGCTGGGGCTCAATATTTCTGTCAAAAGCCCATCTGCCCACTGAGCTGGGTAATTTCCAGCCTATTGAGTTCTTCCTCAATGTCACCTTTTGTATCAGCTTTATTAGCCGCATGCATGTTTCACGTCTACATAATAGAGCACCTAATATAATATTGTTCAAGAATTCAGCACTCAGGGACTCCAATTTAAAAGTGACAGAAATGTTCACATACTTATTTAAATGGGGTGCTTTCATTGAAATATGCTGCAATTTTGACCAAAAGCCAGAGTACGGCACCGTCCCATTGACTAGTGAGCCGCCTCGCTGCCTAAAAATCTCAAGGCAGCATCCTAATGTTTGTGAGATCTTCACTCGGTGTTGATTTAGGGTGCTCTACTTAAGTAGTAGCTCAAATGCTTAGCACACCAATTGAGAGACTCAACTTGCAATCAAATTCAGTGAAGCCTTTTCATATTTCTGAGGTTCTCAGAAGCGAGAGTGGTCATACAGTGGTGAAGATAAATGACAACAAATATAATTTTTTAGTTCCCATTTGCCCCAAACCGAAGGAAAAAAAAATGACTTTACAAAGTCAATTAAATTTTTCTGGATTTAATTTTTTTTCAATTTTACATTTTCTAGCCTCTGTTTTAATGGTTAAAATGCATGTCTAATTAATTGAAATCATGAAACGTACAGATTTTAGTAGTAATTTATTAAAAGTTGAACAAAAATTTTATTTTAAAGGCCCTATGAAATACTCAGAATCTTATTTCAATTTTCTCTCTCTTTTTTTTTTTTTTTTTACCAATTTCTGTGTTTCCTGTTAATATTCTGAATTCCATTTAGATTATTTCATTACATTTTAATAATCAAAAGCATCTCTAATTAATTGATTTTATAAGTAAAATATTATTTATTTATTTTATTTTATTATATTATACTTATTTATTATACTTTAAAAAAAATTGGTAAATAAATTCTGGTAAATAATTCTTCTGGTAAATATTACTTTTTAACTTATTGTTAGTAGTAGGCTAGTACTATCATTACATTAAGTAATGTATTTCTGTGACAGTTTCACAGGTTAAACGTAACTTTTTTGACGGGTTGCAGTGAAAACCAGTTTGGAAGCCTGTTTCCACCACTGGATAGAAAATTAAAAAGGTAATAGCAACAATTCTGACTTTTTTCTCAAAACTGTGAGATATAAACTTGTAATTCTGAGAATCAAAGTCAGAATTGTATGATATAAACTTGCAATTGCGAGTTGCAAAGTCAGATATACAAGATAAACTCGCATTTGCAAGCTATGAAGTCAGAATTGTGTCTTTTTCTGACAAATGCGAGCTTATATCTCAGTTCTGACTTTTTTCTTGCAATTCTGTTTTCTTGCAAATGCGAGTTTATATATCACAATTCAGAATTCAGAAAGTTTATACCTAACAATTCGGACTTTATTTTTCAGAATTGCATATTTATTTCTTAGAATTGCGAGTTTGCCTTGCAGTTCTTACTATAACTCGCAATTGCAAGTTTATGTCATGCAATTCGGAAATTTGAGTTTGTATCACAATTCTGAGAATTGTGAGATAAAAAGCTGCAATAACCTTTGTTCCTTTGTTTATTTTTTAATCAGTGGCGGAAACAGGCTTCCATATATCTGTTTCTGTTTGTATATGAAATGACAATAATTTTTTCTCAAAAGAAACGATAAAATGTTCATGAAGTGACTCTCAGAAAGCCTGTATTGCGAGACAAACTTCACAGAATTGCATTATATAAACTTGCAATTGCGAGTTATAGTCAGAATTCCGAGACAAGCTGACAATTCTCATAAATAAACTCACAATTCTGGGAAATAAATTGAGAATTTGTCTCGCAATTCTGACTTTATAACTCACAATTGTGCTTTCATATCTCACAATTCTGACTTTATAACTTGTAATTGTGAGTTTATACAGAATCTCACAAATTTGACCTTATAACTTGCTATTGTGAGTTTACATCTCACAATTCTAAGAAAAAAGTCGGAATTGTGAGAAATAAACAAAGTAGTAATTGCAAGCATTTATTTCACAATTCTGACTTTTTCCGCAATTGTAAGTTTTTTCTGAGAAAAAAAGTCAGAATTGTGAGATAAAAAGGTGCAACAATTTTTAAATAAGTGGTGGAAACGGGCTTCCGTAGACCATTCTGTTTGTAAAATGATGATAATTTTCCTCACAAGAAATGATAAATTGCTAATGAAGTGACTCTCAGATAAAGTCTGAATTGCGAGACGACAAACTTCTCAGAATTGCGTTATAGAATTCTCAGACAAACTCGCAATTATAAGAAATAAACTCACAATTCTGAGAAATAAAGTGAGAATTCTGAGAAGTTTGTCTCTCAATTCTGTCTTTATAACTCACAGTTGTGAGTTTATATCTCATAAATTTATATATTTATATATATAGTCAGAATTGTGAGATATAAACTTGTAAGAAAAAAGTAATAATTGCAAGTTTTTATTTTGCAAGTCTGACTTTATAACTCACAATTGTGAGTTTATATCACGTAATTCTAAGAAGTTTATATCATGCAATTCTGACTTTTTTTATTTTATAAAAGGTGCAACATTTTTTTAAATTATTGGTGGAAACGGCCTTCCATAGACCATTCTGTTTGTGTATGAAATGACGACAATTTTCCTCACAAGAAATGATGAAATGCTAATGAAGTGACTCTCAAAGCAGTTCTAGAGTTTGTTTCTTTTCAGGCACATGATACATGAGTATGTATCATGTGCGCTTCTGTATGTGTGTAGTTAACAAAACCGCACATCTGCTCCATTAATTCAAATACACATGCAAAACATGCAGAATTCATATTTAAATATTATTTTTTTCTGCTTAATATTCACAGACACTAGTTCATATTGATTTAAGTGTACATACCTACTAGTTTTAATCAGCTAATATTTGCCAAATTCACAGACATTCTGCAATTTGTTCCCAGTTTTCCACATTGCAGAAGTCATAGGGCCCTAATTCCGTTGGTCAGAAGAGAGAAAGATGTCAGTTTTGCTGTCATTACCTCACATACTGTTTTTGAAACACTCAGCAGTATTAAATTAACACTCTGCTTTTTTTGAAAATAGGCTCATTTTCCAGATGAGTTTTACCGTTTTTGAATCCATTCAGCCGATCTCCGGTTCTGCTGGTACTTTTAGCATAGCTTAGTAAAAAATATTGAATCTGATTAGACCATTAGCATCTTGTTCAAAAATGACTGAATATTTTCAATATTTTTCCTATTTAAAACTTGACTCTTCTGTAGTTAAAAAACGGTAAAACTCATCTGTTTAACTCTAGGGGAGTTGGAAAATGAGCCTATTTTCAAAAAAAGTGGAGTGTTCCTTTAACTAATTGTCTGTAATTGAATAGCAAGGTAATAAAACACAATGTATAGTGTTAGAAATGTGGACTTTGAAACTGTGAGGTCTCAGCGTCTCGAAAAATAATGCTTGGCTGTATTTTTTTTTTTTTTTTTTATGAAAAAGTGCACTGTCATTTAACCATGGATCATCTCGCAAAAACAGATTAAAAAATGTAAATTGTTTTGAAAATGATAACTTAATTTTCCCCTGAGCACCCAGTGTCATAGCCCCAAAATCTGGCAGTAGTTGACACCACATCTTGGCCTCAGAGCGTATATTCTCTAATCAGCCACTTTTGTCTGTCTGAACTCCCTCAGGTTTTCAAGATGCTGTTACCGCATGGATTAGACAATTACTATAATCCCTGTGTTCTCGTTGCTTAGCAATATGAGGCAGAATGGAGTTTTCCCTCACTACTGAGTGTAGCTGTGCTAAAGTAACAAGTTAGCATCTCTGGAAGATATGCTATTAGCTATTTTAAAAATTCCAGGTTTTTCGAAGTCAACTCTGACTCCTGACTACATTTACTTTACATTATAACTGTGTCAGGAATAATACAAGATCGCAGTAATTTTCACACATTTATTATTTATTTTTTTTAAACATATTTTAACTAAAACTAAAATCAATGCTTATGAATGAATTATCAGTGTTGCAGTTTGACGTTTTTTATTCTCTTACATACTGTAAGCTCTCCTTTATTATACAGCGCAATGCAAATCTCAGCAGATGTTAACCAGCAGGCATGATGAACTCCCAGAAGGCCACAGGCAGTGCTTGTGGCTGAATGGAAGCTAAATGGATGAGTTCACACATACCTGCATATGACTATGCTTAAGTGATTGCATCAGATGGAAGGCAGATTTGCACAGGAAGTTGAGGATAAGTATTATGGGTTTCTATTTTCCATGCAAATAAGTCTTTTTATTACTATACTGTAAATGTGTTCATTAGAAAGCTTGTGGACTATGAAAATTAGTATCCATTCATCTTCATATGTTTATTCTATATAAAATGTGTGATTCAGAATCAGTTTATTTAAATATATTTACATAATGCTTTTCTCAGTTTGTGTTAATGATGTATGTGTGATAAAAACGGTCTCAAATGAAAACGCAAGTGTATTCTTTTGTTTGTTCCTTGTAGTTGAACAGCAGATGTGGGCCTATAGAACATATTAATTAGCTGTCATGTTTTGAGACAAATTAGTGAAGAGAGATAGACGCATGATGGCTAGATGATGGGGGAAGTGGAGCAGATGGAGACTCACTGATGAAGGACATCAAGATGGCAAACCAGAAAGATCTAAACGCAGTGGGTATATGTTATACTTAAGTTTGTCGTTATGCAGTCTAGTGATTAAAGACTTGGCTGGTGATTGTAACATTTAACCACTATTTAACCTTAAAAATGACTCAATATATTATATTCTCAGTTCTTAGTGAGCGCATGTTGTCATTGTCAACAAGACAGTGTGGTTGCAATGTGTTGGCTGAGCATCTATGAGTATTTTTCTGTCACTTTGGATAAAATGAGTAGGTTAAAATGCGTTAATGATCCTAGAGAGAAAAATAACCCATGAAGCTCCAGCAGCAGATAAGTTGAAGCATCGTAAAATAATAAAAGCAGCTGAATTGCCAAAGCTGGCAGGCACTTTGACAGCAAACATCTCGCAGCGACAACGTCCATGTGTTTATGTGTTGATTCCATTTGTAACTGCAAAGAATTAGCATCAGACCTTGAGCTGATTTCTGTGGGGCAGCGGTGCTTCTCACAGCTGTTTACTGTGTTTTTACAAAACGCCAATCTTTTGGGGAACAAATCTGATCAGACTTTTACATTTTGTTGTTTACACATGATGAGGGCTACATTTATAGTCAGTGTGAAATGTAATACATTTTGCCTCAGTAATGTGATGGATTTTTTTAGTAAAACAGGCTATTTAACAAAGAATTCCCCATTGGGAATTGTTTGGAAGTTTAAAAGTGGGCATTATATATCGGAATGAAGGCAAACTGAAGTTTGCGATTGGTTGAAATCGGCTAATAGAGTGCAAAAGTTAGATTCCAGAAGTAAAAATCTAATTAATTTCTCCATACCTACAAGGTGTTCATCGTTGGTATATGCAGTTGCTAAAGCCATCAGCCTGCATTATTTAAACTTATTATTTTTTTTTTAAGTATTACAGTGGTTTACAACAGCAGAAGTCCTGGTGAAATACTGACAGTTTCCAAGTGGTCTCTTAATGTTTTCCAGTGCTGTATTATGTCATTTGGAATTGAAGCCCATTTCTACCACTGAATAAAAAAATTAAAAAGGTTATTGCAGACTTTTTCTTAGAATTGCGTGATACAAACTTGCAATTACGAGTTATTAAGTTATAATTGTGTGTAGGGATGGGCATTACTGATCATTTTTCATTTCGATTAATCCACAGGTTTGAGAAACAAGTACTCGATTAATCGGGGTGGGGCTTAAGCAAGGGGCGGGGCGTGTGTGCGTCATAACGACAATTAAAAGATTTTAATAATTAAAGCCCTGTTAAAAACGTTGTTGATAAAACTCTGACAGGATTCAGAAAATAATTAAATTAACACTGTTGGGTTATTAAAAATCACCATCAATATTGGTTAATACAGTAAACATTTAAGAAGTGTGAGGTGAGCTGAAGCGCTTTTTATACATGCCGCATTCTATATAAAATTAATCACGTAGATACACATAAAATGTTACATTAACAAATTGTATTTATCTACACAAAATGCATGTGAGCTTAAACTATGTGCCAACCAGAAAGTAGTGGACGCGCTTCTCCCGTTACAGGGCGCTTTAAAACAAAGGCAACTGAAGCCCCGCAAAAAAAACAAAACGTTATTTTACAGTATTATCCCCATCAATATGTGTCCAGGGGCACTGTCTTTGATATGGACCCTCCATCAAGATTACGTTCAGCGGGGGTAGGCTTGCTGCGATAGCCGGTGTAGATGTTGATACTGGAGTCCGCAACACGGGTTTAGTCACTTGTTCGCGGCACCTACCTCCACCGTCGTTTTGATAAAAATAATTTCGTTCAGTTAGAGAACAGACAATAGACCTGAACGCGGCTGTTTATTGCAGTGTGCCGAACGACGGTCGCATCACAGATCAGATTTAATTTATCATATGAAGAGAAGAGAGAGATGAGAAGAACAAGACGATGGCGAAGGAGTTTCAAAACGAAATGCAAAAGCTCCTGTTTTAAAAAAAAAAATTTTTGGATTTCGAAAAGCCTGTTGCCCATTTATCTAAGACAGTGGAATTTTCATGTTTATTTGATTTCACACTGTTTGCTGATTTGTATTTAAAACTGTGTATTTTTATTTTGTATTAGCCTACATCAAGGTGTATGCCGTACCTACAAGCTTTCTTATTTGTTTCGTTTTGCTAAACATTCTACGTTTCCATCAATTATGGTGCAAAAAAATTGCAGTGCTATAGTGAAACTTCAATTTCGCTTTCACGCTCGGACGGCGTTTAGTGTCTCAGCCAGCGACAGTGGCTAAAACTTGACAAAGCAATGGCAAAAATAAATAACAATGAATGTGTAGGAGGGTACCCGAAATATTTGAATTATTTATGAATAAACGAGTGTATTCTTAATCAGTGTCGTAAAGACCCTAACTGGAAATCTCCTCTTTGACGCGAGAAATGAATCTTTACAGTTTAGCTACATAATGAAAGTGTTTTTGTTTTTGATTTGTTTTATTTCGTTAAGTAATAATTTAAAGCTTTCCATATATGTATTTATCATGACTATAAGGCATGTATTGTTTCCACTGGAAATAAATGCAAGTGACTGCGCTGGTGCCTCCACTACCCGCAATATGGAATGAGCTTCCAGTCTCCGCCCAAACTGCGCCTAGGTTTAACGTTTAAACCAACATTGTTTTATACTTTAACGGTTTTATATCTATAGATTTTATTTTAGTAAAATCATGATGATTTGAGAAGACAAAATTATCAAACAAACAATCTTCTGCTGGTCGCTGTTTGTTACTTAAAAAAACAAACATTTATATTTTACGAAGAAAAAAAAAATCCTCCCAACAACTTTCCAAATTAACAAAAAACAGAAACGAAATATTCGTCTCGTCACTTTGCCATTGCATACAAAACTGAACTGTTTTAATAGCTGAATCATCTGCTTTTTTGTGTTTATGCGCAAGATGGTAACGCATCGAACTCGTTGTGAAGTTAAGTGTGGCGCTTTTTTCTTAAAGTGTTGCCAGATATCAACTTCTCGCAGCCATAACCAATCAAATATCAGACAACCGACCAAAAATCAGCATAACCAATCAGAAAGAATGAAAGTAGCTTAATAAAAAAAAGCACATTTTTTTTAGAACCAATCGATCATCACTTCATGCTCGATCGTCGCTGATGCGTTCGAGTAATCGATTAATCGAATAATCGTGCACATCCCTAATTGTGTGACATGAACAATTGCACTACATTGCAATTCTAACTTTTTTTCTCGCAATTGCAAGTTATAAAGTGTCATTTTAAGGGGGGAAAAGACTGATATTTTCTCAGAATTGCATGTTTATATTTCACAATTCTGACTTAATAACACAATTACATGTTATAAAGTCGAAATTATGAGATATAGATTTGCAATTTTGAGAAAAAAAATGTCAGAATCATTTGTTCGTATCTGGCAATTCTGAGGAACAAGTCAGAAGGTTTTAATCACACAATTCTGCTAAAACAAATTCAGAACTGTGAGATGTGAACTTACAATTGCGAGAAAAAAAATGTCCGAATTGTTAGGTAAAAAGCCACAATTACCTTTTTTGGCACAATTTCCTTGTCATGATACTCTGATTGTCTGATTGGTGGAGAAATATGATATGCAATACAATATGCAATATCATGGGTAATTTAGTTTTTCTGGATTTACTAGATGTGGGTATGAGTAAAATGTTAATGTTTTATTCAATAAAGGTCTAATAACATTTGTTCCAAATGTAAAATAAAAACAATATAAATATTAGTGGTGTCAAAATTAGCGCGTTAACACAGGTGATTAAATTTTTCATTTTAACATGTTAAAAATATTTAACACAATTAACACATGAGCGGGGCTAGGCACTCACAACTTCTAAAGAACTGCGTTTATTTAGATGCGCAGAGCGTCTTTACGAGCACATCAAACGGGAGACTTTTCAGATGCGTGCTCCAACTTTACTTCAGCACCAGACGGTGACAAGGAGTTTCAGTAGAACATGAGTAAACTGTGGTCAGATGAGATGTTGTCAGGCCATATGTCAGTAAAAATGAATTTACCTATCCTGTCAGCCGTTATACTGTGTTAAGCCTATATCAAAACACTGTATCATATTCAATCCCAAATTAAACTTACTAATTAATTTTATATAATTTAATGTTTGATAACTTTAGGCTATATTTTCTTGTTGATGGGCTCAGGTTAGCCTATATGACATTTATTATAATGGGTTTATGTGAAGATTGTTTCAAGTTCACTTAAATTAGAAGTTTTTTTTTTTTCTAATAAATGTTAAAGTGATAGCTCTCAATTATACTGTAATATTGAATGGTTATATTCAATGGTTAAATATTAGGGGGAAACATAGAGACATGAGAGTTGGAATCAGTGATACTTGCCTTCAGTCATAAAAAAGATGGCATTAAATAAATATTATAAATATATACGTTCTTTATGTTGTATCTACATTATTTTGAATCATGAATGGGAAAATATTGCAATATAAAAGTATAATTAAACAATTTAATGTCAGGCAGGATTAATCGCAATTAATTTCAGGAAAAATGTGTGATTATTTGGTTAATTTTTTTTTAATTGATTGACACCACTAATATATATATATATATATCTATGAAAATGAGGGTTTGTTAACTTTCTTACCTTGTGAAGTTAAATCATTGGTATTGTGTTGTCTAAAAATAAATAGAAACATTTACTTTTTTTATTTTGACCAATTGTCAAAGAATGTTCTTTGACATTTTTATTTAAAATTTGGAAGAAATGTCATCAGTAGTCAAAAACATAAATCGTAACTCCAGAGAAATTGTAAAGGTTTTTTTCATTGCTGTAGATTCAGTTTCCCCTGACTCTCTTAAAGTACTTTATTAGTTGTATCTGTATTCAACTTTTGCAGTAAATATAGAATGTAGACAAAATCAACATCTTTCAATTAACAGTTTTATATTTATCCATTGTTTTTATGTTATATTGTTCAGTTTCATTGGATTATAGTTCTTTCCCTCATTAAACCTGTTAACACTTTTCTGTTTAAATTCACAGTTTGTAATGTTGAGAATCACCTCATAGGTGGTTTCTTTGATTCATGGCTTATAACCTCTCAACAAATACTTTTTAAAAAAATCCTTCAATGGAAAAATACTGCTAGAATCAAGGCCGCTGAAAACATTAGCAGAACATTTTGGGTGAAGATCAATTTGGCTGTTTCTGATAAAGAAAAAACATTTATTTTTTTTTATTAGAATAGTGTTAAACCGGGTCAGTTCTGATTTCACATTGAGTTTTAGTTTACATAAGGCATTTCAAAAGTGATCCCAAGATAATAACTCAGACCTAATTTAATTCTGCAGTAGATCACGACTCGTCGAGACATTACTAGGATGTTTTTATTCAGTTTTAAACAAATATTTCTGACACATTCTTGAGCCTCTGTCTTGCCTCATTTTAAAGCATCACAAATGAACCAAGATCTTTTTGAGTCATAGGAGCTGCTATTTTCGATCGTCTGAAATCATCTCAGTCGGTCTTGGCGGTACTCTGCAAGTGGCACGGTTTGAAACCATTACATAAGAGAGAGGAACAGAGCAAAGACAAAAAAAGTAAGGCCACACGATAGATTGCACACTATAAAATACACCAACAATTGACCCTCTCCGCAAATGGATCTTTTGTTCCGCTCTCCCCGGAGCATTTTTCTTTGAATATAATCCAAGTCTTTTGGCAAGAAAGAAATGATTACACATAATAACAGCCTAAGACGAACATCATTGGCACTGACGGCTCTCCATGGTGATACGTTTCACGTGGCTCTCCGCTTTTGTTCTAGTTCCCCACGTCGCTCGGCTTTCCGGCACATGCTAAAGGTTTTTTAGAGATAAAACAGGAAATAAAGAATCTTGTATACTTACAAACATCATTATACACATTGTACACAGGGCAGTATGATCCAAAGATGGAGGATCCAAACTTGTCGCGGATGAACCCTTGTAGTTTGCCAGAATTCAAAAGGGCACAAATTTAGATTTCATCCATGTTTTTTTTTTTTTTTTGAACAAAAGAATAATTTACATGGAATTATTAGTAATAATCAAGGCAGTGAGCACTACTGTACTGATGTGCGCGGGGAAAATAGCGAAGAGTTTTGTTTTTATAATGGATGCTCTATATCTCTAGGTAAATATACAGAGAGCGTTCATCAATGGGTCACATGATTGCATTTTATAGCCTGTTCTCATGATATTGGAGAACACGGTGGGCTACTTTTCTTCTGGCATAAGAAGACATTTGTAGAAGTTCTTCGTGTCCAGTGTCAGCCACTGGTGGTTCCTCACTTTCTCTTCAATGGGGCAGTGGTGTTTCGAGTCTTTTAGAAGCTCCTGCGAACGATTTGTTGTTTTTTTTGTTTCGACTGGTTTTTAAAGATGGCGTGTGATACACACATACACACACACACTAAGAGAGAGAGAAAGATCAATGTCACTTTAGAGAAGTTCTTTGATTGAGGTCAGAAGAATCCATCAGATGCTTCCTGGTGTTGTAGAGTCAGGCTGTGTTTACAGAACCTGATTGACCAGTGCAAAGGCCAGTGTCAGTGTGGCGGCAGAAACACTGATTGAAGTCACAGATGAGTGTCTGGCTCTGTTGTTGTCAGCCTGGTGAGAGCCCACCGAGTCAATGGATCCCTCCATATTGGGGTTCAGCACATTCTGAGGAAATATTACAAGCTTTTATTAGTGCAAGTATTCAGATAACGGGTAATTTCCCTCATTCCTAGTTACTCACTACTCACGAACGTTTGTGGTATTTCTTGAAAAGTTGATTTGATAACTTAATTTATTAAATGACAATAACTGTTGTTGACTTAAAGAGATAGTTTACACAAAAATGTTGATCCAAACCAGACCTTCGTTCATCTTTGAAACACAAATTGAAATATTTTTGATGAAATCTGAGAGCTTTCTGACCCTGTAAAGAAGGCAACGCAACTGACACTTTCAAGACCCAGAAAGGTAGTAAAGACATTGTTAAAATAGTCCATGTGTCCTTAATTTTATAAAGCGACGAGAATACTTTTTGTGCACAAAGAAAACAAAAATACCAACTTTATTCAACAGTTTCGACACATTCACATCTGTACCACGGTGCTGCTGACACAGGAGAACCTGGAAGTTGCACGCTGTACATAAGAGTCTTCATAAACATGTCTGAAGATTTGACAGAGAGGATGACTTGCAATTTTTGCCTTACTTATTTGAACCAGAATATACAGACGATGAACTAAGAAAGATCATAATGCTGGCACCACACACATTCGTCGTGGTACTCTCATGAATGCATGTCGAAGACTGACGCGGAAGAAAAAAAATTGTTGAATAAAGTCGTTGTTTTTGTTTTCTTTGGGCACACAAAGTATTCTTGTAGCTTCATACCATAACGGTTGAACCACTGATGTCACATGGACTGTCTTAACAATGTCCTTACTACCTTTCTGGGTCTTAAACATGTCAGTTGAGTTCCTGTGCAGGGTCAGAAAGCTCTAGGATTTTATCAAAAATAGCTTAGTTTGTGTTCTGAAGATGAGTATTTGGGTGAACTATCCCTTTAATGTTTCCACTTTTGTTTTTCCTGAATGAAATCAGTTCCTGGAGCACGATGTCATTAAAGTTAGACTAAATTATGAAAATTGATATTGAGGACACTGAAAACACCTATGAATTAACTGGCAATCAAATTTCCAAGAAAATTTGAATTGGAGAAAGAAAGAAAAAAAAGTGGAATATATATGAAAAGGTACCAGTTTCTCATGTTAGAAATTATTACAGCAGTGATCAAAATATACACATAGTCACCTTATTGTGATAAACTAATAATTTCAGTCTTAAAAAACGTTAATAATCTTTAATAGTTTGACCAAAATACATATCCAGCTAAAAAAGTTTAGCTTAAGTTATGAAAACCTTATTTTTTGAATGTTCTCAGAACACTTTTAAAAATCTTTTTGTTTTAGGTTTTGGAAACTTTAAGGGAACAATAATTCTCCATACATTGCTTTACATTTTTTTTTACAATTACAATTTTTCAAAAAAAAACAAAAAAACAGAAATGTTCCATGAACTACGTAAGGGCTAATGTTAATGCTTATCCTTAATGTTAATGCTTTATATTGCCACAAAAGTAAATAATTAGACACAAAACATTTCTGAGTTGTTTAAATGCAAAGAAAGCCGTGAAGAAAGCCATTGCTAGCAAGTGGCAAGTTCAAACTAGACTGACATTTAAGGGATATGGTGCAGTCATACCACTTATTACACATTTCACCACTTAAATAATTATGCCAATAAAAGATATTCATTTAGGATGAAAATGTTTCAAAATCTGTTTGTTAGTTATTTTATAATCCATTACAGTGTACAAAACAGCCGTCATAAATTGGCAGCAGCTGCGTTTGTATGAAACAAGTGAGTGAGTTCACAATACCAGGATGACGTAATTAAAAAAATTGTACTCATAATATTGAATTGAGTTTTAATATTTTATTAGCCAACCAAACGCAAAGCTTCCACAGAGAAAAAATGTTCCCAGCTAGTGAACAGCGCAGACTGTAGGTTTTGCCAGTTGTTATCGGGGAATAACATACCTGTTGTGGTGACTGACCAATCAGAATCAAGTATTCCACAGAGCAGTGAAATAAGTGTAAATAATGTGTTTGAGAACGGTAATATAGACTAGATAACAGTTATGGCTGTCGTTTGTGTAGTGTGGACGGAGATTGTTTCTGAAACGCAGTGAAAATACCAGTGTAGACGAGGAACATTTTCATTGTAAAACGCTGTTTAACGAAAAGCATTGGTGTAAAAAGGGCCTAAGACTACATAACTGCACAAAGATTAAAAAAATGATGTTATTGCAGGAACATTTGTTCATAACTTTAAAAGAACCTCGCCAGAAGCTCTCAGAAGTGAGAGAGAGAGAGAATGCTTCTTGTTAGCTGGGTAGAAAAAATATGACGTTTTAAGGTAGTCAACGCTTTCATAATTATATTATATATGATATATTGTGCAGGTGAAATATATCTTACCTCATCAGCACATTCAAAACTGTTAGAACACTTCTGCTCACTATCCTGTGAAAATAGAAATAATTCATATTCTTAGGATCACGTGACCATAACCTGCATACTGTACTGTTCTACATCTGTACTTAATTTCAGTCCTGGGTTTTAAAAAAGAAAAGCCCAATACATTAAGCTGTAGTGGAACTGTGTAATATGGATGTCAAAGTTGAAATGTGTAATTTTTTTTAATGTTACTTAGCTTAAAGGGATAGTTCACTTTCTGGTGTGTGAGCGCGTTCTGGCTTATTGATGCGCCGGCACTACTCCCGGAAAGCGCCGGACGTGATCCATTGCGCGAGCACAAGTAATTCTTTTCTTTTTTAAACATCCCTAAACATACATTTTTTAACCATTTCTTGTTTAAACATCCCGGATAAGCACAAACGAGTACCATTTCTGTTAGCCGTCTTACCTACAATCTCTGTTCTGTGTAAACAATGAGTGACGTTCACGCGCGAGAGATCACTTCCGGAGCGCCGGACGTGGACGTGGTTATTTACAAAAGGTAAAAAACGACATAAATACTGTTCGTTTTCTCACACAAACTCGCTCGTTTCGTATCTTAGGTCATTAATGTGTACTTACGGTGGGGAATTGTTTAATTTGGACTGTTTAATTTGAATCTGTGCGTTTTCTTTTGTGAGGTGACCATAGTCATGCATTATATGACTGACAGACAAGAACGGTTGGACCTAAAAATATCAAAATTGAAACTACTGCGGAAACAAAGACACCTACATCTTGGATGCCCTTGGGGTAAGCTAAAACATATCAAAATTTAATTTCAAAGTGAACTATCCCTTTAATACTAATATGAAGAGACTTTAAGTGGGTGATTTGTAGGTTAGTTCCCGTAAAAAGCGTAAACACTGTGGCACTTTCAAAACACAACTGTGTTTGTTTGAGCATCTCAACAAGCTAGACAAAACAACGTCTCAACCAATGGCATTCAGGGTGGTGCTGTCTGTTTGGCTGACCAATGCACATATTAGAAACCTAACCTTTAAATACTCAGTAAATGACAGAAATCAGTCAGAAATTATGTGGCCAGTCACTTCATAAATGTGCAAAACGCCACTTATGTCAAATGTGCTTTGAACAAGTGGGTTTTTCTCATGCCGTGAAAGAGAATAAATGCGTTAGATATTCTAAGGTATGACACATAGTCATGCAAACACTTAACAAGTTCTCAACTGGGTTTAGTTTGTTAGCTACAAAGCAATAATAAATGTAACACCTTGTCTTTGCAAGAAAAAAAAACCCCCAAAAAACAACTGCAGCCTCTTTGATGTAAAACTATAATTAAGAAGCTTTATGAAATATCGCACAATGGTGTGCTTGATTGATTCCTTGAATTGCTTTACCCACAAGGAACATGCAAAGTTTTTTAGAGCTAAAAAAAAAAGAAAGAAAGAAAGCATTGAATCACAGAAATTCTTTAAACCATAAAACACTGACTTCAGAGGACTAACAAGCTGCTTGAAACGAAAGCAAACAAACAGAACGCTATGGAACTTCACAGGCATGGTGACATTAATAAGCATTATTAATAACTGATAGTTTCAGTGCCCTATTTAACAGTGCACTCAAATCCCAGGCTGCATCAGGAAATGGATTCTTCTCAGAAAACATGAGTTTCCTTTTGTACTCATCTGTACACATTCCATGGCAAATTCGCTAAACAGTTGCAGCCATTTTACGCCCACAATATTTCAACGCAAAAACCTGCATCATATTCACCCACCGCCTGTAATCCAGTTTAACCAAGCGCTCTCTACTCGTGTAGCAACATTAGCAACAAAATGCCATTAAACTCTGTGATGGCATGTGCTGTTGGTGTTGTCTGTGCATCTTGAGCAGTTCCAGTAATCTGTCAGCTAATTTATCCATCTGTTTGGATAGAAGGCAGCTCTTTTGTTTCAGCATCTGCCTAATTTTATGACATTTTCCACATTGTAGATAATCATGCTTTTCAAACGTTTTTCTTTTCTTGGACAATTGGTTTTATTCACACATGACCTTTACACAAAAAAATGGAGTTAAATTTATGGAAAACCATTTTGTGAAAGCACCTATTGTTATTCTGTTCAGCACAAACATGTTTTTTGTTTTTTTATGCAACTATACCAATTTTGTTCTTCAAAATAAAATGTTGCCTTGGGTGGAATAGCATTTGAATGGAGATTCAGCCAGCACAATTAGCAAGTAAAACAATCTTGAAATGAACTAAATCTGATGTCTTACAATATCTACTCTAAATTGTCCAAATTAGACATATTTGTTGCTACAATTGTAAAAAAAAAAAAAAAAAAGAAAAAGGTGCAGAAATAGCACCTTTAGGGGTATAACAGCTTGTCACTGGGACAATACCTTCAAAGAAACACTTTTATACCTTCTTTACCGCTAAAGGGTTATTAATTTAGTTGTCTTGAAAAAAGCTAATTTATTGATCTGCTATTTAAGCTGCTTCTTCTTCTGAGCCAAAATTGTGTCAGTATCTCCTCCTACAGCTTTAAAGCTACATCCACCAAACTCAGGTCAGACCTTCAGACTGTACTTAAGTTAGTTGCTATATCTTTTCTAACTTTTAAAACAAGACTATCAAAACTACCCCAAATCCCATAGACTTTCATTGTACAGTGAAACTTATGGTGTATTACCGTTGCACAGCTTAACAACTCCCTAATAAAACCCTCCCAGGCTGGTTTTAAGGTGGTTTGGCCACTTTTTGGCTGGTCTTAGCTGGTTAAGCTGTGAGACCTGCTTAAAGACCAAGCAGCTTAAACCAGTTAACCAGTTTTAACCAGTGAAGGCTAGACACATTTTTTGTTAAATCAGCTGGATTTTTGTAGCTGTTTCTAACTGTTGTTTGGCCACATCACCTGGTTTTAGCTGGTTTTTAACTTGTTTAGTGTTAAATCGGCTTGTTATTCTAATTAAGATAAAAATATCTTAGCAACATGCTAATTAAGCTAAAACTTGCTAGCAACATGATGATCATATTAAAACATGCTGACAACATGCTAATTAAGCTAAAACATGCTACACGCACAGCGATGCTATAGAAGAACCATTTTTGGTTCCACAAAGAAGCATTCAGTCAAAGGTTCTTTAAAGAACCATCTCTTACCTTTTTATAATCTGAAGAACCTTCTTTCACCACAAAGAACCTTTTTCATCAGATGTTAAAGGTTCTTTATGGACCCATTTAGACAGAAAAGGTTCTTCTATGGCATCGTGAAGCACCTTTATTTTAAGAGTGTATATGATATCATATCATAATAATCATGTTAAGTCACTTGTCAAATTTGAGATTTTGGGCTTTTTGGTTTTTCATAAAGTGTGTTTTCAGACTAGTGGAAGGAAAACGTCCAACAGACACTGTTAAGTGTTTCTTTTATAGCACTTTATCTATTTGTGTCAATAGATTTCAATTACAATACATATATTTAAAGGCCGTTTTCTCAAAATGAGTAAATCCTAAAGGTTTTTACAGAGAGTTTTGTTCATATGTAATTTGATTGATTATATACAACATTTTACAATATTTGACATATACAACATCTGTTCTAAGTATTTTCTGAATTATGGAGTGACAAAATGACATACCCAAAATTCCCTCTGTAAAAACATTTGACTCAAGAATTTTGAAACTGACTTCATCCAGTGTTTAGATTTTTGTACTAGAAATGTATGCAATATTCATATGCATATTTCAATAAACACTGCCTCATTTGCATATTTAAACCTAACATTTTAGAAAACTTGTAATACAAAATATTTTGCAATTTCCAGTGTAATTAATCAATTAGGTAAGTAAGGTGATAACTATTAGTTTTTTTTTTTTTTACCCTATTCATCTGCAGTGTCTCGCCTTAAAAACATGTCAGCATGCTAACAACATTCTACTCATGCTACAGACATGCTAACAACATAATAATCATGTTGGAAACATAGCAACAAGCTAATCATGTTAGAAACATGCTAGTAATGTGCTAAACCATGCTTGCAACATGCTAAATCATGTTAGGAATGTTAAATCAGGCTACACGTGGTATTCATGATAGCAACATGCTAAATCATGCTAACAACATGTTAACAATGTTAACAAGATCAAGCAAGGTTAAACCAGCCAACCATCTTATGCTGGTTTTATGTTTTATTTTGTTTTACATGCTAGCAGCATGCTAACAACATGTTAGTCATGCTAATCTTGATGAAAACATTAGCAATATGCTAAATCATGCTCGCAATATGTTAAATCATGTTAGCAATGAATTAAATCATGCATTTCTGATAGAATGTATTGCCTTCAAAACATTTAAACTTTAAAACTACTTAAACCCTGCTGAACAACAACAAAAAAAAAAAAAAAACTAAAACCAGCCTAAGCTGGTTGGCTGATTTTAAATGATCATCCAGCTTGTTCTTACCCAGATAGTACACGTACGTCTGCAAGATGTCTGTTAAAGATCTCTTGTTCTGGCAAGCATCTGCTGTGTACAAACGTCTGACAGACGTCTATCACGTCATGATCAGTCACATACATTCTAAATCATGAACATCTTAAAGACATCTAATATATGTCTATTTGACATCTGATAGGAAACGTCCAAAAGATGTATTGCAAATGATCAAACACTCTAAAAAAAATATGTCTAGCAGATGTAAATGTAGACGCCAAATAGATGTATCTATGAGTGCTATCAGGGTAGCTGGTCATATCTGGTCGGCAGGCTGGTTTTAGAGGGGTTTGGGCCACTTAGCTGGTCAGGCTGGGTAACCAGCTGGAACAACCAGCTAAAACCAGCTTGACCAACCTAGCCAGGCTGGAAGAAAAAAAAACAGCTACTCCAGCTAAGACCAGCCAACCAGCATTTTTTTTTTTGCAGTGCAAGCTTTTAATCCTTTTAAACCAAACGTGTCGGCGCCGACACATTAAACCAAGCTGTATTCATGTGACCATAACTCTTCAATCGTTTGCACTATCAACATAATTCAAACTGCTCCTGACAACAAACAGTCTGTGCTTTTTGGCAATATATGGCTTATTACGGTAATTTCTTGCGCTTTGTCACCAAATGCCGGCAGATTTCCGGGAGAGCGGGAAGGATGAAGTTGGGAGAGATGGGGAGCGTGGAGATTTAGATCACATAAAATAATAATTTGGGATGATTTTTGATGAGACTTGGGAGCAGGCTGAGTTAGACTTTATCACACGTGGTGTGTGCATCGGCATAATGCGTGTAAATGTATGGGTGTGTGCATGTGTTCGCACGTGTAAATGTGTGCGTGTATAAACAAAAAAGCCCCCTGAATGAAAATTGTGCAACCCAGTGTCAAAAAAATACTTGTATATGTAATATAGTTGAATTTTAAAGTAAGAAGTGTTGAATTATTTCGATCATGATTTTTGTCTTTTTTTTTTTTCAAAATACAAATCAGAAAATAAATATATATTTTTTTTTTGTCTATTTAAATTTTGTTTACAAATTCACCAGGAAACATTAATGGTCAATAACTGTACTTTTTTGAAAGTCATTAGATTTCTGAAAAAAAATAAATAAATGACACCTTTCACTTGAAAATAGCACATTCTATTAAAATTTTACAGTCAAATAAACAAAATATGTGAAAATTACCTATTTTACCCTTAGGTCTTAAAGGGTTAACATGTTTTCAACCTTTTTGGGCTGCCTTTTTCAAGCTAAGTTTGAACTTTACTCATCTAGTTAGGTATTAATATGCAATCTTTAGGGGTCAAGAAGGTACAAATGACAATGACAAAGCAAATCATGACATACTTTATGTATCAGGTGAAAATCTGACCATTATGTTTTTCCTTTTTTATGGAAAGCTGGAGTTTTTTTTCTTTTTTCAATCAGAGACATCTTTGAGTACAGCTGGTTATTCAATCAACAAATTCCATGCTCTTAAATTCTTTACCGTGAGCACAAGTTCAATACACTCAACTTGTAAACGCACCAAGTAATCGAGTAGATACGAGCAGCCATGTCAGACAACCACTTTTCACAGATTGACTGTTGCCTCCTACGACAATTGCCGGAGACATAAATTAAAATAGTTATTTCCCGCGCGACTATATGATATTTCTGTCTGTGGAGTTTTCATAATTTGTTTCAGCATGGATGAGAGAGTACAGTCATTTTCTTCAGTACCCAAGGGCTTATAACTGAATCCTCAGGACTTAGGACAGAACTGCGAGGCACGATAGGATGGAAGTGGTCACACTAAGTCATATCTCTATAATGCAGCCCCTTTCAAACTTGGATTAGCTGACAAATTAGTGTTTGTGATGACATCACTCATTTACATAGGATTACATAGCTTCCTGCGTGCAAAACAAATCATACCAAGCGACAATCATCATACACTATCTAGAAACAGGATTTTCATGGGCCGGATTCAAACCTTAATCTTCCATCTGAGCCCCAAGGCTCAATATTTCATGATTTTCAGTGTACAGACCTCGTTGGTGTGGACAGCCATGCTGCAGGTCCGCTCTAAATGGCCTCTGCATGAGCTGACAAATGCTCTCAGTTTATGAATTATTCACCTGCATACTGAATTATACAAAAGTGTTTTACCTTCCACTAGACACTCTGCATATTTTCAGGTAAAACATGATTTTTTTTTTTTTTTCCAAAGAGGGATTCAGCTTCCCTCAGTTATTTTAATGATTGTAATAGCTGGTGTCCTCAAGGTTTGGCCTAGATTTAAGGTGGGGTTAATGGAATTTGTGTGTTTTGCTTTTGTACATGCACAAAGCAGCGATACACATTTTAGCGCTGGTCTTGACATTCAGGGCAATTTTGATGTTAGAATGGCATGTACAGGACTATCCACACTGAATGTAGGCTTACAGAAATACTATCACTATTGCCCATTACACTGACAATAATTGGATAATATATAATATAATAATATTGAATAATGAATGTGTTTTATGACTTTCCAATTTAATAGGTGGAATCTATGTGTCATTAGCACAAGGGTTGCCAGATCAGACGATCAAAATTAGCCCAATTGAAACTATAGGGGAAAAATCTGAATAACTGAGTCATTGGAGCCCTAAATTAATCTAATTCATTCTTACACTGTAAAAAAAAAAATGTTATAGTTGTAAATAGATTATTATTGGACTATTATTGGACAAATATTTTCAGTCTACTAAACTGTGCATTTAATTAAATTGTTACTTGCCATTTCTTTGTAATTATTTGTAAAATTTACAATACATTTTTGAGTGTAAAAACCTTGGTGTAGAAACAATTTTCAATGTAGCCCAAAAACATCTACTGAGCAAATTCCTTTGCTGTGGGTGTAACTATTTGAAAATGAAATATTAATTTTATGTAAAATCTTATTCTGATCCTGATCTTCTCCTTCCTGGTCCTTATCATTCAGTACATATCTGTAAACCGGCTCCTACTATCTGTCCTACTACCAGAGTTTTATGATTGGTAGAATATAAATTGACTAAAGTAAAATATCCAATACAAGCATTTCAGTGAAATATAATTAACACAATATGACAAACTTTTAACTTGAGGGGGGGAAAAAAACCCACAACAACAGTTTCAAAGTAAAAAACCCTCTGATTGCTATTGGCTAGTTAATCAAAAAGCCCCGCCCCAAACTCACACTATTGGTTGAGCCGTTGCTGTGTCAGGCTGGTTGTGATTCTCAAACAAACAATGTTTTAAAAACATCTCAGCATGTCAGCATTTACACTTTACTGGTGAAATCAGCCTCCAAATAGCTTACTTACAATTGTCTCTGCATACTACACTCTTAAAAAAAGCACAAAGCTGTCATTGGGGTGGTGGGCTAAGGTTTAAAAGCTAAAAGCACATCTTTGTACTTTATTTACCTCTACATTTTACATATTAGTACCTTTTGAAAGGTTACCACCTCACAGTATCTTTTTTTCTAAGACTGTAGACTGAACTGGAATAGGGAAAAGTATTTCTCTCTCTCTCTCTCTCTCTCTATATATATATATATATATATATATATAACAGCACACTTCATCTTTAAATTCCTTCATTTTTTTAGCTTTGGATTCACTGGGTAAATATCTAACGCAATGCAATGAAATGAAATTTTTGGACCTACCTGAAGATTGGCACATGTGGAGAAAACACATGCACTGTCTATTTGCTTGACGTCATTTGAGTTGATGACATGTTTGGTGATGATAGCTGGTTGCAGATTGGTCCGCACTGATGGGACCGCCGACTGAGACTCCGTGATGGGAACTAGACCCGCATCCGTGCCATAACCGAACGCCTGAATAGCATTTCCTACACACCGAAACACACACATACACATATGCAAATAAAAATACATGCATGAAAAAGCCATGAAAATTTCATGCGGGGAAAAAAAACCATACCCTCAGCAAATAAGATCACATGCCCGTAAGACATAGAGTTTCTCATTAATGTGCTATTTGGGTTAAGCCCATAAGGATGGCTGTTCAGGCCGTGAGGTTACATGAGGTTTCATCTCTACTCACTCAAGCAAGTGTTCTCTCGAAAGTCTCGGAGGAAGGCCTCACACTCCGCTTCGTGATTTCCACTGCCTCGACAGCCACACCAAGGGGAAATAGTGATGTTAGTGTGGCTCGCATCCACATAGTTTGGAGTCACATCTGATCCTGTAAGGCCAAGGGTAGAGATTCTCATAAATATTCATTAGGTAGGAACATGTTGGTGTATAGATCTCGCTGTCTGGAGTATAATGTGCTGTTTGGCTGAGTATAATGGCCAGCGGTTGTTGGTCTGCTCTCTTCTAGAGATCGGTTTGTTCACAGCACAACCGTGGATTTTTAACCCTCCAGGATGTATTTCAGGTAAAAGGCTAAAAGGATGCAATTTAAAAATGTCTCTGATGGTTTGCAGGCCTAATTTGCACAGCAGAAGTAGTAATTATTTTTGACTTTTTTTATGAAAATTGTCAACAATACAAAAAAAAAAGTCAAAATAATACATTTGTGCCTTAGGACAAATAATATATTTGTGTATCCAAACAAACTTTATTGCATTTTGGTGCAAATGTATCTGTTACTTTGTAAAATAGCTAGTTCTAATACATTGCACTCATGGAAAATTTCAATATTAATTTAATAAAAAAGTCTGTTACTATGTAAGGTCAAGACAAGGTCGAATATGATTTATTAAAACTGGTAAATATATATATGTGTGTACTGTGTATATGTATATATTTATGAAATGTATATACTATTTTTTGTGGGTGTATATATAATTCATACATAAATATGAATATATATGTAAATATATACACACACACACACAAACAAACTAGCAGACTTTTTTTTGAGTATACTGTAAATATAATCTTATTTCGGATACGATTAATCATGATTAATCGATTTGACAGCACTAATCCTTCTACATTTAAATTCAGCATTTTATGGCATAGTATTTTCATTCTTTCTAAAAACTGGTCAGAAATCATATCATATAAAAAAATAATATATATATATATATATATATGTGTATGTATATATATTACTTACATGATTTCTGACCAGTTTTTAGAAAGAATATATTTTTTAACAGTTTTACATGTTGCCCTTAGTATAAATATAATTCATATTTCTATATCAAATAAAACTATATTATACATACATTTATATATAGTTGCATTTATATTTTAGGAAAAGTGACCCCAAGGGGATTGTTATATTTGAGATCCTGGGCTTCAAAACATTCGAACACCCCTTCTCCTGTTCTTTATAATCTTTCTTAAAAGTAAAACTCCTGATGCATCCCTAATTAAAACAGCTAAAGAAGGCAAATACATGTTTCCAACCGTCAGTCCATTAAAATGCAATTCCAAATTCTTATTATTGCCGTGCAGCAGATTTTTCCCATAATCACTCACCAATAAGTCCAACGTAGGACACCAGACAGCCGTGGTAGTTATCATTAGGACAGCTTGTTATTGAATGCGGTGTCGTCTGGCAATTCATGTGGAAGTCTGCCAGCCTGGATCTAATCCAAAAACAAAACAAATTATAGAATTTAAGAGGCCTGAAACATTTTTAGCACATTCGACTGAATGGGATTTAGATGCACGCTTGAACTAGTCTTTCTATATTTATAAAGCACGATTACGCTACATGACGCTGAAGAAAGGATGGATTTTCATATACTCAAATAACCGTCTGCACCTTCTCGGTGAGGTGCTCCAAGAGTCACACGCTTTTGGATCGAGCTATAAAGGAAGGTTTATTTTCAGAGTTATTTATCACCACAGCTGCATCCGCTATCATCAATGCTCTAATAACCAAGACCGAAACAATACGCAGGAGTGAATGTGCAATATGAAATGCATTCTGTCAGGCCTAACTAGTGTCTAGTGGGGTTCCAATTCAAGGCCATTTTCTGCTCGACTCCATGTGGTATTTCTCCAACTCAAGCAATCTGCCTCAAACAGCCTCTTCCTAGGGGGTTGCGTGCATTCAGAAACAGATTGCTCCTAGCACTAGACCTGAGGTGGGCAGGGGGTCACATTAGTACTTATTCTTGAGTATGAACTCTCTCCCCCAGCACTTTACACACACATAAACTCTGAATAATAGCCTTCCCTCAAATAACGCCAGCGAGATGGAGATCTCGGGCTCGCTGCCCTCCTGCGAGACCTTGATTAATAGTGAATCATCCTACACGGCAGTATGGACCCCTGACTCACTGACTCAGCTTCGGTGTGAATATTAACCGAACCGTTCTTGCGGTTGGGTCCACAGGTGTTGCCTACTGGGTGTTTACCTCCCAGAACAAAGAATGGTATCTGCATCGCTCTCATGGGCCCTGGCCGAAAAGGTCATCCTTTCTTCTATGCTTTATTGACATGGAAATGGATGTTCTTCTGATGCTTTTTGTGCTGGATTTTCACCCCAAGCTTTATCTCTAGATAACTGCCGTCGTGACTCATGGCAAAGGCAGCAAGGTGTGTGAAATCAGCAATCAAGGAGCGACGCATGCTGATGAGACTGCAATCCAAAGTGAACCGCTCTGAAAGGGCGAACTGAAGTGCTCCCGAATTATGGCACTAGCAGTTCAAAGATATTACTCAATTATTTAAATTCCCAACTACATCATAGCTTCATTTTTAACAGAGTATAAGACCTTGCTAACAGTGCAACTAGAGGACACTGCAGAGGGATGTCACATGGGGTCAGCTGTAACACCGTCAGTTTAACCAATAAGAAATAAGCTACACTATTATACATACATAATCACCAGATGACACACAAAGACTGCGGAAGTTTTACCACAATTTTGTGCCGTGGTACTGTTGAATGCATGGGACTGACATGGAAGACAAGAAACTGTTGTATAAAGTCACAAATATTATTCTCGTAGCTTTAAAAAATTAAGGTTGAACCACTGATGTCACATGGACTATTTTAACACTGTCCTTACTACCTTTACTACCTATTTGTTCTGGAACGTGTCAGTTGCGTTGCTGTCTATACAGGGTTATAAAGCTCTTGGGTTTCATCAAAAATACCTTAATTTGTGTTCCGAAGATGGACAAAGCTCTTACGGGTTTGGAACGACATAGGGGTCAATTTTCATTTTTGGGTAAACTATCCACTAGGCCACTGAAGAAAAGTTTAATGTGAATTCATCATGTCACCTCACTTAGTTCAAGTTCTATGCAAAGATCATGAATATTCTATCAGTCTACCATCATGATTCAATCCCATGAATTTAGACAGCCATGTCCTGAAGCACATTCGTGAAGCACGTAGACGTGGCAGTAAATACTCTTGAAAAAAGTGAATGTGCAGTTTTTACCTTAAGGAGCTTTTTCTACTGCATCCAACCCTTTAAAATATTCTCCTTATTGGAATCCAATGTATTTAGGTCTATTTATTAGAAAAAAAAAAAACTGTTAAATGTGAAGTGTGTAATTTCTTCACCACCAAGAAAAAAAGCCCTGATTGTTTTTAAACATGTTTATAAAACACTCCCCCACATGCCACTGGTCAACCAAACAGATAACCTTGCCCCCAAACTCACACTATTGGTTGAGCTGTTGCCGAGTCAAACTAAAGAAAATGAAAGCACCACAGAAACAACTTGTGAACCAACCAACAAATGCCTTTTTTTCCTGCAAATTAGGCTGGGATTAGAAAGCATATTTTAACATTCAAAATGACAAAGCATTTAAAGTGTTTGATACATTCTCAAATTATCCACTTGACAATGGTTGCAAGCTGAACTCATAACACTTCAAATATCATAGAAAATAACAAATAATGTTCTCAAAAATGTGTTAATTAAATGACAGAGCTGAGTTTGGTCTGAGGAACGTTCCCACTGATTTATCATATGATGAGGTTTGAGTTTTTTTTTTTTTGGCAAAGCAGCAAAGGTGCACATGGACTGTCTTGTTTTTCTATTAAACCAGGAACATAATAACGGCGCTTGCCTAAATTAACGAATCCCTCAGTGGTGCTGATGATTTACATTGTTAATTACATTCTGGCTGGCTCAAGGAAGCAGAAGGGTGGGAGATGTGTAAATGAATGCCCCTGGTAACAGGTTTGCAGGGCTGGAGTGTTAAACCGTCATCATCAGCATTAACGTTACCCGGTCCCCCCAGGAGACATCATGAGCCCGCTATGTCATTCAGGGACATCTCTAAACGGATGTCACCCTCACTCTGCCAAACATCATGTGCATAGAGTTAGTCAGACCTGTGGCGACTTGCAGATGATGAACAAGGGTTACAGGAAAATGATTACAGAATTTTTATTTTACTTTGAAAGTAGCTGCTCTAAGCTGGTCAAACTAATTTAATCAGCAATCCTGTAAACAGTCTGAATCAATTAAATAAACACATTTGTGGCTTTACATTTGGTCCAGTTTAATCATAGTTGTGCTAAATCTAACAATAGTTTAGATACTCATGAATTGCCACAGATATAGTCTTATGCAGTGCAGCAACTAAATAAATGCAGAAACACTACTAACTTGCCTACATTTTTCCATAGCCCTAAAGGAGATTATGTACCCAATAAACACTGATCTGATTGTAAAACTAAACTGTTATTTGGAACATGGTAGCTGGTATCTAGCTGGTCATTAGCTAGAGTAATCTAGCCATTAGCCCAAGAACATGTTTCAAAACTAGCTTGACCATCTTCAGCTGATATAGCCATCTGGTTTTGCTGATGGTCTTAGACAGTATAGCAGGTTAATGGGAGAAAAAAATAAGATTAAAATTAAGTATTAAGAAAAAAAAAAAAAAGATGGGCTGAATTAAAAGGATAGTTAACCAAAAAAAGAAAATTACTCCATGATTTACTCACCCTCAAGCCATACTAGGTGTATATGACTTAGTTCTTTCAAACGAATACAGTCAGAGTTATATTAAAAAATGCCCTGGTTTTCAAGCTTAATAATGGCACTGAATGGCTGTTGAGATTTTCAAGCAAAATAAAGTGCATCCATTATAAAAAGTGCTCCACACAGCTCTGGAGGCTTAAAGGGTTAGTTCACCCAAAAATGAAAGTTAGCCCATTATTTACCTACCTTCCAGGCATCCTAGGTGTATACGACTTCCTTCTTTCAGACAAATTCAATCTGAGTTATTAAAAATTATCCTGCCATTTCCAAGCTTTTAGAATTGCATGGGAGGGTGTTTCTCTTCATTAGTCCAAAACAAGTCCAAAAAAGTGCATCCATCCATAATAAAAAAAGAGTATGACAGTTAGCATAAGCTAGAGATTGTTTTATAAAGTTTTACATATAGATATGTTTCCTGCACAAACGCATCGATTCATTTCAGAAGGCCTTTATTAACCCCCCAGAGCCTTGTGGAGCCCTTTTTATGATAGATGAATGCACTTTTTTTGCTTCAAAATCTTAACAGCCATTCACTGCCATTATAAAGCTTGGAAGAGCCAGGACCTTTTTTTTAATGTAACTCGATTGTTTTTATCTGAAAGAAGAAAGTCATATACACCTAGAATGGCTTGAGGGTGATTAAACCATGCAGTAATTTTCATTTTTGTGTAAGCTATTCTTGCTTCGCCCAGTGGTTTTGATGTTATATAGTGACACCTAGTGGCCTGGATGATGCAGTTTGTTTCCTAACTGCTGCTGCCTCACTGCAAAACAGTTTGATTTGTTATTCATTTAGTCTCAAATGCCTGGTCAAGTCGAGTCAAGCTTATTTGTATAGCGCTTTTCACAAAACATATTGTTTCAAAGCAGCTTTACAGCAAATTAAAGTTTGTACAATAAAGTTTGTTAAAGTTTGTACAATAAATTACATACATGCTGATCAATTCCCTCATTCCTCAATCCCTCATTATGTTGAATCTGAAGTATTTGTCGTATAATGTGTTTGTTGTTTTTGTTATTCTTTGTAGCTAGTAGCTTCTCCAACCTGAGCTCATGGCGAAAACGCACCAGTGGGAACATTTTCGCAAGACGCAAAATACGTACCACCATGTACGTTTTGTGACATATTTGATGTGAAATGTCAACTGAGTGACGCTAAAAGAGTGTTCAGGTTCTTTTCCTGAAAGTTCGCTTTGGCAAGCCTTTTTCAAACTCACAAAACAAACTCCATTTTGGATGTATTTTGTTTGAAATTACATCACATCAAATCGTTCTTTGGTTTCGTTTGAAGTATATCGGGGCCTTAAAAGAGTGTTCGTTTTGTTTCCTGGAACAGATGAACGTACATATGGTATGTTTTATGTGAAGTTGGTTTTGTTGGTGACAAGTCAGTTCTGACTTGAGATGTTCATTGAGTGGTGCTATAACTTCAATACTCTGTGATGTTTTAAAATAACATACTATCTGCATTACACCTAAACCTACACGATAGTATAAACAAAAGCAAATGTTTGATGTAAAAACGCAATCACAAGCATGCCGTTTTAGCTTGTTTTCCTCTTTCAGCTCTGTCATTGTGAGTCAAGTTTTTCACGGGATTCTTATCCAAGAATTCCACATCCTAAGTCCAATTCCGTGCCAGCTGTGCTACCGAGCAAGCTTGTAAAATACAAAAAGTTAAACATATGGAGCTGTAATCATAAATATGTTAAAAATGATTGCTGTTTTACCGCTCCTAGTGTTAATTTCTGTTGGAAACTGAAGTGATATGTGCTTATTGGTACGTATTTCAAGTCTTGTGAAAAAGTTCCCACAGGTATGTTTTCATCATGAGATCAGGTAACAATTGTTGTTATTGTTAGTAACTTGCAATACTATTTGTGTGCTGTAAGCATGGCAGAGCTCACTGGAGAAGATCCGCTTTATGTAGAAAACTAAAATGTGTACTGAGTGTAAGAATAAATCCTTTAATTGATATTCCCTGTTAATGTTAATTTCTTTAAGCGAAACCTTCTTTAACTTTCAAAAAAAGTATGACGTGTACATCAAGATGACAAATATGTTTCACTCTTCAGCAGCGAATCATGGCAGCCCACTCATTTCCTAATTGGAGTGTTTATCACTGATGATTTAGGAACAGATGGTTGGGGTGCTCGTCCTCTTCATACTCTGGCCTCAGCCCAGCATGGATATCCGCAAACAATAGACAGCACACACTCGGACAAGCAGAGTATCAAGGCCAGATATTTCAGGCAGGCAATGTTAAGGCCATGTCTCTTTCTGTTCATTTGAAAATGATCCTTCAGCTGTTTAGGAAAGATCCTCTCAACTTTAACATGTCCACAGAGTTTCTGAACATCTTCTGACTGTGCTGTGATATTAAGTCCATATTGGGCATATTTTCATTTGGGAATTTCTTAGTCTTTAGCCATTAAATAAAAGGGAAGCACTGTTTTTTAAACTCCATACTTGCACCTGTTTTTACTGTGATTTATTTCCTGCGACTGCATGTGTGTGCATATTTTTACGCTTGTGTGGTTAAATTAGCATCTTCTAAGAAGTCCGGGGGTCCAGCGGGATTCAGGACCATGAGCATGAAGTCTAAGCAACAAGACCATGAATCATTTACACAACTCCTAAAGGCACACTGAATCTAATATCCATGTCACCTGACTTAAATAAGAGTGTGCGACTGGCTTTTTCAGCATTCAAGCTTAAGCCAAAGCTTCATCTTATTTGAAATGCTTTTGGACAATTTCAGAAGCTTAGATTAATCTTATTTGTGTTCAGGTATGAGATAGAAAAGCATTAAAAAAATTATCGAAATGCACCATTAAATACTGAATATGTTAAAATAAAATAAAAACTGAGTAAATTAAAGCATCCAGGGGCTTTAAAGATGAGAGAGATACAGGCTCCAAAATGTTTTTAGGCTTTTTAGTATAAGTAAATGTCACATATAATCCTCAGATTAGTAATTGGCATGAGAACTGTCCTTTTATTTACTGTACTTGTCCCATTACAACATTGCAGTTGGCCGAGGGATAATGTGCCATAGGGATGGATCAGTCATTATCGCTAAAGCACTTCCTCAGCAGTTTTATTCAATTACATATCCAGCAGAATTAGAAGAAGAAGACATTAAATAATGTCTTTTTTGAAAAATAGTATTCTAATTTGAAAGCTTTTTTTTTTTTTAAAACTAACTATAGGACATTTGGTGTCTCTGAAAAGTCCAGGACGTCCTCTTTAAAATACAAGATTACAAACAAAATGCCCTTTACAGAGGACCAAATGAATGACATGGTCTCGGAAAGTTATTCAAGTCAGGCATAACAATACATGTGAGTGTGTCTGTTTACTGTATTCTCTGCCTGGCCACTGCACTGAGTCAGTTGTGTTGTTGGATGTCCTCCAGTCTCCTGCTATGGGAAAGGCAAGGTGATTTCTGGAGGCTATGACAGATAGAAAGGGCAGCCAAAGTCCTCAGGTTGGCCTGTTGGGGGCCCTCGCTTTTCTCTCAGTTCACACATCACACAGTGTTTGAGGACAAAGGGTCTGGAGCCCAGTGGCCATACATGTAATAAGTGCAGGAGTTAAGGATGCACCAGGCAAGCTTGTTGAATGCAGGATAGATAAAATGTCATGCCTGAATGCATTTTCGTCACCCTGTTGTTTTATTGTGGTTTGTTTTATATATGGGTCATTCCTACATTTTGATATGCCCATCAAACATGTCTTAAAATATAATTTTTTTAATAAATTAAAAAAAATATATATTTTTTAAAAGATTAAACAACTATATAACCCTGTAGAACCTGACATAATCCATATAGCCTAACATATTTTCTATTAAGCAGATTATTGAAGCTGCAATATGCAGTATATAGAAATTTTATAAATAAAACTTTAAACATAAATAGTGTTTTGTATTTTATCTGATAGAACAAGGATTTTATGGCTCATATAGTATGATAGAGTGAGAATATGGAGCTCATACTTGAAGCAGGGGGAAAAACATTTATATTGCCAGAAAGAATGAAATTCTGATGGCTTGTAATGATGAGATATTTTGAACACTATAACAGACTACTTAAATAAAGTGCATATAAATCTCAGTCGTCACTCTATTTCTACCAATAATGTCTTAGTAAGATCATATTTAAATGCTTCGTTTTATGACTAAAGCAAAGGCAAAACATATAACACAGAACAGAATATTGACAAAAAATAATCTCAGTATAACGATAAATAGACAATATTTTGCTGTGTGTGTTATTGTGCTTAAGGACTACTGTGCTGATTCCTAAAGTATTTGATATTCTTCATATTCTATGGTTAGTTCACAGTAGTAATAGAGATTATTCTTTTCCAATAAGTTTAAATTGATTTTTACCTTTTATAGGCATTTTTACCTTTACATCTTTTGAGTCAAATGTAATCAGTCAATTATAATAATAATTTATTCACAACAAAAAAATCCATATTTGCAGAAGTTGCATACAAAGTAGCATTTAGTTGTATTTACACATGTTAATGCAGAAGTGAAAAGATACTTTGAATGTGAAATTAAAACCGCCAGTAGGTGGCAGCAAGTTGCTGTTAATAAGTGATTGCGATTGAACTCTCTAGGTATGTTTTGTTTGTTTTTTTGCAATATACTCGATAATGTCAAATCGCACATTGTTAAAACAACAATTACGATATTATGGCAGATTATATATATTGCACACCCCTAAATACAAATCAAATACTTTGATACCCAACCCTAATCGTTTTTGTACACAGTTATGATTACAGCTCCAGATTTTTTACTTTGCAGATGTAACATGCTTGATCAGTAGCTCATCCGGCACGGAATTGGACTTAGAATGCGGAATCCTTGGGCACAAATCCCATGAAAAACAAGCTAAATCGGCATGCTTGTGATTGCGTTTTTACGCCACATTCGCTTTTGTTCATACTATCGCGTGGGTTTAAGTGTAGTGCTGATGGTACGTTATTTTAAAACGTCACAGAGCACAGAGTTAAAGTGCCACTCAATGGACATTTCATGTCACTGCGGTGACACGTACACAGCTGTTACATAAAACGTCCAATATAGACATTGGTCTAATCCGGGAAACAAAACAGAACACTCTTTTAAGGGAAATCGAAATCTTCAAGCGAAATCGAAGTACGATCTGATATGATGTCATTTCGAACAAAAAACGTTGAAACACAACGTGGAGAGCCGCTTTATAGTAGCAAATAAAGTTTCTGACGAAATGAGACACTGACACTTTTTCATGTTTAATACTGCTAATTGCGTTTAAGCAAAACATTGAATAAAGTGCCATGAAAATATACGAGACATGACTTCACAGGAATGCTAATTTGCAGAACTCATGCAAACATCCACATGTTGCTATGCTTTTAAAAAAAAAATGCTTGCCATTTTCTCCATTTTTGTTGTGTTTGTTACTGAGAGGAAAGCGCGCGCATATTTACACAGTCATTTGTACAAACATTGCTTTCATTCGAGTGGGCGGTATAGGTATGTTCACTTACAGTGTACTGCTGCTCACGTATTTTTAAACTTCACTTTACCCCTAAACGAAGAACGAAAAGGAACTTTGTTTTTAGTAAATCAGGGCCATTAGTGCCACCCAGTGGATAGTTCACATCGAATATGGCATGAAACGTACATGGCGATATGTATTTTGCATCTTGCAAAGTAGTTCCCAGAGGTACGTTTTCATCATGACACTAGGTTGTTCATTTTTGTACTACAGATTTTTGTCATGCAATATTTTGAAGAGAGACTTTCTCCCTTGCGTTCTTGAAGGAAACGGAAATGTATAAGCTGTTTCAGTCCAGTAAATGTTCATCATCTAGCAACAAATGTTTTTTTTTTGTTGTTTTTTTTTTTACCATTTTTTCATTTTTACAAGTTTTAACATTTTTACATTTACTTTAATACAGATCAGTAAAGATGGTCATATGTATTGCTAGGTAAAGTTACTTTTAAAAGTAATGCATTACAATATTGCATTACTCTAGGGCTGGGCGATATATATCGATCGATAAATTCATGCGCATCTCATCAGTAAAGCCTGTTTTTTGATTAGCGGTAAATCTCCATCACCTGTTTTCAAATGGAGCGCCAGTTAATACACAGAGCTGTAGATCACTGAAAAGTTACCCCAATGAATCACCCGCAAAACTGAACCCGATATTGCGTAGCTTGTCAGTGATCTATGGCTCTGTTTATTAACTGGCGCTCCATTTGAAAACAGGTGATGGAGATTTACCGCTAATCAAAGAACTGGCTTTACTGATGAGATGCGCATAATATCGATATATCGCCCAGCCCTACATTACTCCCTAAAAACGTAACTAAATACGTTACTTAGTTACTTTTTATGGAAAGTAATGCGTTCCATTATGTTTTCGTTACTTTTTAAATCTGGGCAGGGCTTGCTTGTTTGTTTTAAAAATAAAAAGTTAGATTTTTAGCAAATGTAAAAGCCCTTTCACACCAAAAAGTGAAATGAATGAGCCTCAGGCTGAAGGAAAAGTAAATTCACGTCTGTGCAGTAGAACTGTAAGAAAAGGAAATTCAACACTCTTCGGCAATGAGCGCAAATGTTAGTTAATCTAAAGTAAGCTTATCTTATTAGTATGGTTGAATTGGATCAACAAAGGTCCAGCAGCAAAGACATTGGTTAATAAAATGGGATTAAATAGATAAAGGCAACAAAAAGTAACTGCCGTTACTTTTTTGAAAAATTTAATGTGTAACTTTATTAGTTACTTGAAAAAAGTAATTTGATTATGTAACTCGCGTTACTTGTAATGCATTGACCCCAACTCTGGTCATATGTATCACAACTTAAAGGGAGACATTTTCAGAATGACACTAATTTACTTGCTAAAAAGTACTATCAACGAGATAAGTATGTATGCATCTCATATGATACAGCAGTCTTTATAAGGCTACATAATGTCAGCACATTTTTGTTTTATTTTGCAGTATTGTATATTGGGTAATTAAGATCACTATTTAATATTTTCTATCCTGTCAGCCTTTGGTAATATCCATTTAACTGGCAAAAGCCAGTTTCCCAATGACATCATCACTCAGGAAGTGACATCATTTTAATTGGGAATCAACAGTAAAACTGTGTTTTCCACCTCTTACTTTGATTTACTGAACATCCAGCTTGTAAAGTTGAGACAGATCAAACAACTCTGACTGCTGATGCCATTTAATGCCATTTCCAAGATGGCGGTAACCTAATGAAGGTGTCTATAGGTGAGTCATGGAGCCATTTTGTTTTGTATACATTTGTGTCTAATGATTACTGACTGAAATACTAGAATGCTTTTCGATTTGAAATGGAGGATTTTGATTCAAGTATTCCCAAATTCTACTTATGTTAGCATGCAGCAAGTGTTTAGCAGTGGGTTTGATCAATTTTGTGATGTTTTGTACAAAAATCAATGGATAATATCAAAATATGGTTATCAAAATTACATCAAAGATGATGTCCTCATCCTGCTCTTTTCATGACATTGTGTAAATAATCAAGTTGTAATTCATAAAGTTTCAGTGTAGGAAACTTGACTAAAGGATATTTTCCACAATCCTTTATAGAAATAGTCCACTATTAAAGGTAAAGAGTGTAATTTCTACACCACTAATGGCGCAGAATGCTATTGCAATCTATTCATTGGGTTTCAGGCTGTTTGTTCGTTTGGGGTTAGAAAAACATACTTCTTTTATTTCAGTTTTCACTACAGTGGCAAAAAAAAAAAATGACAAGCTTCACCTTTAACTCACAAGTACATTGATTTGTTTAAAAGTTAGTCGGCCTAAAAAGTACTGCATAAAATGAACAAAAACCATACAGTATTAAATAAAGAAATAAATTCCATAATTTAATTGACAAAAGCACTGTGACATTTCATTTAATACAATCTTTAGGTCTTGCAATTCAATTAAATAGTGTTTGTGACCCCTAGCTTCTTTAAGCATGAGTAAGAAGCTGGCTTTTAGAGTTGCTTTTCATTCAGTGCCTTTCAAAGACAGGTTTATGCTCAGGCAATCTCGTGCAGTCCCCGGTGACTGTTGATGAATGACACATGAACAGGGGAGAGTTGAGCACAGTCTCAAAAGTGAACGGTTCATTTGACACACAGCCCATCGATTTTTCTCCTAGTTCACAATACTGGGTTAATTACCATTCCCTACTCGATAAAACACCTATTTTGAATGTTGCTAATAGAGCGCAAGTGTTCACTGGTTGCGTGATCGATTACTGATTTTTGTTCTTCTGACATTAAGACATTAAGTGATAAGACAGGGTCAGGACATTGTATGCTTGGATACACTGTATACTGATCAAACCGTATAGTCGATGCAGTTCTGCTGTTGGCTGTCTGTCAGCGTTTGGGTCAATAATTAGCTTTTAATGGGTTGTGTGTCCTTGGATATATAGATTACATATCGGTTACGTCTGTAGTCAAGTGCTTTTTGACCACCTAGGGATTCAATCTCTACCATGTTTGTGAGCACATGGATCTCCTGCTGATTCAATGTTTGTAATGTGTGTCCAGTATATAGATCACCTACTGATTCAACTTCCTTTCTGTTTCTGCTGGTCCTTCTGAACATAATTTATAGTAGCCCTGCTATTTACAGTTGACCTACAACAGCTACTCTATAATAGTCAATAATACTAGTAAAAGACCATGTTTTTTTTTTTTTTTTTCAGTGAAATCATTTTATTTATTTATTCATTCCCCCCTAATATCCTAATACAGGAAAAAAAAAAAAATTAACATTAAAAACATTTAAAAATTCAAGTATTTCTTTCTTTCTTTCTTTCTTTCTTTCTTTTTGACACTTAATCATTTATATCAGGACAGTTGTGTCATCATGACATTTTTGACTTTGTGGCCTAAAAATAGCTAAATTAATTTTAATTCAGAAAAATGTACAAAAAAAAAAAATAGCTAAATTCAAGTTATTTTAATTTTTAATTTGACTTTTTCTTTTCTTAATTATAATATCAGGACAGTTATATTTTCTTGACAATAATTTACTTTATGGCCCAAAGATATCAAAATTGATTTTAATTAAGGAAAATAGTTTTATAGACTGACACTGTGGCTTAATAATTGACACTTAATAATTGATATTAGAACAGTTGCGTCATCGTGACATTTTAGATTTTTTGTACTAAAATATATTAAAATTAATTTACATTTAGGGGGAAAAAAAACAGAAACGAAGTATATTTAAGTCATTTAGTTATTTTTCTTTTGTTAATTATGATATCAGGACAGGAATATTATTATGCCGTATTTTACTTTATGGCCAAAAAATGTCTATAATGAATTTTAAAAGGAAAAAAAAACGTATGAGAGAAAAACCTTAAAAGCACAATGAAAACACAAGTCATTTAACAACAACAACAACAACAACAACAACAGCAACAACAACAACGACATTTGTGCCATCATGACATTTTTGATTTTGTGGACTAAAAATAAAAAAAAATAAAAATATAGGGGAAAAAAAAAAAAAAGGTATATTCAGGTCATTTCATTTTAATGATACTTTTTTCTTAATTATGATATCAGGGCAGTTGTATCACCCTGGCATTTTGACTTAATAGCCTAAAAATATTACAATTGATTGAAATTTAGAAATAAAAAACACCATAAAATAGGCATATTAACAATTACTTGAATAAACCATTTTTATGATGTTTTTTTCCCATTTCTGAATTAAAATTTATTTTGATTTTCATTTCTAAATTTCAATTAATTTTGACATTTTTAGGCCATTAAGTCAAAATGTCAGGATGATATCCTGATATCATAATTAAGAAACAACTTAATTACTTTTTTTAATTAACTTTTTTTTTTTTCTTAATTATGATGTCAGGAAAGTTGTATCATCCTTACATTTTGACTTTATGGCTTAAAAATGTCTAAATTCATTAAAATGTCGAAACGGAAAGAAGTGAAAAAAAAAACATCATAAAAGAGGTGTATTTAAGCCATTGTAGGTATAAATTGATTTTTAATTTTTGAATAAACTTATAGCGGCAAGTAAAGTGAGTTGTTAAATGTCACTGTCATTGTTAGACCCTCATATATTTAATATTTAATATTTCATATTTTGAACTGATTAAACATTATGCATGCTCTATTAAATATAGAGCATGCATACGTTTAATCAGTTCAAAATATTAAATATCAAAATATTTGTTAGTTGCAGCCCTACAAAAACAGCTGGTGCCGTGACCCGGCCAAAAATATTCTTACCTGCAGAGTGGATCTGAACGACAGGTCCTCCTTAGCTCAAGGCAGTTGGGTTTTGTCTTCTCCTCGTAAGAACAAGCAGGCATGATGGTTTGCCGGCGGCGTTCGGCACACGCTTTATCCCGACAGGAGCAGAAGAGCAATGGGTAGCTGAATTCCGTTTGTACGCGGTCGAAGAACTGTCGCAGGCCCCTGTGACAACGCTTCCGGTTGCAGGGTTCGTGCGCTTGCTGAATGGGAGCTGCAGGGCTGCAGGTAGCCATGAGCGCAGTACGCTGTTTCTTGCAGGTGTCATTGAGGTTGCAGGCCTTTGCTGCATCCAGGCATGGATTGCAGGGCTTGCCCGTGTCAGAACACAGATTCCCTTTCGCAGAAGCCGAGTCCATGGCTGTCGGGCACAGACAGAGGAGAGCAGTAAGGGTCAGCATGCTTGGTTAAACAGAGACAAGTCAGATTCAAGTGAAAAGATGTATTTAGATGTGTCTACTCGGGCGACACACTGTCAGGTTGCTTCAGCTTTTGAGCCTGCAAATGTCAATGCGCATGTATTCCTCTAATAAAGGTATTTTGCAAGACTCGTATATGAAAATAATCAAGACAAGCGCATTTCTCAAATATGACCCTGGCTGTGCGTGCGTCCTCCAAATTAGCCTCTTTTCACATCTCCGCTTGAAAACCATGACATATTATGACCTTTTCTGCCTTTTTGATAAGAGCTAACATGTGCTCTAATGGTGTTTTTCATTTCAACATGCATAGGCGGCTTCATGGTAGGCAGGCTTTTGTCCTTTGAAGCATGTTTAATTAGATTTTACCCAATGAGAACTGCTGGATAAGCCATTGTTAGAAGTCTTGGGTGGTTCACTGTGAAATGGCTCTTGCTTGTCATTTAGAAGATAGTCTCAGTCTTTTCGGAGTTGAAAATCTTACTGAGATGGCTTTGTCATTGTCATGCTTCAGGCTAAGACTGGTCACACCAGCATGATTTCGTGAATCATATTTAATTATCTACTTTTGGAAACACTCTAAGGGTTTTTGAGGCAGTATTTACCCAGTATTATTTAAGTCTTTATGTTAGTGCTTTTGGTTTTAGATATTTGTGAATGCTCTTTTACATTTGTCTATTTGTGGAGCTGGTTGCACCAGTAAAAAATACCAGGACCGAATGATGTTGATGAATTTTGGTTAACATTCTTTGAACTTGCATTGTTCTGTCTATTCTTTTTAGCAAATCAGTATTGTGTAACCAATGTAGTCCAGATCCTAAATGAATTCATATTTTGAACCTTTTCTTCTTAGTGACTCAAAAACCTGTAGCACAACCTGTGCAGTCTGATTCACGAGTTGGTGAAACTTTAAACATCTTTTTTGGTGATTCGAAAACATGCAGTCATTGTAGTCTTGTTCTTGACAGATGGCTCGTAGATCAGTGAGCTCAATCTTTTTAGTGAATCTTAGTGACTCAAAAAATTTTTTCTTCATTTTTAATAGTTCGTAAAACCTACTTTTTCGAACTCGTCCTAGATGGTTTGTCTGATTTTCACCAAAATTCGCTCAGATTATCTTCAGACCATATGGCAAAAAGTTATGAAATTCAAGTTGATTCGTTCAACCATTTTTTAAATAACACGTGAACAAATTCTACGTAAAACGCGCAAAAATGGATGTGAGGCTATATCTCTGCAATGGTTTGGCATATTGAGACCAAACTTGGTGTGTGTTATAACAAGCATGACCTGAGACTACCTGCAGTGTTTCGGCGCAGTGCCACCTAGTGGTCAGGAGATACGAAAAATGGCTGTTTCAGCTAATAACTTCTGAATGGTTTGGCCATCTTTAGATTTGGTGCATCATGCCGAGTCGAATGATACGACTTTTCCCATGTCAGCCATTTTGTGCGTCTGCCATTTTGAATTTTGTAGTAAAATGCTTTTTTGGTGAATTAAGAAAATGCAATTATTGTAGTCTTGTTCTTGTTCTCTTCAGACAGTGTGACCAGTGTGGTCTGATTTCTGAATGAATGACTCTTATGAACTGAATCTTTGTCAAAAACCTGCTGTGCAGCCTGTGTAGTCTGATTCATAAATAAATGTCACTGAGAATACATTTTTTTAAATAACAAAAATAAGGAAAATACAACTAAATGAATACAGCATTTCGTTAAATACAGTGAACCTTTTCTTCTTGGTTATTCAGAAACATGCAACAAAACCAGTGTAGTCTGATTCCCAACTGAATGACACTTTATAGTAGGACTAGGTTCTTTTTAGTGAATCAGAATATACAATATGACATTGTAGTCCAATTTCCAACTAAACAAATCTTATGAGCTTATTCATTTTAGTGAATCAACACAGCATGACAGTCCAATATCTAACTTAATGACTCTTATGACTCTTTTGAATCAGTAAAATATATAGTGTGACCAGAGTGGTCCGATTTCCAAATGAATGACTCTTATGAACTGAATCTTTTTATTAATATATATATATATATATATATATATATATATATATATATATATATATATGTATATATTTAATTCAAGCCATTTCAAAGGTTAGTTTTATGTGCAGTAAGAATTATTGGCGCAAAAATACCCAACATCCAGTCATAATTTCAAGCAGTGCAGTATATATTCACTCCATATTGGTTATTGGGCAATATATATATATATATTTTTTAATAATGCAGTTTTTATAATACGTTGTACGGTGTTCAAAAGTTTAGGGTCTTAGTCTCTTTTGGCTGTATTAATTTAATAAAAAAGTATCTCACAAGTAAGAGTGGTATTTTAGAGAATATCAGTATGGCTGCGAATGTGCAATTTATTATAATTGATTATAATATTTGACAATTTTTGGACATAACATCTTTTTGGAGGACATGTCCGCATCCGGCATCTGGCACTAACTTAATGACTCTTATGACTCTTTTGAATGAGTAACATACAGTGTGACCAGAGTGGTCTGATTTCTAAATGAATGACTCTTATGAACTTAATCTTTTTAGTGATTCGAAAAAAAAAAAACCTGCTGTGCAACCAGTGAAGTCTTGATTTCAAAATTAATGGATTTTTTTTAACATTTTCTTCTTGGTTGTTCAGAAACAGCCAACAAAACCAGTGTATTCTGAGTCCCAATTGAATAACGCTTACAGTAGAACAGTAGTACAGCATGACAGTTTAGTCTGATTTCCAACTAAACAAATCTTATGAGCTGATTCTTTTTATTGAATCAATAACATACAGCATGACAGTGTAGCTGATTTCCAAATGAATGACTCTCGTGAGATTTTTTTAGTGAATTTATTTTACCAATGTTGTCTGATTCCCAAATGAATGAGAGCCAAATCATTTTAGTGATTCAAAAACGTACACAGCCAGTGTAGTCTGATTTCTGAATGAATGACACTGGATGTTTTTTTTTATGTATTTCATCCCCTAGAACAGCATTTTTAACGGGGGACCCCCCTCGAAACAAGATTGGGCTAGTTTTGAGTAGCAATTGGGTGGGTTTGGTTGTGAAAACCTGGCAATCCTGGTATACTGTAATAAAGTAATCATATACTATTGCTTAACAGTAAAACACAGTGGAATTATTGTTGGGCCAATTGAAACATTTTCGCCTGTGGGGGGGTCTGGCAGTGGAGACACGGCCCCTGGAGGCCCCCTTTATCTGTAATGAGTGTGTATGTGTGTCAAGGTTCTGATTTATTCCCACCAGTGTGCTTCTGTTAGTGAGTCTTAACATCCCACCCCAAAGGAACACCGGCCAACATTTCCTCATGTTTCCAAAACTCATTATCTCATTTTGCATCTTCAAATACGCTGATAAAACTCACAGTTTGCAAAGGGCAAAACTGTTCAAGTGTAAAAAAAAAAAGAAAGAAAATGCTCTCAAGTCCTGCCAGAAGTGATAAATATTCTTTGCATATAGGAACGCAATGGCCAATTAGCACTACGCCAGAGCTACCTTGTTATCTCTCTGACAGACAAGGTTTTTACAGTATCCCCGGCTCAAAGCGCTTCCTTACTGCGCGCTCGCACATGTTTTATTAAAGCTGAGGGAATCAGGCAGGGGCTTCAAAACAGATCTCACCGAGGCCTCGCTTCTCACAAGGTCATGTAAGTGGAAAGTGTACCTGTCCGCTGATTGCCTCACTAGCAAAAACATCCCTGCTCTCTTGCCAAACAGCTCCTCACCCCTCTTTCCCAACAACTTATGACGCAAACACAATCTCCCTTCTTCAGAAACCCATTAGAAGTCATTAGATAAGTGTGTTCATCAAAAAGCCTGTTTTTACTGTAATTAATAAAACAATCCAAATAACTTAAAATGTCATGTTTTGGAATCATAGCTCAAATACTTGTGCTCTTAACTGTTTTGGCTTCCAAATTTGTATAATTAATGTTTTATGTGCTAACTCAAAAAGATCAAACACAGAATTAAGGCTGGGGGGAATATCCATGTTTGGTCAAAGCATGATTTAAGGGTGCATAAAGTAATGTAGGTTTGAGTTCTCTTCAGTACTGCTAATGATGTTGGTGTTTGTTTTTCTTGGGATTTGTGTTTCCCGCTGGTGAACTCAAACCCTGTTTAATTCAAGCCATTTCAAAGGGTAGTTTTATGTGCAGTAAGAATTATTAGGGCAAAAATACCCAACATCCAGTCATAATTTCAAGCGTTGCAGTATATATTCACACCATATTGGTTATCGGGCAATATTTATTTTTTTTAATAATGCAGTTTTTACAATACATTGTACGGTGTTCAAAAGTTTAGGGTCTTAGTCTCTTTTGGCTGTATTAATTTAATAAAAAAGTAGAAATAAAAACATTAAAATTGTGAAATATTATTAAAATAAACTATTTTCTATTTCAATATATTTAAAAATATTGCTTATTCCTGTGATGCAAAGATACATTTTCAGCAGCATGGTGTTCAGCCGGCATGTTATTGAAATGCTAGTAATATTAGTAAAAAAGTCTCAAAAATGCAAGATATGAATTGTCCCACATGAGTTATTATTTTTGTTTAGAACGTAATATAGTTACACAATATCTCACAAGTAAGAGTGGTATTTTAGAGAATGTCAGTATGGCTGCGAAAGTGCAATTTATTATAACCGATTATAATATTTGACAATTTTTGGACATAACATTGTCAGTTTTAACTGTTTTTGCTCTTTCGCCAACAAACAGTGTTCTAGACAAAGCAGAGCAGTTGAACACTACTTGAATGATTCAACATTTATGAATGAATCAGGTAAGTTAATAATTCAGTGAAAAAAAAAAAGTCAGTAGTCACTTGCTTTGTACAAGAATAAATCAGACAGCGGCTATTTGCACAATGGACTCTATTTACACTAAGTGCAAATGGCGATATATTTTATTTACACTATGTAAAAATAGCAACTATTTTCTTTGCAATAATATTAGTTAGATGCTTTTTATACTACTTAGTGCAAGTAACAGATATGCACCTCAGTATTGTAGCACATCATAAAACAGTATGCAGTAATAATATATAATAACGAGTGTAAATTATAATTTTTATTGAAATTATTAAATTGATGTCACTTTATTGGGATAATAAAGCCCTCTTTACACCTACCCCTAGCCCTAACTTATAAACACCCATGAGGCACTTTATTTTACACAGGGTGTAAACTTTTGAACAGAATGAAGATGTTTATATTTTTCTTATTTTGCCTAAATATCATATGCATTTTTTTCATTTAGTATTGCCCTTTAGACGCTAAAGAAGATGCTTACATGTTTCCCAAAAGACAAAATAAGTTAAATTTACCCCAATCTTCAAACTCCCCAGCTCTTAATGCATCGTTTTTTTCTTCTGGAGCATCAGTGAGCATTTGAACCTTCTGTAATAGGTGCATATGAGTCCCTCAGTTGTCCTCAGTGTAAAAAAGATGGATCTCAAAATCAAACAGTCATTGTTGAAAAGGGATCAAATACACAAAAATGCTGAAAAACCAAAGAATTTGTGAGACCTGAAGGATTTTTCTGCAGAACAGCAGGCAGTTTAACTGTTCAGGACAAACAAGGGACTCATGAACAACTATCACTAAAAAAAAAAAAAAAAAACTTATTCAGGTCACAACACCGTATTAAGAATCAAGTGTATGTAAACTTTTGAATGGGGTAATTTTTATACATTTTGCTATTATTCTCTCTTGTGGACTACATGTCTTTTATGTGAAAATATCTAATTCAGGTCAGTACTAAATAAAAAATAACATGCATTTTGTATGATCCCTCTTATTTTGTTAAAATAATGAACATTTTGCAGATTCTGCAAGGTACATGTAAACTTTAACTTCAACTGTATGTGATGTGAAAAGAAAGAAGAACAAATTCGGCAAAAGACGGATTCGAATTCGGGTCAATGGCATCAAAAACCTACTGCTACACACTTTACCACCTACACCACTAGAGTTGTTGTTTAGCAGTCATCTTTTGTAATGTTGACTGGCCCAACCGCACGTTAGTGGGCAGAGTAAGTGTAAATAGCCTCTGCCAACAAGGCGGGTTATTTGCACTTGTAAATAGACTGAATAAATCAGCCAGTTTGAATTACTTGATATGAAAGAATGATATATGATTTACTTATTAAGACTTTCTGTCACTCTCTTGCAGTTTTAGTTTCATATGTAATAGTATCATTTCATTTTTTCCAACATTATATATTTCTATATTTGTGGCTCAAGAAACATTTATTATTATTATTGTGGTCTACTAAAAGCCTCAAAGGCATCAGGGCTCAAGTGGAGAGAACAAAGATGCTGGTCTTCAGAAAGTTTTATTCGTCCACAGGCATCTTCCCATTCTTTTCTCCTCTTTTTATCGCTAGGAAAACCAGTGAAAACTTACATCGCTTCTCTAGTTGCCCTTCGACTAAAAATTACAACCAAAAGCCACACAATGTGGCATCGTATCAGTATTTTAGTAAAAATAGCAACAGGTAGAAAAGTACCTCACAGAGTAATGGCGAATAACAGCGCCCCCCCCATAGTGCAAAATATGTATAAAACGATGTGGATTTTTTAAAATAACAAATCTTTAATGGGTTTTCTACTACATATTTTAATAAGATATATAATTTGTTATATTAAGCCTTTTAACACTTGCGCTACTTTGTGATGCTTTTTTTTTTTTTAAGATTCTTTGATAAACAGAAATTTCAAAAGAAAAGCATTAGAAATGTATTTTTTGTAACATTGTTTGACACTTTTGATCAATTTAATGTGCAATTTCTAAATAAAAGTATTAATTTCTTCTTGTATTGATGGTCATTCAAAACTGTCTCTGTTCTAGCTAAATTAGGGTGACCATACGTCCTCTTTTCAGACATGAATGCATCCGGACAAGATTTCTAAATCACCCAAAATGTCCGGGATTCGGCTTTTGCTTTTTGCTACAGTCGCCATTCATTGTGTGCGTTTTTATATTAAAGCCTTGCGCTGGACTGTTTTCTTAATCCCGCTCCCGCAAACATTATAATAATGAGTATAATTTTCCCATATCACGGAGTCGCTATCAATATGCAGAGTATTTAAATGGCTTTTGATGCAGCTTGTGTTGAATGTAGGGTTGCCAAATCCACATTTTTTCCACAGAATTGCGCTGATTTTAAACTGTTGCGGCAGGTTGATTTTCTCCCATGGGTTAAAAGTTTGAATTATTGCATGAATTCCATTAAACTGAAATGCTTGTATTGAAACATTTTGCATTTTATCTGTGATAAATTTGTGATAGATATTAGTTTTGTGAAGTTATGGCCACTGTGGTAGGAAGCTTTTTAGCTGTGTTTATGATCAATCTGCATAACTGTGACTGTAAAATATGTAGTTTTGGTATGAAAATAACATACTTTGATACCAAAACTAGGACCCCACCCCTTCCTCCATCCTCTTTTTTGAAAACTAAAATATGGTCACCCTAAACTAAATAATTCCTGCCCTTCATAATGACTGAGTTAGCTGACATTAGGATGAATGGGAATGCAAATGAATGACTCCCTCCAGCTATTATAGACTTTCTTAGATCTCCAAATCATGTTGACTTTGAGCTTTTCAAAGGACTAAAAATTTGAGATTCTTAAGTGGACTCTCTCTCTCTTTCTTTCTATGTAGACATCTCTACCTTTAAAAATGCTATCATGCACCTGAAACTCTCTTTTCTATTATTCATCACGCTCACCACAAACCATTTCAGTAAAATCTGATTATCATGCATCCGGCACCAGGTTTAAATAAAAAATAATCCATGCTCCTCAGAACCTTTTCTTGCTTTCAAATCTGCTGGCAATTGCAGAGCATAAACACTCTTTCAACATCACTCCCATCTTAGCTGGCTGTTCCACTGTAATCAATTGGAAACACTCATCGAAAACATCCTTTAATGTTTCACTGCTCTCTCTAGTGTGGCCATTTTTTTTAAAGTCCCTTTCTATTATCCTCTTATCTCCACTTCCTGTCTTGAGAATCTATCATACCCGGGTCCAATGGCAATTCTTTGGTTTAAAGAACCAAGCAGATGTGAGCGGTCATCTGTTCATTGACAAATGATCAGGAGAGCCATGTAACAAGATGTCTGATTATTTTTATGTTATGAGTGCTTTTCCAGTCCTCCTTTTTGAAGCGAATCGTGTGCTCGGAGGTGTGTTGTTTTGGTCCTGATATTCATCTTATCTCGTGTCAGAGGGAAAGGGTCTCTAACAAATCCTCAAGGAGAGCCAGCTTACAGGGGCTTTTCGCCAGAGAGGGAAAGGAATTATGAAAGGAAAATATTTGATTTGGTTTTGACTCACCTTTTAAACTATAGATTTAGGGAGACTGGGGAGTGTAAAAATGTGAAATCTGGTTTATAATTCAAGCAAACCAATGCAATAAATGTGAGGATTTGTTCGAATGTGGCTAACGTTTCTGTAGAGACTTGCCTTAAGGCAGTCAATGAAGTGTATAGTCATAATTTGAGCACTTATTCACGTGTTACATGCTCTTTTTTTCATGGCATACAGGCACTTAAGAAGTAAGGCACAATCTATGTGCATTATGCAAATATTCAAGGATCAGTGCCGCCCTGTGTATTCAGGTCACTTAGTAGATTATTAATACAAACACCATCTTGAGTGTGCTTGTTGGTCCATGTATTTAGTCTTTTTTTCCTTTTTCTTGCAGAAAAGCTATTTAGAGGGTTCGGATTTGATTTCACAAACCTGTAAATGAGTGTTTCTTCAATTACAGGCACATTTGTATCCCAGGGGTTAAAACTAACACCTTTTCTTTTTTCTTTTTGTTATTTGGAAGTCACATTAAAATAGTCTTGGAAACATTTTAGCAGGCGTTTCTAATTTAGTTTTGCTACTTATAACTGCTTTCTATGTGTGGACCCAGACTTTTAATCTTAAACTATGAAAATCCATCATAAAATACTAATAAGAAGAACTAAACAAAGAAAAATAAGCCAACTGTTGTTATCTGAGTGTGATTTATGTTCTGTTGTAGTGTTTATTAATATTTTGAATTAGGTTTGATTTTTTTATATTGTCAATTTTCATTTTAATTTGTCAAAGCAACATTTCTAATTTTATTTGTTTTTAACAATAACTGAAGTAAAACATTAACAATGTTGTTTCATATATTTTTTTATTTAGTATAGTTCTATAATATAGTTATTTAATTTTTTACTATTTATATTTTTATCATTTGAGTATTATTTATATGTTGTGGTATTTATTCATATTTTGAATTATCTTTGTTTTTATATTAAAACATTTCAATTAAATTTTACTTTTAGTAATTTTGCCATTTATAATATTTTTTTCTTCTTTAAATGTCTTTTTAGCTTTAATTAATTTTAATTTAAGTTTTTATTTTCTGTTATAATAATTGTAATACTTAAACTTGTATTGATTTCAGTTTCTATTTTTTTTAATTTATGTGTTTAACAATAACTAAAGTAAAACATTAACAACACTTTCATATTTATTATGTAATACATAATATTGTTATTTTTTATATTTAGCTTTTTTATTATTATTATTTGAGTATTATTTATACACTGTTGTAGTATTTATTCATATCTTGAATTAGCGTTTATTTTTGTTTAATTTTAGTTTGTTGTAATTTTGTCATTTATAGTAGTTTTTTAATCATTTTAATACTTAAACTTTTTTTTTTTTTTTTTTTACTTATTCAGTTAGTTGCCAAGGAAAAGTTTCTAATTTTTGTTTTTTAAATTTGTGTTTTTAACCACGACAATAACTAAAGTAAAACATTAACATCACTGTTTCATATTTAGTATGCAATATAGTTATATAACAATATTTTTTACATAATTTTTTACATTAATTTTTTTATTATTATTATTATTATTATTCTTTGAGTGTTATTTATATACTGTTGTAGTATTTATTTATATTTTGAATTAGCTTTTATTTTTTATCTTCTATTTTAATTTAGATTTTTTTTTAGTAATTTAATGTAATAGTTTTTCTTTTTTAAAATATCTTTTTAGCTTTAATTATTTTTTATTTTCAGTTTTAATAATTTTAATACATAAACTTATTTTATTTCAGTTGCCAACTTAACATTTTTAACTTTTGATTATTAAATTTGTTTTTAGCAATAACTAATGTAAAACATTAACAGCACATATTATTTGACATAGTTGTATAATATTGATATACATTCATATTAATTTATTAATTAGTAATTTTGTCACGTATAATAGTTTTTAATTTTTTAAAAATGTCTTATATAATATATATATTTTTAATTATTTTTAAGTATTATTTATAATACTTATTATAATACTTATTTATATTTTCATTTTATTTTGTAATTTTGTCATTTATAATAGTTTTTATTCTCTTTAGCTTTTATTCATTTTTTTTTTTTTTTAGTTTTAATAATTTTAATACTTAAACTTACGTTATTTCATTTAGTTGCCATGGCAACATTTCTAATTTTAGTTTTTTAAATGTATGTTTTTAACAATAAGGTAACACATTAACAACACACTCACATTTATTATATAATATTTTTTTTTTAATTATTTTTAAGTATTATTTATATATTTGTTGTAGTATTTTATCATATTTTGAATGAGTTTTTATTTTTATAATTTCATTTAATTTTGTAATTTTGTCATTTATAGTAGTTTTTATTTTTTAAATGTCTTTTTAGCATTTATTATTATTTTTTTTAATTTCAGTTGTTTTTGTATTTTTGTTTTAGCTTTAATAATTTTAATACTTACTTTATTTCATTTAGTTGCCAAGGCAACATTTCTAATTTTTGTTTTATAAATGTATGTTTTTAACAATAACTAAAATTAAATATGAACAGCACTGTTTCATATTTATTATATAATATAGTCATACAATATTATTTTGTACATTTTACTATTTTTATATTATTGTATTATTATTATTTCACAAATGTCTTTTGGTTGTTGTATCATTTCCATCACAACAATATTTTTTTAAATGAGTTTTTTTTTAGAAGTTAGCATTTTCATTTTTAATCAGGCTGCAAAAAGTGTAAACATATGATTTATTTGTGTATATTTAAAATAAATTGTATAGGTATTCAAGGCATTGCCTCTGAAACAAGGCAGCTGCATAAAATGAAGTGCATCCACATTTACATTCTGTGATGTCTAGTTCTTAGGTGGGAATATAAAAGGCCAGAAAGCAAAACAGGTGTAAGACAAATACTGCAGAAATAATTGAAACTGCCACGCTTCTCACAAAATACCTCCTTGCCTATAACATATGAAAGCATTTTCTCACAGTGCATTTACTACCTTAAATGTCCCTGACATGCCAAATAATTCTCAATATGATTGCAAATGTGCCTGTACATGGGCTAAAGCATCTGCAGCCGGCAGAGATGTTTTTTCAGATGGCCTCCTAGTTGGTTTTATACAAGGCTAGAGATTACCTCTGCTGTGATTGAAAAAATGAGAAACGTGAACAGTCTTACAAGGAATGGGAAACAAAAATAGCTCTTTTTGTGGCCGTGTCGCGGATAGCCTTTGTTAAAAGCGTCTGCGAGACCGCAGCGTGTGTTTGATTTTTCTATATATGTGTTCTCTGTTTACCTTTGTCACCTAAAGCCCTGCAAACTGGTTTCTGCCGGCCATAAACCGCATTCTAACTGCTCTGTGAGGAAATGTAATCCATTTGGAGGTGACAGTGAATAAGAAAGAAAAACTTGTTTGAGGTAAAACGTATGAATCATAGAAACGGCTATTCAGAGCCTTCCTCAAAGCTGCAATTATGATTAATACGGAGTAATTTCATTCTCCTTGGTGGTCTTCTTGAATCCCCCATCGTGACTAATACACATAGTCCCATTTGCATTGTTTAAAATGAATTGAGGTTGGGCTTCTGTGAATGGATGGCGACTGCTGCGTAATTACTGTATAGCACATAATTTTCCTTGATAAGAATACATCTGTTTGTTAGAAAGCGATTAATACGGCTATTTTTTATATTACAATTATTTTTAGAAATGTGAATATAGAAGTGTTTATATAACAATTTCTGTTGCATTTTAAACTGTTCAACTGTTGTAAAAAATTACTTTAGAAAGCTGGCAGCATCATGTTATTTTTACACAGAGATTGGTAGGGCTGTTAGTAAAATCTGCTGGCTTTAGCATCTTTGTTGAATTATATGCCATTGGTGATCATTCAAAAATGGGGAAAAGCACTTTTCAAGTTTTTCTCCACAGTTTATGTGACTGTAACTCAAGAAGTATCAAGGATATCTCAATGGATTTTAGATATTGGGTCTTAACAAACTTTCCTTTTGCCTTCTTAATTTTAAAGGCCCTGGTTGGTTCAGTTCCAGAGATACTTCAATTTCAGTATGGCTCCAGGGGTAAATTGTATACATTTTCAGCGGTCAAAAACCAAATGTGTTCACTTTGCATAAAGATGATACTTCTTTTTTTTTTAAAGAGGAATGTCTGAAGAACCAATAATGTTGAAACTACAAATGTATACTGTTTTCTTCTGTCGAAACAACAGCGTTGAACATTCCTGTCTGGGTGCCATAGATATTACTTTTCTAAAGTTTGCATGTCTGTAACTCAGGAAGTATTAAAGGTATCTTAATTCCATTTTAGATATTGGGTCTTAACAGATTTTCCTTTTGGCATCTTTATTTTTAAGGCCCTGTATGGTTCAGTTCCAGAGATACTACAATTTCAGTATGGCTTCAGGATAGTGCTGTCAAACGATTAATCGCGATTAATCGCATCCAAAATAAAAGTTTATGTTTACATACTATATATTTGTGTACTGTGTATATTTATTATGTATATATAAATACACACACATGCATGTATATATTAAGGAAAAATATTTTAGATTTATATCCAAAATATTTACATTTCTTTATAATCTAAATTGTATACAAGTATAAATATATATACATATAAATATTTAATTTTAATATATACTGTATGTGTGTGTATTTATATGTACATAATAAATATACAAAGTAAACACACATATAGTATGTAAACATAAACTTTTATTTTGGATGCGATTAATCGCGATTAATCGTTTGACAGCCCTACTTCAGGAGTAAATTGTTAAATTTACCAAGTGAAACACAAATGTGGGTCACTTTACACAAAGATGATACTTCTTTCTCTTAAAGAGTAAGGTCTGAAGAACAAATAATGTTGAAACTAAAAATGTATCTAATTTCCTTTCTGTCAAAACAACTGCATTGAGCATACTTGTCTGAGTGCCAAAAATATTATTTTTCCATCCAAAGTTTCTGTGCCTCTGATATTTCAATATGATTCTATATTCTATTTCTTAATAAACTTTTCTTTTGAAATCTTACATTTTCAGGCCCTACATCGTCCAGTCCCAGAGATATGGGTACCTCAATGAGGCTCCATATTTAGATGAAAAACAAATGTTGGTCACTTTGTATATAACTGATGCTTATTTTATTTAAAGAATGTCTGAAGAATAAATAATGTTGAAACCTGGCTCCAAACGTCAGGTGAAAATTGCCATTTTGACCCCCCTCTACAAAATATTGGATTGCTCAGTAAATATACATCGATGACATTTAATATTTTGGCTTTCATCACTATACACATTTATCAAATATTGACAAAATCAAACATTTGAGCCACAAAATGTTTGAAATTTGGTTGATTTGATATGGAATGACCCTATAGTGTTTCATATGGAGCATTTTTCCCCAGTCATTTACTATATAAACAGGTTGTTCTGGTTGGATTTGACTTTAATAATCATAAAACAAATAACATAAAATAATAAAAATATCAGGGCTTTGTAATGATTACAAAGTTAAAAAAAACATTTTTTAACTATTCAGATTTTTGTATTTTTTAATATACGTTGGAAAAATTATAAACGCACACTTTTGTTTTTGCCCCCATTTTTCATGAGCTGAGATCTAAGACTTTTATCTAAGATCTAAAATGAGATCTAAGACTTTTTCTATGTACACAATAGGCCTATTTCTCTCAAATATTGTTCATAAATCTGTCTAAATCTGTGCTAGTGAGCACTTCTCCTTTGCCGAGATAATCCATCCACCTCACAGGTGTGGCATATCAAGATGCTGATTAGACAGCATGATTATTGCACGGGTGTGCCTTAGGCTGGCCACAATAAAAGGTCACTCTAAAATGTGCAGTTTTATCACACAGCACAATGCCACAGATGTTGCAAGTTTTGAGGGAGCGTGCAATTGGCATGCTGACTGCAGGAATGTCCACCAGAGCTGTTGCCTGTGAATTGAATGTTCATTTCTCTACCATAAGCCATCTCCAAAGGTGTTTCAGAGAATTTAGCAGTACATCTAACCGGCCTCACAACCGCACACCAGCCCAGGAACTCCACATCCACCTGCATCTTCACCTCCAAGATCGTCTGAGACCAGCCACCCGGACAGCTGCTGCAACAATCGGTTTGCATAACCAAAGAATTTCTGAAAAGAAAAGAATTTGAGAAACCATCTCAGGGAAGCTCATCTGCATGCTCGTCGTCCTCATCGGGGTCTTGACCTGGCTTACTTGAGTGGGCAAATGCTCACATTCGATGGCGTCTGGCACTTTGCAGAGGTGTTCTCTTCACTAATTAATCCCGGTTTTCACTATACAGGGCAGATGGCAGACAGCGTGTATGGCGTTGTGTGGGTAAACGGTTTGCTGATGTCAACGTTGTGGATCGAGTGGCCCATGGTGGCGTTGGGGTTATGGTATGGACAGGCATATGTTGTGGACAACGAACACAGGTGCATTTTATTAATGGCATTTCGAATGCACAGAGATACTGTGACAAGATCCTGAGTCCCATTGTTGTGCCATTCATCCACGACCATCACCTCATGTTGCAGCATGATAATGCATGGCCCCATGTTGCAAGGATCTGTACACAATTCCTGGAAGCTGAAAACATTCCAGTTCTTGCATGGCCAGGGTACTCACCGGTCATGTCACCCATTGAGCATGTTTGGGATGCTCTGGATCGGCATATACGACAGCGTGTTGCTGTTCCTGCCAAATATCCAGCAACTTCGCACAGCCATCGAAGAGGAGTGGACCAAGATTCCACAGGCCACAATCAACAACTGAACAACTCTATGCGAAGGGGATGTGTTGCACTGTGTGAGGCAAATGGTGGTCACGCCAGATACTGACTGGTTTTCAGACCCCCCCCCCCCAATACAGTAAAACTGCACATTTTAGAGTGGCCTTTTATTGTGGCCAGCCTAAGGCACACCTGTGTAATAATCAGGCTGTCTAATCAGCATCTTGATATGCCACACCTGTGAGGTGGATGGATTATCTCGACAAAGGAGAAGTGCTCACTAACACAGATTTAGACAGATTTGTGAACAATATTTGAGAGAAATAGGCATTTGTGTACATAGAAAAAGTCTTTGATCTTTAAGTTCAGCTCATGAAAAATGGGGGCAAAAAGAAAAGTGTTGCGTTAAATAATTTTGTTCAGTGTAATTTATGTGTAATATTAATGTGAGTTAGGAATTTTGGCTTAGTTCTGATAATGGGTGGACTAATTAAATATAAACAAACATAAATATAAATATATTTATATATACACAGACACATACATACCAACTAAAAGACCTTGAGAAAAACAAGTTTTAAATGCACAGTCTGGATCCACAAATAAATGACTTCTGGATGCTTTGCCACTGAAGCATATTGACATATGCAAGCAACAGTTCTTTTCAATTGGATAAAATTTGGACATTTCCATCATACCAGGTGTGCTTATACAACATTACTGCAAACTGTTGGTCTGTAGAAATCAATTAATCACACTTAAACTGTCTGCAAGTATGAGAAGATGTATGGACATAAAGGACAGTGCTAACCTTGAACAGAAAAACTGGTATTTTTTTTTAGCCACTGAAAAACATAGAAAAGCTCTTAAGATGTCTTCACTTACCAGAAATAATGGAGGCGAGACGAAACTCATCAGAAAGATGCATTGGTTCATATGGGGAGGTCTCATACAGTTCTTCTCCTTCAAAATAACACAAAAAACATAATAATATTAGATATTAGCATTGTTTGGGTTTTATCGGAATATAATGTCTTGGTTAGAACAGGGCATGTGGGTTAATTAAAACGTATTTTTTAAATACATCTACATCTTACAAAGGTTATATGGATAAATACAAATTCCTAACTCTTTAAAATAATACTTTCAAATGGCCAGACTCGTATAAACTCCAACACTGTTTCAAGTACACGCTCTCTCAAGAATTACAGCTCAGCAGTCTTTTGTCCAGATTTGTACTGGCCAACAATCACAAATTAGCTCCCCAGTGTTGCATCCCATTGGTTTGTCCAGAAAGTCTGCTGTTTTCTAATCCAGGGCCTTGAGCTGGAGCCCACAAAGAAGTGCAACCAATCTGCTAACTGGTCCCAGTAGAGGTGCCGCTATAACAATGAAAGCTGTGACACTAGACCTTCAACAGACTGATGTGAGGCTCTCCAATGAAGACTTCCAGCTGTCTGGCTCTTTAATATTTCCCTTTGAGACCCATAGAAAAAGTTTCTGTTGGGTGGTTAGCACAAATTCTCCAGACACATTAACACATGGTGCACTTTTAGGAAATACAGGATTGAATGCGCCCTGTGTTGGGTACCAATTCTAGCAGTCTGTTCTAATTTGGAGGGATTCAAGCTGATCATTAAAGGGATGGTTCACTCAAAAATGAAAACTCTGCCATTATTTACTGACCTTCATGTCGTTCCAAACTTATGATGCTCTTTGTGCTGTACAAACATAAAAATAAGATATTTTAAAGAATGTTGTTAACCTCTAGTTGGTCGGGCTAGTCGGAAGAAAGATGGTGGTGATTATATGGGCCCATAGCTATGTCTTAAAGGGATAGTTCACCCAAATTTGAAAATTACCCTGTGATTTACTCACCATCTGTCATGGGTGTCATGCAGGAGGACAAACGAGGAGTTCAAGATTACGATAGGGTACAAAACAAGTCTTTAATGATCAAATCCACAACATAAAATCCAAATGAGGCAGGCAAGGAGACACACACACACAAAGACGAAAACGGACAACCAAACACTGAACAGAATCCAACTTAAATAGGGTGGTAACAAGACACAGACAGGTGATCGTGATTATCCAATAATGAGATAATTAGGGGAGGGACAGGAACACAACCAAATAAGGGCAAAAAGGAAGTGGAGGAAACCAAACTAAAACAGGACTTAATCAAAAGAAAATACAACAAAAGAGTCCCAAAACCTGACATAACTCCCCCCCCCCCCCTCCCTTCCGGGAGGAGGAGAACACAGGGAGTCCTTGGAGATGATGGAGGGAGGAGCCAGGAAGACGACAGGAGGGTCCAGGGTGGATCAGCCGGAAGGAGGAGCCAGGGGGAAGACAGGAGGGATCTGGCGCAGGAGGAACCAGGAGAGACCCAGGCCACAGCCGAGATGGCGGCCCACGGTGGAGCCGACGGAGGGAGGAGCCATGGTGGAGGAAGGGCTGATGACTCCAGGGGGCCGACCAACGGCGGCAGAGCAGGTGGTGGAGCCGGAGGTGGAGATGGAGAGCCGAAGATCCGGGGCGGCATCGAGGATCCGGAGGGCCAAGGCGGAACAGATGGCACCTGTGACCGAGGCAGAGGCGGAGATCCGGAGAGCCGCAGTGAAGCTGGAGCGATCGAGGACCGAGGCGGAGCTGGAGGGAGGGAGGAGTCCAGCCGAACCGGAGATACGGAGCGACAAGGCGCAGCCAGAGGAGTGGTGTCCAGAGGCGATGGCAGGGTGACGACTAACCAGGGCGGAGCCGTAGGGACGAGGGAGCCCAGTGGAGCTGGTGGATCAACGGGCGACGGTGGAAATGAGGGAGCTAGGTGTCATGGTGCAGCCGCAGGGTCGGAGGGCCGAGGCGGAGTCTGAGGATCGGAGGCTGGAGGTGGAGATGAGGGATCCTCTGGACTCAACGCCAATGGAGCTGGAGATGAGCAGACCCGCAACGAGCCCACGCCACAGATGGTGAGCTGAGGGTGAGCGGCGGGACTGACGAGACCCAGTGGAGTGGGCGTTGAGGCAGGAAAACAGTCAATGAGAGGAGGCGGGAGAGGGAGGCTGGGTGGGATTTTTTGTTCATTTAAATGTTCAGAGGATGACGGAAGGGAGATAGATAATCCACAGTCCAAGTCATATAATTCCCTAGAGTCCAGGTGTTGCTCACCCCCAGCAGTGGCGGCGTGGGCGGGGCTTTCCGTAGCTCCAGATGGCGATGGCTCAACAACTGCGGCAGGCTCTAGCTCTCCGTCAGCGGTGGGCTCGGCCAGCTCCGCACAGCATGGTGGTGGTCGGCTGGGCTCTGGGTCTTGAGTGGGGCTGGTGTCATCCATGATGTTCACAGTCACTGCTGAATTGCAGGACACCAGCACCCACTCAATGAAGGCGGCGAGGTTCTCTCGAGGACCATCTCCGGACAACTGCGCTCTGGTGGTGGTGTTCAGTCCGTGATGATAGAAAGCACAGAGGCAGTTTGTTAGATTAGCAAGTTCTATAAAGTCTCGTGTGGTCCTCGAGAGACCAATTCCCCTGCGCCAACAGGAGGATGAGGACAGCAGGATTATTCATAACGTTGAGGGGGAACAACAAAAAACAAAAAGAAAACACTGAAAAAACGAGAAAATAAACGAAGACAAAAACACACCGAAAAACTGTTTTTGTTCCGTCCTTCTGTCACGGGTGTCATGCGGGAGGACAAACGAGGAGTCCGAGATTACGATAGGGTACAAAACAAGTCTTTAATGAACAAATCCACAACATAAAATCCAAATGAGGCAGGCAAGGAGATATGCACACAAAGACGAGAACGGACAACCAAACACTGAACAGAATTAAACTTAAACAGGGTGGTAACGAGACACAGACAGGTGATCGTGATTATCCAATAATGACATAATTAGGGGAGGGACAGGAACAAAACCAAATAAGGGCAAAAAGGAAGTGGAGGAAACCAAACTAAAACAGGACTGAACCAAAAGAAAATACAACAAAAGAGTCCCAAAACCTGACACCCTCAAGCCTTCTCAGGTGTGTATGACTTTCTTCTTCTAGACGAATACAATTGGAGTTATATTAAAAAAAATCTTCCTCTTTCAAGCTTTATAATGGCAGTAAATGGCTGTTGGGATTGTGAGGTCCATTAAAGTGCATCCATCCATCATAAAAAGTGCTCCATATGGCTCCAAGGGGTTAATAAAGACCTTCTAAAGTAAACTGATGCATTTGTGTAAGAAAAATATCCATGTTTAAAACTTTATAAATGTTTATTGTAATCTCTAGTTTCCGCAAACTGTGGTACGTGTTTACGAGAGTGTGGCGTTTTAGCGGATGATGTAGGCATAGCGTAAGCTCCAGTAAGAATATGCTAGTCTTGCGAAAAAATCATTGGGTAATTTGAATTTTTAGGTGAACTATGCCATTTAATTTAGAACCTATGCGCTGTTTTTTTGTGCATACAGAGAGTTGCGTCTCACAGCCCATGAACACCGAATGCAGTTTTGTGTCTTCTTGCACTTTAAATACAAATACATACAAAATTATGTTGTGTGTACATTGGATTCATGAACGGTGGAAAATCCATTGATCATTAGTTTCAGTCATTGCACCAAAGGCATCACATTCTTGTCAAAATGGCCTGATGCAACCCTATAATAGGACAACCTCCATGTTGGATGATGGAGATGGTGTGCTTCTGCTTTGAGTTTTGTTGCACCAGACATGGTCACATCACTCTATAAATCATTCTTCCAGAACTCTGGTCTATCAAATTCATTTTTAGCATGTCCAATTCGATCTTCTTGTTCTTTTTAGTCAAAAGTGGTATTCGGCAAGATACGATTCTTGTCTTGTGTTTATCTTATACACTGCATTGAAACGTTTTTCTTTTGTTCGGTCATCTTGCTTGATATTGTGCTTTTTTTCTTTTTTTGTTTAACACCCTTAAAGGTTTTCTGGTACAACACACTTTAAACTAAGGAATAAGCTGTGTCTCTAGGAACTTTTAATGTCTCATAAATCTTTGTGTAGCCTTAGACTTTCTAATATGTGACCCTGGACCACAAAACCAGTCTTAAGTTGCATGGGTATTTGTAGCAATAGCCAAAAATACACTGTATAGGTCAAAAGAATTGTTTTTTTCTATGCCAAAAATCATTAGGATATTAAGTAAAGATCATGTTCCATGAAGATATTTTGTACATTTCCTACCATAAATATATAAAAAATTATTTTTGATTAGTAATATGCATTGCTAAGAACTCTAAAGGGGATTTTCTCAGTATTTTGGTTTTTTTTGCACCCTCAAATTCCAGATTCTCAAATAGTTGTTTCTCAGGCAAATATTGGCCTATCATAACAAACCATACATCAATGGAAAGCTTTCAGGTGATGTATACATCTCAATTAAAAAAAAAAAAAAAAATTGACCCTTATGACTGCTTTTGTGGTCCAGGGTCACATATAATAAAACTATTTGAAGAGTTCAGATGAAACCCCCCCTAAAAGCCATCTAGGTCAAAAATGAGATAATGATACATGCATCAAATACTTTTACTTCAAACTCGATAAAATCCCAGTCTCAGCCCAATCAGAAGTACCAGTTCTTAGGTAGAAACCTATACATCAGAGCCTGACAAAAATGCATTTTTTAAAGCAAGTGGTCAGATGGATTTAGAGGCTTTTGCATCTGAACTCTTCATTTCTTCTCTATCGTGAGACCTGTTGACGTTGTCATATTAGCTACTCAAACTTCAGCAATGCAAGGGCTAAATGTATGTATGTGTAACCGCTCAAGCCAATTCTGTTTTCCAATAGAGCTTCTAAAGTCTTAATTGTGTTTAAAGACGATTTTGTTTCCTACCATACAAATAAGTGACCGAAAATGTTGAATGGGGTTGAATAATTATGACATAGCTGTGTTATTAAAAAATCCTAGAACTCAAAAACATTACATTATCATCTATAATATGCAAGTAAACTGTCACAGATGGAATTGTTATAAAGTCCTGGATCTTCAGAAAAGCTTGCCTTTGCAAAGTACAAAAGACAGTCAGTCATATGAGTTTGGAACCACATAAAGGTGAGTAAAAGATGACAAATTTTATTGGTAAACAATCCCTTTAAATGAAATAAAGGAGTTTGGATGAGTTTCCCAGTAAAATTGGATTTGAATGTGTATCTTTTGAAAGATAGATGAATATGAAGGTCACATCAGTCACAGATTCGCTTAGTCCAGCTGTAAATAATGACTGGTGTGCATTGGCTAGGTTAGGGTACCATATGCCAGTCACAGCTCCACACCGTGCCGGATGCCAGGTGCTCCTGTTACCCTATGCTGCTTCTCAACATCATCATCATCCCCAGCTTGCGTGTCTCTATTCCCAGCCCAGTGGGCTCAGAGGGCCCTTTGGTCTCGGCAGTGTCTTTGTGCGCACCCCAAATGTTCCTCTGGCTGGGAATTCTTTTATGGGATCATCCTGGATCAAGAATTTATCTGCTGTGTCACTGTAGCTCTCCGCTATCCGCCTCCCAGCTCCGCTGCTGCTGTGTGGCCACCTTTATGTTCTGTTCCTCAATGAGTTAATCCTGCACACACAGCCTTAATCTCTGCCGTAGCAGCTCGGGGAAAATATTGCGAACTTCCAGAGGGGGAACCGCTTGTGGCATAAAATAAGTGGACGCATAAATCTCGGGATGGAGCCGTTTGTCCCCCGTCATATTTGTGGAGTGTACTAGGCATGTATTTAGCATAAATTAGGTGAGTGTAATCTTCAAAACTTGATCCTGCTGAGAGTTTTCAGCAGGGCATTACAGAGCACAGATGCTGACATGATAAATGCAAAAGAGCGCTTATTGGCGGCGAGTTACTCAAGTAAGCAGATTTAACAATTCAGAGAACACAAGCATACACTGACATCGTCCTTGCCGCTGACTTTGTCCGTTGCACTGTTAAAAATTGCTGTGACTTGAGAAGTTCAACAGATGGAGAGCGTTCCCAAGATACCGAAATTAGACTCGGCATTGGGATGCTGGAAAGATTTCAGATGCACAAACTGCCATGTTTTAGAGGCGCACAATTGACCTATCAGGATTTTCACTGCTGCTAATGAGGAGTTTATAATGAATTGTGTCTAAAATTAATAAAATAAGAGATACAATGCCTTTCAATCATCAAAAATGACTTTGCAGACACAGGAAAATGATGTCATGATTGGCTGATGGCAAAACCAGAATGCTCACGATCCCAAAACCTTAGCTTGTCTCTATGCTGAGGGCAGCAGATGTAAGAATGTAACTAAATTTTATGTTTTGAACAGCTCTTATTTCATATTTTCATGGTCCCCAGAATATTTTGTTCAATGAATATCTGGACATGCAAAATGCAATAAAGAACAGAGTGAGTAAATAAATCAATTAATAAAGCTGTAACTTAATAATACAGAAAGTCAATTTTTTTTTTTATCAAAGGCGGCGATATAATATAACGTAATTTATTATAATTTAATGTTTCCAAATAAATAAACACATAAATAAAATCTTGTGAAGTTTTCAGACATTTTCCACCCCTTTGCAACCCTAAATATAATATAATAATATAATATATTTTATGTTGTTTGGAAAAATAATTAGGGCTATCGATTAAACGTTAATTTGGTGTGTTTCCTTACTTACTTAATTTGTTTCAAGGATTTCGAGCATTTAAAAAAAAATTATTAGGGCTAGCGACTAAACATGATAATTTGGTGTGATTAGTTAATGCAATGAGTTTTAAATTTAGAGGATTTAGAGTATTAAAAAAATAAAAATCAGCAATTTTTTTAATCATTTTGACAAAACTGTCCCCCTGAATATTTTATTATATGAATATCTGAACAGCAATATGCAATATTCAGTCAATCCATAAATCAATATAGTTGTAACAGTTAAAATATGGAAAACCAGAATAGAATAGAATAGAAAAGAATAGAATAGAATAGTATATATAGTAGGGTTGCAAAGAGGAGGAAAACGTTGTTTCCAAAAAAAAAAAAAAAAAAAATGTATCCAGTATCCAGACATTTTTCCACCCCTTTGGAACCCTAAGTGTAATATAATAATATAATATATTATTTTTTATTTATTGTTGCTTGGAAAAAAGGGCTATTAATTAAACATGTTAATTTAGTGTGATTAATTAATGGAGTTTCATATTTAGATGATTTAGAGCATTTAAAAAATATGTTTCAATATTCAAAAAACAGAAAAAAAAAAGTTTCCAGCATTTTTGATAATTTTTACTATTTTTTTTTTCCAGTGAGTGAGTGAGTGAGTAAATAAATAAATAAATAAATAAATAAATAAATAAATCTGTAACAGTAAAAATATGGAAAGCCAGAAAATTTTATTGAAGGTGGCAATATATTAATATAATATAATATAATATAATATAATAAAGTGGGGTTGAAATAGGGGAGGGACATAATAATATAAAAATCTTGTAAAGTATCCAGACATTTTCCACCCCTTTTTGGAACCCTATATAAGGGTGGTCACATATTATATGTGGCCACATATATTATATTATATTATATTATATTATATAGTTAGGTTGGAAAAGGGGAAGAACATGTTCTGTTTCCCTTAATATAATATAATATAATATAATATAATATAATATAATTGGACAAAAATGAATTAGGGCTATTGGTTAAACATTAATTTGGTGTGATTAAATAATGCAAGTAATTTCATACTTAAAGGATTAGATATTTAATATTTAATATTTAAAATATTTCAAAGTAAAAAAAAATTAAACTAATTATATTAAACAATAATGACTAAAGGTAGAGGTAATTCTTCAGCACAAATTGATATATGATGAATTAAATTAGATAAAAAATGTAATTGCTTGACAGCCCTAATCCTAATACATTTCTGCTTTTGATTGGCTGTAAATGGAGAAAGATGGGCTAACTGACTACTTAACTTGACCTTGAAAAAACAACCTGATTTATACCCTTCTGTGGTCTACAGTCATTTCTATACTTATATTATGTGTATTCCAAAAAAAAAAAAAAAAAAAAACGGATTCAGCAAGAGCTGTGGGTTTTCATAGTAACCGAGCTGAATATTAAGTTTGCTCGGGTGGATACAAGTCAGCAGACATGAGTCAAAAAAGCTACGGAGCCAGCTTGATTAAAGTGTGCCATTACATTTTCACTGTCTTTGTGTCACCACTTTTAATTACCTCTGACAATAAAGTTGGCATACTTTCTAATTAACCTCTCTGTCGTAAAAGCGCACTCTGTGCTTTCTTCTTGTAAGCCAGGGCCTTTGTTGGAGAAACATCTTCAATGGCATATTTCAGACTCGCTCTGGGAGCAAGACTTTCAGATAAAGACTGTCCCTATCTCTGGATTTCAACAGCTTGTGTCTTCTCCTCACGGAGGCGTAGATGTAACGGCATTGAAAAAATCCTCTCATTAGCCTATGGATTTATCCTCCACTCGCATTAAACTTTAACTGTGAAGATGTGTAGAGCTGTGTTTCCCAACCACTGCCTGATCAGTAAAGACTCAAAAGCTCCTTCATCCACATCAGACCACACATCTGTTCCTTTTGTAATAAGGGATATTGCTTTGCATTATAATTAATATGATTACAATTTGTTCATTTGTATATATTTTATTTGAGTTTATAATGATATATGATCATATTTATTTATTTATTTAATGATAATGAATGTTATCATGTTTATTTAGTTTTTAAACTCTTAATCATTTTATAATCATGTTTTGATGATTTTAACGTCAGTTCATTTAAGGTTTAATTCAAACTATAATTGATTTATTTTTTTAATCTCTGAATGATGATATTAAAATGCTAATATATTTATTTTAATCTTTTACTTGTGATTTGTTTGAAGAATATGTTTTTTTTTTAAAAAAACTCTAAAGATGGCTTTTAATGACAT